>JAYRCH010000308.1:0-1200000 GCA_037179445.1 Phengaris alcon alcon
AAAGACCTATTATATAAATTAAGATCTTAGTAAGTATAGCAAAATCAATTTTCCAGAACCTCTTTGAACATTACTCTGCCGTTTATGGACGTATTTGCAAAATTCTATTGTTGTTGTAAAGGTTATAAATTGGTCCTTTAGTCACTAAAGTGGAAACCTGATGATGGGATCCATGAGGAATCGAAGGAACTCCTCGAAATTTATATGGACACATATAGTGATTTTGGCTTTTTCTGAAGTAACACAAGCATATGCTACCAAATAATAAGATTTTGCACTAAGGTATACCCTGGATCCAAAAGCACTGAACAGAACTCCTCAGTCTTTAAAGATACGCATTTCGGGAAATTTCGGCATTGTTAAAAGAACTGCAAGCATATGCTATTATGTGACTTACAGTAATCATCATCATCATCTTATTTACAATACCTAATGGAAGATACGCGCTAGCGTATTCAATTATACATTCCATCGTTTATTTTAAACGTTCTTAAAATGTATTAATAATAATTTAACAAATATCACTAAAAAGGGGGAAAAAATATTTTAAACAAAAAATTAAACCGTCTTCCAAAATAAAAATAAACAAAACAGTATGAAATAAATCTTATGTTCTAAATAATTCATCTTTTAAATTTGGCTAAAAATTTAACTATTTCTCTACTCAATCTTCTTAATTTTCAAGTCGGTACCAGCAAATTTGAACGTGAGTTCTATAAAGTATTTTAGGATAGTGTTTGGGCTGGTACCGACTTCAAAATTAAGAAAATTGAGTGGAGAATTAGTTACAATTTTAGCCGAATTTAAAAGGGAAATTATTTAGAAAATAAGATTTATTTCGTACTTTTTTGTGTATTTTTACTTTGGAAGTCGGTTTAATTTTTTGTCTGCTCTTATGTAAGCTACATGGTATGGTTTGTTTAAAAGTACCCAAATATAGCGGATATATTGATATAATCAACTCAAATTCGGTTAAAAAATAATCCAATAATATTGAAAATTTATTTAGAAAAGGATAAAAAGTCTCCTCAAAATTTTACTTAATGCGTGGCAATAATATAAGGTCATCAGGTTAATATATTAAATTGGCGTTTCGTAAAGGAGGAACATAAAGTCGTTTTTTTTTAATATAATATATTTATTTAATCAAAGTATATAGCATTGCTATCTATGCATTTTTGCCATATCATAGGTAGTTCATTGATTCCTTTACTAAAAAACCATTCGGACAGGAAACAATAAAATCGTTGAAGGCGCTTTGGACTGCCCCATTGGAGTTGAATTTTTTCCCTTGCAAGAAGTTATCCAAATTTCGAAGAAATTGGTAATCTTGGTACGGGTAAAATTAAAATAAAAGATGTATTTCCAGTGACAATATATATTAAAAAAAAGTAAGGGTCGTAGGCAGAAGGCCGTACGTATCTGGTTTAGCTTCTTGGTGTCTGTGGGTGTCGAAGGGGCTTAAAACCACGTAGGAACTTAGCTGAGTCCAGGAGGGTAACACGTGGTGAGGGCGAACTGGGGCTGCAACTTCTGGTAGCGTCTTTCTGTCACCGCTACGTCCGATCGTCGTCGATAGATCGTCCAAGGGGGGCGGTGCAGCCTGATTCCCAAATCCAGTTATACAGTCCGGAATGTCTAGCGGCCTCAGAAATCCGGTTGTGGGAAAATAGCCAACAGTCCTTATATAAGGGTGTCTTTATCCCGGTATATAGGTCCCTGAAAAATTCATGGTGAACGTAAAGGGTAGGAATCCCGTCACACAGCGTGATCTCAACCCCGAACGATCAAAATCACGGGCTGTGTGACCATTACAAAGAAGGTAGGCAAAAATAAAAAGATGATATTAAGGACAACCAATATGATACAAACATCCTAATATTTTAACAATGCTAGATCGGAAAGATGAAACTACAAATTGAGCACGTGGCCAATCAAATTTTTCTTTTAACAACTAATTTTACCAAGGTGATATTTTACATGAAAGAAAATGTGTTTTAATTACAAGCGTGATTTTCCAAATACTCGCAACATAGATATACGAAACTACTCACCGTGGACACGGGGTTAAAATATAATTATTATAACGACTACAACTTGAGTCTATAGAAAATTTTATTTGAAAAGGAAACGTCATTCGAAGAAGTGCCATATATATACCCTTCCCCGTCCTCTTTTTTAAACTTTTGACAACTATAAAAACTAAAGAGTAAAGATAAAAAATCCATAAATCAAAATAAAATATATTATATTAATAATCAATATTATATAATGTAATATAATAATGCAAATTACTGTATTTTCATTATAATTTAAAATTAAATTAGTATTTTTTTAAGATTTAAGACGGAAAAATCGATCTACGAACTAAGTATTAAAGCAAGGCTGACGCCGTTTTAGTAAGGACGTGCGCCAATAGATGGCGCTTTGAACCTCTGAAAATGACTAAATAATTAATTATACAAATCATAGATGACGCGAGAGTAACGCCGAAATAATCGATTTTATGGAAAGGAAATGTAACTACTGTGTCAGTTTTCAAACAAAAAAAATTTTTTTATTAATTGCAGATTAAATAAATTATTAGCACTTTTATTACACATTCGTTTGATAGATACGGGTCATTTTTCTGAATCGAAGTATCATTGTGTAATAAGGGAAATTTTGGTGTTGAATTATTAAGATCTCAATCTCAATTGCATTAATTTCTTGATTATTATTTAATCAAGAAAAAAATTTGGGTCGCTCCACGCTCGTGAAGAAGATTTTTTTAATTTCAAGTGTTATGATTACTTATTAATATTATTACAAAAATATGTTCGATTGGGAAACGGAAACATACGAAATAAAAATAAGTTAAAAAAACTATAACCCGACTACGTAAAAAAACGGGGTCTAAAAAGGACGAAACAAGAAAATAATTCAGGTAGAAATCCAGAAATGCATAGGTATAAATTGGTCAAGGTAGAGCCGTGGTCACACCGACTTTATAAGGTTCGGAACAGTCGATGTCAAATCGCAGCCGTCTGTCTGTCTGTATGTATCTTGGAATATACATGAGCATGATGAATATACAATATTTTTTTGTTAATCTTCTCTAGGCCTTAGGATCTCCCCACTGACGCACGTGAACTGTCGATGTCGCTTAGATGCCATTAGTGGGTGCGACCACGGCTCTAGCTTGACAATTTGTACCTATGCAATTCTGAATTTCTATCTGAATTATTTTCTTGTTTCGTTCTTTTTAGACGCCTTTTTTTACGTAGTCGGGTTATAGTTTTTTAACATATTTTTCTCAGTCATGGTCGTATTGAATAATCCTAAAAAAAATACAAGGTAATCTGCATTATATAGCAATATTCAGAAGCCATCTTGAATATTGCTCTCAAATATGGAATCCATGCTATAACCTATATATTGGTCGAGTCGAAAAGATTCAAAAACGATTTATCTATGTTGTTAGAAATCTATCTATGTTACCGACTCAAAATTAATTATAGCTCTGATAACTATATTACACTTTGTAGGAGATTTCACATTCAGCCCTTAACTAACGGTCGACGTATTGCTGATTGCACATATATCCTACAAATCATAAATAACGAAATTGACTGTCCTAATCTTCTCTATAAGTTAAATTTTAATATTCCTTCCAGATCCTGTAGATATAACCCTCCACTGTTAGTCCCAGCTTACAACACTAAATATAGAAGAAATTCCTTTTTGGTGCGAGCAAGTATTATTACCTTTAATGCACTATGTAAAGAACTAGACTTGGATCCCTTTGTTACTAAAGTTGCTAAAGCAAGATCGGAATTTAATAAAAAAAAATATATTTTTGATATTGATGTATGATGTGAGTATGGTAGTTACTTGTACTATTTTTAAGTATATTGTCAAAATTTCTAAGCTCAAATTTCCATGTACTCATTTATAAGCTGTTGGTTCCCCGAATAAATATAAATAAATAAATAAATAAATAAATAAATAAATAAATAAATAAATAAATAAATAAATAAATAAATAAATAAATAAATAAATAAATAAATAAATAAATAAATAAATAAATAAATAAATAAATAAATAAATAAATAAATAAATAAATAAATAAATAAATAAATAAATAAATAAATAAATAAATAAATAAATAAATAAATAAATAAATAAATAAATAAATAAATAAATAAATAAATAAATAAATAAATAAATAAATAAATAAATAAATAAATAAATAAATAAATAAATAAATAAATAAATAAATAAATAAATAAATAAATAAATAAATAAATAAATAAATAAATAAATAAATAAATAAATAAATAAATAAATAAATAAATAAATAAATAAATAAATAAATAAATAAATAAATAAATAAATAAATAAATAAATAAATAAATAAATAAATAAATAAATAAATAAATAAATAAATAAATAAATAAATAAATAAATAAATAAATAAATAAATAAATAAATAAATAAATAAATAAATAAATAAATAAATAAATAAATAAATAAATAAATAAATAAATAAATAAATAAATAAATAAATAAATAAATAATTAAATAAATAAATAAATAAATAAATAAATAAATAAATAAATAAATAAATAAATAAATAAATAAATAAATAAATAAATAAATAAATAAATAAATAAATAAATAAATAAATAAATAAATAAATAAATAAATAAATAAATAAATAAATAAATAAATAAATAAATAAATAAATAAATAAATAAATAAATAAATAAATAAATAAATAAATAAATAAATAAATAAATAAATAAATAAATAAATAAATAAATAAATAAATAAATAAATAAATAAATAAATAAATAAATAAATAAATAAATAAATAAATAAATAAATAAATAAATAAATAAATAAATAAATAAATAAATAAATAAATAAATAAATAAATAAATAAATAAATAAATAAATAAATAAATAAATAAATAAATAAATAAATAAATAAATAAATAAATAAATAAATAAATAAATAAATAAATAAATAAATAAATAAATAAATAAATAAATAAATAAATAAATAAATAAATAAATAAATAAATAAATAAATAAATAAATAAATAAATAAATAAATAAATTTATTAAATAAATAAATAAATTTATTTATTTATTAAATAAATAAATAAATAAATAAATCTGGCTGAGGACTGTCTTTTTATAAATTGATTGATATTCTTCTATAAGTCGCATGGGTGTGAAAATTATTTCAGTATTGTAAGTAAGACAAGACTCAGGGGAAGGTCGTCTTAGTTTTTGAAAATTTTGTCTCAAATATTTATAGCGATTTATTTATGCGATTTCAATACACTCCGGTCGGCGCGATACGCCCTAGTCGCCGACAAAATTAATACCTATGGGACTTGACGCTCAAGGTCACTGGCGTTATACAGAGCCTTAAAACTAGTTTGTTTATTTTAAGCTCCAATTACTCACTAGTTAATACTAGAATACTTACCTATGAAATAATTGTTCAAGCCGATAATCCTGGAGGCGCCACCGACCTCCATTACCTTGTAGCCTGCAATTCGCAATGCCTTCATTGTATCTGTAAATATTTGGTCATTATAATATTAGTTAGGTACTACTGTCAATACTAAAAACATACAATCGACTAGCAAAACTGACGGATCACGGGTAAGCGTCACGGTTGTCCATGGCCAGCCAAATGCAAAACATAGACCAATTAGTAGTATGCAATGCATACTACTAATTGGTCATTTAAAAATACGTAGTCGGTTAATGAGGATTAACAGTTCTATTTACATACATAATTCCGATTGAATTACGCAATTTACATCCTCGGTCCGAAAGGGCAGTGTTTAGAGAGCAAATATAAGTCGTTCGTCGTCGTTGTTTTGAAATACTTGAATTTATTTGAATTTTTTATGTAAAGGGTATAGGCTCCGAAGTTGGTCCCGTTTTCACAAAAGTAGTAACCTGATGATAGGATCCATGAGGAATCGAGAGAACTCAAAATTTTTATGGACACATAGTGATTTTAACTTTTTCTGAAGTAACCCAAGCATATGCTACTAAAAAGTAAGATTCTGTACCAAGGTTATACCCTGGATCCAAAAGTACTGAAAAGAACTCCTCATTCTTTAATCTTTAAAGTTCTTAAAAATTATTAAGTCGGTACAACCCAACTTGAACGTGAGTTCTATTTTAAATATTGTTTTATCAGGATGTTGTTTGGGCTGGTACCGACTTCAAAATTTTGAAGATTGAGTAGAGAAATAGGCACCTTTTTAGCCAAATTTAAATGGGGAATTATTTAGAAAAAAAGTTTTATTTCATACTTTTTTGTGCATTTTTACTTTGGAAGTCAGTTTAATTTTTTGATTAAAAATAATAATTGGTACTCATAAATGGGAGTTGCGAAAGTCGATCGCATCGGCAAAACAAACGTAAGCGTTATTTTATGCCGGTTTTCTGAGAGGCCGAGATATTTCCTTTATATCTTATACCTTTAAACGAGAAATTCTTGTATATTTATTTATTTGTTTCTGTGATCTCCGAAACGGCTCTAACGATTTCGCTGAAATTTGGTATATGGGGGTTTTCGGGGGTAAACAATCGATCTAGATTAGTCTTATGTTTGGGAAAACGCGTATTTTCGAGTTTTCATGCGTTTTTCTGTCCACGCAGAATATAGTCGCTAATTTTGTCTTGCCGGCCACTGTCCGTCTGGTCCAGGGGCTTAAGACGCGGACCGCAAGAAACGTGTATTACGGGTTCGATTGAATCCCGCTCGGTGACTTACTTTTGTTTTTTATTTTTCTTATATTTTCAAGTTTATATATATTTTTTTAATTTTTATTGTATTTAGACAAGTTTAAAAAAAATGTAGTTAATGTAAGTTAACAATATATATTTCTCATAAATATGTCTAACATTTACCTATACTGATAACGTGAATAAGATTTATGCTTTCGAGTTTTTATTTTATCGAGACTTATGAAGCAATAGTGCAAAACGAAAAATTTACCGATACAAATTTTAAACACAGTTTCTCGGGTAATTTTTGTGACGCCATCTCTCGATTATTCCATAAAAACTAACTACCACGCCTCGCGTAATGCGTATTGACCTAAATTGAACCATAGCTCACGAGCTATGTAATAAAAGAAATTGACAATAGATGCCGTTACTCTGTGACAAGTGCTGTAAGGTTGATATTACGAATATCGAAAAAACAAACAAATTAATGTTGTTTTTTTTTAATGGTGTGATGAAGGCGGTGATGAAGATGATTACTTTGATTGACATAGTGGCATATGCTTTCAGTTCTTTAAACTTCGCCGAAATCTCCAAACGTATATCTATAACTATAATTTTCTTTAAAATAAAGCAATACAATAAAGTCTATGATTTGTTTATTTTAAGGACTGAATGATGATGATCAGAAATATCTAAGGTATGTTTAGCTGTGATAGTCTTAGGGCACTTCCCCGACCGGAGCGTATTGTGTGACTTTGGTGGCCCAATTTTTTTTATTATATTTTAATATTTGACCTTTCATTCTGAAAATGGACCTAAATAAAGAAAAAGTAAGAAAAGCCTTCATGTGATCATAACAGTTTTTAGAATCACTGAAATCAAACACCTGATCTACACAGAAATCGATTGTAAATAATAATAATTGTCAGTTCACATTTTACTTTTTAGTTTATATAGATTATCACCTAAACATATATATATATATATATATATACAGGGTGACCTGAAATTCGATACATTCCTTTGAAAGACAGAAAGTAGACCTCATTTACAGTAATATTTTTCATGGCATCCCCTATACGAAAGTTGATATTTACAAAGTTATTGAAATTTAAAAAATTTTTTCTTTATTTTCGACTTTTTGACTTTGACATGACGTATTTTTAAAAATGTTTGTCTTTTTAGTGATTTTTTTATGTATTTTAGCCGTCAATGAGTCAAATATTATTTTTAAGGAATAAATAGGGACAAACTAAGCGAGAATTTTTCATTATGAGACATGAAACAGAATTTTCTTTTAAGAAAAATGCACATTTTTCTTAAAAACAGGTGATTTTCTTAAAAAAATGTATGATACAATGCGTACAAATATTCTAAATAACTTCCTTATCTCATTAGCTTTCCAAAAAGGTGCAAATGTCTACATAAAAATATGACGTTGTAGTAAACATATTAGAAGTAAAATGAAATAATGTCTAAATCGATTTATTTGCGATAAGGTTAAAATAAAAGGAAAAACTTGAATTTAATTACGTTTATTGTTTTTAAAAAACATCAATGTTTAATTAAATTTAATAATAAATATTCTACTTTAGGTCTTGTTCAAAATGTGAACCTCTGTTTCTGATACAGGCCCGTAGTCTTCTCCGTACCTCTGTTTTGATTATTCTGGTAGTAAGACTAGTTTTGATTTCTTCTGCTGCATTTCTTATGCGGCTTCTGAGCTCCTCTACAGTAGTTATGGGTGTAGTATACACCAAAGCCTTCATATGACCCCAAAGATAAAAATCACACGGGGTCAAATCGGGACACCGTGCTGGCCAAGGAATTGGCCCGCCTCGACCTATCCAGCGATGTGGGTAAGTTTGGCCTAGCCACTGGCGTACGCCGAGGCGGAAGTGGGCCGGGCAACCATCATGCTGGAAAATCATATTACGACGAGTTGCTATTAGCACATCTTCCATTAAACCAGTAATCTCCTCTCTTAGGAAATGTTCGTACATTTCACCATTTAAATTTTGAGGCAAAAAATGAGGTCCAACTAAATTATTATTAATTATACCCATCCAGACATTTAGACTGAATCTGGTTTGATGGGGCCTTTCTTTTTTCATCCTGGGGTTTTCTCCTTTTGGTGACTGGGCACCAAAAGGAGAAAACCCCAGGATGAAAAAAAATGAAAAACAGGTTTTCTCCTTTTGGTGCCCATTAATGTGTGTTGTGGAAATTGGTTATCCCGTCACGGTCAAATTTCGATTCATCCGTCCACAATATTCTTGAGAAGAAATTGCGATCCTCCATGTCTGCATTTATCATAAAACGGCAGAATTCCATTCTTCTAACCGGGTCTCCCTCTTCCAACGCTTGGACAGGTGTGTAGTGAAATGGATGTAGACGCGCTGTGTGTACTGTAAACCACACCTTCTATTGACTCAATCCAAGTCTTCTAGCTGCCGCTCTTGTAGAAATAGAAGGATCATTTTGAAAAAGTGTTAAAATTTCTTCTTCTTCTTCTGGAGCATACAAACGAGGTCTGCCTGAATCGCCAAGTCTTCTATCAACACGGCCGCTTTCCCGAATTCGTCGAAATGTTGTTGAAAACACTCTAACGTTTGGCATTCGTCGATTTGGAAAACGTTCAACGTATGTTCTTCTTGCAGCAGCAGCATTACCATTACAAAGTCCGTAACAAAACAAGATGTCGGCGTATTCATCGTACTCAAAAGCAGCCATCGCGATACAAAAAAATCACAAGTAGAAGTAAGGGTGTAGTTTAAAGCAACAATACGTCCGTACACGGCAATAGTTGACTTAAAACTAATATTAGCTACTAAATTTGCTCTCTAAGCCAGTCGGTAACTCATTGACAAAGGGCCGCGACGACAGTAGCCGAAACATCCTGAAGTTTGAACAAAGGAAACAATTGAAAAAAAAAGGTCGCCTCAGGTAGAGTAATTCTTGAGATAATGTTACCTGATGATTGTTTTGTCTTTGTTTATTACATGTTCATATTTTTATGTACATATTTGTACCTTTTTTGGAAGCTTATGAGGTAAGAAAGTTATTTAAGGTATTTGTACGCATTGTATCATACATTTTTTTAAGAAAATCACCTGTTTTTAAGAAAAATGTGCATTTTTCTTAAAAGAAAATTCTGTTTCATGTCTCATAATGAAAAATTCTCGCTTAGTTTGTCCCTATTTATTCCTTAAAAATAATATTTGACTCATTGACGGTTAAAATACATAAAAAAATCACTAAAAAGACAAATATTTTTAAAAGTACGTCATGTCAAAGTCAAAAAGTCGAAAATAAAGAAAAAAATTTTGAAATTTCAATAACTTTGTAAATATCAACTTTCGGATAGGGGATGCCATGAAAAATATTACTGTAAATGAGGTCTACTTTCTGTCTTTCAAAGGAATGTATTGAATTTCAGGTCACCCTGTATATATATATATATATATATATATATATATTGACCTAAATTGAACCATAGCTCACGAGCTATGTAATAAAAAAATTGACAATAGATGGCGTTACTCTGTGACAAGTGCTGTAAGGTTGATATTACGAATATCGAAAAAACAAACAAATTAATGTTGTTTTTTTTTAATGGTGTGATGAAGGCGGTGATGAAGATGATTACTTTGATTGACATAGTGGCATATGCTTTCAGTTCTTTAAACTTCGCCGAAATCCCCAAACGTATATCTATAACTATAATTTTCTTTAAAATAAAGCAATACAATAAAGTCTATGATTTGTTTATTTTAAGGACTGAATGATGCTCCGACCAAAGCTCGGTCGCCCAGGTACTATATATATAAATTTTTAAGCAATATATTTTTTTTTCCGTCCTGCAACATAATATATCAATAATTTCGACTCTCTTACGTCAGTCTGATTGGCAGCTTGGTATGCCGGGTTCGAATCCCGGTAAGATAAATATTTTTGTGATTCTTAGTATTTCTTTGATATATATCTTTTTATTTTGAATTATTTTGTCGATGTACTAAAACTGCGAGCTAAGCTCGGTCTCCCAGGTACTATTTATTTAAATAAACAATCACCAGCGATGATAAGATTCTATAATATTATTAAATAATTATTATCTATTGTAGGGAATAAATGTAATGCAGTAAGCAATAAATATAATATTATAGTGATGATGATGATCACAAACATAATTTTGGCAATAGCAAAATTTCATCGATATCGGTGTACAAAACTATGAGGAGTGTCCATATAAATTTCAAGGAGTTCCCTGGATTCATCATGGGTTGGGATCCTGTGGTGACCTGATGACCCATCATTCACTTTGGTGACAACTGGACCAATTTCGAATTATACCTATTACCTATACAACAAAAACATATTTTTGAAAATCGATCCACAAACGATGGAGTAATAGTTGAACATACAAAATGTAAAATATATTGTATGGGTAATACATACTTATAACACCGAAAATATATTTGTATTAAAATAGTAATAGCTCCCCACACTGATTTCAGTGACGGTGGCCGGTTTAATTGAAACCAGGCCAGCTACGCAGGAGTTATTTTATAGTGCCCAAGTGTGTGCGCAGTACACAAGAGCACTCTCTCTTCCTTTACTCTCGTAACCCAGTGGGACGAATAACCGACACGACTGGTGAGATATCAGGCGCAGGTCCGACTTTTTACATGTCCATCCGACGCATGAATCATCTTTCTTGTCAGACAATCAGGGGATCAGCCTGCATTGTCCTAACCAAACTTGGAAATAAGATTTTTTGTTATTCCAATGCGGGAATCGAACCCACGACCTCCGAGTCGAGAGCGAAGCTCTAAACCACTAGACCACGGAGGCTGTTAAAATATTGCCACGACGATACCATATGACTCGCACTGTCAAAAATGATCTCATGTAAAACCAAGCTTCTGACTCAACAAGCCCTAACTCTAAAAGACTAACTTTACAAGCTCTACACCTTAGACAAGATAATATGTGGCCTGGCCATTTCGTTTCTACAAGAGTAGTCTTGGCAATATTTTAACATGAATATGTTTTTGGTGGGATTTCATTTCTTTTTGTAAATTATTGTAAAGGCTCTCACAGACGAGAGGTCGATCGTTTCAGTTAGAACTGACGTCAGTTCGGCCTAAACGGATTCGAGAACATACACGGAAAAAATCGCATCCGACCCAACTGACATCATTTCGGTCTGAACGGATTCGAGCACACACACGGAAAAATTGCATCAGTTCGTTCTGGTTTTCCGCGAGCTACAATCGTGTTTATTAATTGTAAACTGACTACGCTTGTACACGATACACGCCTGCACGGCCGCGGCTCTGGCGAGAACCGAAGCGATTTGTGACGGTCCGTTCAGTCCAGAATTAATATTGCCAACTTAGTTATTTTAAAAATTTAGTAGCAAAGAGCAATCATATGTAAAATGGCCTAGGTTAGGCACAAAAAAAACAAAAAAAATTTACAACGAATTACAATTAAGACATATAATATAATAATACATCGTAGCATTCGACCGTAATTTGCTTAAAACTACCCGTTTAATTACTGTATAATTCAATAAATAATGAAATTTTAATATAACAAAACCTAAAATGCAGTGGTTGGGGCCTTTAGGGATTAATTAATTTTAGTTTCGTAAAAACAGAGCTGGCATTACTAGAACGAATCGCTTCAGTCTATCCGGCCGACTGATGCGATCTTGAAATCGCATATAGACGAAACGATTTTGCATCCATTCAGGCCGAACTGAAGGAAAACCGGATCGTATATGGGGCCCCTTACGACAATATTTTTCGTAAGTCGCCAGTCAATGTCAAATACGTGTGGCTCGTGAAAATTGGTCGCGGGTTCGAATCCCGGTGAGATGTAATTATTTATATATTTTTTATTTTTCGGCGCTTAGAAAACTTACTTTTATTCGAATGTTTCGGTGAAAAATTTGTTACAGAGTCTATTGTTACCTTTTAAGTATTACACATATTTTAAGTATTTACAACACACCAAGAGCGTGACGCAGGGTCGAAGCATATGCTTGAATACACATCATTGATATTATTATAACATTTATTAGCTATTATAGCGCCGCACTAACATAGATTTTGCTTAATTATGCTGCCAGAATTGAAGATTTTAAACTAGTTACAAATACAAAATGTAATATCTTTCTACGTTAACAATAGAACAGGCGATAATAAACCGGTCTTTTCGGCTTCAATACCCGCGCGGGGTGCGTGCGCAGGTAGCATAATTAATATGTATAAACGGAAATAGATGGGTAACTCGTGTCAAAAAGTTGTCTCATAGAAAGTAGCTCCATCTGGTGTTCGTGGTTGAAACACGAATCCATCCATACCACATTAGGTATATTATATTATGTAATATTCCCCGCGTTCCTTTATATGTTAAAAACGATCAAAACGCTCAAAATAGGAGGCATTTTGAGCGTTTTGATCGTTTTTAACATATAAAGGAACGCGGGGATTATGAGATCCTTTTATACTTAAATGTCGTATTGTATCAAATGGTTCGAACTAATGGTTCGTGGAGTAGAGTAGACATTTTTGATTTTGTTTTTTTTTTTTTTTTTTTTTTTTATTAATTTATTCATGACCATGGATACAAAGTCCTTCAGTCGGATACATTTTGGATTTTGTTTTGAATTCCCCAGTGTTGCCAACACGGCTGATACAAAATGTGCTAAATTGCAAAATTATGCCAATTGCTATAAAATTATGCTAAAAAATTATACTAACATTTTTCAAGTCAAACCAAACGTTATTTAATTTTCAACAAAATCTCAATTGTTTTTTATGTTTTAATCAATTATATTATCGAACAAAATATTAATATCTTGGTCTTCATCGATAGCTGATGCTGCTGATGTATAATTATGTAGACGTAGAAGATTCATTGCCCAGTCTATAACTCTCCTTGGTACCTATCGAGCGCAATACGTTATCCGGAACTGAGTAAGAATAACAGCATTTCCCTGTCCTCTTTAGGCCGAATCTGATGTATAAAATGGCATTTAAAGTTTTTACCGACAAACAGTTGCGAAGTTTGGTTTTAACTACATTCATTTGGCTGAAAACGCGTTCAATTTCAGCGTTAGAATGTGGTAGTGATAATAATGAGTAATAAATACTCTTGTCAGAGTAATTATTACTCTGTTTTTTTAGAACACACGCTTAGTAATTAAATAGGATCGTTTGTTTCATGGCTCAATTTTTATTAGATCATTATATGCTAAAAATTATGCTATATGCTAAACAACAAATAAATATGCTAAACAACGTAAAAATATGCCAAATTTAGCATAAAATATGCTAAATTGGCAACACTGCTGCCACACCTAGATACGACCACAGATTATAATATATATAATACGTCATACGACTGAATGACCAAGTTGCCATATCACATAGTCACACCGAAATAAAAAATATTATAATTATATCAACAGCAATATAATATTAGAATATTTATACAAATTATTTTTTTATTTTTTTACATTAATTTAAAGTTAAAATATTTTATGTGTTTGTAACACTGTTTACGATTATGACTACATAGTTTCACATATGAATACTAGATGGCAGTAATAAATGTGAAGAAAAGTTTTCTTCTAAGAGAACACAGCATGGCAGGTAGTCGGAACTTGTTAGTATCCCGCTACGCACGCGCTTTCGCTCTTTACGCTTTTAAAGTGACCTATTTTTCGTCGTCAATATTTTCGATTTGAAGACAGTTATCAAAGTAAACAATATGGATTCGAGTGCTTCAGGTAAATACCATTATTTATTATAGAAATTATCAACCTAGTATAATAAAAAAACCTTTATTTTCAATCTTCTAAACATATTACGTGTTCTTGAAAAAATATTCTTGATTTTTCAATTTAAAAGTAAATCTCGCCGCAAAATTATTATTTATTATAATACTTAATACTCTTTTCTTATGATTCTGATAAAAATCAGCTGCAGGTAGGTGCAGGTAGGGTAAAAAAAGTTATGTTGAAAAATATTCCAAAACATTTTTTTTTTCTTTTTCGTCGTAGGTTCTCCTGACTCATCCGGAACAAAATTAGTCAATTTCTTGGTTAACAAAGTTAGTCAAAACCCGTCAATTTCTCTACGATAAAATGCAAAGCCAGAATTTAATAACTATGAATGAAAAATTGGTCTATTTAGAAAATTACCTGTTTTCTTTTTATGAGGAGTTTTTATGACACAGAGGAAAATATAAAAAAACTAAAGCGAAATATTGCTTACTTCAAGACTGCCATAAAGAAAAAATGGTCTAAAGCACAAAGAAAAGAAGATGATTTCTTAAAATCAAACCAGTCATGGTTAAATGGGACTTTTGAAATCCCAATCCAAGCCCAAAATCTCCCAGGCCTCCCTTCAAAACAAAAAAACTGAAGTGGTTCGCTCGGCCGTAGACGATTCTGTTATCATACATGCTGCTCAGTCAACTTTGAGAGCTAAGGGACTTCGAAATGCATCAGAAATCCTTAAAGAAATCACAAAATCGCCAACAAGGGCAGAAAAATACAGAAATGCCTACAAGTCATCGAGTGAACCCTACAAACACAATATATTAACACCTCAAGATGCATTGGCGATGTTTATAGAGGCCGACCTTACACGACAGCAATATGAAATCATACGTAAGACAAATAAGTCTCTTTATCCTTGCTACGACAGATTATTAGAGGCAAAAAAAGAATGCTATCCACCTGAACAACACATAAAAGTGACGAGTCTGTATGCAGAAAGTAGTTTGAAAAGTTTTATTGACATAACTCTTATGCGCCTTTCAATGTACTTAGAGGAAGTACTTTTAACTATTAGTGAAAAAGATAGACAGACCTTAACTATTATAAATAAATGGGGATGTGATGGCTCCCAGCAAGCCAAATATAAACAAAAGTTTGAAAATCCTGCTGATTCGGACGCCAATATATTTTTGAGCTCAGTTGTCCCTTTACAAATACTTTGTGGCAAGAATAACAAAAAAGTTATTTGGGAGAATCCTTCTCCATCATCCCCCTGGTATTGCCGGCCTATAAGATTCATATTTCTGAAAGAATGCGATGATGTGACCAAAGAAGAAATCAGGTACGTTGAAGAATCGGTAAAGAATTTGGTTCCTACCGAAATCGAAATAAATGGAAATAAATTTACTTACAAGCACATTTTCAAGATGACTATGATTGATGGCAAGGTTTGCAATGCTGCAACCGACACTAAGTCTATCAGTCGATGCTTTATTTGTAAAGCCACTTCAAAAGATTTTAACAATCTAAGCAAAAAATATGATGTAAGTCCTGAAACTTTAGACTTTGGAATATCTGTGCTACATGCCAAAATCAGAATTTGAGAGTGTTTGGCACTTGGGCTATAAACTAAAAGTTCAAAAATATAGACAGAAAAAAACGACGGAAGAAAAAGACTTGGAATTAGCCGCTAAACAAAAAATCCAAGACAGATTTAAAATTGAAACCGGGTTACTGACTGACATGCCCAAGTCCAACTATGGGAATACAAATGATGGAAACACTAGCCGCAGATTTTTTGAGAACCCCCAATTGGCCTCCGACATAACTGGAGTGAGCTTTGATTTAATATACAGACTAAAAGTCATTTTAGAAACGATTTCAAGTGGATACAGTATTGACGTCAAGAAATATGATGAGTATGCACTAGACACCGCCAAATTATACGTGCAGCTTTATTGGTGGCACCCGATGACCCCTACTTTGCACAAAGTACTCAAACATGGTGCTGCCATAATAGAGAATTCACTTCTCCCAATAGGCCAATTGTCGGAGGAGGCTCAAGAGGCCCGAAATAAGCACTTTCGCATGTACAGAGAAAATTACGCAAGAAAATTTTCCCGCGAGCAGTGTAACAGCGACATCTATAATAGACTATTATTAAGCTCTGATCCGCTTATTAGCAGTATTAGTATAAAACAAAGAAGGAGAAAAAAAATGTCTAAATATTTTTCTCCGGAGACTAGATATGCTTTTACCTACCAAACTAGACTCCGCTTCAACAGAATCCTCGGAGGATGAGGAACTGGAGTAACGAATTGGCATGGAGTATGTGTCGACTGTCGAGGGGATACGTCAATTCATAACTTAAATACGTTTAAAATTTACATTCATGAAATATATTTTTTATGTCTGTGACGTTAGGTTTTTGACTTTTTATCATAAATATGATACTTTCTTTAATATATTATATTTAAACAGAAAGTTGTTTTTTATTATCAATTATGTTATTTAGAATAGTTATAGCAATTAAATAATTTTGACCGCATAAAACCTAAAAACCTATGTATGTGCGCCGGTTGATGAAGTCAAATAGCGACTTTACAACAGAGGCGTATTGTTATTGGACGTCAACGGGCATGCTACATAGATCTATTGGCCTTACATATGAAATTGGAGTTTTGTCGAACTGGCGACTTTAATCTCAAATATATCTTCTTTGGTTAGAATTTCCAATTTCAAATTTATACCGCTATTTACTCATTCATTTGTGTTTCGAAAACCGTATTTAATTTGTTTTTTCCTCTTTTTGTTTTTTCTTTGCGTCACTCTGTTTACAAAATGGAAAAATTTCGTATTATTTTCGAGTACGGGTTCCACCGTGGCACCAGTGCTGCAGAAAAGGGTCGAAGGATTAATTATGTGTATGGCGGCAGTGTCGCAAAAGAAAACATAGTTCGTTTTTGGTTCCCACGTTTTCGTTCTGGAAATTTCGACCTGCAGAACAAGCCCCGTGGATGGACGGAGACCAAAGTTGATAATGAAGAATTGAAGGCTATTGTGGAAGCGGATCCATTGCAAACCACGTCCAAGTTAGCTGCAGGCTGCGGTGTTAGAGATAAAACTGTTTTAATCCACTTGTGAAGCAAATTGGGAAGGTAAAAAAGCTCAATTCTGCACTCAATTCATGAGGTACCCACCTGAAAGGAGCAAACCGACAAACCAGCGTCGACTGCTGCGTTATATTACTCAACCGGCAATTGAATAATTACCTGTGATGAAAAGTGGATCCTGTACGATAATTGGAAAGGCTCATTGCAATGGCTGAACCCTGGCGACCCAGCCAAAGCATGCCCCAAGCGAAAATTGACTCAAAAAAAGTTACTTGTGAGCGTTTGGTGGACTAGTGCCGGTGTCGTTCACGACAGCTTTCTTAAATCTAGCCAGACGATTAGGGCAGATGTCTACTGCAAATCATGATGGAAAAGCTAGCTGCTAAACAACCGAGGTTGGTCATTCGCTCTATACACCATAGTCATCCACCGTACTTCCCAGACCTTGCACCAACAGATTACCTTTTTTTTCGAAATTTGGTATAAGTAATTCATAGATTCGATAATAAACTTTGAGACGTGTATGGTGAAACTCTGCTCGAATAAATACCGATTGTATCCAATCAAGACTTTCAATCCTTCTTTAAAAGTATACTGTCGCACAAGGTACAACATTGATCATCGCTTACGCTGTTACGGGGGAAATTAAAATAAAAACGAGGTTTCCCGTGACAATGAGTTTATTAACGAAATAGGGGTCGTGGGCAGGAGGCCGTACGGTCTGGTCTAGCCTCTTGGTGTCTGAAGGGTATCGTAGGGGGTCTAAACCACGTGGGGACTTAGCTCAGGGATCCAGGTCTTGAGTCCAGGGGTCTGGCACGTGGCAAGAAGGCAAGAAGTTGGCGGTGCTCGAGCCCGTATCAAAGTGGACGGTGCTTGTGGCCGCAACGTAGTTATCAGTGCTGGAGGCCGTAACAAAGCTGGCGGTGCTCGTGCCCGTAACAAAGCTGTCAGTGCTTGGGCCCGTAACAAAGTTCCCTGGAAACATTCATACCAGCGTGTGAAGAGTGTGGACCACAGCAGCCATGGTTCGAGCCCCTAACGATCCAACCATGGGCTGTGTGTCCATCACAAAATAAGGGATAAGCAAAAAAAGATAAAAGATAAAATGATATTAAGGACAATTAATTTGATACAAACATCCTGATAATATCTAATAATGCAAGATCGGAAAAATGAAACTACAAATTGAGCACGTGGCCAATCAAAAGGTTTGCCAACAAATTTAACAATGGTGCTAATTTACAGGAAAAAATAATGTGTTTTAATTACAAGCGTGATTTAGCAAACATTCACAACACAGATATTTCAAATTACTCACCCTGAACACGGGGTTAAAATATTATAATTATTATAAACTTGTATCTAGAAGAAGTTGAACAACCAAAATTCGGCAGGGAAAAAGGGTGTTGTCCTGTCGCGACAACCCTTTTATACCCCTACTGACATTTGTTTTTTTTTTTTTAACCGATAATTAGCGGTAATGCGTAATACAAATGCCACAATAAAGAAATATTAGAGATGAAGCTCTAGTTAGAAGCATTTGCCAATAGATGGCGTTGTATAGCACAAATTAGCTATTATTAATATCGACAACTGCTAATAGATGACGCTATACGCATCGTTATTAGTTATAACGATACGTTAAAAAATGTAGCTATGCTACAACGCCCCTGGCCTATTATAAAACAACAGTTTGACAGTCGATATGTGAGAAAACAATCAGTATGCCACCGGTCAATAGGTCCGCAAATAATTCCTTTGCGTTCAAGAAGTGGAAGCAACTACTATGCAGCGTAGGAATCACTAGCGACGTTCCGATACTAGTAAATACGATACTTACTCGTACTCGATACTTTTGACTCGATACCAAATACAAATAGCATTGAATCAATCTTCCTCTTACTCGGTATCAAAACAAAGTACTTGGTATCGAATCGAATCAGTTGTACATCTGAACGCATCAGAGAGAACGAGAGAGGGAAAGCCCTCTCTCTCGATCGGTTACTAGTAGAGAGCCAGTCCAACTTCACTCGAACGAACGAACCGAGACCGAGAGAGCCGCCATTCATTCATTTCTGATGTTTTTGAAATAAAAATATAACTTGTATTAAAGTACTTTTATTATTCTCATCTGAGTTACACAACTGTTGAACATAACACGCCGAACAACCAAGTGAGCGAGTTAGAAAAAAGAAAAGATGTGTTGCCAACTTTTACAAAAAAAATACACTACCCAAAATACCATGACCCTAGGCACATTTTATAAACGTTGAGTCATATATTTACGGCCTATGATCATGGCCTTCGATTTATTTGGATTGATTAGTCAATGTTAGCTGTTAGCAGACCAAAAGATTTAGCCCAGACTGCTATGCGCTGTAGATCAGCGTTAACATCTGTTACTGCGGAATTAATCTCATATATACGTGAATGACGATAGAGTTGGAGGTCGTCTGCGTAGAAATGGAAATTTGATAATGTGGAAACAGTGTTAATAAAAATAGAAAAAAGAAGGGGAGAGAGAATGTCATGCTTCAATGTCACACCAATCCGAGGCAGCCTCGTTAGAGCGGACTCGTTGCGAACGTCCCTGAAAATATGTATCTAAACAATCTATCACCGAGGAAGATATATTAAGAGAACGAAGGACGGAAAGGAATATGTCAAAATCAACAGTATTAAAAGCACTGCTAAAATCAAGTAGCACTAGAACAGAGATGTTGAGACGTTGTGATTATAATAAAATATAATTATATTTATTATCTTTTAACTAACTATAAAAATACAAATAATAACTAAATAGAAAAATCATTGATGTTAGGTACAATTTAGGTGGGATGTTGCTGGCAACCCAGTGCATGTCGATTACGCCATATCTTGTCATTACATGACGTAGTCTTTTGTCGTTGTGCGAAGTGACTGTGCGTTTTTGGTGTGCTCTCTGTTATTTTCTTCTGACACGGCTTTTTTATTGGACTGATCTTACTGACTACGTTTACCTGGCTATGAATTGGACTCCGATTGCTTAACGATTAGTAAACAAGAACAACATTACAGTCTTGCCATGTCGAAACGGGGCAAAACGCTAAACAGTCAATCTCGCGAACTAGTGGTGAAATTGTACAATTATTTTGAATGTGAATCAGTTAAAGATGGGCCTCTTTTACCATTAACACAATCGAGAGAACGCGTTGCCGAATCATTGGGAATAGGAAAGAGGACAGTAACTCAAATTCTGAAAGGGAAATACGGACCGCGAAGCTCGGAAGATAATACTTTACGTACACCGAAAAAAAGAAAGAGGGACAAAAAAATTGTTGGCATTGATAATTTTGATGCTGCTGCAATTTGCTTATTTTTTGACGGTAAATCGTCTCTATCAAAGGATTTGAAATCTATTGGCTTTAGATTTAAAAAATCTGACAAACGGAAAATCCTGCTAGAACGCTACGATAATATTTTGAAGAGAGTAAAATTCTTACGTCAAGTTAATAAAATTACAGATTGGGACAATGTCGTGCTTATTGACGAAACATGGTTGAATGCGAAAAGTTCCATCGGGAAAAGGAGCCCGACTTATTATATGTCACGCGGGATCAGCTTCTCAAGGTTTTATTCCAGACTGCCTCCTTGCCTGCATTCGCCTCTAAAACTACAAGTGATTACCATGAGGAAATGAACTTTGAGGTTTTTAAAGAGTGGTTTGAGAAGTTGCTAGATGGCTTACAAAACCCATCGAAAATTATAATGGACAATCCACCGTATCATTCTGTGCAAGTTGATAAACCACCAACTCAAGCAAATAAAAAGCAAGAAATTGTCTAGTGGCTGGTAAGAAATGGTGTGGATGCAAGTGCAACTTTATTAAAAGTTGAGTTGTTAAGTCTGGTAAAAGCAACTAAGCCGTCCAAGCTCCGCTATGTAATCGATGAACTAACCCTAGAGCATAGACACGAAGTTATTCGATTGCCAGTATAACGCCATCGAGCTTATTTGGACACAAATAAAGGGTCAGCAGCGCTGAACAAAACTGAACCACCCTTCAGTACTGCTAAAATGATGACTCTGCTACAAAATGCGTGTGCAGAAGTCACTACAGAAGACTGGAGAAAAGTCGTAGAGAAAACAAAGAAAATAATTTTACGTGAGAATAGACAATATTATTGAAAATGAATTAATAATATCTCGGAGTGCTGACAGCAGTGCTGAAGATGACAATACTAATAACAGTTCTGATAGTTCAACTGAATAAATGCAATTTTTTTGTTAAATTATGTAAAGTGTCTTATTTTGTTCCTTAAATTTACGAAAGAAAAAATAATAATGGGACAGGGATTCGCCTGATGATTTTTAAAATTCACATAATATGTTTCAAGTCCGTATCGATTCATTCACTTTAATCGACGTTTTTAAGCAGGTCACCTCACTATGAAGATAAAACTGACAGACGTCAAATGTTACCCTATTAAAATGACTCCACTGTAAATAAAAAAGTCGTGTTAGGAACCTTTCAATGTTTTTAAAAGACCTATCTAATGATACCCCACGTTATGAGGTAGGCGCGAGAAAAAAAATTCATACCCAACTTACGTAGGGGTATCAAAAAAATGTATTTTTAATGAAGCAATTTCTTGAGGTAGTAAATACACATACGCATGCAAAGTTTCATCTTTCTAGCACTAACCGTTTGAAGACGGACGGACAGACGTAACGTCGCGTAGGTACCCATAAGGGTTCCGAGACGTCAACTACGGAACCCTAAAAAAACGATACGAAACCCGATTTTAAAGCTAGTAAATTATACTTGCCTTCTGTACTGCCCACAAAGCGGTATAGACACCCAACTACAGGTAGCTCCACAAAACAGGCTGGATACTGTAAAATCGACTTGTATAGTCGACATCCTCGCATTTTCGCGTCGTAGAATAGCACACACACCACTAAAAACAGAGCTATAATAATATACATTATGAAGAGATTATGAGATTTAAATAAATGGATCTAAAGTACGTCGCAAATGTTGTAGTAATAGCAGAAGTTTTGCATGCTTCTTAATATATAGCTATAGAATTAAGAGACCCCAAATTCTCGTTTGCCCTTGGATATTGGCCCGATTAGGCATAAAACAGATGAAACGGTTTTGATCGCGCGTGATTCGCGCAGAAATAACAGTTAAATTCGTATAACAAATATATAGGAGAAGCAGGGCAATTCTGTATTTTTAACCCTAAATTCCTTGATATAGGTCGTACTTGAGAATTGTCACTGGAATAGGTACATAGAATATAATATCTGGCTACAAAAATCTGTGACAAACAACAGAATATCTATGGGAAAAATACAAATTTAACTACTAAAATCGTTCCAAGTATCCCCATATAATCCCTAAGTTTCAAAGGACATTTGATCCACTATAGGCTCTAAACAATTAATAGGGAAAATCAAAGGACACTGGCGAATCCTGCTTGATTTTCTATCAAAAGCGGCCAAGTTTCCAACATAATTATGTGGTTTTATAGTACATAAAAAGTTATTATACAAAAAAAATATTTTATTTTCAGGACTTGGGAATAAAAAGTTATCTTTAAATATAAGAGAATTCATGTGCAAGATACGTACTTATCTGTGGTAATCGTTGTCATCATATCTGTATAGTCTACGGTTATCATGCTGTAAATTGTCAATTTGAGGCGTAAAAGCTCCATCTAGTGGCCCAATAGATAGATTTATTTTTATTTGTAGTAAAAAGTTATTTTCTTTTTCTATAGTTCAGAAATATATACATAGTTAAGAAAAATAATTATTGGAACGAAGTTCCTTATCGCGCGTTGCGAAAGGGGGCTAGACGGAAAAAATGAAGACTAAAAGTTGTAACGACACTTTTTGCTATAGTTGTAAGCCGTGCGGCGTGCGCGTGTTTCTCTGTCTGTCTCTCTCTCTCTCTCTCTCTCTCAATTATTACTAAAATTGAGCCTACTGATGAAGTTTATATTATAATAAATTATATTTAATCAATCTTTTATCCCCCGAGTTTGATGCATAATATTTTTTTTGTTCCTATGTTCATAAAGTACAACTTACAATAAATACTTTTTGTGGCCACGTATTTTAATTACCAGGCAGTATGTAATGTATGGTGACTTGCCGATCTCCTTTCTTTTTGAAAACGTTGAATTTGTCATCCTTATTAATTATAGACCACTGGAAGCTTAAATGAATAAATGCATCATAAGCTCTGTGTACTAGATATGAGCGCCAAAGGGTGGTAGGTGGTGGGTCGGCGGCGGCACGCCGACATTTTGGGGTCGGCGACGGCGGCGTCGTTGGCTGCGTGACCTTCAAAGGGTAATTTTTGTAATAGTAATAGAGAAGTAAAAGAACGCGTTGTTTATATATAACAAATATTTATATTTATTAGGTTACTAAGATTTACAGTAAATTTTTTGGTACAAACTTTGTACTCAGTTGAGGAAAAATAAACAACATAATCACAATTCTGAAAAACAATTAACATTAACATTTATATATAATGGTATAGAAACACGACGCTTAATTATTTTTAAACAAAAAATTAAACCGACTTGCACAAAAAAGTAGGTATGTTCAAAGATATAAATATTATGAGAAGTACCTATAGTATCATCATTATGTCATGATTTATGGTGTGATGATGGTGGCGATGATGATTACTTTAAATGACATAGTGGCTTATACTTGCAGTTCCTTAAGCAACGCCGAAATCCCCAAACATCTATAAGGAGTTAGGAGTTCTGTTCAGTACTTTTGGATCCAGGGTATACCTTGGTGCAAAATCTTACTTTTTGGTAGCATATGCTTGGGTTACTTCAGAAAAAGTAAAAATTACTTTTGAGGAGCTCCCTCGATTCCTCATGAATGGAGTCTAAGTTGCTAATAATGTATGTAGGGGTTTGAACATATATAGGTAGACGATTCGCGGCGTATACATTATCTTCTAAACCTTCACAAATTCTTCTCAAATAATTACGGATCTCTATTGTGTTCATACTGTATTATCACAGAACCGATCTGGTCTATGGATCTTGTATTTATGTCACATATCCGTATTATGTATGGTTTATGTATTTACTAAGAGGGGTATTACATATGAAAATAATGAATAAATAAATAAAAGAAACATTTTGGTACAATAATTTTATTTTTAATACACACACACTAATAGGTACACACACGATACACATTATAACTTAAATAGATCATACATGTGACTTTTCTTAGCTACTATAGTCTACAGTTACATTACGGTTTTTATCTATTTCTATAACATTATCAAACTCTGCATATACAATACAGTTAATTGTTTGAGGGAGACTAGAATCAAATCGAACCTCTAACCTCACACTACCATGTCTTATCAGATTCCAATGACTGTTCGTGTTTGATGATAAATCAGAGGTTAAATCAAATGCTAATAGACAATAACCATTTGCATATTTTTCTCTTGATATCCCATGTCCTTCATTAAGGAAATGTATACCAGTGCCGGAAAATATTATATAATAAAATATAATATATCGGAAATTAAGTCGCCAACTTATAAATTTCGGTGCCAATGTGGATTAAATTTCGCCAATTTTTATCTGCCGATTTTTGTATTTTTTGTCACCTAAGTGCTTTCGCCAGTTTAGTAATTTAGTCGCCAACATATTAATACGCTGCCAAATTCAGTAATATAGTATGCTCATGTGCAGTCGCTAACTTTTTTGTTCGCAAAATTTATTATATCCTCTTTTACCTCCTCTTATACCAAAGTGGTGACCTAATGTTGGAATCCATGAGGAATCGAGGGGACTCCTCTAAATCTCAAGAAGCTGCTGTTGATGGCGTAATTAGGGACTTTCTGCCTTCCTTCTCTGACTGTATAAATCTAGTTAAGCAACACTGTTGCCTTCTGTGGAAAGTGCATTTTGACGAAAGATCAGTGGAGAAGGGCATATGGTACCGAACACTACAAAATGAACCATGGAAATCACCGTGGTTTGCAGATGTTAATTTAAATAGAAATATGTTAATTATTGCATTTAGACTTCGTTCTGGACACATTCCCCTGAATAAATTTGGGCATTTGATGAGAAAAGTGACATCTCCTCTTTGTTCGGAATGTGGAATGATAGAAGACGTTTTCCATATAATGTTGGAATGTGTCCGTAACGAAGATGTTAGATTTCAGGTTGTGAGAAAAATTGGAGATTTTATGAATATTGGAACTTGTAACTGCATTCTAGCGTATCCCCTGTCTGAACAAGCTATAGAAGTGTATAAAATGGTCAATAAAGGTCTAAATCGACGTAAAATAGATTATAATTAGTGATGTAGTTAGTACTTAATTATATTATAATTGTAATTATTGTAATCGTTGGTATAATGGAGTGGCATAGTCAATGACTAATCTCCTTAAAAAAAAAAAAAATAGTCTTTTACGCCGACACGTATATCTTTGAACATTACTCTGCCGTTTGTCGAAGCATTTTCAAAATTATTTTGTTGTTGTAAAGAATATAATTCGAAATTGGTCCCTTAGTCACCAAGGTCTGATGATGGCATCCATGAGAAATCGAGATAACTCCACAAAATTATAAGGACATTTTTAGTAATTTCGACTTTTAAGTAAAATATTGTGCCAAGACCCTAGATCCAAAAGCACTGAACAGAACTCCTCAGTCTTTATAGATACACATTTAGAAATTTCGGCATTGTTTAAGGAACTGATAGCATATGCCACTTACAGTTGTGTAAGATTTGGATGGGTAACAGAAACACTTCTAGACTGCTGTATAACAGACCCACTCGGTCGGTGTTCGAATGGCAGCGAGAGCTTGCGCTCCCACCTAGAACACAACTAGCTTACCCACTCCAACGTACCACGACACAAGTGTGCACGCACACTGAATATTTATTATTATAAGTGTCAATACACTAAAACAGTATTCATCATCAATGGTGGTGATCACCATCTTCGTACGATGCACCAACATGTTATTATGGTGACATAGGTACTCCTCATAGTTCAGTACACCGATATCTATGTATTTGAACTTTTGCAATAGCCAAAATTGTATTATACTTGAAGATCAAACGAACTTACCTTAAATACGTGCAAGGGTGACGCACGGGGGTACCACTATACAATAAGTAAGCATACTTATTGTAAGATGTTCAGAGTAGAACAAATATAAAATGTAAGATGTTAAATCATACTATATTTACCATACTAAATGTCATACATTACCACAATCCATCTTAATTATCTTAAACTTAAGTACCTAACATCTTTCTTACTTTTTAATATTATAAACCCTTATTTAACAATAATAATATTTATTATGTTATATAAATATAATCGTATTTGTTATGAGTAATTATCTAACAAGGTTCTGGCAAAATCAGAAGCAACATTTTCTTTATTATAAAATTTTGCAAATGTAATAGAAGTATTACTCCACCCTGCAGATTTTCTAATTGTCTCTATATTAACTCCTAGTTTGTTGGCTTTCGTTGTAGCAGCGTGGCGAGTGCTATGGGCCTTAAAAATTGAGGTATCAATGCCACTCTTACCTAAAGTTTCCTTGATCCACTTGCTTAAAGTCTGAGTAGAAATCTTGTTATATGGTAATAGTATGGTAAAAAGATAATCAGATTTACGATATACATTAGTTTTACTTAAATATTCTATAAGGCATAATGCAGTGTGCAGTGCAGGAAGTTTAAGTACCGGTTGAAAACAGGTTTCGAGGTTTTTATAATATCTGGTATGTAAATTAAAATCTCAATTAATAATATATAATATTAATATTATAGATCTTTATCAAACTTAAAGTTTGTACCCTGTGTGCTGTAACGAGAGCCAACAAAGTAGCAGTCTTTTTAGAAAGAGTTTCTAGACTGAGATCCTCGTTGGGCCACTGAACAGATATAAACGATAAGACAACATTGGTATCCCAACTTACATTGTACTTTGGTTTAAGTGGTCTCATTTTGTAAGCTCCTTTCAAAAACCTCTTTAATCTATAATCATTTCCTAAATCAGTACACAATAAAGACAATGCAGATTTAAAACTATTTAGAGTACCATATTTAGCACCTTTGTTAAATTTATTAGTTAAAAAATCAATTACCCTGTTCACAGACACATCGAAAAATCATATTTATGGCTCCTGCAATACATTATCAAATGTCTTATACCACTATCATACTGTTTATATGTGTTATCAGATAACGAATTTAATATAATTTCCACACATTCCTCCGACAGCGACGTCTTTAAATACTTCTCCCGGATAACCTCGCAGCAATTAGGCGTAACGTGAGATGGAGATGGTGCGGAACTCTGAAAGGAGACTTTAGCAAATTAGTATCAGGATCAAAAACAATAAAGTTTTGATTTTTTGTTAATCTTTTAAATAAAGGGAACCACGGCTGTGTTGGCCAGTAAGGTACGACAATAACACCTTCTGCCTCATCCGTTAAAATCTTTTTTACTGTTTTTAATATTAAGGAAAATGGTGGGAAGGCATAAAAATATATACTATTCCAGTTGATGGTAAATGCATCTACTGCCCAAGCACTGGGATCTCTGTGCCACGTAACATACGTGGGGCACTTGGCGTTGGCGCGGCTAGCAAATAAATGTACATCAAATTCGCCAAAGTCCTTTCTTACTTTTGCAAACGCAGAATCTGCTAGTTCCCACTCGGTGTCAGAAATTTACTGCCGCGATAAACTATCTGCTTGTACATTGTCCTTAGTGTTAATATATGATTCAATAATATACAGGGTGACCTGAAATTCGATACATTCCTTTGAAAGACAGAAAGTAGACCTCATTTACAGTAATATTTTTCATGGCATCCCCTATCCGAAAGTTGATATTTACAAAGTTGTTGAAATTTCAAAATTTTTTTCCTTATTTTCGACTTTTAGACTTTGACATGACGTATTTTTAAAAATGTTTGTCTTTTTAGTGATTTTTTTATGTATTTTAACCGTCAATGAGTCAAATATTATTTTTAAGGAATAAATAGGGACAAACTAAGCGAAAATTTTTCATTATGAGACATGAAACAGAATTTTCTTTTAAGAAAAATGCACATTTTTCTTAAAAACAGGTGATTTTCTTAAAAAAATGTATGATACAATGCGTACAAATATTCTAAATAACTTCCTTATCTCATTAGCTTTCCAAAAAGGTGCAAATGTCTACATAAAAATATGACGTTGTAGTAAACATATTAGAAGTAAAATGAAATAATGTCTAAATCGATTTATTTGCGATAAGGTTAAAATAAAAGGAAAAACTTGAATTTAATTACGTTTATTGTGTTTAAAAAACATCAATGTTTAATTAAATTTAATAATAAATATTCTACTTTAGGTCTTGTTCAATTTTGATTTCTTCTGCTGCATTTCTTATGCGGCTTCTGAGCTCCTCTACAGTAGTTATGGGTGTAGTATACACCAAAGCCTTCATATGACCCCAAAGATAAAAATCACACGGGGTCAAATCGGGACACCGTGCTGGCCAAGGAATTGGCCCGCCTCGACCTATCCAGCGATGTGGGTAAGTTTGGTCTAGCCACTGGCGTACGCCGAGGCGGAAGTGGGCCGGGCAACCATCATGCTGGAAAATAATATTACGACGAGTTGCTATTGGCACATCTTCCATTAAACCAGTAATCTCCTCTCTTAGGAAATGTTCGTACATTTCACCATTTAAATTTTGAGGCAAAAAATGAGGTCCAACTAAATTATTATTAATTATACCCATCCAGACACTGTTGTACGGGATTACTATTTTCCCTTTTAAAAAAAAAGATTTATTACAATTAACTGAAATAGTACTTCAATAAAACAAAGAAATTAGAATTAAGACAACTGTCGCGGTCAGGAGTCGGAGATGGAATGCCCTGAAGGGGTCTGGACTGAAGCGTAGGACGATAGGAGAAATGCGGGATCAGCAAAGTCGGAAAGCTAGGGTGAGCATGATAGACTAAAGGGGTAGACTAAACTTCGGGGTCGAGGTTTATGGAAAACGAAATAAAGGAAATTAAACATGGATTCTAAGGCTGAGAGTAGGAATAGGTTTAGGTTTAGCTTTGTCTTTAGATAGGTCTTGAAGAGGAATGGAAGGAGGAGAGGAGCCAGAAGAAGAAGAAGAAGAAGATTCATCTTGGGTTTCCTGTGTTGGAGATGTATTGACGGAAAGAGTTTTGGAAAATTGTGGAAGGATGTAAGGATGGCGACAGTTGTATCCTTTTATTAAAACTAAACATTTAAAAACACAAAATACAAAAATAATCAAAGAAATAACTACACGAGTGGAAGAATAATGTGCTTCATATTTAATGAAACTGTGTTGATTAATGATTTTGTCAGTTTCTTTTGTTAATGATTTGAACTTTAATATATTTCCGTTACTAATCGTGTCTAGATCGAAATTTTGTAAATCTATAGTATGAAACTCACTATTCTCTCCATCATTTATCTTAAAATTACAACATGAATCATTTATTATATTAATATTAGAAAATATCTTATTTACTCTAAATTTCACAGCTTGAGATTTAGGTATTAATTTTGTATGTTTAGAATAACCAATACAATTATTGGGTACATAAACAATTCCTGTACCTATTACATTTAGATCAACATTTGTTTTGTTACGACATTCAATTAACACTTTAGTGTAAATGGATTGTACAAATATCCATTTATTGTTCGAGATAGATTTCCAAATATCGATTTGGCCGTTAACACTTTCGGTTTTGCACTGCACTGGTAGAGCACTTTCACAACTCGGATGCTCGCTGGTGGAGAAGATCGTGGTCAAGTCGCAGATATAGGTTCGGGCATTCATCGCTTTGCATTCCCGTAGCGAGTCTAAGTTACAATATGCACTTTTTTCATTGGTCATTGCAATATATTTACTACTAGGTACAACATAAGTATAATAACTAGGCTTAGATGTGGTGTCGGAAGAGCAATATTATGATATAGATTATATTCTTTTAAGGATACAAGAGGAATTCTAAGGATAAACACAACTTTATCGCTAACACTATAACTAAATACACTAGAGACATTAATGAGAGTAAACATTTCATTTAATGCTAGGTTTACAGGTAATTTTGCATCAACAGGTAAGTGACGAAAGTTATCGACAAGCTCCTGGTATAAATGACTAGGCGGTAATATAGCTGGATGTATTATATTCTGGCTACTAAACATAATTGCATTAACAATATCCTCTATTTGAAATGATAAAGTTATAATACTTGCTTCTAGACTATTTAATATAGTAATCATGTTAGTTTTCATTATTAGGCTTTTAGACATCGTAGATATATTATTTATTTTGTTAGAGAGGTTGTAATACATTATGACATTTTAGGGTATCGTCAAATTCTATTTCTACTTTGTTGCATAAAAATCGTAATGTGCCAAGAAAGATTGAACCGATGCTGGTTTGATTTGATCAACATGGTGTTTAACATGTCTACGGTTAATGAGCAGAGAAACAGTATTATAGCCATGAACTTTTAACAATTTTGTATGGACCTTTCCATTGAGGGGATAAGGCCTTCCTTAAGCGTAAATTATTTTTTAAATAAACCAAATCTCCAACCTTATAAGACACGGGTCTTGTTTTGTTATCATAATAAGTTTTTGAATTTTGTTTTGACTTAATGATGTTCTCAATCGCTTTCTCCCGAGCATGTTTTAATCGATGTTGTAACATTTTGACATATTCAGGATACGTGGCGTCATTGATGTTTGAATTATAAACTGAATCTGGAAGATATGGCTTATTGCCAAATACGAGTTCGTAAGGTGTGAATTTTGTAGTGGTATGAACAGCCGTATTATAAGATAGCATAGCTGTGTATACATATCGGGACCAATTATCTTGATTTTCATTTACGAAGGATTTGAGATACTCCTTGAGTGTAGAGTGACTACGCTCAAGTGCTCCTTGAGTTTGAGGATGGTAAGGAGTTGACCAAATTTGCTTTATTTTCAGAAAGTTGCAAGTCTTTTTGAATAAATCAGCAGTAAAATTTGTACCTTGATCGGTAAGTATCGTTTTTGGAATTCCGAATAGTGAAATAAAATGAAGTAGGCATTCGCTGGTCTCTTCAGCTGTTATTGTTCTTATGGGATACGCGACTGAATATTTCGTAAGATCGTCCTGTAGAGTCATAATAAATTTGATTTTTGCGGTACCTACTTCCGGTAAGGGTCCCACAATGTCAAGAGATATGCATTGAAACGGTGCGGTAGAAGTTGTAGTAATTTGCATCGGTGCTCTATTTATTTGTCTGAAAGCTTTGTTTTCTTGACAAAGGGTGCATGATTTAACGTAATGTTCGACGTCAGCTCGCATACGTTTCCAATAATACTTTTCTTTTATTCTGTCATACATTCTGTTTGCTCCTAGATGACCGGAAATAGGTAGATCATGGTTTTCTTTTAAAATCTTATTTATTTCACATAACGAAGGATACATGATATTATTATGATAGATGTGAAGTTGAATATTTGTGCCATCAAAGAGATAGGCTAATATATTGTATATTTTAACGAAAGAGAATCTGTCAAAATTACTTCTGAAGTCAGTTAGAGCGACTTCGTTGTACGTAGGATAGAACATAATTATTTGATCACGTGTATACTTCAGAGCTTTATATAAATCTGGGTAAGTACATTCGTCAAAATGATTGACTTTGATATATAAAAACAGGTGTATTTTATCAAAAAATAGCTCATTACATGTGTACAATTCTCTTTCCATTTCTAAAAACTCTTCGACAACCGGATGTGGACAATTACTTAATAATTCTTGCACGTATGGTACTGATTCATCTAAATCTATTGAAGTTGGTACAATAAATAATCGTTGCGATGCTTTTAGAAGGGTTTCATTATGTTCATGGATTATGGTATTGTAAGATCTAGTAGGTGATTTTAAGAATTTAGAATAATTTTCATCGACGACAGGTAAGTCAGGCGTAGGAGGTTTATCGACGATCACAGGTAAGTTAGACGTAGGAGATTCCAGTGGTATTGAAGATCCTGGTTCGGGGTAAGTAGATACGTTTTCATCAATGTTATCAGGAATAGGAATATCAACAGGTATAGAAGATTCCGGTTGTGCTGAAGTTCCTGGCTCAGGGTGAGTATTTACATTTTTATTATTAGGATCAGTGTCTGAGTTAGGACTTGCATTATTAGAGTCAGTGTAGGGAATAGGATTTTCAGTGTCTGTTACCAGTTCATCAGTCATGGGTAAGTAATCAAGTATGTCATGTTGAAATTCTGGAAAATCAACATTAAAATCGATAGGAGACATAGATACATCAGGTACATCAGCAGGAGATGTTGGATTTGGCGGAGTGGACAATAGTTGAGGGTCATTGCTAGGATTGGTAAGTTCTTTGTTTTCAGGATAAATTGGATTAACAGGGTACCTTGAGAGTGCGTCAGCTGCTGAATTTAATTTACCTTTTCTATAAACAATTTCATATTCAAATTCTTCTAATTTTAATCTCCATCTTTGCAGTTAACTGCTAGGATCTTTATGATTGAATAACCATTTTAATGGTCTATGATCAGTCACTATCTGATATTTACGTCCAAAAAGATAGGGTCTAAATGTTTTGCAGCCAAAAAGAATGGCGAGCAATTCTTTTTCTGTGGTACTGTAATTACACTCACTTTTATTCAAGGTTCGAGACGCAAAGGCTATTGGTTGGTCCTTACCAATCTGTCCTTGGGACAAGGCAGCACCTATTGCATAATTTGACGCATCACAGGTTAGTATAAAAGGTTGTGTGAAATTAGGATAGGCTAGAAGAGGAGCAGTAGTAAGTTTGGATTTCAGTGTCTCAAAGGATAATTGTTGTTGATTCTCCCAATTAAAAGGGACATTCTTTTTTAGTAAGTTTGTAAATGGTTTGGAAATAGTAGAGAATTCAGGGATGAATCGGCGATAATATGAGACTAAGCCTAGGAAGGATTTTATGTCTTTTGGACACTTGGGAACAGGAAAGTTTGTAACAGCTTTGACCTTGTCAGGATTTGGTTTTACTCCCTTTTCAGTTATTATATGTCCTAGGTAGCCTACTTCTCGTCTTAGAAATTCACATTTGTCTGGTTGGAGTTTCAGATTGAATTTACGTAGTCTTTGGAATATAGCAGTCAAATTCTCGATGTGTGAGTCATACGAATAGGAAACAATGTCATCAAGAAATACATAGCAGCGAATACCCTGAAGTCCTGATAGAATAGTGTTCATAAGCCTTTGGAAAGTAGCAGGCGCGTTTTTCAGCCCGAAAGGCATTCTAAGGAATTGGTAGTGTCCCTCTGGAACGTTGAAAGCGGTCTTTGGTTTATCTGATTTATTTAAAGGGATTTGGTGGAATCCGGAAGCTAAGTCCATTGTGGAAAAATATTTACTATTACCAAGTTGATCTAGGATTTCTGCAATTTGAGGAAGCGGGTAAGTATCTCCTATTGTTACATCATTTAATTTACGGTAGTCAATAACAACTCTCCATTTTTGTTCGTTAGATGCATCTAATTTTTTTGGAACCACCCGCACACACACTATCCCACACTACAATATGGGTGTAGACCATGGTGAATCGAAGGGTTCAATGATATTCTGTTCTAGCATTTTTTCAATTTGTTTACGAACTTCAGCTTTGTGGACTTCAGGGAATCGGTAAGACTTAGTATGTATTGGTATGTCAGAAGCCGTTTTGATTTCGTGTTTCAGGGCATTAGTATGTGTCAAGTTTTCGTCAGGTAAGTGAAAAATGTCAGAGAAAGTAGCACAGAGATTAAAGAGAGCAGATTTTTCTTCGTTATTTAAGTGTGATACTCTAAGTTGATTAAGAACTCGGGTTGTCCGTCTTAAATTATCCGTAGGTTGTGTTCTATCAATTTTATTTACAGAAACAGTGGGATTTTTGTCAAAGTCTCTTGTATCAAATGGTGTCAATTTTAATTTTAAATTTGAGTTAATTGTAGCTGATTCTTCGGAAGTATTAACTATTGTTATATTAATGCGATTATTTGATTTGACTTTTACTAAGCAGTTTGCTACTAATAAATTATTTGAAATGTGCTGGTCTAAAATTAATCCTTCTTTGATTTCAGGGTTTATGACGGAACATTCAACGACGGTTTCACTTATAGCAGGAATAATGTAGGCTGGATCTCGGAAATATAGTGGAAGAGACATTTTTGTGAATAACAATAAATTTTTATTAAAATCTATTTTGCAGTTATTAGAATTTAGCATGTCCGACCCTATTATGCCATCGTATGGTAAGTGTATATTTTCAATAACATGGAATTGGTGAGTAATACCGGATTTAGCTAACTTGATTTTAAGATTAAAATGTCCCAGAGTTTGTATGGAATCGACTGAGGAGACATTCCTTTTAAGTTAATAAATTCTTTAGTGAGTTTAGGGAAATTGGATAGGCATGATTTTTTTATTAGGCTTACAGAGGATCCAGAGTCTACTAATAAGGCAAGTGGGAATTCTGAAACAGGGGAGTCAACCAGGACATATGGTAGGAGTGTTTTTGTAGGATCATTAATTATCTCAAAAATATTTGATTTGGATTCTTTGAATTTAGGATTAATAGATACAGTGGAATTAGGATTTGACACAGTGGATTTTGAACTCGATACAGTGGATTTTGAACTCGATACAGTGGATTTTGAACTCGATACAGTGATTTTGAACTCGATACAGTGGATTTATGCAACTTGCCCATGTAGCGGGGTTGCGTAGATTTAGTAATTGCACCACTTGTGCGTTGATTTGGTAAGGTGTCGGTTTTAGATTGAACTTGTCCCGCACGACACCGGGACGAGACTTTAATTAGTTTTTTGGGACGTCGTCGACGGTATCATAACCTTCTTCGGCATTAATTTGTTCACGAGGATTTTCGTCGTTAAAAGATGTCAAATTAACTCGTTGGTAATTTGGTCTATTAAAATTTTGATTCCTATTATTATTGTACTCCCGTTTCCTACACTCATCAATCGTGTGACCAACATTCTTACAATAACGGCAAACCGGGGGTGAGTTAGCGCCGATTTGGAACGCGGTTGCTATTATTATTATTGTAACGCATATTGGGATTTGGGAAGCGATTATTATAATTATTAGGATTTTGATTTTGAAATCGGCGGTTGGCGTTAAAACTAGGCCTGGAAGAAAGCGATTTAGGTTGGGGATTTTGTTTGTATAAAAATTGCTGAATTTTCTCTTCGGAAATGGCTATATTTATTGCTTCGTTTAATGTTTTAGGTGACTTGCACCTCACTACGTTTGATATACGAGGTACAAGTCCCATTTGAAAGTGATGGAGAGCTAGCTCTTCCATTGCTGCAGTGCGACCTATCATTTCTCTACTTTTGCTACCGTGTGCAATTGAAATTTCTGTTAATAATTGTGACAAACATGTTTCGACTCTTAGGGCATATTGACTAACAGATTCGTTTATTTGCTGTTTGCATTCTTGCAAGTCTGTTAGCAAATGTGCGTAGTGTTTCCGTTCACTAAATTGTATTTTAAGAAAATCTTTTAATTGTGACCAGTTTACAAATTCTTTTATTGAGCAGGTCGTTTGGGCTCTACCCTGTAATTGACATAGGATATATTTAAAAACGATATCTTTTTGTTGTTCGGAAGCTAAATCGTGGGCGTTACTGCAATTAACAAGAAAAGAATACAACGATTCCCTAGCGCCATCGTAGGGTTTGATGAATTTAAGTAAGGTAGAGAGATCTAACTCCACTTTTGGCGAAATAGTGGTCTGCGTTTTCTTTTTGGGCCTGGTGAGAGGCCCAGGTTGAGAGGATGGGACTGTTTCGTCCTCGGGTTCATTAATATTTTTTTCAAATTTAGGACTAGGCGCTCTAGATTCCGACATTTTAACTTTATACAAAACACTACAAATAATAAAGATACAAAAACACAAAAGAAATTGCAATGACCAAAGTAGAATAAATGAACGACTCACAGGAATGCGGCGATAAGGGCTTGTATAAACATCCGTGCGGCGTGCGGACGGCGTCGGCTGCTGGACTTCGTGGAACTCGGCGCGCTGGACCCGGCGAAATTGATGTACCGAACAGGAACTCGGAACCGCGGACTCGTTACACTTTCGATTTGTTTAGGATTTAGAATATTGGAATTCGATTTATTTACAGTTCGTGAGGCGTACCCGGGATTATCTTTTAAAAATCCCTTTGAGCTGCCACCAATTTGTTGTACGGGATTACTATTTTCCCTTTTAAAAAAAAAGATTTATTACAATTAACTGAAATAGTACTTCAATAAAACAAAGAAATTAGAATTAAGACAACTGTCGCGGTCAGGAGTCGGAGATGGAATGCCCTGAAGGGGTCTGGACTGAAGCGTAGGACGATAGGAGAAATGCGGGATCAGCAAAGTCGGAAAGCTAGGGTGAGCATGATAGGTACAGATGCGGGATATAACAGAACACCGACCACCGACCGAGTGGGTCTGTTATACAGCAGTCTAGAAGTGTTTCTGTTACCCATCCCAATCTTACACAACTGTAAGTGGCATATGCTATCAGTTCCTTAAACAATGCCGAAATTTCTAAATGTGTATCTATAAAGACTGAGGAGTTCTGTTCAGTGCTTTTGGATCTAGGGTACATCTTGGCACAAAATTTTACTTAAAAGTCGAAATTACTAAAAATGTCCTTATAATTTTGTGGAGTTATCTCGATTTCTCATGGATGCCATCATCAGACCTTGGTGACTAAGGGACCAATTTCGAATTATATTCTTTACAACAACAAAATAATTTTGAAAATGCTTCGACAAACGGCAGAGTAATGTTCAAAGATATACGTGTCGGCGTAAAAGACTATGATAAGTACATATTATTATGATCATAATGTGATGGTGTATGGTGTGATGAAGGCGGTGATGATGATGATTACTTTGATTGACATAGTGGCATATTCTTTCAGTTCTTTTAACAACGCGGAAATCCCCAAACATCTATCTATAACGACTCGGGAGTTCTGTTCAGTAGGTACTTTTGGATCCAGGTATACCTTGGTACAAAATCTTTTTTTTTTTGGTTGCATATGCCTGGAATTCTTCAGAAAATGTCAAAATCACTGTATATGTCCATACAAATTTAGAGGAGTCCCCTCGATTCCTCATGGATTCCAACATTAGGTCACCACTTTGGTGTCAAATATATAAATTAGGGATAACTTACAACCACGCGGGCACTTAGCTGGATCCGGAGATGGTGAACAGCCATTGACACTTCGATTTACAACTCTATTGTATTAGCGCAGAGTTCTACTTTCAGTGCTCTAAATTTTCCCGGGCCCGCCGGATTCCGGATAATATAGTGCTAGACGTCGCAAGTTACCGTCTCGGCCATTGTAAAGTTAAATATGTATCTTGGAATCTAATCTAATCTAATCGACGTCTCGAAATAATATTATATTTAATACATGTATTTTTAATTTTCCACGGCGAATACAGAAATATTACATTTAAAATCAGTGAACCTGCTCCATTGTATGCATCAAACGTACGGTGACCTCAGATAGTGCGTGTTGTTGTTCCTTTTATTAATTTTATGTATTTCTAAGCATATATTTTAAATATATAATATATTATGATGATAATTGGGACCTTAATTACAGCTTCTTCAATAATTATAAATAAAGAGGATATAATTAATTTTGCGAACAAAAAAGTTAGCGACTGCACATGAGCATACTATATTACTGAATTTGGCAGCGTATTAATATGTTGGCGACTAAATTACTAAGAAGGGTGTCGTTTACCAGGATTTTGGGGGTGCTTGATGTAGGTAATTCAAAAAACATAATAAGCAGCAAAACGAGCGCACATAAAAAACGTAAAGGAGTGCACAAAATGCCTTTTTTTTTTAAATTTGGTTTTTTTTTACGTTTAATGGGTTTAATATATTAATTACAAAAAAACATATTTTGAATTTTCAAAATGACGTATGTGTTTTAATTTCGGAAAAATTGTTCTATTTCAGAAACTGTGCTTCCTACTGAAAAAATAATGAAAAAGTCCTCTCCCTTAGTAACCCCCTTAGTAATTTAGTTGCCAACATATTAATTCGCTGCCAAATTCAGTAATACAGTATGCTCATATGCAGTCGCCAACTTATTTATTGTTCGCAACATTCAATATGTCCCTTGATAAATTAATTTTTACTAAAAATTCAATTTGTAGACTACGGAAAATCGGAAAATTTTTGGATACAGTTGGAGTTTGTTTTCCTTTGAAATGTGTGTCGTTTTCAAGGTTTTTGGGGTGAAGAATAATATGAAAATTAAATCTATTTGGAATTTCCAAAATTGCGTACATTTTTCTAATTAAAATTAATATGGGTGTCATTTTCCAGGTTTCTGGGGGTGCTGATTATAAAATTGTCTTCCAATTTCGATTTCCAAAATGGAGAATTTTCATTCTTCCTAAAATGACATGCGTACTAATTTAAAAGTTGTTGCGGCTGCTTAGTAGGATGATGATAATTAACACAGTGTGGTTTGTAGTTCGAGGTACCAGCTATGTAAGCTATAGAAATTTTTGGAAATTCAGGATTTTCAAAATTTTCCGTGGTTACGGGTTACGGGGTTACTTGGGGGGAAGGAAATTTTCATTATTTTTTCAGTAGGGTTACCTGTTCTCGAGATAGAAGAATTTTCAAATTTCAATTTTCTCCCATCACGAAGAAAATATGGTTACGGTGTTACTAGGGGGCGTGGGGGAATTTTCATCCTAATTTCTGTAGGATGTACCGTTTAGGAGATAGATGCGATATTAGAAGGAAATATGGCAATGCCTATTTTGAGATACAAGCGATATATAAAGCTATAGAAATGTTGGAAGTTCAGGATTTTCAAATTTCTTTTTCTGCTATTATGAAGAAAATATGTGGTTGCGGGTTACTAAGAAGGAGGAAATTGTCATTATTGTTTGTGGTACGATTCTCATGCACCGTTTCCGAGATAGAAGCGATCACAGAAAAAAAATATGGCAATGGTAGAGCATTTTTCTGTAGGATGTACCGTTTACGAGATAGAAGCGATATTAGAAGGAAATATGGCAATGCCTATTTTGGGATACGAGTGATGTATAAAGCTATAAAAATGTTGGAAAATTCAGGATTTTCAAATTTCTTCTTCTCCCATCATGAAAAAAATATGTTGTTGCGGGGTTACTAAGAAGGAGGAAATTTTTATTATTTGTTCAGTACGATGCACCATTTTCGAGATAGTAGCGATTTTATAAAAAAATGTAAATGCTGTTACGGGTAATTTAAATGAAACGAGGAATTACCAACGTGACAAATATATTTAAAAAATTGGGACGTGGACAGAAGGCCGAAAGATCTGGTTTAGCCTCTTGGTGTCTGTGGGAATCGGAGGGGCTTTAACCACATGGGCAACTTAGCTGGGTCTAGGAGTGTAGTCAGCACGTGGCGCGAGGAACCCAATTTCTGGTAGCGTCTCTGTCTTTCTGTCGTTCAGGTCGGTATATTTGCCGCGACGTAGATCGTCCAAGGGGCGGTGCAGTCTGAGTCCGAAACCAGTATGTTCAGTCCGGAATAATTAGTGGCACTCAGAAATCCGGATGTGTGGAAACCAACCATAAGTCCATGAAAAACGGACCCAGCCGGCGTGATCTTAACCCCAAACGATCAAAATCACTGTGTGGCTGTGTGACCATCACAAAATAACAAAAAAAGGTAAGCAAAATAAAAGATGATAATATAAAGAACAATTAAAGTATGGATACAAACATCCTAATATAATATCAATGCATAAACGGAAAGATGAAACTACAAATGAGCACGTGGTTTGGCCAATCAAATTTTGACAACTAATTTTACAAGGTAATAATTTACATGAAAAAATAATTTATTTTAATACAAGCGTGATTTACGAAATAAAATTTCACAACACAGATATAAAAGAAACTCACCGTAAAAACGGGATTATGAAATATAACGACTACAGCTTGAGTCTATAGAAAATTTTATTCTAAAAGGAAAACGTCAATCGATGAAGTGCCTTAAATATACTTCTTCGTCTTTTTACTTAACATTTGACAACTAAAAAACTAAAGCGTAAAGAGCAAAAAAAAGTGTGTGTCAGCTCCGACGCACGACTGGAGTTTACTCTAAAAAGTAAAACACGTCCCTCAGATGGAACAAAAACTTTAGCGATCGATTTGAGTTCAAAAATTCGCGCCATGTGAAAAAAGTGACAGGTGCGCAGAATAGGTTGCGCACGAAAACGTAACGAGGTCATTCGTTCAGTAGATTTTACTCCTCATATTTTTTTCATACCGGGGGCCTTATATGAAAATCGATTCTTAAGGAGTAAACTCCAAAATCCACAAATCAAAATAAAAAGATATTATAATAATAATCAATATATTATGTTATCTAATAATACAAATCTACTGTATTTTAATCATTATTCAAAATTAAATTATTATTTCTTAAGATTTAAGACGGAAGTAAAATCGATCTATGAACCAAATATTAAAGCAAGGCTAACGCCGTTTTAGTAAGGACGTGCACCGATAGGTGGCGCTAAAGCCTCTGAATGACTTAAATAATTAAGTATACAAATCATAGATGAAGCGAGTAACGCCGAAATAATTGATTTTACGGAGAGGAAATGTAACTATGTTACAATTTTTTGAATTACCTACGTAAATGTTTAAATTAAATGTGTACTCTCAAATTGTCGCCAAGATGGTTATTTGTTCGCTAAAATAATATCTGTCTGCCAGTTTGGAATATTCAGTGGAAAAAACTGGTTTAATTAATTAGTCACCAGATTTGAAATTTTTTTGTTCCTTATATTCTTTCGCCAACTTGGTAATTTAGTATTCAATATTCGGTTTTTTCACACCCAAAATGTGATTGTTTTGTCGCAAGTTTGTGTTATGTGTTATACATGCCTCAATAAAGTAATTTTCGAAGAGGCATATAATGTTCTGCAATAGACGTCTTGTGGCTGAGACGAAAGTAATAATTTATCTATTTCCTTAATATTGTAAACATGGTGTAGCTTGTTTGTAGAATCTGTAGCACAAAATGTTATAGTCACTGAGATGAAATAGATTTTGTAGTAATCATAATGGCTCCGACATTCGTCTTGGAATTATAACAATCTGGCAGGCTTAGCATGGCAATCCGAAGAAATAATTTTAAAGGAGAAATATTTTATCTAAAACAGTTAGTTGCAAAACAGTTCTTAATCAATGGTAACCAGGTCGTCAATAGAAGTCAACATTTCTAAATAGCCATATTTTTAAAATGGCAGCCGGAAAATCGTCTGTCAAAAATGATCAAATTTTCAAGTAAATGACTGAACGTAAAGAAACTATTTGTCTTGGTTCGCCATGATGTGGAGTAGTTGACATTATTGTAGGACTATTTGTCATTGAAATAAAAAAACGTTTCTACTTTATCTGTCAAAGGAGGCCATTTTTTGAACTCATGCTCGGGAAGAAAATAAATGTTTCTTCTCATAACGACGATGCGTTAACCTTGGTTTCTGGGTGCGCATGCTAAGCCTGACCTGTTAGAATTTAGAATTTAGAACTAAGACCTATTAGAATTTAGAACCAAAAAGCTCTTAAGCCTATTTTACCTACCTTCAAATACAGTTCCATATTGTATGTCAACATTCCGAGGGCTCTAAACCTTATGGGCACCTGTCTCGGGTAATGATTATCGCTATTGACCGCCTGATTCTCAAGTCCGGTATAGTTTCCCAATTGCAACCATAGGCGAAGTCACATATTTCTACACCCTGTTAAAGTCAACATTTTATAGTAGAAAGCATAAGAACCATCTCGATCACGCTTCGTTTAGGATCTACAATGCCACACACACACACACACACACTGAGATGTTATAACACCCCTCTTTTTGCGTCGGCGTTAAAAATATTTTGTTGATGTAACTCATCCAAACAAATAAATTTTCAACTTTTTAACAAAGAGTGTATTCCTTTTAAAAAAAGAATACGATGAAATAGGCTGTCATGGCGCTTATACTATGTATGTCCATAGTAAGCCATTTATAATTAGTATTATTACTCACAATCACGAACCTAACCTAACCTAGCACATGTTGTGGGTTCCTCGGTGACAGCAGAACGTTAGGCGATAATTCTGCATGTTTGCATCCTGTATTACGAAGTAATGAAACAAATAAAGAATAAGGCTGGGACTATATTATGATCCGGAATCCCGCGGACCCGGAAAAAAATCAGATCACTGAAAATAGAACTCTGCGCTAATACACTAAAGTTAAAAATCGAAGTGTCGAGCATATTATATGACATTGATATTTCACTCGACACTTGCATTCGATTTTAATACAATAGGTATTAGAGGCGAGTTCTATTTCCAATGCTCTGAATTTTCCTCGGCCTTACGGATTCTGGAAAATATAGTCCCAGCCTAAGACGAAAATAACTCACGTAATTGGCGACATCGGCGGCCAGGTAACAAGGCAAGTAGATGTGGACTGCGGTGGCAATTGCGAAACAGTAGTAAATGTATGTGTTCACGCCTTTCTCTTGATACTAAATTTGTGAAAAATGTTATTATGTGATAAAGATGAAAGAACCAGTTGAAGATTGATGGTTGTACTTAGTCAGTTAATGCTTACATGAGAAGATACATAGTAGAGATATTGTTAAAAATATATGGACCTTATGTCAAAATCTCTAATAAGTATACCTAGTAGATAAATTGAAATATCTTGGCACCTTCGCCCTCCCACTCACGAGATTCGACAACTCTACACGATTTTCACATCTATTGCATTAACGCAGAGTTCTATTCAGAATGCAGCTTTTTCTTACGCGACCACTAAAAAGATTCAATTTCATTGTACCTAACAGTATAATATATTTTTTTGTCCTGTCAATATTTTTACGAAAAAAAAAATTTCATTAGACATTTTATATACAAACCTTCACATATGAAATATCGATTTGACATATTGTGACCGTCATTAACTCACAAATTCAAAAATTTTTTGAATTTGTGAGTTAATGTTTTTTTTGCAGAGTTTTTCACGATGTACTCATGTTACTCATGTTACTCATCACGGCGCGCGCTCAGGGCCGGATTAACCAAGATGAGTCCCAAGGACCGTTTCATCCTCGGTGCCTACCTATCGAAGTAATCTTTATTCCTTTTAATATGCCAGGGTCACTAGCAGTGGCGTGCACAGGATTATGACACTGGGTATGCGGCGAAGTACTTACTCGGTCACAAAAACTTTTTCGTTTATAGATTTTTAGCATAGCTACAGCCAAGCGACGGATCTCTAAGTCGAAACCATGCCAACAGAGCAAGTCTTAGATGTACTACTATTCATGTACATCTTCTACGGCAACGCAGACAAAACAGCGATCGATCGTCGCGGCGGAAGAAATTCTAATAAGTAAAATAATAAGCATATTTTAAAATATTATAACTACTCACCAGTCAGCCAGCTTCAATTTTCACATATTCAACGTTCCGGTTAATTGAGATTACTATATCCCTATGTAAATTACTAAATAATATGCAAGGAAAACAATATAATTTAATCGTGTGTACACAACCACACAGCCAGTTATACGTTTCATAACTTTTAACATGAAATTTTCGAGTTACATTATTTTTTTGTTGGTTTAATTGCTGTAAATCGGGTACACACCTACCTTTAGACAGAATTTGACTCTTTTCACTGAATGACAATTGTGAGAACTTGTTATTTTTAATTTTTAATAAACACACATTTTCAACACAAACGTCACAATCAAATAACATTTAAAAAAAATCAACAAACGCACTAGTAAAAGCAAATCACTACAATTATTATAGAAACTCAGTAATAAACTGTTAAATGTACACACTTTCAAATGTTAAAATGAAAATCTTTTAAGAAAACTATAAATAAACTGGAGCCATTAAATTGTAAACAATGCTTATCACATGAAATAAGCAATATGGCCCCCGCGAAACACAAAACGTTTCTTCTATTTAAAAAAATAAAACCTTACTAAACAAAAATGCATAATGTGCATACGTAATTTATTAGATTTCCGACTATTCTTTTTACTCGGATTATGGGCAACGAATAATTTCCGACAAGCCAGTTCGGCGGTTTTCGGAAGCGATCGGATAGCCGAGATCGGAGATCCTGCCGCGGGACTTTCCGCTATATAATCATGTCGATATTCATGGGTGTGTGCGTTTGCGAAGTATGAAAATTACACATACATGCGATGATATGTCCTGCAGAACGCAACGGCATGCGATGAGTTGCTATTTATAAAATACTAGGCGTTTTTAAGTTATTATATTTTTTAAATTAATTTATTTACTATTAATTAAAGTCATCTAAAACGTCGAAGGTTTATTAAAATATCTGTGAATGACAAGTAAAGCACTGCATTTATACGGCGCGCTGCGTGCGTGCGCTCCATATTGCCTATATGGCAATATGGAGCGCACGCCCCTGGTCACTAGGGTGTAATAAAGGGTTATGAGCTGATAGTATGACCTGACTCTAGATTAACTCCTTAATATATTGGGGAGACACCCGAAAATATAAAATTGTTAGGACGAAGATGCTTGAGTTAAGTTATTTGACAACCACTTATTTCTAACACAGCTACTTAAATGGAATACGGTAGCCAGGAAGAATACTTCTACTTATACACGTTCTGTCTTTTTCTTTAAACAAGACAATATTGTATACAGAAGGGCCTCGCTAATCCGGCGAGGAAAAACAAGGCCCCTTCCGAATCATCGAATCGTCCGGATTATAGTATATAATATTTTATCAACCTTAACTATTTGGCAATGAGGTGGAAACGTAATACACCTGATTTACGTGAAAGTAACTAACATTGTAAGATGATAAATAAAATACTGTCGAGGAAGAATATTGACACACATATATAGTCCCAGCCTTACTTCGTTAGAGGTGGTCTGACTCAGGGCTATTGCGATGTTTAGTCCAGCGTTGAAGAACACTCCGACGAGCCACACTTCGAAACACTTTTGTACCTTTTTGATGAACCTAAAATAAGTTTACTTATGTTTAACATACTTGCATAACTTCCCACATAGCTTCTCGCATAGGAGAGTGTTAATAATGTAGTAATGAAAATAATCTTAATATCATTTAAGAATTTGAGAGTTAGGACAACTGCTATTAAAATTTATGACTTGATAGGTAAATTAAGTTATAAACTATACTAAGTATATAATTTACTGACACCCGTTGCGCCCGTCATCGTCGCGGCACGTAGGCAGGCGTTGGTTGGCTTGAATTTAATTTCTCGCGCGTACATTTTAATTTTACGATAATTCCTTAGATATTAAACAAACTGTATAGGGCCTACTTTGCCTTATAATGTATATGAAATGCTTGAAGTGACTAAGTATTTAATTTAAAAAGGATTAATACTGTATCTGTCTATATTATAGTTTCTGAAAAATATGCAACATTATATTAAGTACTTAATCATTTTCTTAAACTCACAATCGTATGGGTATAGTAGGTACACTATCGTTAAAAGATAAAGTAATCCCAATAATCGTATTGGGACCATATGACTCGCACTGTCTAAAAGTTATCAGATATCATGTAATACCAAGCTTCTAACTGTTACACTATTCTTGTAGTAGTAACGAAACGGTCAAGCCACATAACTTGACTAAGGTGTAGTGTTTGTGAAGTTAGGCTTGTAGAGTTAGAAATTTGGTTTTACATGAGATCTGACAGCTTTTTAACAGTGCGAGTCAGATGGTCTTGACATCACTTTACATGAAAATGTTTTTCGTGGGATTTCACTTCTTTTTGAAAGTTGTTATGACCTTTATTACCAATATTTTTATTTTATTTTCTTATTTTATTGTTACTGTTTATAACATCTTTCATAAAACATAAAACATCTGTTTATGTTGATCTTTACAACAATTTTACAGGCCAGGGCTGCCCTATGAAGGAAAACCACCTTCACCACTGTTATATAAGTAGTTTATAGTATTGTAAAGTTTCATTACAATCCATTCTGTAGTTATTGCTTGAAAGAGGAACAAACATCCAGGCATCCATATATTCTAGCAAACTTACGCGTGTATTATATTAGTGAGGAAAGTTTTATCTTTATTAGTAGTTCACCTTTCAACTTCACAATGTTCACCGACAAACTTGGCAATCTCTACATTAATTTTGTACCCGTCATAACCGGCATGCAGCAAATGTTTCAAATTCTGCGAAATAAATCTTAACTTCAGAGACACGTGCACAATAGATATTGTAAACATTCCATCGAATCCTGAAAATTTAAATCAATAAATTGGTGGGAAAAGTTGCACAAATGTTTTTTTTTATATGATAGAGAGGGACATGCCGTTGAATATTTCAAATTCGCATGTTGAACTTATTGTACCTACAGCTACAGTGCGTTACTCGTTAGTAATATACCTATATTCTTAGCCTACAGGTACCGATAAGTAATAATTATATACAAAATAACAGTTGCAATAATTTACAGAACAACCACGCTTTAAATGGTCCTCGACATTCATCGTTTTTCTGTGGTAATGACAGACGTTTTATGAAGAACTACAACTCCCGAAAGGCTTTGAGATCGTGGACTTAGACGATACTATTATCATCTATAGTGTCAATCAACAATTGATGACTTTTCCTCGGTAAGTCACACTTAAACGAGAGGATACGTGACGCGGCGCTGCATTTGGTCCTGGGCTATGCAGTTTGACATTCGGACTCTTGCAATTAAACGTGTATCTTCTATGTAGTGAATAAAGTTCAATTTTAGGTATATCGACTTATCAAATTTCCCTTCCAAAGCGTCCTGACTCCTGTATCGTCTCGTTTCGGTGTGAGTGTATACCACAGTACAATAACAATTAGTCTTACCTGTGAATCCAATAAAAATCAGCCACACAGTGGTTATGGCGAATACGTTGAACATTTCAAAATACGGACTCTGAAACCTCTGCTCGTCAGACAGGAATATAACGTAGCAATCATGCACCATGTACCGTTTTGGTGTGTCACTAAATAACTGGGAGTAGACCGTAAAGACAGTAGCCAGAACTGGGTACGAAGAAGCAGTTATAGCCATAGCCATCATCCATATTCGCTCAAAAAACTTCGTTCTCGTAATAGCTTCCTGGACTATCGATTGGTAATCTTCTGGCATGTTGTTAAAGGTATCATAGTCCGCGCTCATGGTATCGATGATTTCTTTGAGCTCCTTCCTTCTGGATATACTGGAAATCATCTGTAAAGCAATGGTCGAGAAAGTTTCAAGATGTCATACGATATTCGTATCGTAAGTTATTGGCCGCTAAGATCCCCATCATTAGGCTGGGATTATAAGATCCGGAATATCGGCGGAACCGGGAAAATTCAGAGCACTGAAAATAGAACTCTGCGCTAATACAATAGAGTTGAAAATAAAATTTTTGAGTGTCGAGCTGTCATATATCACATTGACGTTTTCAACTCTATTGTATTAGCCCCAAGTCACAGGGGCGACATTCTCTACAAATGACAGCTCGAGCACCAGCGACTGTCAGCAATGTTGACGTAAGCATAAGGTTGGCACCAAAATAATTTTCTACCGTCGCGTCAGACAAATCTATCATAAATATTATGAAATTATACTTTCAATTATGTCAAGCACGCAACGACCAGTGGCCAGCCCCGTAAACGAATAACCTGCTGCCCTATTATGAACTTCCACTGACAAATGGGCATGGGCTTCGTTTTGACGTTTGAACTTTTTAAAATACAATTTTAAAAGTAAAATGTCAAAATTTTGACATAAGAACTTTTTTAATTGTTTTTTTAAAAGCTGGCTGTAAAAACTAACGCCCCGCCCGCCTCCGCATTCGCCCAGCCACGACCACAGCTGTGAGCTGTCATTCGTGTAAATCGATGGAATGACGATTCTTTACATTAGTAATTTAATTTAATCTTTATCCGAGTTCTTTTTTAGTGCTCTGAATTTTCTCCGGCGTTCTGGGTTCCGGTGCATATTTTCCCAGCCTTAGGTGCAAAATCCCAGCTGAGAAGAGATCTGTGTTCCTGCTAGCCCCCACAGCTCTCTTCTCACTCTGAGAAGAGTTACAAGCCAGTAGTCCACTTCACTTTATATAGGTTGATAATAATAATAGCTCCCCACACCGATTTCGGTGACGGTGGCCCGGCCGGTTTCATTGAAACCAGGCCAGCTACGCAGGAGTTATTATATAGTGTCCAAGTGTATGCTTATGTAAGCGCACTCTACTTTCTTTACTCTCGTAACCCATGACGATGGCCTAACCGACACATGCGAGAGATCAGGCGCAGGGCCCAATTTTTCATGCCCATCCGACGCATGGATCATCTTTCTTGTCAGACAATCAGGTGATAAGCCTGCATTGTCCTAACTAGACTTGAAAACAACATTTTTCTGTTGTTCCAATGCGGGGATCGAACCAACGATCTCCGGAGTACAGCTCCATGCTCCAAACCTCTGTACCACGGCGCGGAGGCGTCGGCTACACTGTATAGGCTATGATCATTTAACAAAACTGTAGTACACTATACCAAACTTAGGCACTGCAGTTTGGCTATATATAAGCTTGAATGTTACACCAATAAATCAGTTTTTACCCGACTACGACGAAGTCAAAAGGACCGGTAATGATTTGGCCGTCTATGTGTATTTTTTGTTAAACATAAACGTAACACCTAAATGAATAAAAGCGCAGATTTTAATTATGGATGTGTCAGTAGATTCGTAATAATAGACCGGTTGACATAGGGTATTTAATTTACGTACTAGTCGGGTAATAGTTTTTCATAAAAATATATAGTAATTAAGCTAAAAACTTACCTTGATGAAGACGAAAGTGATACAAACGATGATTATTAGCTGGCGAACTAGGTTGGGCATGTCGTTGATTAGAATCCGGATACGCATGTCGTTGGTGATGATGATGAAACAGGGGATGATCACCAGAGCTATGTTGATACCTGAGCAAGAAGATATAATAAGTCTAACGGATTCAACAGTTACGCCCTAGATTGAGAAAAGACATATTGTGTACCAGTTTTGGGAACGCAACCTTAAGGCTGGGACTATATGATCCGGAATCCGGGGGGCCGGGAAAATTCAGAGCACTGAAAATAGATACTGTGCGAATTGAAAATTTAAGTGTCGAGTGTCGAGCTGTGAGTCTGTGAGCTGTCATATTATGACATTGCCATTATAATCGACACTTGTGTGTTCGATTTTCAGCTCTATTGTATAAGCGCAGAGTTCTATATTCCAATACTCTGAATTTTCCCCGGCCTTGCGGATTCCGGACAATATAGTCCAAGCCTAATGTTCTATATTGTCGATAATATGACAATACGTTAGCTATAGTCACTGACGAAACAGCGGGCCGCGGACTTTTGGATCTTATCTATCGATCTAAGGCATTAGATCGAAATGTCGTAACACCAGACCATTCGTTTGTATTCTACTGAATATACTAACCAATCACTGACAATCTGATCTTTTCCCGAAGTGAGTTGGGGCGGGCGCAGGGATGCATCATACCGATGGCCAGGAATAACATCGTCGTCCCATATGTCTCCCGCATACTTTTGAACTTCTTACGACCTGGAAATTGGAACGGAATTATTACTATTACTAATGGAAACGCAGCCAAGTCTAATCTCATAAATGTATGTAATAACAAGTGATTTATGTGGTAGGTAGTAGGTACTCATAGTACAGGGTAAGAGTTGAGAGTGGAAAAATGTAAATTAGGTACCTTTACGCCGATTAAACGCTTTCTCTGTCGACTCCGTTGCTATTGAATCTAGTTCTAGGACCATGATTAAGTAATGTATCTAAAAAATTATATTTTTTTATAAATTTACAGAGATAACACCAACTGAGGTTTGATATCAATATAATATTTGAACTATAGCACTTTAAAATAATCTGTTTTATATCTTAAGATAACATCTGGGGCTCCGTTTGTTGTAAAATATAAGTTACTCCGCGTAAATTCAGTACCTATCCCACGGGAACACTGTATTTTTTCGGGATAAAAAGTAGCCTATGTGTTAATCCAAAGCTCAAACTACTACAGCTGCCGTATCAAATTTCATAAAAATCCGTTCAGTAGTTTTTGCGTGAAAGAGAAATCATCCATCCATGCATCCTCACAAAATTTCACGCTTATAATAGGAGGAGAATAACGAGAGCAATTTAATAACGAGAGCAAGCAATTTAATACGTAACTTTCAAACTCCTAAGATTATTAAATAGCACTAATAAATTGTGTTTTGCTTTTAAAGATTTTAATTAAATAGGTACGTAACTGCTAGATACATAGTTGGTTTTTATAGTGAATGTGTTCAGAGATTAAAAGGTTTCGGTTTACCTTTTAAGTGTTGGAAGTAATATAATATAGTCATCTTTACGTTATTAAAGGGGCGTGTACCTACTTACAATTAAGTAAAGGACGGTTCTTTAAATCGAAATAGGTAAAATAAAACATTATATTACTTATCTAGCTGGTGCCCGCAAGTTCATTTGCGTGCGGTGGAAGTAAAGGAAACGGAAACATACTTTTTAAAAACGGAATCCTAATATAAAGTCACTCCTAATAACATGAGATATTTGCCAGTGAACGTCCGCTCAAAATCGGTCCGGCCGTTTCAGTGATCAGTCGGAACAAACAGACACACGGACAGACACACAAAACAAAAATCCGTAAAGGTACCTTACCTATATACTATCATAATATGCATTCAGTGCAAAGCATTTAATTTGCGATTATAAACAGACACTTAAATTTTATTTATTTGTATGTTACATAATAATGACCCAATGAAGAAAAATAAATTACCTTTCCAATAATTAGCTATTTAATCCATGAATTAATTGCTATAACTATATGTAATTGTTTAAACACAGGTTATTCATAATTAGGTAAGATAATCAAAACTACTACGATATCTATGGAAGCATAAAACACGTAAATCAAGTCCCATTACATGCTTACCATAATAATATACTGGTAAGCATATTATTATGTTACATGATATAATTCATTTAACTAAACCACGACGAAAACAGAGGGTTTGAAGTGTCTCTCTGTCCGTGACATCGTATATTCCAGACGGATGAACCGATTTTAGTCCAGTTTTTTTTTGTAAGATTAAGCTTATGTGATCAAGAGTGTTCTGCAAGCTATAATTCATTAGCATCAACTCGCTTACTACTTGTCACAGTCACATCACTCACAATCTCAGGGGTTACTAAAATATATATGTATAATTTGTTTTTTTTTTTATTTTAATGAAGATTATCCACAGAGCCATTATTAGCCACAGCCTACAGAGGTCGTCTAATATGATAGATATAAGACGACCTCTGTGGCTCAGTGGTTAGCGCATTGGCACTCAAACCGGAGGTCGCGGGTTCAAAAAGTTCTCCGTGTTCCTGGGTCATGGATGTGTATTAAATATGTGTATAATATAATAAAAATCTTAAATATATGTACAGTAGAAAAAAGTATTAAATATAATCCCGTTGTCTGGTACCTGTAACCAAGTTCTTCGGTTACTTACCTCGGAGCCAGACTGACGTGGTGTGAAGCGTCCATAGATATTATTATTATTATAAACGAATAATAAGTAGGTGTGACCGTGTGAATACACATACTACGTATTAACCAAAAGGTCGTCATTAAGTCGTAATACTTAACTACATACTCTATGGCTCAGTGGTTCAGCGCGTCAGTGCTCAAGCCGGAGGTTCCGGGTTTGAATTCCGCGAAAGTAACAAAAAAGTTTTCTATGTTCCTGAGTCATGGATGTGTATTAAATATGTGTATAATTTAATAAAAATCTGAAAATGTGTATAGTATAAAAGTATTGAATATAAGTTTTTCCATTGTCTGGTACCCGTAGGCCGTAACACGAGAACTTCTTCGAGAACTTAGCACGGGACCATACTGACGTGATGTGGAAGCGTCCATAGATATTATCTACCTAAAACCCCATTGCCACACTTACCAGCTCTCGGTAGTTTGTTTTCCTTGTATCAGAGATACAGCAGTAGAGCTGTAGGCGTTCAGACGTGCGCCGTGCGATACAATTTACAATGATTCATACAATCAAGAGTTTTGTGTTGCTGTGTTTGATTTTTATTGAATTATTATGTTCTGCTGGAGCCTCTTGCAAAGTAAGTTGCATTTTCCTACATAATCAAGTACTAAGTAACTAATGTTGTGACTGGTTCAATTTTCTGAATGATTTTCTCTCTCCCGACTTTCTTGATAGAAGTTTGCCGCCTCTAGATATGGGCTAAATAACAATAATATAAGATAAGCAGTAACTTTTGTGTCGTCTTTCTTTCTGTGTATATATTTTTGTTATAAATAAATAAAATAAAAAAACAATATTATGAAATGTAAGAAATGGAATTACCGAATTATCGCGGTACCGTAGGGTTCCGCGATACTGTAGGGGTTCCGCAAGAATTTAGAAAAAAAATCAAAACACCTCTCTCTGGTCGAACGTTTTGACTCTGCCCGCCGCGCCGCCGCCGCGCGTATACTTGTGAGCGCGCAGTCCCTTTGATAAAAGCCGCCTCTGAATTGGACACTATAGTTGTGAACAAGCGACTTTAGGCTCTAACTTCAAAATATAAAGTCGAGATTGTTTACAACGCATTTTTTCCTTTATTTAAGGTCGCTTGGAACTACATAGGTTATCAGCGACCACTATTACATTATTTAAATTAAACCATGTAAATTACAATATTTGAGGAATTTAAGAACATTATTTATAATAACAGTCGTTGCATCACATTCAAATATAACGCACGTATGTAGTTTAGCAATTAACTTTTTATTCTACCCTCATTATGGTTATCTGCGAAAAATGTAATAAGAATATTACTGAAACAAGACCAGAAGTAGAGTGTAGTAAATGTGATAAATTAGTTCATCTAACGCCTGAATGTTCGGGACTTAGCAAGAAACAAAAAGATGCTCTCCGTGCTAATGAAAGCCTTGATTGGACCTGCGAAGAGTGTCAAAAAAATACACCTAGACGTCGGTCGATAATTATACCGGAGAACGAAAACGAAGACGATGATCACGAACCCACCAGTAAGATATCACCTACATCACCAGAAATGAAGAAACTTTTAAATGATATTTCTGCACACATGGAAAAAGCAATGAAAAGAGAGTTGAAAGACCTCACAAAATCATTGCAATTTCATAGTGATAAAATGGACGAGATCCTAGCAAACATTGAAAATTTTAAAGCAACTACCCTAGAACTCAAAAGAAAGAACGTGGAGCTATCTAATAAAAATAATGAACTCGAAACAAGAGTTGGTGCTCTGGAGCAACGAATACAATACTTTGAACAAAAACAATTATCTAAGAAAATTGGAATTGTCAACATACCAGAAGAACACGGTGAGAATATGCCAATAGTACAAAAAATTGCCAGTAAAATAGGTGTGCCTTTGGTAGAAAAAGAAGAAGTATCGTACCAATCAGGAATCAAAGAACGTCCCGGGAAGCTCATAGTTAGTTTTAAAACTGAAAACTTACAAAATAAGTGGGTAAATTTAGGGAAATCGGCGACTATTCTGGTGGAAAACGTGCTTCCGGAGACCTCTCATAAACATAGTAAAGACATAATCTATATACGAGAAGCACTAACAGCTTATAATAGAAAATTATTATGGAACGCAAAACAAAAACTCAGAGAAACTCATAAATATATCTGGTGCAAGAAAGTAATCATACGTGTCAAGAAAGAAGATAACGGACCGGGAGTAATTCTAAGAACAAATGAAGATATTAAAAAACTATTATATAAATAACTACAGTATGTAAACACTACACAAACCAAACTATTAAAAGCACTAAAATGGACCATATACTAGAAATTACTAACTGCATCGATATTAACTCCTTCATTAACAAAATACCCAATAACTTAAATCAAATTAATCTAATGTGCATGCACCTTAACATAAGATCCTTAATTAAAAACTTTAACGCCCTCGAACAATACGTACAATCTAGTTACGTTAAAATCGATATAATTATAATAACTGAGGCTAATATTTCCGACTCTCTGAGTTGCTTGTACAACATAGATGGGTATCAAATGTGTTCAGAATTACGAAAGAACAGAAAAGGAATTATCGTGTATATAAACAATGAATATAATAATAATATAATAATTATTTATATAAAATATAAAAACTACTATAATTAAAAACAAAAGTAGCTTGGATATTAACATGGACCTTATTTTTCTGGGCGCTGTTAATATAGACCTAAAAACTAAAAATTGCATCGAACATAAATATAGCAGTATCCTACACAGCCATGGTCTTGAGTGCGGGATATCGGAACACACTCGTATTGTTTCTACTATGGATAAAATAACTAAAACTTGTATCGACCATATATTTGCATGATATCGTACTCAAGAACTATTCACGGCGGTGTTAGGAACTGCACTGGCCGACCATCGAGCAATCGCTATCGCTTGCACGGGCAAAATGCAACGAGATATACAGGTTGCTCCAAAATTTATTACTACATTTAATAAAGATTTATTAAAGAAGTCATTAGAAAGTATCAGTTGGCATTGCGTAGAAAAAAAAAACCCCCTATTTAATATATAAATATATTTACGATGAATTTCATAAATGCTACAAAAAATCAGAAACCAAAATAACATTACGTCAAAACCCAAAAAGATCGGACAATAATTGGATTAATGGAAAAATAATTAAAGCATGTAAATACAGAAACAAACTATTTCATGAGTGGGTAAAGAACACGAATAATAAAATAATTAAATTATATTATATAAAGCTCGAAATTACGCGAATAAATTAATAAAAAAATATAAAAATGAGAAAATTATCAAAGAAACATATGAGAACAGACATAATCCTAAAGAACTTTGGAATATATTAAATAAACTAACAGGAAGAGTAAAATTATCGGTCGATCGTATTTTATTAGACGCTTTTGGTAGTAGTATTACTAAAGCAGTAGATATTGCCACACAATTTGCAAAAAAATTCTCAAATGCTGTGAAAAGCATTATTTAAAAATATTGCAAAAAAATTCTCAAATGCTGTGAAAAGCATTATTTAAAAATGCAATATAAATATATTACAACCAAATAGTTATAGTAAACCGACTGATCATTCCTTTTTTCTTCCGAAAGCAAACCGCGAAAACATTTCGAAAATTATAAGGTCCCTCAGTAATAATAAAGCACCCCGACTTGACGGCATACGCGCAATAGACATTAAATCTATTTGCCATAATATATCTCCCGTAACTGCCAAGCTTATTAACTCTAGCATCGAAAATGGGATTTATCCTAAATAACTGAAGACAGGAATTGTTATGCCCATTTTCAAGAAAGGTATTAAACATAACTATGACAACTATCGTCCTATCACGCTGCTCCCGACTATTGATAAAATCATTGAAAAACACTTGTCACATAAAATCCATTCTTACTTTAATCAAAATAAAATAATCAATAATCAACAATATGGATTTCAGCCACAGAAAAGTACTACCCAATTGCTGTCTGCCTTTACGAGTCACATAAATGATCATCTTAATAACAAACTGCAAGTGCTGGTAGTTTTTGTAGACTATACCAAGGCATTCGATACTTTACGACACGAGACGCTAATAGAAAGACTTGATCAATGTGGTATACGAGGTCCTGTCTTAGAATGGTGTAAACATTATCTAAAAGATCGATCTTATTGCGTAAAGGTAGACAATACTTTAAGTGATGAGGTCCAAGTAACCGAGGGTACTGCTCAAGGATCCGTGCTGGGTCCACTTCACTACTTGGTGTACGTCAATAATATTACGAGTATCATAAAACATTGCGAAATATTACAATTCGCAGATGACACTTGTCTGATAGCCGCTGATAGAGAAGTTAGTGTTGCACTTAATAAGCTCCAGATTGACTTTGATAACTTGGTTAAATGGTCACATGACTCTGGCCTTATTCTTAACCCAGAAAAAACCAAAATGATGCATATATGTTCATCTCATAATAAACAGATCCTACAATACACACTAATATCACACGATCATAAATGCTTACACACGCCGTTTATAAGAACAAGTCAATGCACTTGCCATGTCATTGAAGTAGTTAAAACTTTTAAATACCTCGGACTGACCATTGATGATCGCTTAAAATGGACTGAGCACATTAACGGTGTTTGTATGAAGCTAAGGGCTATTTTGGCCAAATTTTCTATCATTAGGTGGAAAATTTCTTACAAAAACTTATTGACTCTGTATAATGCACTAGGTGATTCTATTGTCGATTACGGCTTAAGCTCCTACGGACTAACTTCACCGTCTCATCTATATTCAATTTATCAACTACAACTAAGAATACTAAAAAAGATTGTTCCCCATAAAATTAAATTGAAATTCCATAATAAGAATAGTGGTCTGTTTCATAATTGTAAAATCATTCCCATACATGAAAAATTGAAATATCGACTACTAGTTGAACAATACTTCAATAGTAACATCCAAGTAGTAAAAGAGAGTTCCTACAATACACGTAGCGCCTCTCTTGTAAAGTTAAATGTTCCTCGTTTCTCAAATTTATATGGTAAAAATTGTTTCGAATGTGTAATTGCCCAACTAATTAATAATTTAATTCCAGATCTTAAAAATAGCCTAACCCCAAAGAACATAAAATCAAAATTAAAAAATTATATATTAAATAACTTAATATCGCTAACTGAATAATATAAAAGTATAATAAGACATTATTTACTAACAGCTGTATATGGTGTTATACTAACCGGTTTTATGCCTGTGCTGAGCGCGCCGGGTGCGCGTCAGTACTCACTACGCAGTGCAGCGCGCGCAACGCACGCTCATGATTATGTCTCACACACCTATGTACACCACTACACACCTGAATTATTATGTACAATAATTACTTGTGTAAATACATTTTATTGTTAAATGTGAAGCGACGACTGGACGGCGTATGGTAAAACTTGTACAAGTTTATATTGCGCCGAAATGTGATGTTTTTGTATTTTTTATTGATAAATAAACAGAAAAAAAATCACATATATCAGGATCAGTTAATAATACATATCTGTCATTGGTAAAGCCTAACAATTGTCTTTCGGAATCATAACTATTACAATCTATTAAAACATGACTAACTGTGAACGGTGAGCTACATCTAAGACAAGTCCGAGGAGTGCTTTTCGCGAACAAATGCGAGTGAGATGCGTTGGTATGGCCTATTCTCAGCCGTGTTATTATACATTGGTCTTTTCTATTAAGTTTAAAAAATTTAGTTTCACCCTTTAGAACGTCTCTCCTGAAAATATGTAATTTGAAAGAGTCAGTAATCCAAATATGATTCCACATATGATAAATGTGTTGGATAATTCTCGTTTAGCATCGGAAAGAATAATGGGAATGTCGTTAGTAGTATATGACATTGAACTAGCTTCCCTAGCCATCTGGTCAGCTTGTTCGTTACCATCTATTCCTTGGTGAGATGGTATCCATATAAATACTACATCAACTGATAGTTCTTTTAATTCAAAAACCACAGAGTGTATTAATTGTATAATAGGATTTTTAGAAAATCTATTTAATAGCTAAAAGAGAAGATTTAGAATAGGTTAAAATAGCATAAAATTGGTGAGTGGGGTTTGTTAGAACCATTTTGACAGAACGATAGATTGCATAAGCTTCACATAGAAATATAGAATATTGGACGGGTAAACTTATTACAGTAGGATCCGAATCAAAAATGATGGAGCAACCGGTTCCCTTATCAGTAACAGAACCGTCAATAAAAAATAGTTTATAGTTACGATAACTTTCAACTAGATCAAAATAAAGTTTGCGATAGACTATAGTGTCAGTCGTTTCCTTAACAAATTTGTTAAGAGATAAATCAATACTAATTTTGTTTTTAGTCCATGGGGGAATGGGGTGAATATTTCTTTGGTATAATTTAAGTAAAGATGTATTTGAGGTTTCCAAATATTTTTTTAAAAGTAATCTCACTGGGGCCGGCAATCTTACTTCTGCTAGGAAAACTTCGTGAAGGTGTTCGACTGTATTTGCCTTATTTACGGGATTCATAAGTGTTGAAGTAACATAAAATGCGTAAGAAAAACAAAGCTTAATTCTTCTAAGCCACAGGGGAATTTCGCCTGATTCTGCAAGTAAACTGTAGGAGGGACTAGTTCTAAAAGCCCCCAGACATAGTCTTAGAGCTGTATTTTGAATTGAATTCAGACTGCCTAGTAAATTTTTATTAGCTGAATCATAAATTATCGATCCATAATCGAGTTTAGACCTTATTATTGCCCGGTAAACATTTAACAAACTGTCTTTATTAATTGATCCCCACGTTATGGACGATAAAACTTTAATTATGTTTAAAAGTTTATGACAGTCTGCTTTTAATTTTTTAATATACGTTTTCCATGTATGTTTACTATCAAATAACATTCCGAGAATTTTAATAGAATAAGTCCTAGTAAATCCATCAAGATTTAGTGTAATATTGTCAAAGGGACTATTTTGTCTAGAAAATATAATAAACTCCGTTTTTGATTTAGAAAAATTAAAACCATTTTCATTAGACCATTTATGCAGTACATTAAGAGAATTTTGAACTAATTGTGAAGTTGTTTGAATATTTTTTCCAATATAGTACAATGTTAAATCATCCGCGAAAAGCAAACCTTTAACGGGACTTTTTATAACAGAAAGAGTGTCATTAATAGTAAGTATAAATAAAATTACACTAACTACAGAGCCTTGTGGAAGTCCATTGGCAATATCAATTGGATCGGAATATTCATGATTTATTCTCACTTTGATTTCCCTGTGAGAAAGAAAATTGTTTACGAAATGAAAAACATTATTTTCTGAAATATTAAGTAATTTTAAGGCGTTTAACACTACACTCTTTGTACACTCTACTACACTACACTACACTACACTATATTCTTTGAAACCATTTCGTAAGCTTTTGCAATGTCCATTGATACCGCCAGTAGATGACCTTTTATAGCTAAGGCTTCACAAATAGCTGTATCTAACAAAGCTAAATCAATCGTTGAGCGGAATTTACGGAAGCCACTTTGAAAGGGTGATGTACGTTTTTCATGTTCCAATTTCCAACAAATACGATTTGCAATTATTTTTTCTAAGATCTTACAAAGATTACACGTTAAGACTATGGGTCTATAATTATTAGGTAAGGTATGATCTTTTCCTGGTTTTGGAATAGGGATTACGATAGATGTACGCCATATCTCGGGAAATAAATTATTTTTCCAAATTTTGTTATATAAATTTAAAAGATATGTAATACTACATATTACCAATATTTTTTAATTAAGCAATTTGGAATACCATCAGGGCCAGGTGAGGAATGTTTGCAGTTATTTAGTACAAAAATAAGTTCATCAAGTGTAAGTGATCCGTTTATTGAGTTTACCTCCTGTGCACTGGATACATTTTCCGGTGAGTCTATGTATATTTTTGATAATTGTGAGATAAATTCATTACTGTAGTTAGAGTGTGACGAAGTTTTTGCAAAGTTTTTTGCTAACACGTTACACTCATCAATGTTAAATGTAATTCTGTTTAAATCATCGTCAAGTAAAAAGGGAGGTATTGTGTTAATGTTACGATTTTTTAATCTATTTATTTTGTTCCAGATTTCAGAAGATGGTGTTTGGGGACTAATTGAAGAAGTGTAATCATGCCAGGACTTAAGCTCAGTTTATTTCAAGAGTCTTCTAGCAATTGACCTACTTTTTTATAGTTAATCATTAATTCGATTGATTTGTATTTTAAATATCTCATATATGCTCTTTTGTAATTTTTAATCGCAGTTATACATTCATCAGTAAGCCAAGGCAATTTTTTACGATTACCTTTGATTTCTCGTGTTTTCGGAATGGCTAAATTGGCAGAGTTAATTAATAAATTATTAAACTTCTTTAAACTTTGATCAATCGTAGTATCACCCAGTAAACACATTTACGTCAAAGTGACGTCAAAATGATATTACGCTATGTCAGGATTTACGTAATATATAAGTCACGAATGTGTCACATGTGACTCATTATTTCACACTTCTTGACGTAAGAGTTTTACGTAATAAATATAACGTACGTATGATGTCCACTTGCCATCATTATTACCTGACGTTAAGCTGACATAACAATGATGTCATAGAGATGTCAAGCTGTACCCGAATTTCTTACTTGCATATGACGTAGAATTGACTCCATCATGACTTAACTGACGTTAAGCTGTCATAATAATGATGTCATAGAGATGTCAATATATAAATTTGAATTTGAATTATAACTAACTTGGTGTTTTAGTGAAAACTAACTCACTAAAACACCAAGTTATAATTCAACTTTATTCTTGATTGGTTTACAATCCAAAAATACTTCACATTAGTAAGGCCCTCATAAACATCTTATGCAAATAGGTTCGCTTTACCTATAGCGTGATCTAGCGGCAAATCAGCGCCATCTAGTATGCCATATGAGAACCAAAGTTCCTTAAGAAAATTAACTTAAAATCTAACGCATTTCTGTATATTGATGAAGACCGCATTTAACTCGTTATGTAGTTCACACGAAGACACAAGAAGCGCATTTTATTAATGAGGTGAGATAAATATGGTATTATCATATTAGTTTTACGTCAGGAACCTGACATGTATCTTATGTAATCATATGACTTAATGATTACATAAATGACACATAAAATTGTGACTCTAATATGACGTATTTTGATGAAAATATGATATAATATATACGTAACAGTTAAGTCATACAAAGGGCATCATATATAAGTCAAGTTTCATGTCAATATGAGGTCATAGTGATGTCATCCAACATGACATCAAACGAAAGTCATCAAACATAGTCACAATTATGTCATACCTACGTTGTAATTTGTTGTGACCTGTGGACATCTGTGTGACCTATATTTGACGTCACTTCAATGTCAACGTCAGTCATGTGTTCACTGGGCAGTAATAAATGAAATATCATGCAGTTCCTGAATACCCTTGTTTATTAAATTCTCGTATAAATCCCAATCCGCTTTTTGAAAAATCCATTTAGGAACCTTAGAATTATTTTCTAGGGAAGAAAATGAATGATATTTTGATATCATAGAATGATAGAATAGTGGTTATTATCATACGGGTTGTCTAATACATTCCATTGAAACAATGGCGCTATCGTACATGAAGATAAAGCTAAATCAATTGCACTAGTAGACGCATTGGCAACATTAAAATAAGTGGGTTGATTTTCGTCCAGGATAGTTATGTCATTGTGTGTATCTAAAATATCAAGAATAATCTTACCACGAGAATCAGTTCTTGAGCTTCCCCATGACAAACTATGACAGTTAAAATCACCAATCAACCGAAATGGCTTCGGTAATTGATTAATTAAATTTAAAAGGTCTTCTTTAATTAAAGCAGTACTATTCGGTAAATAAATATTACATAATGTAATCTTTGTGGGAAAATTTATGATACTGGCAACAGCTTCTAAATTTGTGTTAAAATTTACATCGGACACAAAAATATTAGACCTGATATAAGACACTACACCTCCACTTGCGTGGGGAGTATTATTTCTGTTTTTAAAAATAGCTTTATATCCTGAGATTTGATGACAATAATTATTTTTAAAATTAGATTCTTGTAGGCAAATACAGCTAGGATTCCTTTCTGATAACAAAATTTTTAATTTTTGTTTACGTTTATAAAAGCCATTGATATTCCATTGACAAATATCTAACCTTGACATTTTTATTTTTATTTAGTAATTTAAGTTTTCGTTGTAAACTAGGAATACGACTTTTAATAATTCTATTAGTGAAATACGGGTACAGATCCGTTAACATTTTAGCAATAGAAGAAGGGTCTTTAGAGTATTGAGCACAAATGGCACTTATATCTTGAACTCCATGGGTGTTTTCAAGAAAACTCTTAAATTCTAATTGGTTCATTGGATAGCAATTAGAGGACGAATTAATAATTGTATTTATCTTGTCCCAATCAGCCTCCACCAAGTCATTAACTGATGTGTACGTTTTCTTCTTTTTCCGTATATTTTTGGCCAAATCTATTGATGACGTATCACTGAAGCTCGATGCATCCTCAGACATAATATTCTCTTCGTTATGTACTAAAATATTATTTTCAGGCAATTCTTGGGTCTTATTTTGGTGAATAGAAATGGAATCAGAAGATGGGGGATGTGGGTGTTTTAGCATCGAGCGAGATACTTGTGAAACATCTGACTCGAGAGAAGTAACAACTATTCCCGGCTGATTTAATAATTCAGGACAATTTTTAGCAATGTGCCCAATTTTTTTGCAAGAAAAAAAAGTGCATTGAATCCGAAGACAAATAAATCCAGTAATTGGTTTCATCGAATTTTACTTGAATGGTGTTCGGCAGTTTATCACTATCTTCAGAAATTACATAAACCTGACGCCTGAAGCTTAAAATATGGTTAAAACCTGGTTCAGTAAATCCGGCACGTAGAAAAGTAATCGGAGACTGAGGCGTTATTTTGAGGTCTTCTAAACTCTGTTTAATAACATCATGGGGAATGACTGGACAAACATTAGAAAGAACTATTCTTTTGTTACGAGTGACAAGCGGTCTAATAGCAATGTATTGTCCATTTACGTATATTATTTTGTTTTTGTCGACTAATTTCTCGGCTAATTCCTTAGTGGCAACATAAACACAGATTCTGTTATTAGCCATTCTTGATACAAATCTTATTAACGTGGGATTTATTACCTTAGACAAGGCCTCTGTATATTCTTTTAACAGTGAGTTATCAATGGCATCCATAACTATAGCTTGGTTTTGCTTTGGGAATGTAACATTTTGGGTAACGGCAGCATAGCTAGATGAGTTCGGGTTCGGTTGGGTTATTTTCTTCGCTGAGTGATCCCTGTAGTCAGAGCGCACAAAAAACAGCACACGCGACAATAACAACAAACTGATAACGCGCGAGCGAGTAATTTACCTACAACACTACGCACGTGTAATATGTATGAACGTCAAACGTTCACTATTTCTATTTTTATTTCCGCTTTTTGTTTATCAAAGGCATCGACTCGAGTATTTTTGAGAATGTTCGAGATCGAGTCTAGGACTAAGTATAAAAGCGGCGATCGCGCGTCGCGCCTCGTCAGTCAGTTGACGATTAGCGTTCGGAGCGATAAGTTCCTACCTACCTACTTACAAGCTGGCTAGCGAATTGCGGAGTTTAAACGTGATATGTAACTAGTGTTTATTGTTCTACTGCCAGCTGTATTCTGATTGTATCAGATTTGTACATTTCTTCTTTGGACTAAACTCAGTCTCTTATAAGCAGTAACGATTGTGCATTATTTTGACCCCACCATCCTGACGTATAACATTATTAATAAAGAAGAATGGAACGTTGGCTTAAAGGCGTTAAAAGTGTTGCAACAACATCTTCTAATGACGCTGAATGTTCAAAAGCAGTACGCGTGGAGAATGCAGCAATTACCGATCCAGACGATGATGCCACGACGTCAAGCTCCACGGTTTCAAAGACGAAAAAAAGGAAGTATGATGAATCATATATCAGTTTCGGATTTGTTGATTCCAACGGCTCACCTCTCTGCATGCTATGTAGTAAACTGCTTCCTAATAGTTCCATGGCACCTGCCAAATTGCGCCGACATTTAGAAACTGTGCACCCCGAGTCTAAAGACAAGAATAAAGAACTTTTGTTCGCAGAAAAGAACAGTTATTGGAAAGTCAAAAAAATATGATGCATGTAACACAAACTATCAATGAAAAGGCCGCGGAGGCATCATATTTAGTTAGCTATCGCATTGCACAAGCAGGTGAAGCGCACACTATCGCTGAAAATTTAATAAAGCCATGTGTGTTAGACATAACAAAATGTATGCTCGATGAAAAATCTGCAAACCTTCTTTCTACTGTGCCGCTATCAAACGATACTGTTTCACGGCGAATCCATGATCTGGCAATCTACGTCAAACAAGAACTAGTTACACGTCTACAAAAAACACTATTCGCCTTGCAAATGGATGAGTCAACTGATGTCGCTGGTCTGGCTATCTTGCTGGTTATCGTGAGATATCCATATGAAAGTTCTTTTGAAGAAGACATGCTTATGTGTTCACCGCTGCCCACAAACACTACCGGGAATGAAATTTTTAATAAAATAAACATATTTTTTGAAGAAAATAATCTCAGTTGGAACGATTGCATTGACATTTGTACAGATGGGGCCAAGGCGATGACAGGTAAAACAGCAGGAGCAGTGTCACGCAAAATAAAGCGCCTAATTGTAGTTCCAGCCATTGTATTCTGCATAGACAAGCACTTGCGATGAAGCAAATGCAGTCAAATCTAAAATTAGTTATGGATGAAGCTGTAAAAATAATTAATTTTATCAAATCACGACCACTACAATCCCGATTGTTCTCATTAGCGTATGAAGATTATGGCAGCAAACATAAAACACTGCTGCTCCATACAGAAGTGCGATGGCTGTCTCGGGGTAAAACTTTAACAAGGCTATTTGAACTTAGAGCGGAGTTACAAATGTTTCTTTCAGCTGATACTTCTTTTAATGTGAAAGACCGTTTGTATGATAAAACTTGGTTGTTCCGATTGTCTTTTATGGCGGATATCTTTCAGAAACTAAACGAATTGAATTTATCATTGCAAGGTAAACAGACAACAGTGTTCCAGGCCTATAACAAAATAACTGCCTTCAAAAGAAAATTAGATTTTTGGATTGTTTGCGTTGATAAGAGAGAAATAGAAAGCTTTACGTCTTTTTTTTCGTGTTTGTTAGCGATAACGACTCAGAAATGTTTCAAGATTATATGTTTGAAGAATTGGTCCAATATCTCACTTCGATGCGCGCATCTTTTGAAAAGTATTTTCCCGAAGAACAGAATACAAAAATAAAACTGAATTCATGGATTCATAATCCTTTTTTACCCAACTTGCTAAAGCCTGAAAGTATGTCAAGCGAGATATATGAATCTCTTTTAGAAATGTCATCAGACACAAGTATGGAGTCACTATTCAAAACGATGCCTCTCAACGATTTTTGGTGCAGAATTCTTAATGAATATCCAATGCTTGGCAAACTGGCTCTGAATATTCTTCTCCCGTTCCCAACAACATATTTGTGCGAAACAGGATTCTCAACGTATGCAGCCACGAAAACAAAATATCGCAATAGACTGGACGACGAACCTGATATGAGACTGCAACTGTCTTCTATCAAACCTGACATCAACCAATTAATGAAAAATAAAAAACAGTTTCATACCTCCCATTAGTTAGATTTTTTCTTTTTTAATATCTTGTAATAATGTACTTGCCATGTGGCATGTTAAAGTAAGTAATAATCAGTAACTGTTACATTGTACTTTTATTATGTTTATTAATAAAGAATACACTTTTAAAAACTTGTTTTATTGTAGGGTTCCGTCAAGTATTTTCCTTTCCAAAAGGGTTCCGTCACCAAAAAAGTTTGAGAACCGCTGCTCTACACTATCTTCACAATTTTTAAGGTCAATCAGTCAATCAGGTAGGTATCTTGTATTTTTTGCAGTCGGGTTTTTTTTAATTTTTATACCTAATAATTTATTTTGGAAGTCGATTAAGAATCTCAACTTTAGACACATTATATTTCTTTTGTTTTTTTAAATATTTTATAAGTTACCTATATGCGATGCGTAAGTTCCGTAGGTTTTGAGATGTACTTAACACTCGGTATTTATGTTTTTAGGACCAGCCGGAAGTACAGGTCAGAGAGGGGACTCTTCGAGGGTCTCAGGTGAAAGCTGTGCAGGGCTTCTCGTATTACAGCTTTAAGGGCATTCCCTATGGGCAGCCACCTGTGGGACCACTTCGGTTTAAGGTAAGTGTTCTCTCGGTATACCTACCCACCTAACGGCCGAATACTGGAACGATAGTAAAATTAAGTGACGCTCGTCACATGTTGTCCCTGTAATTTTAGCTAGCAGAGACCGCTCAGCCTGCGAACAGGAGGGCTCTTAATTTTGATTAGCGTTTCAGTATTCGGCCGTAAGTTTAATGACGTACTTATTATTTAAAATGAATAAATATATTTTTTTGGTAACCAACGAATGTCAATTGTCAGGGGTTAAAAATATCTACGAGGGCTGATTGATAAGTTTCCGAAACGACAAAGAAAAACTTCAAAAATCTATTTAAAATAAATTTATTTCTCAACGTAATTTCCTTCTACCTCGATGCATTTAGTCCAGCGCTTCTCCAATGTCGTTACACCAGTTTGATAAAATGTTTTCTCCAACCCCTCAAAATACTCGTCCACGGCAACAATGACTTCTTCATTTGATGTAAATCTCTGGCCACCTAACCATTTCTTCAGGTTTGGGAATAAGTGGAAGTCGCACGGGGCCAGATCCAGGGAATAGGGTGGATGTGGTAGCAATTCGAACCGCAATTCATGGAGTTTGGCGACTGCAACCATTGACGTGTGTGCAGGTGCGTTGTCATGGTGGAACAAAATCCAATCCAAAATCCAACATCCACAGGTGTTATTCGGAAGGTAGAATACCTGGCAGCAGCATTGGTGGTACGAGCATTGGTAGACTGGCTAATATCAATACACATGACATTGTAATTGACAAAATTGAGCTAGACCCGTCCACCTCTACTAGAGTAATAGCACGACGTACTGGAATCTCAAAGACGACCCTGCACCGTTTACTGAAAAAAAAAATTCATCCCTACCACATTAGACGCGTCCAAACTCTACAACGGAGAGATTACAACGCAAGATTGTTTTTTTGTCGACAAATGCTTGCAAAAATAGAACAAGATCCACAATTCTTCGACAAAATTCTGTGGAGCGATGAATCCACTCTTAAATAAGATGGATACTTCAACATGCGTAATCTGCACAGCTGGCAACTCTCGAATCCGCATCTAATGTGAGAAGAAAGATCACAATACCAGTTCAAAATAATTTTTTGGACTGGTATATTAAACGGAAAAATCATTGGTCCATTTGAACTGCCCGGAAATTTATCTGGACAAAGTTACTTGATTTTTTTACAAAATGATCTGCCAAATTTAATGGAGGAGGTGCCTGAGGAGTTGAGTCCCACTGGCTACAAAATGATGGTTGTCCTGCATATTATGCTGCAAACGTCCGTGCGTATTTAAATGCCACGTATCCAAATAAATGGATTGTCGTTTGGGTCCCATTTTGTGGCCTCCGCGATCCCCGGACTTAAATCCCCTAGATTTTTTTTTACTGGTGCTGTCTAAAAGAACAGGTGTATTTTAAGCCTATTTCAAGTATGTAGGAATTACGCAGTCGTGTGCAGGAGGCCGGTTCAAAAATAACTGAACGGCGCTACGCACGACTTCTTAGAAGATGTCGAGCTTGTACCTATCAAAGTCGGTGGCAGACAATTCGAACACTTGTTATGAAATAAAGATTGATTTATATACAACTTAACGCTTTTAATTTGACAATTTAAGACAAGATTATTATTTTCTTTCTTCAGTCGAATTTACCATTTTTGCATTTTAATGTTAAAAAAAATTATGTAATACGTAATTTTATGATCATTTTGTAAACTGTATTAACTGCGCATATTTTTGAAATAGTTGGCCTCTTAGGTCTTCATACAATTTTTTTTCACGAGAGGCTCTCAAACTTTGTCAAAATTATTTATTTATCAAATTTCATGCTAAAAATTTAAGTTGATATTTGTTTTTCCAATAAAGTACAATAGATACTCATTCTTTTTACTGTATTTCTAATAGTATGGTCTGTGAGGAATAAGATAACACCAAAAATACAACGAATTTCCTTATTTTGCGGCAGCAGTGTACATGAAAGTACAGTAAGGTCAATAAAAACGATTTTTTTTAAAACTTCATATTTTTGGCACCACTTCGAATTTTTTTTGTGTATTTTTATTTGAGCGCCTGATTGCCGTACTATTAGGCACTCCAGGATTATCCATTCTTTCTGGGACACCTGTATATAATATTCAGTAGGTTTTGAGAATATCGCAAACACACACACCCAGACAGACAGACGCGACGGGGGACTTTAATATTTAGAGATTACGTCATTATGTCTTTTGTTTGTTATCAGCTCGAATCAAGTAATCCCAATACTTAGTCATCTAGGGGCTAGGGTAAGGCGTAGCTAAGATTTTGAAATAAGATAACTACAACATGTAGGTACTTATCTGCATGAGTTACCTACTAGAATTACTAATCGTTTAAAGCCGATAATGTTATCTTTTAGGTCAAATAATTAGATTCAAAACATCAATATTGTTGGTAGCAAATCCAGTTGACTTCATAATAGTAAATAATTTGATAGGAATTAAAGATTTCTTGACCGTCTACTTATAATAACTACATATTATGAGGTGTTGGCTTTTCTCCAAGAACAACCTAAGTACCTATACCTAAATTTTAATTTTAAATGCTGTAAACATTTCTACGAAATCCATTAATATGGAGAGGATACTCTATTCTATTATCCTACTAATTCTACTGAAATCTATGAGACTGAAATGCTTAGGTATCACTTGATACCTAAGCATTAGGCATTCAGTACCTTCCTATAGGAAGGTACTGAATACCTAATGCCTAAACCCAAAAACTTATAAGTTTATGCAAAAAAAAGTATAGTAAATAAGTATACTTACTTGATGAAACATTTAAATAAACGTTATGTAAGTACTTGTTTTTTTTCAGGCTCCGTTGCCTCCAAAATCCTGGCATGGAACTCGCGACGCAACCAAATACGGCGCGGCGTGCGCGCAATTCAACGAAACTTTCGTGGGATCCGAAGACTGCCTTTTCCTCAACGTATTCACAAGGTCCTTAGACCCTGGAGCCAACATTCCTGTCATGGTGTTCGTTCACGGCGGCTCCTTCGCTGTTGGTGCAGCGAATGAGTTCTTCGAACCAGAATTCCTCATACAACACGACGTGATTCTCGTCACTATTAACTATAGACTGGAAGTCCTCGGATTCCTGTCTCTTGACACACGTGAAGCCCCAGGTAATGCTGGAATGAAGGATCAAGTGGCAGCACTTAAATGGATTCAGAACAATATCAAACAATTCGGTGGAAACCCAAACAGTGTGACTCTTTTTGGAGAAAGTAGCGGGGCCGGCGCGGTGACGCACCACATGTTCTCGTCAATGTCCAAAGGACTATTCCATAAAGTGATTGCCGAAAGTGGCAATTGTATTCAAGATTGGGCCATAGCTCAAGACTCAATAGCGAGAGCTTTTAGAGCTGGAAAAGTATTGGGGAAAGACGCCACCAATGTAAACGAATTGCTGGACTTCTTTATGTCCATAAATGCATCTGCTTTAACAAATTTAACGGAAATCACTCTGACGAACGATGAAATGTACAGGGGTGTTCCCGCGCGATTTGTACCAGCGATCGAATCAAGGTTTAAAGGAGTTGAAGCGTTTATTACAGAGCATCCGGTAGCTGCTCTTACAAAAGGAAAGATAAATAGAGTACCGCTGATGATTGGATATAATGCAGGCGAGGGTATATCACTTGTTCCATACCACATCGCAAAACTTGAGGGCTTCAATAGTAACCCATCGTATTATGTACAAAAGGAAATAGTCAACGTAGTTTCCGAAAAGAATCTCAAAGAATTTGGCAATCGAGTTCAGACATTTTACGTAGGTGATAGGAACATGACTGCTGAGGACGGCGCGATTATAAGAGATTTAGAAACTGATATAACATTTGCCTACAGCAGCCACAGATTTGCGAGCCTTTACAGCGAATTCGATAAAGTATACTTCTATAAATTCAATTTTGTCACAGACTTGAATGTTCTGAAGACAACTCTTCCAGATTTGGAGGGAGCTACCCACGGGGATGAGCTATTCTACTTATTCTCCAATTATATAACCTCGAAAATTTATGAAAGTGCTAAAATTAAAGCTATTGTCGACAAAGTGACTACGTTATGGAGTAATTTCGCAAAATGCGGGTAAGAAAATCTTAAATTACATTTAGCATGTTATCCGTTACTATTCGCTTCCTAGGAATGATTAACTACGAATGATTCACTACCTAGTGATTGATTTTGTTAATAGGATAATGGTCAATCACACGGAAACGAAACGTTACGCGACGCGGCGCTGCATTTTATAAGATAGCTATTCTAAATTGAATACACGTTTCAAGAGTTCGAATGTCAGGTCGTGTGCAGTGTGTGAGTGATGTCATATGGAATGTTTATTGTGAACTGACCCTATGAGTTATAATATCTATGTATGGACGCTTCATTCTCTTATCTTATTAATATTATTATTACCCTACAAGTGGTATGTTACACCAATCGCATTTTCGCTATCATTTTTATATCATTACTACCAACCTAGCAAAACCTTTGACGACCTCTGTGGCTCAGTGGTTGAGCGTGTTGGTGTTCAAGCCGGGGATGGCGGTTCGAACCCCGCCGAAAGAACAAAAAGTTTTTCTGTGTTCCTAGTTCATGGATGTGTATTACATATGTGTTATAATAAAAATCTTAAATATATGTATAGTATAAAAAGTATTAAATATATTTCCGTTGACTGGTATCCGTAACACAAGTTCTTCGATAACTTACCATGGGACCAGATTGACGTGATGTGAAGAGTCCATAGATATTATTATTATTTAAAAAATACATGGTCACTTTTTACCCAAGTACAATCATAGAAAGTTTAACACCTGCATTATGTACCTCTACACTGCATTTTTCAGATCTCCGACCCCCGATAACAAGTTAGGATTCACTTGGCCGCGGTATACCAGACAGCACAAGGAATATCTCAATATCGTAGACAACTACCCCGTCGGCAAATACGCGGATAGAGACCGCATGGAGTTTTGGAACAACATTTACAAGGAGGCCGGACTATCACATGTAACGTCGTAAAACAGTAAACGTCATACTGGGAATTTATTATTTACTTACCTTATTGTACAATAGACTTATTCATAAAAATATTTGAACTGATTAGCTTATTCCAAGTTCGATCGCCGCCAAGTCAATGTGCCACTTGTCGACCTTATTACTATGGCAATAATGTTCATAATTGATACACCAGCGTTCTCTGTCAGATACTTTATGGTTATGTGTGTAAATTATTATATTCTTAAACATGAATATAATAATTTACCCAAGGCTGGTTCTTCTCCATAGGGAAGCCCTAGCCTGTATAATAGGTATGGATTTGGATGAGGGTCTTCAAAAGGTAAGCCGATATGAATGGAGTTATAGGAAACCCACGCCACTGATGTTTAGATAGGTAGTAATTATAATTACTTTTTCACTTTAAATTTATAGCTTTTGACTCGTTTTGAATACGTAGATAATAAATATGTATGTACACATGCGATGCGTCGTATAAAAGCAAATTGTGTACACGAGTGAGTACAGACGTGCCATATTGCGTACACATTTGCGTAGTATTTAGGCGTAGTTATAACGAGGTATAATTATTTAACTATAAGAAAATAAAAGAAAACATAATATTATATAATTCCCAAAAATAATAGTTTTTATTTATATTATTAAAAGTGATAACAATTATTATTGTAAATAATTCAACAATATTATAATCTTATAATAAATAAATATCACATACAATATTATTAGCTGCAAATGAGTATTTTCTTTATTAAACATATCGCTCATTGAATGCAATACAGCCATAAATAAATAAAAAGTGAAAAGTGTTTTATTGCATAATTGGGGTCTAAAAGTGGTATATTTTAAGTTTTGCTGAAAACACCGGTAATTTTCGCTCATTTTGACGCTAAACTGATAAACCGCCCTTTTTGCATTGGGCGCTTTAGCGCGCCAACTTCAGATCAAAACCGCCATTTTGTCAGTTGCGGCCCAGAACTACAAGCGGACGCACGTCGGTTTCGTACAAAACGGCCACATTTCAGAAACACGCCCAACATTTAACCCAGTTTTCAGTGCAAAGGAGCCACATTTTGGAATGCGTCAGTATTGTATTGAAATTTAAAGTAAGTACTTACAGAATAATTTAATACAAAAGTGCTATATTCCGAAATACGTCTATTTTACATTCAAATATGAAAGAAACCAAAGCCATATTTGCAAATATGGACATTTTTCATTCCAATATGAAATAAATCGATGCCATATTTCGAAATATGTACATTTTGCATTTCAACATAAAACAAAGCTACGGCATTATTTACAAATATGTACTTTTTGAATTCTTAGAGATAATATAATTTTTGTTATTGTTAAAGTTCAATTTTTAAAAATGTTGTATTTTTATATAATATGATATTTTATTATTATTTTGTATATAGTTATTGTATATAGTATATAGTTGTTGTGAGTGATATTTCATTATTATTTTCAGAATGAGTAGCAGAGCTTGTAATCTTGTAAGAATAGCAGTTACCAATCCATCTGATGAGGGAGAAAGGATGCAAAATCAGCATAATATTATGAACTTTCCAATACATGAATGTGATGTCCCAACTGAACATGAACTATTTCATCACGACACAGTAGCGGGTAAGCCTTTTATTGATGCAGTCTACCATCCAGTCAACCAGCCTAATCCTAACAATGTAATTGATAACGAAACTGGATTTGAAAATAGATGGCAGATCTAAACGAAACCAAGATAATAATACTTCATTTCCTGACAACACCCAGGAAACTCCACAATAATTACTCATTGGACTAGAAGGAGAAACAGCAAATGGTAATTATGATACGGATTCCTACTCTGATAGCCAGCCTGATTTTAGCATACCCTGGACAGATGTTGATGAAGAGAGTTTTGAGTTAAACACTCAGACACAACCAGTAAAATCATTCCAGCTACCGATTCATCTGACAGCGACTCATCCGAGTCTACCTCATCATCATCCAGTACATCCGATTTTTCCTCGCGATCCTAATTTTGTACCCGAGAAAAAAAAGTGAAAACACACTATTTTTTTTCACCCCAACCTGGACCTTCCTGGGCAAATGATAATCCTAACATAAATGAAATACAGCCGTAAAACGCTGACATAGAGCCACCCATTGTGGAGGTTGAACTACCACAGACACTCCATATTCAGCCCTCGAGTGTTGAATGTCAACCATCTAGCGTGGACCCTCAACTAATCCGTGGATCCCGAAAAAGAAACTGTAATCCTGAATTCTGGAAAAGAGATGAATGCAAGATTCTTAAGAACAGCGGTAAAGCATATATTAGCATGTCTAAATCTAAAAAACAAATAGAAGCCAAAAAAGTTGGACATGTTTGTTCAGATAAGTGTAGATATAAATGTCCTAACCAGTTTTTATCGGAAGAAAGGCTGGCTTTATTTGATAATTATTGGAAAATGGGTGACTTGACAGCTCAGAGGCATTTCATTAGTGATAGTATGACTAGAATCGAACCTAAATATTGTTATATCCGTGTCGGTAGCAATCGTCAAAACTTTAATCACGCATATTATTTCCCCAAAAACGATAGACATATTCGAGTATGCATATTATATTTCATGAATACTATTTCCGATAAAACTATCAGAACTGTGGTCGAGAAAAAATCTGAACGACTAGGATTAATGCAAGAAAATCGAGGCAAACATGGAGAACAGTACCAACTAGAGGCCGCTTTGAAGGATGGTGTCAGAGCACATATCAATTCTATTCCCAGAGTTGAGAGTCACTATTGCCGTGCTCACTCAAAGCGTGAATATATTGATGGCAGCATGTCTATTGCTATTTTGAATCGTCTTTATGTTGACAAGCCTTATGTTTCATATAAAATATATTATAACTTATTCGTTGATGACTTTAATATTTCTTTTTGGAAACTTAAAAAGGATCAATGTGAAAAACTGCACAGCCTTTGAAAATGCAAGTGATAAATCGCTTTTGCAAGCAAAATACGACTTGCATTTGACAGAAAAATTTCTTGCTAGAACTGAAAAGGAGATCGATAAACAAAATATAAAGGATGATTTTGTAGTGTGCGTCTATGATCTGCAAGCGGTCATGCCTTGTCCACAAGGAGAAGTTTCTAGCTTTTACTATATTTCTAAATTGAATTTACTAAATTTTACAATAACTAAATTAGGACCAGATAGTACAGACTGTTTTGTATGGCATGAAGGGGAAGGAGCCCGGGGTGTAAATGAAATCGGATCATGCGTGATTTTATATTTGAAACGTTTGAATGATGAAGCATTGGGTGATATTGACGTAGTTTTTTATAGTGATAATTGTTGCGACAAGCAAAAAAACAAATACATGCTTGCAACATATTAATACGCTGTCAGTGTGTTGCCAAAATTGAGGAGTATTACTCATAAATTCCTAATAAAGGGACATACCCAAAGCGAGGGGGATGCCGCTCACTCATTAATACAAAGAAACATATCTATGGCTTTAAATTCATCTCCTATTTATGTGCCAGACCAGTACGTAACTCTCATTAAGACGGCGAAAAAGAAAGTCACACCTTTTAAGGTACATGAACTTGCACATGACGATTTTTTAGATATGAAATGTATAGCTAATGGTAATTTTGTCACATCCGAAGATGGACAAAAGGTAAAATGGTCTGACATAAAAATAATGAAAGTCCACAGAGAAAACAAACACATTTTTCTTTATAAAACAACATACCAAAGAGATGAATTCATATCAGTATCTACACTTACGAAAAAAATGTCAAAGTCCTCTCGTAATAATAATATAGTGCCAAAAAAGTTGTACAAATCAATGTTTGCATCTGTGTAATGATGTTAAATAACATCACTACACAGATGAAACGTATTTAAACAATTAAGTCATAATATTATTATGACTTGGTTTGGAGATTCATTTATTTTTTATTGATTTTGATCTCCTGCTAGTTTAATATAAACAATAATGTAAGCTTTTATTATAAAAGAAGTTTATTTTTGTTCTTTTTTTTGATATTTTGTTTGTTAAACCTTAAAATAAAGAGAATTTTCAGAAGTAACTTTAAAGTTTGTTTAATTTTTCGAGATAATTTACCTCAAATCGATTAAAATTTTGAATGCAAAAAGGGATTTTGTAGTTTTAAATAATTTAGGTAAGAGATATCACAATGGTCAATATTAAAAAAAATAGGGCAAACTATTACGCAAAAAATGATATATTAACATCATAACTTTTCTTTAAAAAAATATAATATTTTTCAAAAAAACGTTTTTTAAATTTTGTTTTGGCTCTCCTGTAGTTTTTGATTTGTGGCCGCTTTGCATTCAATGAACGATACACCTATTGTTATAATATTTTTATTTATTTTAAAATATAGAAAATATATAAAATTTTGAACCATCTTACTCCCTTTGGCTTGACAGTGACGGGAAAAAATAGGAACTTTAGTATTGTCATTGACTTGCCGTATTATGACTTTTTGTGTGCGATCCTAAAATTAATACTAATTAATATTTGATACAATGCAAGGTACTAAATATCAGAAAAATATAAATGATAATTAAGTATAAGAATATTTTATCTACTTACAAAAAATAACATTATTCAATTTATTAATCCACACTATCTCTGTTTGATTCTACATTGAATCATTGAAATTATGGCACAAACTTGTAACAAAGGTCGTAAAATTATTTGCCTTTAGCATAAACGCTAAAACTGACATTGACAAATGGACAGACCTACAACATTAATGAACGAATGTCGATACGATTAGCGATATTCTACAATACCGTATAGTAAAATCTGTAAAGTAGTAAATCTGTTGCCGACAGCTGTTACTGCCACTGCGCGCGGGGCTTTAGAGGCTCAGGAAATAGAAGGCGATGAACGCAAGTGCGTACAGCGCGCCGCTCGCCGCCAGCACGCACCGCACAGCCGCCCGCTGCGCCCGCGCCGACCGGTCGCCGCGCCGGGCCACGTACCGCCCCGCGTCCGGCCGATACACGCCGTACGGCACCGAGTAGGATTGCGACAGGTCGGGTACCAACTCGTACTGGACCGCGTCGGGTACTGCTTCGTATTGCTCGGACACATCGGCGTACTTCGACGCGTCGGACATCACTGCGTCGGGCATCACTAAGTCGGGCGGGAGCAGTTCGTGCTGCTCGGCGTGAGGCACGCTAGACGCGAGTCGCTCGGTGTCCGGTAGGTCGGGACACACGTCGATCGCTCTGTCGGGACGCGGAATCGCCCCCATGCGCCCGGCCAGCCGCGAAGCCAGCAGCCGCGAGCCGCAGTACGCCTCGTACAGCACGTCGTACAGGTCGCGCCCCTCGCCCTCCTCCGCCTCCCTGCTGATGTGCAGGCGCGGCGCGGGCAACGAGTGCCACCGGCCCGCCGTCGGAGGATCGTACCGGGGCCGCGCGCCGCCCGCAGGCTGCCTGCACTCCAAGGACGGGTGGCGCGCGGGGTACGCGCCCGGCACCGGTGCCGCGCCGAACAGGCGGGGCAGGTCGCGGCGAGCGCGGCGCACAGACCCGTATCTCCTCGGGCGGTCCATACGAGCGTAAGATCCATGGACGAGGGCTCCGGGTGGAGCGTGAGGCGAAGCTAGCGCGGGCAGGGGCACGTGATGTGCCAGGGGACCGTCTTTGAGTCGCAGGGGCAAGCCGTAGAAAAAGTAGCGGTCGCTGTAAACGATGGGGGCGGGCGCGGTGCGGGTCGGAGATGAGCCACGCCTCGCGGTGCGCGCGCGCTGCAGCAGGCAACGCAGCGCGGGCCGGCGCGGTCAGTTGGCTATGGACCGCGCGCGCCTAGCCACGGCCAGGTCCACGAGCGCCTCCAGCACCGTGGCCGAGCTCCACGCCTGCGTGCAGCACGAGTCGCGGCAGTACGCGCCGCCGGCGTTCGTCAGCTCGGGCAACCCGCGCCACGGCGCCGTCCGGAGCACTCGTACGGCCGCCGCGAGAGTGGCGTAGCCCGCCTCGATAGTTTTGGCAGTCTGGCCGTTGGCCTGCGCGAAGGCCAGGCGCGCCCGCACGTAGAACCCGAGCGGCCACACCCACTCGGGCCCCTGGTGGTAATTGAACCCGTGCGCGACGGCGGCGTCGGCGGAGTCATTCGAGTTATCGTAGTCGCCGCGGTAGGCCCAATCGGCCGGGTCCAGCGTCTTAAGACCGAGTGGGCCGAGCAGCAGCCGCTCAGCGTTGTCGAGCGCCAGCCACGCGTGCTTCGGGTCGAACAGCTCAGGCGAGACGGCCATCCCGACGACGAAGTTGCACCGCAGCTGGTAGTCGGCCCAGGGCTGCGAGGCACCATGCGAGTCCTTGTAGATCGCGCGGCGGTGGACGAGGTCGGGGCGTAGGTCGGCGGCGCCGGGCGCGACGGGCACCCAGAACAGGCGCTCGAAGGCGCGGCGGATGCGCTCGGCCCACTGCGCGAAGGTCCATGCGGTAACGGCGCCATCGGGGTGCGCTCGCGCGAGGCCGGCGTGCGGGTAGTGAGCGGCGCCGTGCGCGGTGGCCAACCACGCGGCGGTGGCGTGCGCCAGCGCAACCAGCTCGACCGCGCTGCCGTCGCGCGGCGTGGCGGGGCGGCCGCGCGTGCCTGCGCGCTCGGACGAGCCCATCTTGTCCATCCACGTACCGCAGTTGGCGTCGTTGCCACCGAAGGGGAAGCCGGTTTCGGGGTCGATGCCGATCTGAACGGTGAAGCCGCGGTCGGTCATGTGCGCATCGATGGCCGGGCCAGCGCGGCGCTCGCGAAAAACGCGGCCCTGGAAGTGCGCGTCCAGCGCCTCCTGCATGACGCCGTGAAGCGGCTGGTCGGCGGCGCCGGGCGGCTGCGGCTCGCTGTCGTCACGCGGGAAGATGCGCGACACCGGCGCCGACAGGATCGAGTACCCGTCGGGGACCTCCGTGCAGTACTGCCGATTTGAAATTAATGTAACACACTAATTTCACTAATCGCTGAAATCTGTAGGCTGTTCACAACAGTTCTCATCGCTAGACTACTTATTTAGCTGGTTAGCTATGATATTGTATTTAGGAGAAAGAAATATATTAATTATATAAATAAATAAAAAAATAAAATAAATTATGAACCTGTTTGATACTGAGCAGCCACCACCACACGGCGTCGCGGCAGTTGTACCGCGCGCTGCGGCCGCCGTCCAGCAGGTTCGGTATCAGCCCGTGACGGAGGCACGCGCCAAAGCCCAGAATGTGATTCCGGGCGTCCTGGTGCATTTTGTAATGTGGATTTTTAAGATAAAGGCAAAACATGACTAAAAACTCACATGACCAAGTGCGAGTCGGGCTCACGCACGAAGGGTCAAAATATATAATAAATAATCGTGTATTTGCCAGAGCGAATGTACAATTTGGTCTTAATTAATATACATATTATCAGGTTTCGTACAAAACGGCAAAAAAATCACGTTTGTCGAATCATCTGCGAAAATTTCAACGCTATCACGGTTCATGAGATACAGCCAGACGGACAGGACAGACGGAGTCTCAGAAATATATAACCCTAAAAATAATTAAAATAAGAGTAATTACATTATAAGTCACAGTGATTGGTTTGGCTATTCGTTTCTGTATCGTTGTACACTGTATGTCTGAGTTGGTCTGTCCTGTCCAATCCTTTGTTCCTGCCATATTCTTCCCCTCTTCTGGCAAACGAGACTATTGGATTTACGCGATGACGCGATAATACGCGCATGCGCGGAATTGAGGATATAGCAAGCACGCCCACGCCGCACGCGCAGCGAGTGCTAGTGCCTTCCAACACTCATCATCATCGCAAATAACATGTAGCCGGTGCCAGCGGCCACCGTCCTGTGTCCCACCACTACCACCTATCTAAGATAAGTGCTGAATTTCCTGCCATATGCAATCTCGTGTACAATCGGTAATAGTAAAAACGATAATAGACATTATCCAAAAATTACAGTCTCCACTAATAGTTTAAGCAGCCAGAATTTTTTTTAATTTTTGCTAATTACTGTCATAATGACTCTCAGAATAGAACAGACCTCGTATCGTCCGGTCAGTATGAACATGCCGCGCAGCGCGATGAACGTGTCGCGGCCCCAGCAGCGCATGTAGCCGACGGCGAAGTGCGGCAGGCCGGCGGACAGTGACGGCGCCGACACTGGCGGCGGCGACAGCGCGGGTGACGGCGGCGGCAGCGGCGCGCCCGGCACGCTGCCGGCCAGCTGTAGGCAGATAATATAGGTTAACGCTAATAGGGGCTAATTCTTGTAATTACAAATTAAGTGTCGTGTCTCTCCAGTGTCAGTGCTATGTGACAGCACATAGCACTGACACTGGAGTCATACTGCCATACTACAATTAAATCATTTTTAATTACCTACTATAATTATGACTACTATAATAATTTAGATCGCTGGTTAGATCACGCAATCACACTAACATTATAAATGCGAAAGAATATGTACTATGTCACACGAGAGTATGTTTGAAAGTCTTTCACGCTAAAATTTGCTTTACCTAGTCTTGCCATAAATACTGAAACAAAGAAAAAAAAATCTATTGCAAATAACATTTATTACTTTTACAGTGTGTTAGTTTAATACATAAATATAAAACAATTTAAAATATAAAACCTTATTCGAAGTGGTCTCCATTGGCTGCAATACAGTCCTTTAAACGTTGAGGCCAGTTATCAATAGAAGCTTGCACTCTTTCCATGGGAAAATTCTTCACTGCCGATCGTACGGATTGTTTTAGGGATTCCAAATTATCATGGCGTTTAGAGCAAGCCGTACTCTCTAAAACTGACCATAAATCATAATCCAGCGGATTAAGATCGGGACTAGACGACGGCCAGTCTTCAGCTCTGATGAAGTCCAAAACGTTCGTTTCCAACCAAGACTGCGTAGATCGAGCTTTATGACCCGGCGCCGAGAATTGCTGGAAAGACCCTTCTTGGTTATTGAACATGGTGTTGTTAAGGGGCTTAACAACCTTCTCATGAATGGTATCTTGATACACTTGTGCCGATGTTTTGATACCTTTTTCACAAAAGTATGGCTTCATACTTCATTCACTCCTAATACCCCACCAAACCATCACTGAAGTCGAATAGTGCCCACGTTGCACTCTGTCGACTAATTGGGAAGTTCCTTAGAGCTTTGAGCATAAATACGGTCATTTAGTTTTTTAAAATCTTGCTCAATTGTAAAAAAATTCTCATCCGTAAACAAAATTTTTCTGTGACCTCCCTTTGCGTACCGCTTCAGTTGTTGTTTCGATTTAACCCCCCTATTCTTTTTTTAAATTATCAGTTAAGAAATGACCAGTACGTCTCTTATTGGCTGCAAGTCCTAAGTCATCTTTTAAAATACGCGACAAGGTTCTAGGTGCTATCTTCATCTCCCGAGATAAAATCTTTTGCTTTCGGACAGGATTTCTTCGAATTCTTTCCCTTACTGCTTTGACCACCTGTTTCGTACGAACACTACGTGGACGGCCAGATCTTTTTCTGTCACAAACAGAGGAGGTCTCATTGTACCTTTTAATAGCCCGGTACAAAAACATTTTACTAATACCAAGCGTATGGAGTTTTAAAAATTGCATTTTGCTCCATACCTACTTTGTGTAATGCAATCACAGCGATTCGGTTCTCTTTATCACCCCGCTCCATTCTAATATCGCAAAATATTGTACAATGTATTGGCGCCAAAATGAGAAAACTCAATGAACAATCATATAAAAATGACAGATTCCAAATTCAAATTTAATATTTTGTTTATTTTTAATTGTAACAGTATTTATGGCCAGACTAAGTATAGATAATTTGTCGTATAAAATGTAGTATTGACGCGGAATTGTCTGTAGTGCGAACGAAGTCGCGGGCATATATTTATCAATATTTTACAATGCATACCTGCACACTCGTGAGCGCCAGCGCGCGGCGCACGCGACCGCCGGGCGACAGCAGCGCGACCACACGGCGTGTCACCGCCGCGTGTAGCGCACGCGTCACCAGTTCGTAGTACGCAGGCACCAGGAACCGCGGCAGCTGCGTCACCGGCAGCAGCGCCTCGCGGTACCGCGCCACCACCGCCGACAGTTGCGCGTCACCTGTTCATTGTTTTAGATTTGAGATAGGTTGTTTTTTTTCGATAACCTTTTTTTCGTCAACCAGTGTACGACATACATTAAATGTGCAAATTTAGTAAATAAATAAATAGTTTGAAGTAAAACTTTACGTGTGTTAAGAGTGAAATTTTAAGGTCCTGTCACGACTCTCGACACGAGTGTCACGAATTTAGACTTCAAATTAGATTTCAATTAGGTACACTTCTGCCACGTGTACACGTCATATTTTTTAATACAAATATTATTACTACCTTCGAGCCGCTTCCACGTGTACTCGATGAGCCAGTCGCCGGCGCGCAGGTTGTCGCACAGCGGGTGCCCCAGGTCGTCAGCAGGTGCGACCGTGTCCAGCAGGGACATCACGCCCTGAAAGGATGTTTTTTTTGATTTTATAAAGAGAGCTCTTTATAATTTCTATATCTTGTGCAATAACACTTTTGTCACAAAATATTTTCACGTATATTTCAATGTATATGTATTCCAAATGTTACCTATTTATCGCTATCGATAATAATAATAAATAAGAATATCATAATCTCAAGAATATTGTTGGGTCGCTACCTGCAGGCCGGCGTACACGAGTGGGCCGTGCGCGGGCACTGTGTACACGCCGCCGCCGCGCGCGCCCTCCTCGCCGTCACACATGTACAGCAGCGCGCTCAGCTCGTCCAGCCGCAGCGGCCCGAGCGCGGCGGTTAGCGGGTCGCGGTCCGACTCCAGCGAGGCGACGGTATCGCGCAGCGCAGTGATCGCCGCCGCCTGTAACATGCAGCGAGAAATTAAACACCGAATAAAAACATTAGGCCGCAACGAGGTAGGAGTTCTGCTTCGGCACGAATGGGCTGGCTCGAGCGACCGTAGAGATGGGTGTTCTATATCCTTGTGTGTATCAGTGGTGGTAAATGGTAATCGTTACCTACAATATTGCCGATCATATACTATTAAAACCACAATGTAAATAATGTACAGTGGCGTAACTCAGCCGTGTCCTTGAAATTTTTACCTACGATTGAGTGTGGCCGAGCGGAGCGCTAGGGCTGGTACGTCTGCAAAGAAAAAGTTGAAAAGCGTTGACAGTGCGCAAGCGTCGCGGCACAACTAACTAAAACTTGTTAGTAGTCCAATGCAGCAACAAGTCTTGGCGGCGCGGGGCGACTCGGTGTGCGGCCCGACACTACATACTTCTACTATTTCAGGTTTCGTTAGCGGCCGTGTAAATGATGCGTATGTGCGCGTGCATCAATTCGGACGGTCTAGTATGAAGATGTCTACTGTACATAATTTGTATTGTGATAAAAACCGTTAACCGTTTCATAGCTACATAAATATATAAATAAATAATACCTGATCCGGCATTGGCGCGACGCGCACGGCGACGACGGTGCCGGGCAGCACGGCGCGCCAGTCCAACTCCGTGCGCGCGCCGCTCGCCCGCGCCGCCGCGAACACGCGCGACTGCGGCAGCGGCACGCCGCAGCGGACGCGCGTCTCGTACGCCGATAGACCGCCGATGTAGCGTGCGCCGAGCTCACCCATGGTTGCTGGCACGAGTGCACGACCGGTGCTCCTGTAAATAATCATCTTAATTATTTATTGCGAACTTGCGCGATATACAGATGTTATTATTTCACAAATATTTGATTTTTATTTTCAAGGAAAACTTACAGCTAGAAGGTGCAAGACTAGTAACAGAGTAACAGTATAGGGCCAATTACAAGTTTTCACGATTAACTAATATTATAATATTGAAATTAAGGTAGATATTACTATTAAAGAAATGGTATGTTAGAGTTTTTCTTACATTTTTTATACTGGTGTTGAATAAATCTATGTCGATACTCCGAGACGCTGCATTGTAGGCTCTGCTAGCTCGCACGATGTACGAGTTCTGACGGTAGGCGGTGGAAGCAAACGGAACGTGAAGGAGTTGGTATTTCCTAAGAGAACCGGTAGCTACTCTAAACTAGAACTTGGTTAATAGTTCTGAGCAATCAATTGAACCATTGTATATCTTAAAGAGGAGCGATAAATCGCTAAAATATTCAGCCATATTCTGCCAGGGCATGCGATATAATATTTGAACACGAGCGGGGTTGGTAGCGCGTCGATACGCATTTGATATTATCTTCTACGCAGCGTATACACAAACGCGTACGCCAAAAACGCGCATCCTTAATTCCATAAGCTCACTTGTAATCCTTATGCAGCAGCACCGCTTCCAGAACAATCTCCTCCAGCTGCCCCTCGAAGGTGAGCGGCTCGAGCGCGCGGCCAGGGTACGCCGGGTCCGGCGCGCCGAACACCGAGTACGCCACCAGTATCACCGACTAAAAAAGAAAATATGTCTGTCTCTCTCACGCACTTCTCTTTATCTTTCTTGCTAATCTTTTAATCGAAAAATAAAAGTTATAATATGTGTATCGTAAACGGCAGATAAATATATATATATATATATATATATATATATATATATATATATATATATATATATATATATATATATATATATATATATATATATATATATATATATATATATATATATATATATATCTTATACGGACAAATTAAGAATGCACCTGACCCTAACGCACGCACAGCGAACAGCGAAACAATGGAGTAGACATTTTAGTAGTAAGATATAATTTAAAATTATAAAAGTTGACTTTACATTCTGTATTATGCATTTTATAGTTAAATATTGATTTTGTATTATACATAATATATTATAATTTAAAATGATATTTTATATTGAGTAAATGGTTGACTGTCTATACTGTACTCGGTGAAACATAGCGGTTAAAAACTTGTCATTTTCTATACAAAGCCGCGATTGACAACATCTGACACTTTATTGTCAATCGCGGTTGATATAGAAAATGACAAGTTTTTGACAGGGAGTCAATGACCGCTACCGCCATGTTTCGCCGAGTACAATCTAGTTTAACAATTAATATGTCACTAACAATTATTAAGACAAAGTTCTTAATATTTTTTTTTATTTTACATTTAATTATTTTTTGTGAGAATTGATCAAAGGTGTGGATGGTGAGCTGAGTGGATGGATAGATTTTTAGAAGGAAAAAAAACAGTAACAGGTTTTATTATTTATTATAAAGCACAACAAATATTAGTTCCCATGGATCTATATTTCATACAGGATGTAACAAAAAGGTGAAACAATATTTAAGGAGGTGAAAGTATGTACCAATAAAAATAAATAAATTAGTTCAAAAAACAGTTTTGTTTCATTCTGTTTATAAAGTTAAAAGTTTTCAAAAGAGATAACACTTTGCGGGACATCATTCATTTCCTCAATCTTTTTAATGTTGGGAATTATTATTATTGGCTCGTGTTTCGTCTTTTTTTCTTTTCATAGCACTTCCCTTATTTTTTGAAGCCGAGTCAATTGCTCTCAGGGGCATGTTTCTTGAGAATCTGGAATCTAACAGTTCGGGTAACAATGACTCGGAGATAAAATGTTTTTAGTTTGGGAACCATAAATTTATTCCATAATTTCTGATCCCGTTTAATTTTTTCTATTTTGATTGGACAGTTTGGGCCTGACCATACAGCAAATAGGCACTCTTCTCTATTAGTTATATTTAATTGCCCTTGAACTTGCCAGAACCACTGGTGCTTTTTGTTAATGATTAATTCATTATTAATAAGCTTCCAGAAAGTTATTTTCTTTTTGATCACGGCATCTTCTAATGTTGTTTTATATGCGGATATTGGACACTTTATTTCTACTATCTGATCGTCGTTAATCACACCATCAGGAGATGCTCCTAAAAATGGGTGATGCTTGTCAATAAATAAGCCACAAGGCATTATTTTTATATTTTCTTGCACTTCTAATTGCCTGAGAGCAATATTTTCATTCATTTTACCATGTCTAATTGAAGCAACTTCCGACAAATATTTTTTATATAACAAAGCTTTCACTATGCTCCCTGATGTTGAAGTCCTTTTATTCAAAATTTTACCAAAATTGGATGCTGTGATTAAATTTCTTCGCATTTCCAACCACTTGCTGCTTTCACTTTGAAGAATGGTCTCTCTTTCTATATTTTCTAGTTCTTCATCGCTCTTCACCAGATTCTTTAAAAATGTTTGTTTTAATCTTTCTAAGTCATCACTAAGCAAATCAGGTTTCTGGCAATTTTCACCATAATTTTCATCTCCTGTTCGTTTCTCGCCCTGCTTAAAAAAATATAATCTTTTACGTCGAACATTTGAATTTATACATCTTTTCTTCATTTTTTGTAACTCCAGGAGTTTTGATTTTGACCTTGGACTCTTACCCAACATTGATTTCTGTAGGTTGTATAAAGGCCTTTTAGTATTAAAAGATACAACTGCAGCAGAACACCTGGTCTGATATGATCGGCGAAGACAAAAATTTATTCGCTTACCACCAACACTTTTTGCAATTATTGCGTTAAACTGTTCACAGCAATTGCTATCCATGTTTTGAATAAGACTACGTGAATTTGCCGCAGTGTATCCGATAATTAATTTTATTTGATTTTCTAGTGCCGTATCTTTAAGGAGTGCTGTAACATCTTCACTTTTTTCTCACTTTGACAATAAAAATCTTGGCAATCTGTATGGCAGCCAAAAGCATGATTATATGCATTAGTTATGGCATTATATAAATTATTAATTTGTTGTGATCGGTCAACATTTGTTTCTTTTATGTGTCGTATGGACAAGCAAATAACTTTTCTAATAGCCAAAATTCTTTGTGTGTTCAAGTATTTTCGGTGTTGTAGTTTATATTTCGTATCTTTAATGAGTGCTTGTAATTTGTTACATAAGTTTCGGAGTAGGTGATTTTTACACTCTATCTTTTCAACTGTGTAATTTGCATAAGGTCGGGCTTCCAAAATTTTTTTATATGTTGATGCGTCACCATCTGCAATCATTTTGCCGTAAATTATCCCATACATACTTATAGACTGTCTAAATCCCTCCACTAAAATTTCTGATTCCATATTAGTGGATGACCCGGAATAGTTTTTGAAGCATAGATGCTCGTTTGGTGGAATTTTTTTATTTTCTGCACGTGCACATACAAAACAGTATTTGTTTTTTACACCAAGATACAATACTTCACCAAATTTTTTTCCAATAATGGCAGCAGCGCCTGATAGAGATGAATAATTTTTCTTATAAGACCTTTTTGCCCAGCAACCATCTACTACATCTATAGTAGGGATTCCTTCGGCATTTACTCTGCCTTCATCAATAGCACACTGTTTTTCACGTGCTGCAGCTGCTTCCATTTTTAATGTGGCTACTTTTTCCCGCTCATCACTGACTTGGTTATCTGTTTTTTTTTATATAACCGCTCTGATAAAAACGGAACATTTATTGACGCAAATATTTCTTGTAATTGTGTGTACCCCACCCCAGTAGCGGCGGCACTTGTTACTATAGCAGTATTTAAATTTAAATTTTCTTTAGGATTGGGTTCAGATGTATTGATATATAATTTAATATTACACATATTGCACTTAAATGTGAGTTTCGAAATTAGGCCATGTCTTTTTTCTCCTATTAGTTCCAAATTATTGAGAGTACAACCAAATGCTTTTGAGTGAGAACTGATTTCTTTTAGCTGGGCTAGAAAATTTTGTAAATCTACGATTCTTCTTTCATTTGCACTTTCAATAAAAATATGATCTTGTTCTGTAAACCTGAAAACAAGAAAGATAAAATATTTAAAAAACCATATGTATGAATATGAATTATGTATATATATTATGTATGTACCTATATTATGTATGTACCTACATACTTTCGAAAGTATCAACGAAACTCTAAACAAAATATGCCATCAATAGGGTTGTATAAACTTACTCGTTATCTAAATTTTCAGTAGATTGTGACGATTTACTTTGTTGGCTGATTGTGTCTTGTTTCCCGTTATGAATTTCACTGTTATCAGTGTTAATTTTTAGGATAGATGGTGTTTAATTCCTGTAAATTTATTAAACATTGTATATTAGATAACCTGTTCTTTTGTACTCGGTTTTTGTTGCAAGTAATTATTTAAAGGGTCCTACAAAAATAGGTATATTTTAAGAGGGTATTTAGAACATTGTATACATTGGGCTTAAAACTCGCTGATCTTGAAAGATCATGAGCCCTAGATAGGATTCCACCCACTTCCCGGTAACGCAACACCATTTACAAGTACGGGTGCAAGTACGGCGCGGTGCTATATAGATAAATTCGTTACTATAAAGATAAATTCGTTTAAGGCGCGCGCGCGCTAACGCGACTGATAAGTGATATAAGTGAACATAAATAGTACCTAAGTGTTAAATTAATTACTTATTTTTTCTAGAGATGTGCCGATCATAACTTTGGCCGACTAATCGGCCGACTAGTCGGCCAAGCCGATCATGGTTCCGCAAGTTTCCGTAACGCTTTTTTTACTGCTGATTCGCGGGTAGCTCGCACACGATGCCTGCAAACGTGTCAAATCGTGTTATGCTTACTTCGCGTACGCATCGCGTACGTAATTTTTTTAACCGACTTCAAAAAAGGAGGTTATCAATTCGACCCGTATGTATGTAATATTTCCAGAATCGCCTAATTTCCGTTTATGTTAGTCCATATCAGCGTCTGAACAAATGTACCTTTCAAAAGTGTATGTATGTATGTATGTATGTTTGTATGTTTTTATGTTTGTGTAAATAGGGAATTTTAATTCTCAATTACGTACAATTTTGAAGTCGGTTTTATCTTTTTAATTTGTTTCTATGATACAGTTGATGGTTTGGATGGCTTTTTGCCGACTAATCTCCGACTAGTCGCCGACTACAAAAGTGGCCGGATAGTCGGCTTTACCGACTAGTCGGCACATCTCTAAATTTTTTTCGCATTAACTCAATGTATACAATGTTCTTACTAACCATTTAAAATATTTCGACCTAATTTGTAGTACCCTATATATTATTTCACATTTAAATTCATATAGGATTAAGTTAATAAAAATATTTTCACCACGACAAAAAATTTAAAAACTTACAGCGTGTCCAAATTTATAAATGAACAAGACGACTCCATTGTACTTTGTTTCCGAACAGACTCAGTGCTTGTACTGGCGGCATTGTCTTTTGTATTTCTCTTGTTGCTGTAAGTAAAGTAAGTTATTTAAAATGATTGTATAGGTAGGTTCATATAATATAATTGTGAAAGTTTGTTGGACTAACTAAAGAAACATTTATAAAAAAAAATTGTAACGTAAAATAATAAACAAGCCCAATAAATTGATTTTACATTTTAAATAATTAATACAATGTAAAAGATACTTATAATTAAAAAAAATGTAAACGTATAATAATTACTTACTTACCTTGTTTTATTTCGCATTCTAAAGGCGACTTCTTGTAAATATTTTTTACGTGCATTTTTAATCATTTTTTTGGGCTTCATATTTACACTTATATAGATCTAATCTTATTTATCTACTATTTATACTATTATACAAACAAAATAATATCCTAGTAATATGCAATTAATATTTACACAACTAAAATGTTCGCAATTCAAAAATTCAAATAATCTTCTTTTGGATTCTCTGAGGGCGCGATCAAGGCGCGATCGAACATAGGTCCACTTCCTAACAGGCGCTCAGCGAGACTAAATGACTCGATTGAAGGAGAGCGCTATTCACGTTCCACGTAACAGAAAGAGATAGACGATCTAGTGCGCGTTCACAAAAATTTGTCGGAAACGACAAAATAAAAACTAGGAATAAAAGACGAACTATAATGATTATGAAAAAAGTATTTTGAGCAAATTTAGGTTTTATCAATGCCTTTTTAGATATTAAAAAATATTAAAGAAAAGACAACAAACTTCGAAGATCCAAGCAAAAATGTGTCTAAAACAAGGTTTTTTGTAAAAAAAAACTATCGAGCATTTTTTCAGTAATCGTGTTTTCGTCTTGAGCATTTAATCTTCATGAACTGAAGTTACTTGTGTAAAAAAAACAGTTTTCTAGACCTTACAGATTTTGAGATCTAGGTTTAAGTATGTAGTCAAGTTAGGATCAGGTGCATTCTTAAATACGAACCTTTCTCGTAGTTGGATTGTGTCTGGTCACTGCAACCACATCGGGGTCCATTTGGTCTACGTATACCTGCAACAATAATTAGTTACAGAGACATTTAAGCTCCAATGTGTATAATGTAAAGTTGGTAAATTTTAAACGACCTCCTTTTCAATCTGGTATTAGATCTTAAGGAGGCATAATCCTCGCACGTTTGCAGGGCCGGACCACAAGAATGTAGTAGAATATAACAGAAAACTCTTTATTTGCACAAAAAAAAGCACACACACACAACAATAATAATTAAATAAAGGAACTGTCCAAAAAGGCGGTCTTAATGCTTACAGAATTTCCTTCAGATAACCTAACAAATAAATAAAAATTAAAGAAATTAAATATACGATGAAATACTACATACACGTTAGACTTACAATAAATTTAAAATAATTATTAATTATTTTATATAAACTACGTAAACATTACACAAATATAATATTTGACAGTAGCTAAACGGTACATACATTAATAGTAAATTATTGAGACAGATGAAGATAGTTTTCCTTAACACATAGCACTTAACTGTAATATTTTATTTTTATTATCCTCTCGCCCGTGGATCGCCGAGGTGATCGGTTGTGTACTCTAAACATAATATTCTCGCTACTAATTTAAATAACACATAGCTCAAGTTACACTGGACGGTAAGCTATTCAGTACCAGCGACTCGATTACAACCAAATTAATCAGACCCCAGCTCAAGTTGTACTAGACGGAAAGCGATTTACTACGAAATTGTCGATAGCTGCAAATATAAGAAGGCCTCTCGGCGCAAGTTTAACTGGACTTCACTTGTTTCGGTTGGATATTTTTTTTATAATACGCTCTATTCCAATATAATATATAGTCATATTTCCTTGCTGCAAATACAATGTCGGTAAGACATTCACCGCATAAGGATAAGGAAGGATGTTTCGGAACCGGACTTATCTACATTTGCGGATTCCATCGAAAGGAATATGTCTTATCGACACGATAAACGAAAACGGGATGACGTTATCGAAGATGAATTGAAGACGTTTATGGAACAAATGAAGACGTTTATGGAACAAATGAAGACTATGTCACAAAATTTAAAAGGTCAAGATAATAAATTCGAAACTCTCCATACGACGATGAAAGAAATTCAACAACAAAACACCGAGATCTCCAAATCCCTAGTTTTCATGTCTGAAAAGTATGAAGAAATGAGACGTGAATTGGAAAAAAGTGAGACAGAAAGAAAGAAAAACCTAATTTACATAAAATTCAGTCAAGCCGTAATACTAGCATCGAAATACGTAATCTTCCCCGAAAAACTCCAGAATCTAAAATTTTACTACATTCAAAATCATATTTTTAATGTAGTAAAATCAATCGGAATAGCTATTAATGTCTGCATAGAATCAAATGATATTAAAGACCTGTTTCGCTATGAATCTAAACCCTCCTCTGGAATGCCTATTATCGTGGAGCTTACAACGGCACTGAAAAAAGAGGCTATTATCGAGGCGTCAAAAGAGTACAGGAAAATTAACAAGAACAACCTGACTACAAAAGACATTAACTTACCTATCCCTCCAGTACCTATATACATATCTGAAAGTCTAACACTTTCAACCAAAAAACTATACGCAAAAACTCGTAAATTTGCATCAGAAAACGGCTACCAATACTGCTGGACCAAACACGGGTGCATCTTCTTCCGGAAAGAAAATGGTGCTAAAGTTCTACGTGTCAACAACGAAGGGGACCTCGACAACCTGGCTCGGCCAACTTCAAATTGACTAGCCTTAATCCTGTATGTCTTTAATCTATATTATCTTAAACTAAACTCAATACCAAAACTTTACCATATAATTAAACACTTTATTACATTACACACACACACATATCAAATATACATCACACAAAAACAAACGTACTTTTTTACTTCATCCATATCATACTTTACCTTGTAAGTTCCTGCTACCATATCTTTTTATACTTGAAAATAACTATTATCCAATTTAATTTGCTAATAATTATTGTTTCTTTTAGCCATGTAACTATCAAACGATTCTCTCGGTCCAAACACACTCCCTTAAACAAACCATTAAACCCACATCTACACAGTGACTGACAACAACGATTACTTAAACAGCGAGCTTGATTGTTTAACCGTCTCAAACTCCATTCAAATAGAACCTAAAGACTGCGAAAACTATTTAAAACTCCCATCCAAGTCTCTAAAAATTATCACTCAAAATATAAGAAGCATTTATAGAAATCTTGATGACTTTTCAACATTTTTCACAAGACTAAATGTCATCTGCGATGTATTGATTCTCACTGAATGCCGGTTGTTGGAATCCAAATTACCACCCCACTTAGAAAATTACAAACTACACTATACATCTATAACCCACAATCAAAATGATGGTGTGGTTGTTTATATCTCTAATGACATATACACCTATAACATCGAACAACTAACATTTAAAGATGCCAGTATATGCCATGCTTTGTAGGTATTGACTGTGACTTTGGTATTATCTGCCTATATAGATCTCCATCACAATATAATATTGATTCCTTTTTAACTTGCCTTGATATGCACTTGAAAAGACTCGCTGGCTTTAGAACGTTAATCATTATGGGTGATATTAATATCAAAATTAAACCTGATAATAAGGACAGACGTAGTGAGGAATATCTCAATTTACTGGCGGAGAATGGTCTTCTACCTACTCATCTGTTTCCGACCAGAGAATCTAACTGCCTTGATCATGTTATGATAAAAACCATATTGGAGACTCAAACGTGTGTGATCAACACACATATAACTGATCATCTTTCTGTCCTATTAAGCATAAATAACACGACAAACTTTAAAAAACTATTAAGAACTGTAAAAGTAACAAACTATAATAATGCCTCTAAAGATATAAATAATGATGATTTTTCACATATTTTAAAAATTGATGATCCCAACATCGCAATTGAGCGTCTGGTCTCGCATCTAAGAGAATCGTTGAAATTCAATACAATTACTAAAAATATTCCTAATAGAAAACAAATTATTAAACCGTGGATCACAACTAGCCTCTTACGATGCATCGGCCATCGGGAAGCACTTCATAAAAAAGCGAACTCTTCGCCCAATAATGATATCATTAATACTACGTACCGCAGATACATGAACTTCTGTAAGGATTTACTACATCGACTAAAAGCTGAGTATCACAAATCTGAGATCAATAACTGTAAGAACCCTAAACAAACTTGGAAGACGATTAGGAAAATCACCAATACTACAAAATGTAAAAACCCCGCTAATGAGTTATTGAAATTAGATCCAGACGGTCCTCAAGCATCTATAGATGAAGTTAACACTTACTTCGCTGGTATAGGTAGAAAATTTGCCGAGGATCTGAAGAGGACGAGAGATGCCCGGGTCTCTGAGCATTGGGAAATAGGATCCTTTTCTAGTTCTAGTTCTTTTGCGCTGTATCCCACTGACAACACAGAGGTGGAAAACCTTATACATTCACTAAAAAATGACTCGGCTACTGGATGGGACGGCATTCCTGCCCCCTTCCTTAAATCGATTGCTAAAAAAATACTCCAATTCTTACATATATTATAAATATTTGCTTTGATAATGGCGTGTTCCCTGACTGTTTCAAGCCAGCTATTATTCACCTCATTCACAAAAGTGGGAGTAGAGACTGCGTAGACAACTACCGACCAATTTCAGTTTTAACTGCCCTGTCAAAAATTATGGAAAAGGTGTTAAGCATACGTTTGATGAACTATCTGATTCGAGAACAGTTGATATCTCAATCTCAATTCGGTTTTCAACCAATAAAGTCTACTGAAGACGCTGTTTCACGCCTTATTAATAACTTAGCCTCATAAATGGATAACGGTAAAAAATGTGTTGGGATCTTTCTAGACCTAGCAAAGGCGTTTGACACTGTCTATACACCCATCCTAATCCAAAAGCTTGAGTCCATAGGTATAAGAGGAATTCCCCTCAAGTTATTTGAAAGTTTTCTATCGGACAGGTTTCAACAAGTAAAAATTGACGATCACCTAAGCACTTACCGTATATCACATATGGAGTTCCACATGGTAGTGTTTTGGGCCCAAGTCTCTTCCTGGTCTATATAAATGATCTGTGCAACTACAAACCCTTATGCGGAAATATTTACCCTATGCGGATGACACCGCTCTAATATTTACGGGAGAGACTTGGGCCGAAACACAAAGAAATGCTGAGGGTGGACTCAGGCACGCCATAGCTTGGCTTCATAAAAACCTATTGACTTTAAACATAAAAAAACAAAATATCTAACTTACACTATAACAAAAAAACTCAGCCTGGACCCACCTTCAGCATTAAAGCACACACCTGTGGAACGGAATACGGTATATCATCCTGTAACTGTCTTACACTTGAATGAGTTAGTGAGATTAAATATCTGGGAGTCAAGTTAGACGATGCTTTATCTTGGAACGCTCACATAAACCTCCTTTCAGCACGTACACGAAAATTGACATAGATATTTAAAAACCTGCGTGACGTCCTTAAGCCTCAACTTCTGAAAACTGTTTTTATTTCGCACTAGCTCAATCTGTATTGGGCTATTGTATCACTGCATGGGGAGGCGCTTGTAAATCTAAAATTATCAAACTTGAACGAGCACAGAGGTCGGTGCTCAAAGTAATGTTTAAAAAGCCATTTAGATATCCTACTAATAATCTTTATCAAGACTCTCAAGTTCTGTCGATCAGACGTCTATATATCCTCCATGCTACACTGCATAAACACTCTGAGCTCAGTTTTGATTCTACTATACTGCTTAAACGTAGATCAGATAAGGTCTGCAATATAAAAAAACATCACTCTGTCTTCCTCACACGACACTTGTCCTTCCTCGCACCACATATCTACAATAAAGTAAACAGATTATTAAATATATACATTAAACGAAATAAATGCAAAATAATTGTACGGTGTCATAAATCACACCGTAGCACTTTTCACTTCACAATGCATTTTACCGTCAGTACGCGTTCATAATTAGCAAGCACCGCGCGTGCTCCCCTAGCACCTTTATAGCATATATCAATCTTATGTGGGACAATTAATAAAATCTTTATGTTCGGGAACACATTTGGTTTTATTAGCCAAACCCCCACATAATATGGTTCTTCGAGCTTTGTGACCTTCCGCGATTTGGCCAAAGCAGGATCATTCGCGAGTGAGGACTATCAGTGCCTATCAGAAAATCAGTTCGGTAAAATCAGAAGACAGTACAGTAGTGGTGTAGTGGTAAAATCAATCTAGCAGAGCAGTGGTAAAGTGAAATAGCATAGTGTAGCAGAACAGCAGTGTAACAGAACAGCAGTACTGTGGAGTAGCGTAGCAGTGTAGCAGATCGGTGGTGTAGTGATATAGTAGAACAGTTTCTCGCGAATCAGTGTTGTGGTAGTGGAAGACGAGCATCAGCAGCAGCAGTATTCAGCATAGCAGTGTGGTTCCTGTCTGCAAACAGCAGACAGCAGCATCAACATTAGCATCGCTTCAGCATCTCATCAGCAGACCATCACGCTCTTCAGGGCGTGAGCAGCAGCAGCAGAAAGGTTCCCGAGTAATCAAGTAAGATCTTTCCATTTTTTCACTTTGAGCAATAAGTTACCATAATGGAGGATATTTACGAAAATCAAGAGCAGTTAGTAGGTGCGATAGAGCAGTTGCTTGCGTCTTTCAAGAAGACGGGGCGAGATCGTAGGACAGTAGATTACGTTAAGCGGAAGTTACAAACCCTTGACGAATATTGGGAAGAATTTAAGCAGAATCGACAGCAATTAGCAGGATACGTAGATGAAAATTCTGAGCCTATGAAAAGCCTCAATGAACGGGCTACCAGAAACTACGAGATCACGAAGTCAACTTTGCAGCAGTATCTCTTGCAGGTGACTTCGCCAGCAGTAGCACACCCAGAGGGTAAGGTACTTGAGGTCCCAAGTCGTGGAGCAAGCCCGTTACCTATCCCTGGTCCGTCAACAGCAGCATCAGCAGAACAGGTGTCGAGGACAATCTCCCAAGGAGTCGACAGCAAAACAGCAGAAATGTTACGTAAGCAGATGACGAACTTCAAAGCATTTTCACGAACGGTAAGCAACATTGACCTGGAAGCATTAACAGAAAAGTGGCAGTTTGAAGACACGTTGCAGCAGTTACAGATGAGATGGACAGCAATCGACGCTCAGCATTGGGAGCTCGATAATGAATTAAACGGGTCTAACCTAGAGTACGAAAAGCAATTTACAGCACATGAGAAGAAATTTAATTTCATCAAGGAGAGCATTAACAAAAAAATGTGGTCAACGTCCCATAGGGAAAAATCAACCCCTAAATTAGATATCCCTACATTTAGCGGTAATTATCATCAATGGATGTCATTCCAAGATTTATTCAGTGAGGCCATTCATAACAATCCCTCACTGTCTCAGGCCCAAAAAATGCAGTTTTTAAGGAGTAAATTAACAGGCGAAGCTGAAAGGCTCATACAATATTTACAAATTACATCGGCTAATTATAATATATCTTGGGAAATTCTTAACCACAGGTACAACAATAAAAGGCTCATATTCACTTCGCACGTCAACATATTGCTAGGGCTGCCAACCATTCAATATCAATCAGCAGCGCAACTTAAAAAATTACACGACACGACTAAAGAATGTTTGAATGCACTAAAGAACCTGGGAGTCAATATCAGCTCATGGGACCCCTTATTGGTCCACCTGTTAGGGCAAAAATTGAACAGTGAGTCGTATACAGAATATTTGGAATCAGTCAAGAATCCTCGAGAATTGCCAATTCTAGAGGAATTCGTGAATTTTTTGGAAACGAAATTCACTGTGCTCGAATCATCGCGCAGAAAACAAGAGCAGGGCGTATTTAAGCAACCAGCATCATCGAGTCAGCAGCAGAATTTTTCACATCAGCGAAGACTTCCTCCGAGCAACTTTAAATCTAGCAACAATAATTTTTATTTTAATCATAAGTCAAAATTTAAGGCTTTGCATGCAACCAAGATAATTTGCGGACTTTGCAAAGGCGAACATGGTTTATTCAATTGTTCAAGGTTTCAAAAAATGCCATGCGATCAGAAATTGAAAACCGTAAGCCGGTTGCGTTATTGTGTGAATTGTTTATACGAACACGATACTAAATAATGTTTTTCCAGTAAAAGGTGTCGCTTATGCGCAGGATTTCACAATAGTTTATTGCACGATGCATGCACAAAACCCAAGCCCAGCACTTCTTCGAACCATGTGGCGAAGGCCCACCACGTGTCTCAACCCAACACGTGTAAGGTCTTACTAGCAACGGCAATGGTTGGTGTGAAAGCAGCAAATGGAGATCAGCATCATCTTAGAGCCCTCATAGATTCGGGTTCTCAAATTTCAGTTATTACAGAGAGAGCAGCGCAGATTTTAGGATTAAAACGACGTAGGTGCAAGAGCACTATTTTCGGCGTCGGCGAGCATGAAAGCAGTAGCAAGGGAATGCTTACTATACAATGCAAATCATTGCATAATAATTTCACATTTAGCATAGACGTCATCATCATGAGCAATCTTATCAAAAATCTTCCAAATGTAAATTTACCTAAGCCTTCATGGTCATACATTGAAAACATTAATTTAGCAGATCCAAAATATTATATAAAACGTCCGGTAGACTTACTTTTAGGAGCAGATGTCTACTCCAAAATTTTATTGGATGGTATTTTGAGAGGTCCGACTAGCGAGGAACCCATAGCACAGCAGACTTATCTTGGCTGGATCCTCTGCGGCTCCGTCAAATCATATCAGTGCAACGTCATGTTACATAACAATTATGACGACTTGCAAAGATTCTGGGAATGCGAAGACATTTCCGAAGAAAAGGAGATGACGTTAGAAGATGAATTTTGTCTTCAATATTTTTCTAAAACAACTAGAAGGTTGGAGGATGGAAGATTTGAGGTGCGCTTACCTATCATAGAAGAATTGAAGCATAAATTAGGGTCATCAAAAACTACAGCATTAACACAGTATCAGAGTTTAGAAAGAAGATTGCATCGAAATACAGCATTAGCAAATGACTATAAAAAATTCATGCAGGAGTACATGGACTTAGGTCATATGGAACGATCAGCATCTGAAAGAAAAATGGAGTTCTACTTACCTCATCATGGAGTCATCCGAGACAGCTCCACTACAACGAAGCTACGCGTAGTATTCAATGCATCAGCAAAGTCTTCGAGTGGATATAGCTTAAATGATATAATGTACAAGGGGCCCAATCTTCAGCAGGATCTACAGCAGACAATTTTGAAATGGCGTCAGTTTAAATTTGCTTATACAGCAGACATCGAAAAGATGTACAGGCAAATTTGGGTTTTTCCCGAAGATTAAGCATATCAGAAGGTATTTTGGCGGGAGTCTAAAGACCAACCCGTGCAAGCGTATCAATTAAAAACAGTTACTTACGGAGAAAAAGCAGCAAGTTTCTTAGCAATAAATTGTTTAAAGCAGTTAGCAGCAGAAGAGAAGAAGAAGTATCCAGAGGCAGCGAAAGAAATAGAAGAAAGCTTCTTCGTAGACGACTTTTGTGGAGGTCATCATACTTTACAGCAGCGCAAGCAATTACAAGCAGATTTAATTGAGCTTCTAAAATTAGGAAGTTTTAATTTACGAAAATGGAAGTCAAATGACCAGCAACTTCTAGCAGATTTAGATACAGAGCAGTGTGACAAGCAGACGTACGAATTTAAGCATATAGAGTCGACGAAAACCTTAGGTCTAAGCTGGGATCCCCAAGGTGACGTGTTTACATTTCAATGCAAAATAGAATATTCTGAAGCAGAACCAACTAAGAGGTCTTTATTGTCCGAAATATCGAGGTTATACGACCCCTTAGGTTGGCTTACGCCATTGAGCACGACACTGAAATTATTATTTCAAAATGTGTGGTTATCGAAAATAGAATGGGATGATAATCTCCCGCAGAATATTAAAACAAAATGGTTAGATTTACGCCAAGAGTTGCAAAATATAGACACATTTAAAATACAACGGTGGATCGGGACTTCTGAAAACGACAAGCTCGAGTTTCATGGATTTTCCGACGCCTCTAGCAAAGCATTTTCGGCAGTAATTTACTGTAAAGTCATAAAAAATGGCAAATCATCAGTATCATTATTAGCAGCCAAAGCAAGACTCGCACCATCAAGCAAAGTTCAGACCATCCCTAGGTTGGAATTAATGGGAGCTGAACTATTATCAAAATTGATGAGCAAGGTTCAAAAATGTTTACATCAATACAAAGCAGAAGTGTATGGCTGGACAGATTCTACAGCAGTTTTAGGATGGATACAGGGAGACCCATCACGATGGAAAACATTTATATCCAATCGAGTCAGAGCAATAACGCAAGTAATGCCAAAATCATGTTGGCACTACGTTAAAACTGACGAAAACCCGTCTGATTCAGCTAGTCGCGGCTTAAACGTGACTCAGCTCAAAAAAGATAAGCTATGGTGGAACGGCCCATCATGGTTGCCGTCATTAACAGTTAAAAAGCCAACATTATACGAGACTACATTAGAGCTAAAAAATCGATACAAACAATCTAATACTATAATTCATACGGATCCTCAAGTATTAAGCATCATCGAACAATTATTAAATAAGCATAGCAACATAACTAGAGTTATTAGCATACTTGCATGGATATTACGAATAACAAAGCGCAAACAACGCCGCGAAGGGTATCTCACATTACGAGAATTACAATACGCAAAAATGCTTATTGTAAGGAATGTACAGCTGGAGCACTTTAATGAAGAAATTAAACTGTTATCAAATAAAAGACCGTTATCATCAAAAAGCAAAATTTTAAATTTAAATCCGATTTTAAACGACGACAAAATTTTACGAGTTGGTGGCCGTCTCAAGAACGCGAGTGTAAGTACCGAAATAAAAAACCCCATCATCATACCTTACGAAAGTCGACTTACAATTTTACTGATACAGCAAGCACATGAACTAACATTCCATGGCGGTCCACGAATTACATTGGCCAATCTCAGACAAAGGTATTGGATCATTGGTGGTATAAGAGCAACCAAAAAGCATATCAGAAAGTGCGTGACCTGTAGGAAAAACACACCTATTTTAGGTCAGCAGCTCATGGGCGATCTTCCCACAGCACGTGTTAACCCGAGGCCAGCATTTTATAACACCGGTGTAGATTTTACAGGATACATCGATGTAAAAGCAAATAAAGGACGAGGTATCAAAACCATGAAAGGATACATAGCATTATTCATTTGCATAGTCACGAAAGCTGTACATATAGAAATAGTATCAGACCTCACGAGTTCAGCATTTTTGGCGGCTCTCAGTAGAATGGCAGCTCGTCGCGGCACGCCTCGTCACATCTTCAGTGACAATGGCACTAATTTTGTAGGAGCAAACAGATTGATGCAGGAGCAATTTCAGAACATTTTCGATGATAACACTTTAGGAGAGATAGCAAGCATGAATGTCACTTGGCATTTCAATGTAGCGAAATGGTGCCAAGCATCAGGTTTATGGGAAAGAAATATAAGAAGTTTAAAGCATCATTTAAAAAGGGTCGTGGGTGAGCAAAAACTTACATATGAGGAATACGCTACCCTATTAGCAAAGATAGAAGCAATCTTAAACTCTAGGCCCCTCTGCGCGCTCACAGAGGACCCAGAGGACTTAGACTATTTGACACCAGCACACTTTCTAGTCGGCAGAGCAGAGTTAACTATCATAGAAACAGAGCAGGATGCTAGGTCAAGATGGTATTTAATATCAAAAATATATTTCGATTTGTGGAAGAGATGGAGGATCGAATATATGACTCAGCTCTCAGTAAGATCGAAATGGTTAAGAGCACGAAATAATCTTAAAGTTGGCGATTTAGTCACTATTCAGGACGAGAATATGCCCCCCGGCAAATGGCTCATGGGGAGGGTATTGGAGCAGCATCCCGGAGAGGACGGATTGGTTCGTGCCGTCACTCTGAAAACAAAAAACGGAATTATCAAAAGGCCAGTAGTTAAATTATCATTGTTACCTATCTCGAACGCAGCAAGCAGCGACCGTGAAGAAGAATCTGAGGCACAAAAAGAAGAGAAAAAACAAAGAAAACCTATCAAGCAGAGTAGTTTCACGTCCATGGCGATAGCATTTATATTATTTATGTCGATTGTGACGACTTCTTATGCAGCTAAAATATTACCTAGCAACATGTCTTTATATTTCGATTATACCGGAAGTGCAAAGATCATTCGGGATAAGTGGACTCTCATAGCATACTACAATATGTCTCCGTACTGGGAAGGATTCACCGCAGCAAAAAAATTCATTAATTATACAAATATAATATGTAGTTATATTCCCGACTATGACTATTGTTCAACAATTACGCTACAATTACAGCACGAGTTCGAGGAACTGGATCACTACAATCGTTTGTTATTAAATCAGCATTTTAAGGCGCGTGCGAGGAAGCGCCGGGCGCTTATCAATGGTGTCGGTTACGCCGCCAACTATCTGTTCGGAGTATTAGACGAGAGATTTGCGGAACAGTATAGGAACGACATCGAGCTTATCAGACAGAATGAGCATCACCTTAACAACTTGATACAGAATCAAACATCAGTCGTCGAGGCACAATACAATTTACTGAAACGCACAGAACAATCGATTCAACTTCAGCATAAATCGATAAATAACCATCTTGAAGATTTGTATAATTTTACTAATTCTCTCAAGTCGGATCATATTCAGATTTCGGACGTTCAACATTTTTTATTGTCGTCATTCACGGCGATGAACTTATTTCAAAATCTGAAAAGAATTCAGGACACGATTTTAGATACCATCACAGATATTTCACATGGCAAGTTTAATATGCATTTATTAACTCCGGAACAAATTAAAAGCGAATTACAATTCATAGGGAGTCAGTTGACAAAGGATATCACGTTACCCATTGACAACATACAATCAGACTTACGGAACGTTTATAGTTTACTTAGAATTAAAGCAAGAATGTTAAAGGATTATTTTATATTCGAAATATCGTTTCCATTAACTAATAGAGAAGCATACAACGTTTACAAAATTATTTCGATTCCTAAGCAGATAGCAGGAAAGGCGATCACTGTCCTCCCAGTAGATGATTACGTAGCAATCAATTTAGGAAAGGATTCCTATTTTACCCTTTCCACATTTGAGCTTCAACTATGTTTTAATAATGAGCAAACTTACTTATGTCATCTCAGCAAGCCCATACATTATCTCCCACCAGATGAGAGGTTCTGTAAGATCGACGTAAGAACTAAGCAATGTCTCGTCAGCAAATCAGCATGCAGAGATCAGTGGATTCAGCTGAAGGATGAATCCCAATATTTTTATTTTTGCTGTAATACATATCAGGTCAGAATCATATGTTCAGATCGTATTAGCACGGATCAGCTGAATGGGGCTGGTATATTGAGCATCGAGCCTAACTGCATGATAAAAGGCAGAGACTTTACTATGTACTCTCAGACCAATTCCAGGAATGAGATCTATTCGGATTTGGGCGTTATAGCTCCCAAACTTCATAATATTAATCATATGATCAACCAATCACACTTGCAATATTCGGGCATCCTTGATAACAGCGAAATTGATATAAACAACTCCATCAGTGATTTAGGCAAGCAAGTTGAAGAGTTAAAAGTCGCCACTAAAGATTTAAAGACATCAGATAGTCAAATATCGGGTCACGACGTTCATCAATACAGTATCTCATACAGCCTGCTCGCTGTCGTGGTTATAGCAGCGTCATTCATACTGTGGAAGAAGTATAGGAAAAGATTCAGCAGTGTCTCTCCGCAAGCAGAACCTAGTGTAGTGTTTAGTGCGCGAAAGCAGAGTACGGCTGACCGTCAGCCGAGTGAAGTGTGTAGTGTAAATATCACGAGGGACATAGCAACCTCCCCTATATTTACCAGATGTAATTTTCCCCCAAAATCAACCTAATTTTTTGTATCTTTTCGGCTCGGGAGTATATACCGTGTCATAAATCACACCGTAGCACTTTTCACTTCACAATGCATTTTACCGTCAGTACGCGTTCATAATTAGCAAGCACCGCGCGTGCTCCCCTAGCACCTTTATAGCATATATCAATCTTATGTGGGACAATTAATAAAATCTTTATGTTCGGGAACACATTTGGTTTTATTAGCCAAACCCCCACAATAATTCTAAAAAAATGGCTTTTAAAACTTAATTATAAAGAAACAGAATCTTTGATATCAACACTACACTAAGTATAAGATATAATTTATTAATTTGTCTCATTTACTAGTGCCTCACACACGCGCACACACACACACACACACACACAAACACGCGCGGGCGCGCGCGCGCGCGCACGCACACACACACACATTCTTCATCTTTCAGACAACTATGCTTAATTAAATACAATATATTAAATGTAATATATTATTATGTTCTCCTCATATCCGCGGATGGAACCTGGACTCCTGAAATACAGGGTACCCTAGCTTAGGCTCCAGTTCACACGCTATTGATTTTGTAATGTTTGTACCTTTATTTTGTTGTGTGAAAAATAAAGCATTTTTATTATTTATTATTATTATTATTTGCCGACTCACTAGCCACTCACCTCGCTGTACCCCGTGGCTGCGAGCTCCACGTGCAGGCGGTTGAGCGCGCGCCGCGCCGCCATGATGCCGTCCCGCTCGCACACGCACCCCTCCCCGCCCGCGCTGCTCTCGTCCCACTCCGCGTACAGGCGGTTCTCGTCGACCACGTGGATCTGAAACGTGATTAAGAATAATTATACTATATTTATTTATTTATTTTATTTTAGTTGGAAATCTTACAGCACATAAAATATAACAATAAAAATACTTATTAAAAAGCGAAATGCCAATAACAAGTTTTCACTAGTGTAAAACAAATTAAAGTTAATATAAGCACATGCTAAGCATCTGAACATGACATTAGTTAACATGGACACACTGCATGAAAGTAAAACTAAAATCAATAATAATAATAATGATCAGTATAATCAATACTCAGACCACAAGAAAAGGCTAGCCGATTAATAATAAAATCAAAGGACACGTCACACATACTCATACTCACAGCAAATGGTTTTTAATAAGTAATTAGGACATAACATATTAAATAGGGAGCTTATAAACTAGATTTAAAGAAGGCATCAGTCATAAGTTTTCTAACTTTCTTGGGCTTTAGTAAGCATAAGTGCTCACATGGATTACTATTTAGGAATTTGTTAAATTGTGCGCTGGATCTAAAAACAAATGAATTTCGACGATATTAGGTGTTAAAAAGTGGGATATAAAAAGGCATAAAATTACGAGAAGTTGTAATGGGAACGTTAAGATTGATTTTAATTAATTCAGGTACATCAATTATTTTATTGTTAATAATTTTACACAAGTAAGCCAGGTCAGAGATGTTCCTATGATAGTGTAAAGAAGAAAATGGATTTTTTTGCATTTGCATATATATAAACACACCGGCATATTTAGCGGAACACAAAAAAAAGGTCCATAATTAAAAAAATATGGTTTTATTTTAAAATCTACTTACTACACTTCTTTTGTTATTCAAAGTTTCATTTGTTTTACTTAAAATGAGATCACATTAAGAACAGATTTTGCGAGGAAAGGCTATTTGTGTAAAATGTTACATTTTTGAACTTTTCATGTAACCGGGAAAAGTGAAAATTAATATTAAAATAACAATTAATTAAATTAGAAAAATGGTGATTAATATCGCGTATTTCCTCCACGTGCTCTTATTAAAGTTTCTATCCGTCTAGGCATATTGAGAATGATGTTATCGATGGTCTCCTGGGATAGTCTCCGCCATTCCTCAACTACGGCGATTCGCAGTTCACCCACGTTGGCAGGAGCTGGAATTCTGGACTAAACTTTTCTTTTCAGCAAGTCCCAAACGTGCTCTATTGGTTTCATTTCCGGTGATCTCGCCGGCCACTCCATAACAGTGATATTCATATCATTAAGATAAGCTTGAGTTACCCGAGCGGTATGCGGCCGAGCATTATCCTACATAAAAACAAAATCGTCACCGATATATGGGGAAAACGGTAAGACATTTTCTTCTAAAACTTCTCTGATACAGCGGTCTGCATTCAGACTCCCTCTGTCAATCACTACCAAGTCTGTGCGAGCTCCCAAACAAATGCCCGCCCAAACCATTATTGATCCACCACCGTATGCAACTGTAGTTTCAAAATTTGTCTGAATGTATCGTTCTCCTTTGCGTCTGTATATTCTTTGCCTGCCGTCAATTTGATTTAAAAGAATTCTGCACTCATCACTAAACAATACCTTACTCCATTTGTCCGCGTTCCAAAGTCGATGTTCCTGAGCAAAAGTTAACCTGTTTCTACGACGATTTACCTCAAGCCTTGGAGCCTTGGCGGGCACAAATAAACCCAAACCAGCTTCTTCGAACCCTCTTCGTACCGTACGCTCACTTACGGTTACACCCCGCACTGCTTCTAACTCATGTCGGGCTTGGACGGCCGTCAAACGGGGATTCCTACGTACACGAAGCCGAATGAAACGATCATCCCTACTCGAAGTGCGTCTTTATCTGCCTTGTCCTGCTCTTGTCACATAAGTACCGGTCTCCCTGAACCGTTGGATACTGCGATGGATCGTTGAAACTGGTCGACGAAGATCTCTGGATATCACTCTGTAGGTTTGACCATTTCTTCGCATTTCGAGTGCCCTGGGAATCTTCATTGGGACTAAGTCAGGCATAATTCAGTCCTCAACTCCAAAACGATACGCGATTAAAAATTGCATAAAATGTGATGTTCAGTTGTTTTCTTAATTTGAAAATATTTCTTTTTAAATTAAATGACGTATAAACCAGCCAGCAACATTATATATTATATATTTATATATTTATATATATATATATATATATATATATATATATATATAGAATAGAGTCAATACAGGTACGTTTTCTTAGATTTCTTCAATTTAGATGCCACTCAACCCTGATTACTAATTATGATGCCAGGTGCAAAAAAATCCATTTTCTTCTTTACACTATCGTAGGACTATCTCTGACCTGGCTTACTTGTTCCAGGATTCCAGAGCTCTGAACAATACTCCAAAAGACTGCGAACGTATGCACAATAAAGTACTTTTATAATCTTCATAGGTTTGAATTTATTACAAGATCTTATAATGAAGCCTAAAGCTTTCAAGGCCCTATTAATAGTATAGTCAATGTGCTCATCGAAAATTAATTTAGAGTCAATTATGACTCCAAGATCTTTAATCGATTTCCTAAATATGAGTACCTTATTTTTAAGTTCATAATTATACTTAACTAAATTTACTTTACGACTAAAATTAATGGCAAAACACTTTCACAATACATTCAGGTCTTATTTATTAACTACACAAGTTAGAAAACCTATTCAAATGCTCTTGTAAGAGGCGACAGTCGTCATACGAGGAATTTTTTTTCAGTATTTTTGTGTCGTCATCATACAATAAAAATGTTTAATGGTGAAAACAAGAAGTAATATCGTTAAGGAAGATAGCAAAGAGCAATGGCCCCAACAGAGAGCCTTGAGGAACACCAGAAGGTACAAATATCCATCTAGAAATGAAGCCGTTAATAGCTACTGCTTGGGATCTGTTACTAATATATGAGGAAAACCAACGGAGAAGATTTCCATGTATACCCGCATAAGACAACTTCTGGAGTAAAATATAATGGTCTATACTCTATACGATCAAACGCCTTGCTAAAGTCCGTAAATATTAAATCCACCTGTGCGCCTGAATCCATACCCGAACTGACATGGTCATAAGTTAGAAGAAGATTTGAGGTTGTTGAGCGCCCTTTTAGAAACCCATGTTGTTCAGGTATGAACCAGCATTTAAGTGCAGAATAAACTTGTTGATGTATAATGCTCTCAAAGAGTTTGGCAAAAATACAAAGCTTAGATATTGGCCTGTAGTTCTTAATATTGACGCCACCTGTCGGGTCCAACCGCAAATCTAAACCATTCTCAAATACACTTGAACGCACAAAAACGTCTTCAAAATAGGTCCAGCCATTTAGAAGTTTTGAAAAGTAAACACAAATTTATATTTTGGCAACACAATTTTTAGTCTATGCAAATGTCCGCGTCTTCTCTATTGTTGTTTGTGCTCTATGCTCTCTCTCTGCTTGTAATACTTGAAAAATTACGGTGAATAAACGTAGTGTAAAATTGTAAAATCTGGTTTTACTTAAATTCCCACAAGAAGAAATTCAATTTCAAACACACGCACAGAAGATGTTGATATAACTAGATGTTGCCCGCGACTTCGTGCGCGCTACTGGAAATCTCACAGGAACCGTACATTTTGCCGCAATAAAAAGTAGCCTATGTCCTTTCCCGTGGTATACTCTATATCTGTGCCAAATTTCATTAAAATGGGTCCAGGAGTTTCGGAGCCTATACGGTGCAAACAAACAAACAAATCTTTCCTCTTTATTATATCAGTATAGAAAAGATAAGCCGACTAGAGCTATCCGGTTGCAATACTCGCATGGTGAGGCACTAGCTCGTCGATACCGCGCGTGCTGCCGGTCGCGCACGCCGCAGCCGCAGTGAGCGCCGCGGTGGGCAGGATATCGAAGACGGTGCGTTTCACAAGCGGCGATGGGTTGTCGTGTGTGAGGTCCATAAGGAGCGCGCGGGCGACGGCGGGAGCGGCGGCGCGGCGCGGGGGCAGGAGGAACGAGCCGACCGGCCGCCCGCCGAACCGGTGCACCAAACGGCCCTGCTCGTGCGCGTCCCACGCGCTCTGCGCCTCTGGAATATATAAACACATTATATCTCATAATAATAGGGACGCTTTCTCACCACGTTAATCTGGTCCCGTGGTAAGTTCTCTAACTTCTAGTAACGAGTACCAGACAACGGAAATACATTTTATACTTTTTATACTATATTTGAGATTTTTATTATATTATACATATATTTATATATGTATAATATAATCACCATATCGCTGCTGGATCACAAAAATTCCAGCTGGAATTGGAGAATCGGTTCAGCCTGCTGGAAACCACGGAGGACGTTGATCAATGTGTCAATAAATTCACGACTATTGTCCGAGAGGTGGGAGAGGTATTTTGCCAACGGAAACGTGGGAGAAAAGTGTCCAAGATCTCAGCAAAAACGGTAGATCTCATGCGACAGAGACGAGAGATGGCAGCGGATTCGTCAGAGTCAGCGGATTCTCAATAAGCGTATAAAAAAGCGGCTACGTTTCGACCTGCGCCAAAGCAGTAATCGAGAAATCGAAGATGCAATAAGGCGAAACAAAGGCTCGAAAGTATTTGCTAAGCAATTGGGAAGGAGTCATCTGACGAAGCTGACGACATCTAATGGTCGAGTCGTCACATCGAAATAGGATCTACTTGTTGAAGCTGAGACCTTCTACGGACAACTGTACTCTTCACATGAACCGAAACCCACAACTCTCGATAGGGACAATAAACGTGCCCAACTAACCCGCCACTTCACGGACGAGCTACCGGACTTCGAGAGCACAGAGATCGAGATGGCTCTTGAGCAGCTCAAGAAAAACAAGGCAGCTGGAGATGACGGTATTACAACTGAGCTTTTAAGAGCTGGAGGGAGTCCAGTCATAGACCAACTACGGAAGTTGTTTAATACCGTCCTTCAGAAAGGACGCCGGAGGCGTGGTTAAGAAGTGTGGTCATCTTGTTCTTCAAGAAAGGTGATAAAACGCGCCTAGAGAACTACCGACCGATATCACTTCTGAGCCATGTCTATAAGCTGTTCTCGAGTCATCTCAAACCGTCTTGCCCGAAGATTCGACGACTTCCAGCCCCCGGAACAGGCTGGGTTTCGAAAAGGCTACAGTACGGTGGACCACATTCACACACTGCGGCAGATCGTACAAAAGACCGAGGAGTACAATCGCCCTCTTTGTCTTGCGTTTGTGGACTACGAAAAAGCCTTCGACTCCATCGAAACCTGGGCTGTTCTAGAGTCTCTCCAGCGTTGCCAAGTCGATTGGCGATATATTGAGATGTTTAGATGTCTATATAAAGCCGCTACGATGACCGTCCAAATCCAAGATGTCCAGACAAGACCAATCCCATTACAGCGTGGAGTGAGACAGGGAGACGTTATTTCTCCGAAACGGTTCACTAACGCACTGGAGGATGACTTTAAAACACTGGACTGGAACGGAGGAGGCATCAATATAAACGGCGAATACATCTCACACCTTCGATTCGCAGACGACATAGTCATTATAGCTGAATCGCTGGAGGACTTGACGGGGATGCTGCAAAGCCTAAGTGTTTCTTCCAGACGGGTGGGTCTGGGAATGAACTTGGATAAGACAAAAGTCATGTTCAATTCATTCGTAGACCCAATGCCAGTCACCGTCGAAAACGTTAGCATCGAAGTTGTTCAGGAATACATATACCTGGGACAGATTGTCCAACTGGGTAGGAACAACTTCGACAAGGAAGCTGACAGAAGAATACAGTTGGGCTGGGCAGCATTCGGAAAGCTTCGCCATATCTTTAAGTCGCCACTGCCCCAGTGCCTCAAATCGAAAGTCTTCGACCAGTGCGTCCTTCCGGTCCTTACCTACGGAGCCGAGACGTGGACACTCACAGAAGGCCTCGTCCACAAGTTCCAGGTCGCTCAGCGAGCTATGGAGAAGGGCTATGCTCAGAGTCTCTTTGAAGGATAGAATCCGGAATCAGGTGATCCGACGAAAAACAAAAGTCAGCGACATAGCCCTCAGGATAAGCAAACTGAAGTGGCAATGGGCGCGGCATATTTGTCGAACAGCCGATGGCCGATGGGTCAGAAAGGTTTTAGAGTGGAGACCGCGAACAACCCGTCCCATAGGACGACCTCCCGCGAGGTGGACCGACGACCTTTAGCCTCAGCCGCCAACTGCCTAAAGCCGCCTAAAAGAGAGTGGCGGGAAGCGGTTGGATGCGGAAGGCAGAGGACCGGGTATGGTGGCGCGAAATGGGAAAGGCTTATGTCCAGCAGTGGACGACTACGGGCTGACGATGATGATGACATATATTTAAACTTTAATATCTACTTTCCAGTCTTTTTTACCACTAACGAACGGTAAAAGGTGGTGTTTTTTTTTATAACCGTTCGGTTCGATTCCTAGCTTGGCATTTTAGATTATCAAGTATCTAATGATGCAGTTTTATACTGTGGGACATTTGACACCTAGACACGACGGCGGCGCTGCATTTTTAAGAGCGGCGCCACGCAGCGCAGTGAAGCTCGAAATTCGAACTCTTGCAATTAAACGTCTTCTTGCGTAGTAAAGTTCAATTTTTAAACGTATTTTAAAAATGCAGCGCCGCGTCTCGTTTCAGGTGTCAGTTCCACCACCTATGCACTATTGAAAAAAGTACTAAGGGCTTGTCTATCAATATTCTAATTAGCCTTTGTCGCTGCTTACTTTATATCGAGCGACAGAGGCAAAGCATGCAAATAAGCTATCAGACACTTATCAGTCGTTTGTGAAACAGGCCTTTAAATATGACTATTTTGAATTAATAATAAGAAAGAAGCGAGCGAGAGAGAAAGAGCGAGAGAGAGCGAGAGAGAGCGAGAGAAAGAGCGAGAGAGAGCGAGAGAGAGCGAGAGAGAGAGGAGACAGCTACCTCGTATGAGAGCGGTGATGCCGAGGCGGTTGACGAACACGTTATCGACGTGGTCGCTGTTCGTGAACAGCTCCGCGACCACGTACAGCTCCGGCCGCACGGCGCGCGCACTGTCCAGCATATACTCTGCCACCTGTATACAACAACGTTTATAGCATACTTCAATCGTAGATACACAAAAGCATATCAGAAATTTTTTTTCACCTTTAGTTAATGTCTAGTTTAGTGTAATAGCAAGTGTTTTATGATTTAAAATTTAAAAACACTATAAACTGTTTGTGTGTTGATGAAAAAATAAATAAACAGCAAAATATCGGCGTAAATGCGTGAGCGTGCGTGTGTATTTGCGTGTCTGTGTGCGTACACGTGCGCGTTTGCGAGTGCATGTCTCTTCGCGTCTGTACCGGTGTACTTGTGTGTGTGCGCGTGTCTACTTGTGATATTGCTTGTTCCAGTAAACGCTAATTTTTCCCAAAACGCTACGATCATTTTTACCACAAAATGACGTTTCTTTAGTGAAAAAACGAAATCATTGAAAATTTCGAAAATTTCGTTTTTTGCATTTTTTGTGACTAGTGGAACAACTGATAGCTGGTGTTAAATTTTGACATTTCTCGTTGTAATCATAGTCCATGTCAGTCGACTGAACGGACGAGGACTATAGTGAAACTCAGAATCAGATGTATTTTATCTCGATTAATTAAATGTTCTTATTGTCTTTTGGGACTCGTCTTTCATTCATAGTCTGTCACTTCGATAGAAAAACGATGATTGCCGAGGGACATTAAAACGTAGTTGTACCTACCTACCTACTATATTTATGTACATTACAATGAACTTCATAATGTCTCTCGGCAATCTTCGTTATTCTATGAAAGTGACAGACGGTGTATGAAAAACGACGATTCCCGTATGAATGAATGTAGCCTTATTGTATTTTATTTTTATTTTAAATTAACATTAACAACAACAGATTAAAATAACCTATAATAAATTTACTATATGATAACCGAAATAAAAAATCAAATCAAGGAAATCTGTCACATCCTTGTAAACGTCAAAAATTGCTAATTTTAACCCAAATTCCCTATTTGGGTAAAAATATGCAAAATGGTGTGATCATTCTTAGCGTTTTAACAGATGACAGTTGCGTGTGGAACAAGGGTGAAAACAGTTACGAATGATCATAGTGGTGCGAAAGAAACAGAATGTGAAGGAAAATAATGAAAATTTTGTTTTGACTGTGCTACTGGTACGCAGCTTTATAGACTCTCACATTTGTGTGCGTGTACTCACGTGCAGCGGCGTGGAGTGGCAGTTGTCGAGGCGCACGCCGTCGAACACGGCGGCGGTGCGGCGCACGTACTCGCGCATGTGCGCCCACAGGAACGGACTGTCCTCGGGCTTAGAACCGTAACTAAAACGATAATTACACTATTCAAATACTTTCTTCTTAGGTGCGAACTTTAAGGAAAATATATATTAATAATTAGTATAAATAAATTAACAACATAGATAGTATAGCATAAATTATACATATTGTTTGGACTTTAGAGCAACAATACCGTAAAAAATGGGGTGAAGTGTGTTTTAATTGAGTTGTGTTTTACGAAGCAAAATAACCTCAAAATGACCGCACTTCCTCCAAGTCCGCGCCCAGCGTCATGTCACTCACTTTCAGTATAAAACAATGTACTCTGTGTCACTCACCGCAGCTTGACGCTGTCGCCCCAAGCGATGAGCTCGCGGCGCAGGTACACGCGGCCGCCCTGCTCCGACGCCGCGAAGTCCGCGAGCGGGTCCGCCCCCATCACCCAGCCGTTGTGCGCCGCCACCGCCCGGCCAAGGTCACCGTAGATGACGGACTCCACCTCCTCGGGGGACGCGGTCATGTCGCCCGGGTACGTGAAGTATCTAAACGATAATTACAGGTTAAATAAATAAATCAAATATCTTTATTAAACACACCAGGGACACAACAAAGCTGGAAGGATAACAAACAACACGGAAATTAAAACTCTTACTCACTACAACATAAAATCAATTATGTTTTTTTAACACAGCTAGATAAGACTATGCAATGCCCACTTCGTGTGTTTAAAGGGTAGCCACTCAGGCATCGTCCTGCCCTACAACATCATCGTTGAGAGAGATGATGTTGTTGAGCAGATGCTACGTGACATCTGCTGGGACAGGTCCACACCCTTGTATTATGTATGTATTTCGCAGTATCAAAATGTATATGTATGTATGTCTATGTGTTATGAATGTACAAGGACAGACGACACTCCTGCCAGTCGTCTGACTACCACCATCTGACAAGGGTACGTCAATAATGTAGGAAGCCATAATAAGTATTTCATTAGCCAAAGCATCTATAATATTTTTTAGAACGCTGAACGTTACTGCGCTTAATAATATTAGGGTATGTCATGGATCATATTCCACATATTTCCAAAAAAGGGCAAAATTTATTCCATGACAACAAATTGCAAATTACCTACCTGGGCACTAAAGGATGGGTCTCGCTAACTTCTTCCACTTTCGGACCATCTTCTTGCAGTCGGAAGTACCTGAGGAAAGGACATATTTACTTTGAAAAATATACTTTAATTACACATGTTTTACACACCGCCGCGCGGTATGGCCGCGCGCAGATGGCCCTCGACCTCGGCGGCGCGCACAGCCTCGCACAGCACGCCTGCACGCGGGACTGCTCGTCGTCAGTAAGCGACATTATAACAACTTATGTGACATACATCATGCCGGCGACGCAGTTGTCTATGGTCGCGCGCAGATGGCCCTCGACCTCGGCGGCGCGCACAGCCTCACGCACCTCGCCTGCACGCGGAACTGCTCGTCGTCAATAGGCGACATTATAAGAACTTATGTGACATACATCATGCCGGCGACGCTGTTGTCTACGGCCGCGTGCAGATGGCCCTCGACCTCGGCGGCGGCAGCGGCGTTCAGCGACAGCAGAGTCGCGCGCAGCTCCGCGCAGCACGCCTGCACGCGGGACTGCTCGTCGTGGCATCCAGCCCTGTTAATTAATGAAATGTCATTTTGCCCTTTCATTTATTACATTGTAATAAAATGTAGGTTAATCATTCAATACGTCAATATAATTTCACATTTAAAGTAGAGCGATCAGGAATATGTTTTAACTTTTTAAGCTTTTTTTAATCATCGTCGCAAAAAGAGGGGTGATTTACATAATATACAAGTTGACGTGCATCATAAACACATAGACAGATTTTGATGCGGTTTTTTAGTTGAAAGCCGATGTGATTGAGATAGTTCTTTGTTATAACTCATCAGCTCGCTTTGAGTTATAACTAAGATAGATGTTACATAAATTAATATTTTGTTTTTTATTATTCAATATTAAGTTAAAAAACAATAATATGTTTTAAGTTTCAAGTACTCAAACTTTAAGTTTAGACTATATAAATGTAAATATCTCACCTGTATACATTGTACTTGCGCAGCGCCAAGTCCATATCTATGGTCGCGGCGAGGCGTCGGCGCTGCGGGTCGGTGATCAGCCGCAGTGGGGCAGATTCGGGCCTCTCTGATGGTAGTCTGAAAAAAAAAATATCTTTCTCTGACGGCAGTCTTCTAAATATTATAATTTAAGGTCCCCGCTGCGTCTGTCTATTTAGACTGATACAATATTAATACTTAACAAATTAAATACTATAGTAACTTAAAGCGTTTCATACACATTATAATTGCCCTTTACACCATAAAGTTTAAATTTATGTCTTAGGAGCTATCGTTATATTAAAAAGTACGCGCGAAATAAATTCAAGTGGTCGAGGGCGCGCTGATACTTCAGCCGCGCCCATATACGTCGAGTATATCAGAATTATGAATAGGGTATAAATTATAAAGATATCGTTAATAAAAACCCAATTTTATTTCTAGTATTTATATTTTCATATGTTGATAACAAACAGTCATTTACAAACATTAATACCCGTTAGAACCACTCCGTGTTTAGAACAACAAACATACAATTTAGCGCAGTCGGTGGGATAATGTACTATTTATTCTTTCTGAATTCTGTATGCACATATACACGGGACAAGCATAATTTACGTGACATATTTATAAACCATAATTTACATTACCTAGGCATTCATAATCTAAAAAACTGGCCATGTGCGAGTCGGACTCGCGCACGATTGGTTCCGTACAAAACGGCAAAAATATAACAGTTGTTGTATGGGAGTCCGCCTTAAATATGATGTATTCTGATTTTATAGCGGCAACAGAAATACATCATCTGTGAAAAATTTTCAACGAAAAGATTTCAACATTTTAGCTATGTCAGTTAAGGAGATACAGCCTGGTAACAGACAGTCGGACGGACAGACAGACAGACAGAAAGACAGCGAAGTCTCACTCACTTATTGCTGACCAGCTCGTAGAACTTCTGCACTATCGAGTCAACGTCGCACGTGAACATCTCGTGCAGGCGCAGCGCCGGCACGCGCTCCGTCTCCAGTATGTGACGGATCGCCTGAAAACAACGCTATACTTTAACCAACGAAAATAAATTCATTTTATAAACAATGAACTATGCCAGAATGCGCAGCGCAAATAATCATCTCAAAGTAATATAATATGTAACATGAAATTCAAAATTAATAAGCTATTTTACTTGGTCGGATAATAATGTAGCGTCAGACCTAGGATATATGAAAGGAGCACTGAAACGAAACCGTAAGCAGCTCATGTCTCATAAAACGTCAATGACAAAAACCCATAAGAGTGAAAGAGAAAGCAAATCCATGTATTTCGTTTTTTTTTTCTAAGGTTGTCCCGGCGTTGGTGATCTCTTGGTATCCTAATTACGACGTTGCAATTACGACTTTATTGCACTGATAACAATTAGTATTAGCATGAGAGATAACGAACAATATATGTTTCATCTTTTACTCATAGCCGGGTATAGTTATTAATCTGAGCGTCTAAAATGAAATGATTTTTTGTTATTTTCAAATGAAACTTAATAAGCTTTTTTCGGAGAGTCAACAGAAAAAGCGACCACCATTTTAACTCTAACCCGCCGAGAAGAACCGGCGTAAGAAACTCGCACAGGGCCATCTTTTAGCATAAAGGTGGAAAATTGTTATTTTAAAAGAAATATATATTTTACATCGTAAACTTAAATCTATGTTGAATATAACAAAAGTCAAAAGTACACAAGTACATAGAGACAGCCTTGCAGGGGAGCATCTCATTCCCAAGGTGTGCAGTCGTTAACAAAATAATTCACTTTATAATAAGCTTTAGCACACAAACGTTCTTTGACTACTTCTTTAAATTTATTAATAGGAAGGTTTTGAACGTTTTCTGGGATCCTATTGTATAGGCGTATACATTGCTTATTACATGCCCTTAAAATATTTACTTACTTTGCCAAGTCTTATCACTGGTACATCTAGCTTATGCTTATTTCTAGTGTTTATACAATGATTTTCACTTTTCTTCTAATGCTATGCTATTTAAAATGAAATTGCTTAAGTTTTTTCTAACGTATGACAAATTATGTAAAATATACTGTGACAAGCGACGGTCAGTACACCTATTTCTATAAACTTGTCTCTCAGAGATTCAAAAGGGGACATTTTATAATTAGCACGAATTGCTCGCTTCTGCAGCACAAATATTGAATTTATATCGGCAGCAATTCCCCATAAAAGTATGCCATAAAACATTCTACTTCGAAAGTAGCTGACATAGACCAGAATCTGACAGAGAAATAGTAAATATTTGAGCCCGCGTCATTTTAATGAAAATTAGACAGTTTGTTATCTAAGTTAACTACATCACTCAGACGTTGGCAACTCCTATTACAGGGGAGGCTATTCCAAAAGAAGAAGAAGAAGTTAACTATATTAGTCAACATGTAGAGAATGTAAATGTCATGTCCTATAGAGAGATGAAGGTACTAGTGGAGGATAGAGAAGAGTGGCGGAAGCACCACCGACAAGGGCTCTGCCCTTAAATTAAAGAAGAAGTTATTTAAGTTATCGAGCGTACCTGTATGTGATCCGAGGCGGTGACACGGCGCGGCACGGCGGGCAGCGCGCCGGCGGCGGCGTCGGCGGTGAGGCGCGCGAGGCAGGCGTCCAGCAGCGCGGCGGGCCGCAGGTGCGGGCAGCCGGCGCAGCTGTACGTCGCCTCAGGGTGCTCCGCCAGCCAGGGGGTCTCGTTCGCCGTGTGATTTAATACCACGTCGCAGATGCTCAGCATCTGGAAGAGAGCATAATATATTATAGATCAGGGGTTCCTAAACTTTAAAGATAAAATAACACCAACCAAATATCTTTTAATTTATGGAACCCCATATCAAATGATTATAAATCATAGTCTGCGCTGAATTCTTACCTACTTTCATAAAATGAGTTCTTCCCACCAAAATATAATTTTGATGGAACCCCGATGACTGTTCTAGGTTCCGAGTAATTCATTGTGGGAATCCCTGTTATATAGCTGTTGCCCGCGACTCCGCTCGCGAAAATACAGTATCCCACGGGAACACTGAACTTATTCCGGATAAAAAGTATCCTGTTTTCCATCCAAATTAAATACTACCATACAAAATTTCATCGAAATCCGTTCAGTAGTTTTTGCGTGAAAGAATAACAAACCATACATCCGTCCATCCATCCTCAGAAACTTTCACATTTATAATAGTAGTAGGATACTAGATTTTCTCGTAGTAGAGCGATGGTTCGACACGAACCATACTTTGACCAGACATTCGCCAATTTTGTTTGTGTTCATGTTTAAACTTTTTCTACCTCATTATTTCTTCACCAAACATATATCTTTCACACACAAGACACCATTTAGGAAATTTTGATTTCCGAGCTATTACCACAATATAAATAATATACAGTAGCGGAACTCAGCCGTGTCCTTGAAATTTTTACCTACGATTGAGCGTGGCCGAGCGGAGCGCTAGGGCTGGTAAGTCGACAGAAGGCCTTGACAGTGCGCAGCGTCGCGGCACAAATAACCAAAACTCAAAACTCGTTAGTCGTTCAATGCAGCGACAAGTCTTAGCGGCACGGCGACACGGCGCGGGCATCGCGCGGCGTGACACTATATGCTGCTATTTGAGGTTTCGTTAGCGGCCGTGTAAATGACGCGGATGTGTGCGTGCGCCGTTTCGGGCGGTCTAGTATGAAGATGGTCTGCTGTACGTTATCTATATTGTGCTATTAAGCCCACATAACCGCAATCTGCTAGTTAGCCAAGGTTAACCTACCTTCCATTCGTTTCGCATTTGGTTGACGATTTTCTCGACATCCTCGTACGTAGGCTGGCGGCCGGCGGCGGGGTCGGCATACCGCGGGTCCACGCGTAGCTGCTCAGCCAGGCTGTAGCTGGAACCGGACACACCCAGCTCCTAAATACGGAAAACAAAGTAATTTAACATTACTTCCGCTAGATGGCGCTTTTATGAAAATTAATTCTGACATATGATTATAACAACCAGTTGCACTAAAGTGGAGTCATTTTATTAGGTAACATTTGACGTCTGTCAGTTTTATCTTCATAGTGAGGCGACCTGCTTAAAAACATCGATTAAAGTGAATGAATCGATACGGACTTGAAACATATGTGAATTTTAAAAATCATCAGGCGAATCCCTGTCCCATTATTATTTTGTCTTTAGAAAATTTAAGGAACAAAATAAGACAAGTACACAATTTAACTTTTTTATTTTTTGTATTTTTATAGTTAAAAGAATAATAAATATAATTATGTTTTATCATAATCACAACGTGGTTATTAATTTATGGTGATATTTCTTCACAAGTAATCATTGCAATCGATTCTACTTATCAGCTTCCGATTTTTAGAGTAACATCCTTAGTGTTTAAAAAGAAAAAGGGTTAACTGACGCAACATTGTAACGACGTTCAGTTCTTTACATCAGAAATTGTTTATTATGTTTAGAATGGTTTATTAGTGAAAGCAAATCGTAAAATTACTCGTATCGGTCATTATTACAATAAATATGTAATCGTAATTGAAAAAAGTTAAGCAATTGTGCAGTTCTAACAAAACGAAAAAATATATTATTTTATGCCCGCCGTTACAAGGTTATGTTGTTGAATTTTGATGAATTGTCAAATGTTACCTATTAAAATGACTCCACTTTAGATTGCGCTTTTCACTGACTTTAATTCTGACAAGAGTTTTATTACCACGATCGCGAGATGGAACGCTTGATTATTGTAACTAAATAGGTACTACCACAGTCACTGGATGGCACATTTACTCAATGTTTTTAATTCTGAAATAGGTTTATCATCAGCGCTTTTGCGGGAAGTTATTTCTACCAAATAGTTTACTACTTTTGTCATTATATGGCGGTTTTGTGCCAGAAATAATTATGAGAAGATTTACTATTACTTCCACTAGATGGCGATTATTGTTTAGAGATCCCTACACACTAGTGGTTTTCCAACGTAAGCGTTTGGTCAAAAAACTTGTTTATTTTTGCATAATTGAAAGTTACGAGTTGTTCGATTTTTTTTGCGATACACACAATATACACACTAGAATTTTTAAATATTATTACTGAAACCAAAACCGAATTAATACATAATAATATGCTTAAGCACCTGTATCGGCGTGAAGTGTATCATGTTGTACCCCGCCTCGTGCGCGACCCGCAGAGTGTTGCGCCAGCGTGGCAGCGGGCCCAGGCACTTGGTCAGCACTGTCTGGCACATGACGCCGTCCAGCGGCATCGACAGCGCCGGCGCCACGCCGAACCACCCCGATCCCTGCGGCCTGCCGCGCTCCCTACAACAAGTGCGGTTGGGCAGCAGTGTAAGACAGAGAGGTGTAGAAAAACTTAAGCATCTAGGTTGCCAGGAAGAACTAAAGTTCTTAAAGTATGGGTCACAAATATAAATAAAAAAGACAAGCAACAAACGAGGGGTTTGCATGTTGCAATCTTTGGATCAATTTAAAAAACAGTTCCGTTCGTTATCTTGAATAACAAAACTAACAGATTACTTTAAAATTATGCGGACGAAAATGTTTACTATTCATTTATGATTATATTTATGACTCTAAATAATTATAATCTGACCAAGTGAAATAACTTATAAGTTTTAAATAACATCCGTGTTACTTTGATTTTATTTAATTTAGGAATACTTTGTGCTACGCATGAACGTGTTGTAAGTTGTGACTTAGAGTGTAATAATAACTAATATGACACGGCTGTCATACACGTAGTTGTAGCAGAAGTAGCCGGTGCTCCCGCAGCTCGCAGCACATATCATTATCAGTCACCACCGTGTCAAGCGCCGCACACGCACGAACGCCACTCGCACGCACGCACGCCACTCGCACGCACGCTACTCGCACGCACGCACGCACGCAACTCGAACGCGTAGTACTACGTGCGTACTGTCTCTCTACTCAAGACTAGTTAGTCACTCACGGGCTGTCATAGACGAAGTAGTAGTGGAAGGAGCCGGCGCGGGAGAGCTGCAGCTCGCAGCACACGTCGTCGTCGGTCATCAACACCGCCGTGCCGAGGGACGTGCCCGCACGCCCGCACTCGCAAGCACGCCATTCGAGCGCGTAGTACTGCGTGCGAAAAAATTCTTGCTCGCATTTGCCTTCCGCTAAAACCAAGAAATAAGATATCAAATAGGATAAATTTGGACATACCAACATTATTTAATGCCTGTCCAAAGTCATGGTAATATGTAAAATGCAGCTTTTACAGCTTAGCCAGGTTAAATACTTTTTTATGTAGGTCCTAGGTGCTATGTTTTATATAGAGGACGTTTTGACAAATTTCAATATACCAGTAAGCTGACGCTCGATATTTAACCGTGCAAGGGCTCCGAAAATTAAACATCATTAATTAATTGGATCGCTTAATTTACTTTAAACTATTTCCTAAATATTTAAATGGATAGTAATATTTAATAACTTACAGCCATCGGCCGGTACATAGTTGGTGTAGAGAGTGACTTTCTTGCCTAGTAGACTTGGGCCCGGCTCGAATTGTAGATAGGTGCCTTTGTCAAATCTAACGAAAAACATATAAAAAAAGAAGTCAAGATCTTAAATGATTTGAGCTTTTTAACTCAAATTAACAGAAAATGCAAGAAACAACCAAGTGCGAGTTGGACTTGCGCACGTAGGGTTCCGTACCATTATAGCAATATTTTGTACATGTTTACTTATTATTTCCTTATTACTTTTCTACTTTTGTACGACGTTTTCCAAGTAAGCGCATTTTACAAGTTATGTATCTATAACTCCTTAACTAACAAAATTATTTAAGACGTTATAGTTTTCCTTCAAAACTATGTTTTTTTTAGAAAATAGATTTTAACAAAACATGCGCTTTAAAGCTGAATATGTCGCAAACGGATTTTTAAATCAAAAATACTATGGAGTAGACGCGAGACAAAAAAATCCCCACTTTACTTGTAGGGGTGCCCCAAAAAAATATTTTTCATGATTTTATTTTAGCGCTTTGTCAACGCGGTAAATAGACATATCCATGCAAAGTTTCATCTTTCTAGCACTTACCGTTTGAACGGTAAGCCGAAGACGTTCGGACATGAAACTATAAGGCTTCCGAGAAATGAACTTCGGAACCCTAAAAACGAAAAATATGCTGACCTCGTTCAATTAATAATGCTACATAATACACTTACCTATACAACGTAGCATCATGATGTTCTCCATGCTCTAACGTGATGACGAGCACATCGCGCGCCTCATTCAGCACGACCACCGCCTCGCTCGCGCGCTTCCCCATCGCTACCTGTCTCTGGAAACAAAGAACATTCTAGAACAATCGTCCTAAGAATTGTGCATAGGACCTCATTTAGGTTTGAAATGTAAGTATAAATAGTTGATAGACGCCAACACTGGAATTTAATGATGGATAAAACTTTGCACAGCGATATTCGGAATTGCGCGTAATTTAATTATGTATCTACAAAACGCTCAGATTAAAGTAAGTTTTTTTTGTGATTCTACTCGACTGTCTTATGGCGGTGACAAACCTAGGATCAACATAATAGCAAATAGTCTAGAACCGGCACTGGGCACACAAATAATACCTACCAGAACGCGCAGAAAGTACAAAATTACTGATAACTCTATTTATTATAATAATACGCCACAATAATTATACAAACATAATACGACGCGATCACTCGTATGAAGTAGTTCAAAACATGTTCTGTAAACATAATTATATCCATCGTTCTATAATAAGAGAATCAATTGAACAACCTTATCTGAGACTTTTTCCTGCATCTTTCTACAGTAGGAGCTATGACGCGCAAGCATGTTGTACAGAATACACGTCACTAATGTCAGTTAAGCTCCTAAGCGCGCGTGGCCCTTCTATTGTAAAGGATAATCCGGACTAGCCGAGAAACCCAGAGAAACGTCAATATGGAACATGAGAAACGTTTGTCCTTCTCGGTCTCGCGCAGAGACTTCGAGAGAGGGACGACTTCCCACCGTGAGTGTAGGTAATAGGTATCACAAACCCAAAACGGGACACCAGCGTATTGAGTTACTATCCTTTGTGTTCCTTTCGGTAGGTAACTAGGTCCCTCAACCGCATCCCTTTTGTTTTATCCCTATATGTAAATATAGAATATGTTTTACAGGTTTTTTACTAAAGAAAAGAAGGCCTCATTTAATGTAGGTTAAAAGGGTCAAATATTGCTTTCCTTTCATAATAGAAACATGAGATAACGATTTCGTTTTTATTTTGTTTATTTAAAAACATTTTATAATAATATCATAATTACTCACTTGAAGACATCCTAATTTGATAATATTAGAAAAACAATTTAACACCATTTTTGGTAGGTACTTATCAGATTAAAAACTATTATAGTTGTACTTCTTCCAAGCTTAACAGTTAAATACTTCATAAAATTTCAAAAAACTTAAAACTCAATATGTAGTAACTAGCACCAAGTTACTACTTTCTATATTAGATATGGTAAGATCGACTTACGATCGACGGTCCTTGAGCACTTTGGGCAGGTGAGTACGCCGTTGCAATAATTATATATTAAAGCCGTTGGTGGTCTGGCCTTTAACACTTAGCGACGAGTTCGACTTTGCGTAAATTTTCAAAGGCATTGATCTTTTGCCTTACAACATGTCTCTTTGCAGCTAATGACTCCCACGTCAAAAGTTCAATACAGCAATTCCCCATGTGTCTCTTAAGCACATCCTTAATAATAGTGTAATGTGGTAATAGCATAAAACATTAATTAATTAATTGTTAATGCTACAATTGGTTTTTGAGACTATGTTTGGCTTGGCATATTTATAACCTACCATCAGCAGACGAACTGAACTTCATCAATAATAATTGATCAATGAAACTCATCTGAATTTCTTTACCCAACAACTTCAATTTAGCGGTCTCCACTCTCCATAATAAAAATAATAGGGTATGGTCATGGTATGGTGCTAAATAACTTTTTATAACAATTTATCAACTTTTACATTCAAAAGTACTTGAACTTAGAAGTCAACATGAGATTGTTAGATCCAAATATTTCTTCAAAAAAAAAGTCATATACATAATAATAGACCAATTTTCTTTCAGTAATATTCCAATATTTTCATAAATGGCCTAAGATCCGATATAGGAATTATATACCCTCATCTGTTATTTAATCGTGATAAGAAATAAATAATAGATAATATTCACATTGACACATTGCAAATAGGTTGCCTAGTTAAATTGTGCTGTAATAATATTTAACAATTAATATTATAATTGAAGTTCATGGTTTCTTACATTTTGTACGTAAATTTTAAATTCGAGTGGTGAGTGACAAAGATATGTTGCACGCGCAACTTCATGTGTCAAACAATTCATTGTCACATATTACAACGAACAGTTTATACATACATCTTTGTATCAAAAATTACATGTATGTAATGAGTATTTTTAAGTGGTTAAGAGGATTATATTATTCATTGTATTGATATATTATTATTGATTAATTTGATATGTATTATTTAAGTTATTGTTTTGAAGTAAATAAAATCATGGTGATCTTAGTTTATGTTTGGATTCAATTGGTAATATTATTGGTTATCATCTATATTAAACATGCTAATATAATATAATGAGAAAAATCTTCATAAATAAAAACTAGCTCAATAATTATTATTGTCTGTCACATGAAGTTGCACGCGCAATGCACTTTTGTCACTCTGACAACTCGCATTTAAAATTTACATACAAAATGTAGGAAACCATGAACTTAATAAGGGGACCATTTAACTAGGCAACCTATTTGCTATGTGTCAATGTGAATATTATCTATCATTTAATTCTTATCACTAATAAATAACTAATGAGGGTATATATTTCTTATACGGAATCTTACTACGCACTATAAACGATCCTGGCAGTCCAAGCTCTGATCATGTAACATGCTTGATTAAGTGTTTGTTAGGTTTGTCCAAAATATTAGAAAAGTGCCCCATGAGTGCGCTGCGCACCTTATGTCATGGACATGGCCATAGTTGACATATAGTTGACATATTTGATTACAAAACATGGCGGATTGCGATCAGCTGTTTCATCTTTATTGTTGTCATTCAAAATTTCAAAAAGATTGTTTTTATTTTGCTGCATTTGTTTAATGCAAAAAAATTAAAATAATTTTACTACATAATAGCTTCATTTTTCATCTATTAACTCTTTGTAGAATAGAGATTGTAAAATTCTATCAGAGTCGAAAAGTCTATAGACAGAGATTCCATCCATTCACTTTGGAAGACGAACACAGATGTATAAGTTTTGAAATCTTTGACGACGAAGAGTTCCATAGGCGGTACCGGTTCACAAAACAGACTGCTGGGGCTATTGTAGATTTACTATGAGAAGATCTTCATACAAGAAAAATTTACGCCATCCTAGTTTTCACCATATTTCAAATATCAGCCATTTAGATTTCACCATACCTCAAATATCAAAATGGCCCCTAAATCTCCAAAAGTGGGGCCGTTTAAGTGGAGACAGTTTTTGCCTCAACATGCCTTGTCTATAACTCCCTCCTAATGGAATTTCATGCAAGACAAATTAAAAATATCATTTATAAATTAACCATTTGCATTCCAATTCCAAAAAATAACATTATACCGATTAATTATCAATGAATGTAGACAACTGCAACAGACTATTATATTATTCTTTACATAACAAGCATATAAAATCTTGGATTCAGTGCCAAATAATCTGAGCCAAAATACACAACACAAGTTTCTATGACAATATGTTATAGTCATGTCACAAAATAAAAAAGTGAAGACAGAGTCATGCAAACCACACAGTGTGACACTTTGTAATTATAAGCTGGCTAGCTTATAATTACAAAGTGTCACACACACACACATGTAACGTAAGTACGCCTCACCTGTAAGGTGAGCTGTCAGTGTTGAATTTTTATGTACATAGTGCATAGCACCATTGCGGTGCACCCATAAAATTGAAAATCCAACCTCAGTTTTTGTTTAACATAGCTCTGTCTTTTTAATTTTAATTGTTCTGAGATTATAATTTATAGACCTATCAAAATATAGCCATAATATTTTACTTATAATGTTGTAAATTTTAATACCTACCTTACCATTGCAAATATTTCTCACTTATGTAATTATATGACTTCATGTAATAAAATCTTTAAAAAAATAAAGGCATTTTTAATAAGTATTATTCCTCATAAGCCTGTTTCAAAGAGCGTAAAAATAATATTTTGTACTTACTTTTGATTTTGTTACTGGTGGGGACTCATTAGTTCTTATCAACACTAGCACTTATATATTATATATTACTCCGGCTTATACGTAGAAAATTGATTTATTTGCCTCATATAATTTTCGAACTTGTTTTGACTTTTGTGTAGGTACATAATTTGATAGTTGTCACCTCAAAGAGACCTTCAAAATCATTTTTTTTTTATTATTTTATTTATATATGGCATCGGCTAATAAACATTTGCCAGTGTCAAGTTAAAAAGGCGGGTAATAGAACTTTCGTTTCAACTTTCAACACCCTATTTCTATATCGTCATGTCTAAAGTCTAGTCAAAGTCCAAATATATAGTCAGTACAGTCCATGAGTCATTTCAGTCGATTCAGTAAAGTGGTAGAAGCTTTACTGAAAGTTCCTAGGGAGTTTTGGCGGAAAACACAAAATAGCACGTTTTTAGAAGTTGTACCACTTGCCCACACTTGTGCACGTTAATGAATATTTAATGATTAATATTCTACCAATATTACACATTAAGATCCGAAATAACACAAATTTATGAAGCATACGAATTCCACAACGTCACCCATTGAACTCCCCGGCAAAACTTCCTCCAAAATCATCTGTGAAAAAATGTGTTCATTTCAAATAATGTCATGGGGTTAGCAAAATTATAGAAATATTTATTCCACGTGTACCTACTCCTAAAGCGTCTTACTCATGGTCCAGCCTGCAAATCCAATATCGCAGCCTTGAAGCGGACTTGTAGGCAAAAAAATTATATTATTGACACTAATGACAGCCATTTCTACGTTGGATTTCGACTGGTGGACCGTGAGTACGGCGCTTATGACCTACTCACAAAATGGAACATAAAATAAAATAAAGAGCTACTATTAAATCTAACTACATACGAATATGCAATAATAAGTCCGCCTATGTACTTGTTTACGTGCATTAAGTGTAAATAAATAAATAAATATGCTATGAATCTCTACGAATATTGAAATAAATATAATAAAAACGTAGGTGATAATATTGTAGCACTACATTCGAAGTCCGAACGAAACAAGAACAACATAGGTCTTGAACATACGCCCGGTCCGTCGATGGACCGAAAAACGCTTTGAAAAAAAGCGACACACATTCGTTACGAAGAAACAAGAAACGCTTTGAAAAAAGCGACGTTCGTTATAAAGAAACGAGTGTCCGAATAACATCACATAATTTAATCGTGACTGAAAACATATTCATTACAGTTCATCTTCATCTTCAACATCTTCTACGTCCTGAAAATATATTTCCTGAAAAGGACTTTTGAAAATTCTAACAAGAATTATTCAACAAGCAGTCTTTATTTCACTACTGTAGTTTGAGTTTTACTCTCTACTCTGAAGACCTCGACACTCGACAACTCGACCTCCCAAGTTTGTCACCCAAGCTCGTCCGATCTCATCGATCATAGTAACTGGTAGCTGGTAACCTGTAGTAAAATTAGTCTCAGACTACGTTATCCGGAATCTCTTCTGCTGGAAAAATACAGCGCTGAAATGAAAATGGAACTCTGCGCTATTACATTATACTGAAGCTAACAGCGTTTTTACATTACGCGATACGATAGCCGATATTGGGCCGGAAACGCTCTTATATCGTCGATTGAGCGTTTTCACATTGATATTAGAGCTAGAGCTCGGCGTCAAAAAAGGTCATCGCGAACAAGCATAGGACCAGTGTAGATCGCTAGAGGCCCAAAAGTTTGAAATAGAACCGCCAAACCTGGCAGATTTTTTTATTGATCAAAATATGTGAAGACTTTGAGTAAAAAAAGGTCATAAGGAAGAAGAAAACTGTTTTGATACACGAAAAATGATAAAAATGCAAGTCTGGCAGTCCTACTTTTGACCAGTTTCCAGCCAGACCGCCCTGAACGTGTAAGAACTTTTAGTAAAAAAAGGTCGTAGTGAACAAGGTCAAATTATACGTCAATCAGTTCGTCTCCTTATCTTCTTTGGAAAACCGTTGGTCTAGTATGCTCAAACCTGGCCAAAACTCAGCCAGAGCGGGATAAAGTTACCTCCTGTGATGCTTACAAATAGGTAAATAATGAGTAATTTATACTTAATGAAGCGTGATTTTAATAGATTTGTATGTATTCTTTCCGAATTGAAAATTTGCTACCTCATATTGCTACCACTCGATCCGCCATCTTGAAAAAACTTGTTCAGTTTTGAGTTTTGTAAATGAAGATTGCTGCGATTTCAATCCGCGCTTCATAGCTTCTAATTTTTCTGTCCGCAAACGTCCTATATATTTTGAGTAATTTTGAAAATGTTTTGTTTCATAATGACGTTTAATGTTATATTCCTTGACAACGGCTATGCTTTCATTGCAAATCAAACATAGCGCCTTGTTGCTGGACTCAATTACGAAATACTGAATGTTCCACTGATCTTTGAATTTTCTGCATTCACTATCAATTTTTCGCTTCTTTTCCATACTACTAAATCACATACAAAAGCAACAATTCAAATCAAAATACTGTTACAAAGATGTCTTAAACTTAAACACGCACAAACACGTTTTAAGGAGGTACGCACTATTTTATCTCACAACAGTGTCATAGGAACTGACTTGTGGTTGCGCCACTAGCCTTGTTATATATTCCAATTACTGCCATCTAGAAGTGAGTGGAAGACACCAGAACTTTCTCGAACCAACGAGATTATTCTGTACGTGCTATTTGCGCCTTCTGTTAGCGATAGAAGGTACTACCTATTTCCGCTTGTGTCCACTAGATGTCGTGTGCTCGTACTCTACGACTAATCTAGAAATTACAGATAATGACAGGAAAATTAATAATATGCAGTGTTGCCGTTTTGCGGACTTTAGTCCGATTTGCAGCCTTTTTTAAACGTTGCATACTTTTTCGGACTTTTTTTTTCATCTGTGGACTATTTCACTTTTTACCACCGGCAACAATGATAATATGGTTTTGACCCTCGGAACTTACTGGAGTAATCAGTATGGCCCTAAAACCTGGAAAGTTTGGAGACCCCTGGACTTAAAATATAAAAATAAAGCGTAACACAAATTTAATTTTTCAATAATTGTTACACAGAAAATATTTTTCGCTAATGTTAATTTTAATTAAAGATTTTAGTTTAGTATAATTTTGGTATTATTGCTACTAAAATTTGGTATATTCGAATGATTGTCAACTTGATTCGAAATGGCCGCCGTTATAAATTGACGGTCTGTATAATCATTTACAAGCTTCTCGATATGGGTATCATCAGAAAACGCACAAAAAGTAGAATATGGTTGATTATAAAATATCACCAACACAAATAAAATTTCCCTATAAGACTCTGCAACACTAAAAGTTAATTTTACATAAAACTGCGCATAAATAAATTATAAAAAATTGTATTTAGTTCATTTTTGTAATATTAGTATTAAAATCACGCTTTATTAAGTGCAAATTACTCATTATTTACCTATTGGTAAACATCACAGGAGGTAGATTTATCTCGGTCTGGTTGAGTTTTGGGCAGGTTCGAGCATGCCAGACCGACGGTTTTCGAAAGAAGGTTAGGAGACGAACAGATTGAGATACAACTTGACCTTGTTCCCAATGAACTTGTTTACTGAAAACTCTTACACGCTCATGGCGGTCTGGCTGGAAACTGGTCAAGAGTAGAACTGCCAGACTTGCATTTTCGTCGGCTTCTCGTTGGCGCGCAGCAGCCATGTATCAAAACAGTTTTTTTGTTCCTTATAACCATTTTTTACTCAAAAAATCTTCACACATTTTTCTCCATAAAAAAATTTCTGCCAGGTTTAAAAATGCCAGACCGGCGGTTTTATATCAAACTTTTGGGCCCCTAGCGATCTACAGTGGCTCTATGTTTGTTCGCGATGACCTCCTTTGTCGACGCCGAGCTCTATATCTATACGGTCCGCTAACCGATATCGCGTCAATCACGATAATTATTCAAAAATGTGCTAAAAGCCTCGTCACTCCGCTAAGTATACTTTAACCTTTAACTTAGGCTTTCATTAGACGAAGGCTATGTACCAAATACCCTTTTTACCAAATACCAAGTACAAATATACCTAAGCGCATCTTCAAAATTAATCTTAAACACCTGGATCCTTCAGTTAAAATATACTCTGATAAGACAGTATACCAACAAAATCAAATGAAGGAATTAAAAGAAGAACTACGGCGTCGTACTAAAGGCGGTGAATTGGATTTGACTATCAAATATATTAAAGGCAACCCTAAAATTATTAAAAACATACCAAAAAACTAGCTTTAGAGAAATACAATAACACATCGACACAACAAAAAATAATTACATATCAAATTGCTCCTAACTACGAAGATATTAAGAAGACAAAGAAATCACTAAATCTCTTTTACGCAAACATAAGAAGCCTAGTAAAGCTAGGAAAGTTAGATGAACTTCGTTACACACATCGCTAGAAAAAGTACATGTGATTATACTAGTTGAAACCTGGATAAAAACAGACTGTGAAGCAAAGAGACTGGGAATCCCAAATTACACCCATTATTATAACTATAGACCACATTCTAGAGGTGGTGGTGTCTCGATATATGTACATGACGATATCAAACACTCATTTATTGCAGAAAAATGTGAAGACGACAACCATTACCTGTGGATTCACTTAGAAAAATTCTCACTTGACATTGGAGCTATCTACAAACCAGAACGATCAAACAATACAAATTTCTTACAAACTTACTCGAACTTGCTACGAAAAAGAAGGCGCACAATCATTTTTGGAGACCTTAACTACGATTTGATAAAAAACAATAACCAAAACTAAGAATATAGGAAAACGCTTTTGGAAAGTGGTTATACAATACTAAATAAAATAAATAATAAATACTGCACAAGAGAAGCAACCAATTCAAAAACAATACTAGATCATATCTGCATAAACATAAAAACATATAACTTGCACATGGCTATTCTTGATTCGTCCTTATCAGACCATAAACAGATATACCTTGAAGTAAAGCAAAACATCTGCTATAAACCCCAGAAGATAAAATATGAAGCAATTAATTATGACAACCTACGGAAAGCTATAAAAAAGAAGAACTTACCAAATGAATATAATTTACTTGAAGATAAAATAAAATCAGCGGTCACTGCTAATAAAACAACAAAAATCAAAATATTGAATCCCCCTACAACGACTGGATAAATCAAGAAATATTAACGATGATTAGTGAAATTAACAAACTATGAAGAGCTGTAAAAGAAAACCCTGAAAATTTTGCTGTCTACGAAGAATTTAAAAAGAAAAGAAATAAAACTTCACAATATATACCAAATACTAAAAATGACTATTACCTAAAGGCTTTAGAAAATTGTAAAAATGATTCCTCGAAGATGTGGCAGCTGATAAATAAATTGTCTAGTCGAAATACGAAAGATAATAATGTTCCCACCAAGATAAAAACAGAGCAGGGGATGTTAACAAGCCCGTTGGACATCTGTGAACAATTTAATGATTTTTTCTCTAATGTTGGTTTAAAACTAGCGAGTCAATTTCCTACAAAAAATAATATAAATCAATATTGTAGTACTGACACAAAAACAACAAATGTACTAACACACTTCAAACACACAACTCCTACAGAAGTTAGTAAAATTATCCGCAATCTTAAACTCAATAGCAGTGCTGGAATTGATGGCATTACCACTAAGACCATAAAGTGCATTAGTGACTCAATTTTAGAAAGCCTAACAAATAGCATCAACAAGTGTTTTGATGAAGGAAACTTTCCAGACACGCTTAAAATTGCAAAAGTTACACCAATATACAAATCAGGATCAAAACAAGACCCCGGAAATTATAGGCCAATATCCGTACTTCCCACTCTCTCGAAGGTATTTGAGAGAATACTTCACAATCGGCTTAATGATTATTTAGACTCAATTAATTTCTTATCTGATTGCCAATACGGCTTTAGACCTAAATCCAGCACAATTAATGCCACAGTAGATCTTATCACTAAACTTAAAACTAGTATCGATAAAAAGAAAATTGCGGTTGGCTTATTCATCGACCTAAAGAGGCATTTGATACAGTCAGCCATAAAATATTATTGAAAAAGCTTTCAGCGATAGGGATTTCTGGTACTGCTCTGCAGATACTTAAATCATACCTTGAAAATCGGTTTCAAGTAGTAAAAATCGGTAAATCTATCAGTAGTTCAAAAACCATCAAATATGGCGTCCCGCAAGGATCTATTTTAGGCCCCCTACTATTCCTAATATATGTTTTAATTCAATACACAAGTTGCCTTTAAAAGGACAAATTACTTTATATGCTGACGATACATGTCTTTTTTACTTTGGCAATAACATTACTGAAATTATGAATGATATACAAAATGATCTTAATTTACTACAAAAGTGGTTTCAGGAAAATTTACTTACAATTAACACAGATAAAACAAATTATATAATCTTTAAATCAAAAAATAAGAAGATTGGGGAATATCAGCCGTTTAATATTAATGGCAGAGAAATAAAGAGAGTTAGCTCCGAAAAGTATTTAGGTGTAGTACTCCATGAAAAGGTGTCATGGAAACCACACCTAGATAAAATAGCTTCAAAATTAATGTCATTATTAGGATGCATTAAAAGTATGGCAGGTAGTCTACCATATAACATTAGGTACATAATTTATAATTTTTTAGTAAAATCGCAGCTAAATTATCTTATTGAGGTGTGGGGATCTGCACATAAAACAATTATTAGTAAAATACAAATAGCACAAAATAAAATAATTAAAACATTATTTAAATACGATTATACTTAGAACGTCATCTAATATAATATATAAAAAAACTAAATTACTAAATATATCAGACCTATATAAATTAAATACATGGATTCTTATTTATAAAATATTAAATAATAATACTCGATCACAAATAGCATTTAAAAGAAATATAGATATTAACAAGCGTAATCTTAGAAGAGCAAATAACTTACATATTGAAAGCATTAAATCTGATCTTGGAAAGCGAACTATACTTTTTGAAGGTGCTAAATTATATAATTCACTGCCAGAAAATATCAAAGACTGTAAAAGCTTAAAAAAGTTTGTCCCTGTTAAGTACTCATATAAAAGGGTCTAAATAACTAGTTTTCTATGTCTAAACACACACACACACACACACACGCACACACACACACACACAATAATATAATAAAACCTATATACTTACTAAAATAAGCATTATGAAATGTAAATGTCAAAAGAAAATCTTTAAATTATTATTTACGAAACTAAATCTTACCTTCTCAATCTAACATGTATGTAACCTATTGTAATGTTGTTATACTGAATAAGTATAATACTATATCTGGTAAAACAAAAAATGTGGGTATTCTTAATATTATGTGTAATCTTTTTGTTGTATTTATTTTAAATGCGCTCGCTGTACACGTAGATTTTTAATTACTTTTAAGTCACAAAATGTATTTCTCGTAAGTGATTTTGTAATCTTTTGAAAAATAAAGAATCTTTAAACCTAACCTAAACCAAATACCAAATACCAAAGGCGGCTTTTATAACCCCAGTCTACAAGAGTGGCGATAAAACAAATATTAAAAATTACAGGCCTATTTCAAAACTGTATTTTTGCAAAAAATTTTGAAGCATAGTGTATCGTCAGGTACATGGTGCACTTAAGTCTTGGTTCAATCCAGATCAGCATGGTTTCTTAAAGGGTCGTTTGACTACGTCAAATCTTCTCCTCATCTACGACTATGTCAGCTCATCCATGGACTCGGACATCCAGGTTGACATTATTCAAAAACTCCAAATAAAAACTCCAAAAGGAGGGCCATTTAAGTGGGGACATTTTTTGCCTCAAAATGCCACGTCTTTATTATATACGTCTATGCTAATGCCGGCCATTAGTACCGGTGCAGGTTTTTCAGGTTGGTCGGTTAGTGCCTATGAGGCTATGACCCTTAATATTAACGAAATGGATAAAATGTATCTGTAGGTAGTACAAAAGCTGCAGGCATATTTCCCCCCCTTTTAGTCTCACACACATATTTTATACCAAAATTCATATTTCTTACATGCTTTTAATATTATTTCATTTACATTAATAATTGTTTATCGTTATCGCTTCATTCATATTTATAAATATTCTTATCGTGTTTGTTACGTAGTTAATGTACCACGATACATATTGCTTTAAGATTATTTTCACCTTTAAACTAACAAATGAATGTTAAAAGCCTTCTTACGTAAGTACGTATTTCATTTTATTATGTAGTTGATCTGGTAGAAGGAACAGGGCTTTTAAGAACCTATGTTGTGGATACTGTCACACCGGCATAACGAAAAGATCCGCGCGTGTCCTACATGGCTATCGATCTGACATCAAAGGACGCAGCTGAAAAAATCATCCAGCCGGGCTACAAGTACAACCTTACCTTACCACTTGGCTGCTGTCGTCAGCGGTCATGCTGAAGCCGACTTCGACCTCGGTGTCCGAGTCAACTTTGAGGCCACTCGAGCACTTCTTGAGGGAATACGGCACACCGACCCAAGCATCAAGTTCGTTTTTACAAGCACAGTTGGCGTTTTCGGCGGTGAACTTCCATCAATCATAGATGACTTCACGGCGACTACTCCACAAAACTCCTACGGCACGGCGAAGGCTAGGTGCGAGCTGATCAATGACTATGCTCGTCGCGGCTACGTAGATGGGCGTATAGTGCGACTGCCGACGGTGAGCGTGCGGGCTGGTGTAGCCAACCAGGCCGTGACGTCATTCGCTAGGGGCATAATCAGGGAGCCTCTGAATGGGGAAGTGTGCGTGGTCCCCGTCAGCAAGGACCAAGGACTGTGGCTAACGAGCCCGGAGACAGTGATACATAACATCGTCCACGCTGCGGTCGTTCCTAAGGAAGCATTAGGACAGTGGCGTGCAGTCAATTTGCCCGGCTTCGCTGTGTCTGTTCAGGAAATGATCGATGCTCTAGGTAAAGTCGCGGGTAAAAAAGCGACAGATTTAATTATTTTTAAGTCTGACGAAAAGTGTTCGCGCATAGTAGCTTCTTTGCCGATCAAGTTTGATAATAAGCGTGCACTCAGATTAGGATTTGCAGTGGATAAACATTTTGTTGAGGTCATCAGCTCGTATATTCGTAACAAGAGTGAGTGTTTTATTATAATAAAACAATAACGTTATAATAACGTTTTTCTATATGTATAATTATGTACTTATGTATTTTGTCATTTTAATCTGTAAAAACTTATGATATTAAATATTATTACTATAAATTTATAAACATAATTAATTTAATTTTCGGAGTGTTTGAAAGTATGAAACAATGTATGAAACCATTGATGACATTGGCCAAGATGGGACAATGATCCGAGACCAACAGCGCCATCTAGATAACAAAAAAGTTATATTTTAACTGTAATAAATTTTGACAGCGCCATCTGTTGTCTTACATTTATAGTTACTATTTTGAAGCTCACATTCATCTGGCAGATTTTCATCTCACATTCATTCACATTCATTCTCACATTCACATTCATTCTTCACATTCACATTCACATTCATCACCAGATGGCACTAGTTAATTATTTTTGCGGATTTTTAGATAAAGTATTATCCGACTGCGCCAGTAGGAGGGTTATCGAGTCTGTGTATGTATATTTCTTGTCGCATTTGAGCTTGAGAGGCATCATTAGATTCGTCTTACGCCCGAAATTAATAACGTACCTACCTATCTAAAATCTAGATTGACTTCAATCTTAAATTTTTAAACAAAAATTGACGTGAAGTTAATCCTAGGATCGTTGAAATGTATTGAAATATTGATCTCAGATGGCTAAAATTAGATTTAGATTGATTATTAATTTCGGGCGTTAGTCGTGAGAGTGATTCTGGGTGCATTAAAATTGTATGACGCAGTCGGGTTTGTTTTTTTTAAATAATTTTGGTTATTACTGTAATTTTCTGGACTATTATTCGGGTTCCGTACTCTAAGGGTAAAAAGGGACCCTATGATTAAGACTAGCGCAGTCTTACGTCGTACGTCTGTGATATGTCTGTCTGTCAGTCTCTCACCAGGCTGTATCTCATGAACTGTGATAGTTAAGACAGTTTATGTATTTCTGTTGCCGCTATAACAACAAATACTTTAAAAAAACAATAAAATATTTAAGAGGGCTCTCATACAACACTCGTTTTTTTGGCCGTTTTTATAGAAAATGGTACGGAACCCATTCGTGCTCGAATCTGACTCGCACAACACTCGCGGTTTTTTGTAAATATGTTTTACTAAAAATGCTGATTAATTCATTATGTTAATAAGTAACAGAAAACTACTGCAGCCCAAGCGGTAACAATGAACAACTAAGTACATAACTGTAAAATTGTTGTTAGTCAATGTCAATTGTATGGGTGCTGTCTAGGGCATGATATAGGGCATGACCGGTATACCGAAATACCGGTATACCGGTCAATTTTTTCGGTATTTTGAGGATAAAATACCGGTATTTCGGTATTTCAAAAAAATTGTCTAATTTTGCAATATCGGCAGTTTTTCAACGAATGCAAAGTCATTCATAGGTTTTATACCATTTCTTTTTATTGTTATATGTCATTATCAATATTGATTCAGATGATAATGATTCGAATCATCATATATTCGAATAATCAGTTAATTCAAATCGATTCGAGTCCATCACTAATCATGTGACGCGCGCCGCCCACGCCGCACTCCCTCCCAGTGGTCTCGAACCTACCGATTTTTCGGTATTTCTACCGATATGGGCTCTGTTCTACCGAAATACCGAAATAAACTATTATTAAATAAACTATTTTTCTACAATTTCACAGTATACATGGAAATTCTCCCGATTTTTCTACCGATTTTACACTTTGAAGTTGGCAACCCTTTTCATTTATGTTTAATGTTACGGGGATGCCCTCAATAGTATTGACCTAGTGCAGAATGTAGTTCATATATTTTGGGGAATACCCTTGACACCCTTGTGTCCTACAATTCGATGTTACAAGGGGCTTCCCGCTCGGGAATTTACCTGTCTAGTATATATAAACAGTAATTCGGTTTTATTTTTTCATTAATTTTCTTAACTTTGAAGCGTGAGTACCTAACCGAAAGAGTCCCTACAAAATCAGATAATTAAGTTAAAATGTCGTCTGACGAGGAGCCAAGCACAAGTGCGAGTGTAAGTAGAAAAAAATTTCTACAATATTATACAAAAGAATGGGAAGAAGAATTTCCAGGTTGGCTGCAAGATAGTCGTAAAGGCGAAAGCTATGCCTATTGTAAGAGTTGTAATAAAGATATCAACATCACATCAGGAAAAGACGCTATAAAGAAACATAGTTCTTCACAAGCACACTCAGTATCATCAAAGAAATTAAAATCATTTTTAATTTCAGGTGAAATAAGATTAGTCTCGTTTGTTGCTGAACACAATCTACCATTCACTATTATGGAGCACCTACCGCAGTTGATGCAAGCCGTTTGTCCTGATTCAAAAATAGCAAAAGAAATAAAATGCTCTTCAACCAAAACTCATGACATAATTGATCATATTATAGGTAAAGAAAGTTTCAATAATTTATGTGAATATCTAGGGCAAACTAAGTTTTCGCTTATTATTGACGAGTCCACTGATCTTAGTACGACCAAACACTTGTGCTTAGTTGTGAGATATGCGAAAATGAATCGTATTAAAGATTGTTTTTTAGCTCTTATTCCATTAGAAGAAGCTAATGCAGCAACCTTATTTGAACACATTGTAATTTTTTTTAGAAGCAATAATATTCCATATAAAGATACTCTAATAGGTTTTGCATCTGACGGAGCAAACGTAATGATGGGACGTAATAATTCTGTTGTAACATTGCTGCAAAATGAAATTCCTAACATTTTTATACTTAAATGCGCCTGCCATTCGTTTCACCTTTGCGCGTCATATGCTTGTACCAAATTGCCACGTTTTATAGAGGATCTTGTAAGAGACATTTACAACTACTTTTCTTCTAGCCCAAAAAGAGTGGCAGAGTTTAAAAACTTTCAAATGTTTTGCGACTTAAAAGTACATAAAATACTTCACCCCTCTCAAACACGCTGGTTATCAGTACATGCAGCAGTGAAGAGAATATTGGAACAACTCTCTGCTCTCAAACTATTTTTTATAGACCAAATATCTAACAATGATCATCTTTTAGCTGCAGAACATATATTACAAAAGCTCCAAGATCCTACTACGATATTATTTTTGGAATTTTTAGATTTTGTATTACCATTATTTACCGATTTAAATAAAGAAATGCAAGCAGAACACCCGAAAATTCATAATTTATATGAAAAAATAACTGGAAAATTAAAAACTATTTTTGATTGTTTTTTAAAAAGAGAATATTTAACTAGCACTCCAATCGAAAATGTTGATTTTAAGAATCCCAGAAATTTTATGGATATTGATGACGTATACTATGGTGCTGCTGCGTCTAATACACTTCTAAGTAGTTCAGAAAATCTAAACTCAGATCAAGTAAATTTGTTTAAATGCTGATGCCTAGATTTTTATATCGAAGCTTGTAAGCAAATAACCACGCGGTTTCCATTGAAAAATAACCCAATAAAAGGTTTAGACATAATTGATCCAAAAAATGTTAAAATTGGCAAAACTGCTTCGATAGTTCCTGTGAGTAGGCTCTTTCCCAATATTGTTCACAGCAATGATTTCCAGGAAATTGATACAGAGTGGCGCATTTTAAGAAATTGTGAACAAATCAAAACATTTCCTGATGTAGAACTATTTTGGGATGAAGTAAGTTTACTAAAGCGTGGCGATGAAACTCAAATGATTTCATCTTTAATATTTTATCACTTCCCCATTCATCCGCTAACGTTGAACGCATATTTTCACATATTAATCTTTTAAAAACAAAGCAGCGAAATAGGCTGTCTACTGAATCAATCACTGGTCTATTACATTCAAAACGACTATTTAATACAGCTAATTGTTACGATTTTGAAATTAATTCGAAGATGACTGCGGCTATGGCCAAAGAATATTGGTATATAAAATAATTATGATTGTTACAAATTAGTCTGTAAGTTTTTTTAATAAATAAACGATTTTTATTGAATATTGTATTTTTTTTTGTCAAATACCGATTTTGGGTACAAATATACCGATTTTAGCTGGCAATTCTACCGATCTCGCTCTATGGCGTTCGAGATCACTGCTCCCTCCCTCTCCCTCCCTCAGTTCAAGTCAGTTCGTAGTATCCCTTAGTAGTCTGTGGCAGGGGGGTGACAACTTTAGTTCCCCCTAAATAGTTTTGGCGCTAGTGTCGGTACGTTATTGTTTTTTATCTGTGGAATAATCTGTCAATGTAGTTTTTGTCAATGTCATTAAAGGCTCCGCCATTTTTTGTTTTGTAATTTGTTATTGTGCTTGATTGTGCTGTGTGATTTCGAGTTGAGTGCCGGTTGATCTTGTGTTCTCCTCCCTTCGGGTTGAGTTGAGATACTTGTGAAGCCATCCTCCTCTGTCCTCAGTGCAATAATCAATGTGTAATCTGTGATACGTGTGTCGCGTACCATGGCGTTACAACTAAAGTGTTGTGTTGGTGGTTGTGATTCAACGAATCACAATGAAAAACTATTTTGCATGCCCGTGAAAGACAGTCTTCGAAATTTGTGGATGTCGTTTTTAGTTCCGACTAATCCGGCTTTGCTTGGACTCAAAAAGAGCCAGTTGTTAAACTACCGTGTTTGTGCCAAACATTTTGACCGTACACAATTTGATGAAGCTGGTTCTTGGATCCGGTATTCGTATCCTTGCTTGTTTACCGCATCGGAGATAGCACATGGGGTGCCACTTAATAATGAAGGTAAGTTTCCTTCTCACTTTAACTAAAAAAGTATTCAGTTCATGTGTGTGTATCTATTGAAAAGCCATATCAAATTAAGTTGTCTAATGTGTGACTTGTGTATTGGTAGTGATATATAATTATTACTTCCATAGGATGTAATAAATCCATACTTTCTTACTTTTAACTAGTACTAATTCTTACTTCTCTTGTAAAATTCTCTTGTCACAATGTTGCTACCTTAGAAATAATTTATATCGTAGAACAGCAATTGTCGGGTCAGCTATGCAAAGGTCTGTCTGTCTATTACCTCTTCATGGTCAAACCACTGAACCGATTTTGCTAATATTTGGTATGGAGATACTTAGAGTTCCGGGAAAGGACATAGGATACTTTTTATACCAGAAAAATATACGGTTCTTGCGCAATAAACAAAATTTTAGCAAAAAGGAGTTGTGGGTATCACCTAGTAATAATATGAAGATAATTCAACTTTCCTCTTAATAATCAATGAGTAGTTTTGCTACTGACTATTATTAAAACAAATTTTTATTTTTCAGAGTACAAAGTTGAAAATGAACATAATTATTGTTCATCTACCAATGAACAAGAGCCAGAAGTGAATGCACAAGATGTTGTAATGGTAACGGGCATGCAAGGTAACTACAAGAAAAAATGTTTTTTTCTTCATGAATAAGCCTGTGAGAATTATTAAATGCTATAAATGTTTGATTCCATTATGTATGTTAATTTATATCTTCGATTTTTTTTTGCAGCTGATGCATCATTGGTAGACCACCAATACATAAAAACTAACCAAGAAGCTTGTTCAATTATCCAATGTGAAGGTTAGTATATATACCTAATGTAAGTCATGATGAATGTTAATCCAACTTGAGTATACAATAATAATATTGTTTTCATTTCTAGGACTTACATCTTCACTTCCATCAACAAGCCTATCAGGATGTGATATTTTGGCAGTCCCAGAGGGGTCAAATAATACTCCAAATTTGAATTTTGCTCAAATTAAAACAGGTATTTTGTTACTTCCGTGTACATCATATTATAGGATGTTATGATCTTGTGAGGGTATATGTTTAATTAATGGTACCTTTAATATCTTTTTGATTGTTTTGACAGACATAATAAAAAGCAGCACTAACATCTTTGCACATCTTTGTATCTCTGTATATACATAATGTTTGAGTTAATAAGTTGTATTATTAATTTCAGGCAAATCTGTGAAAAAACAACTTCATTCTAAAAGTCGCAGATTCATGAAGAAATGCACTGATATTATGAATAAAAGTTTGGGCAGCTCAGGCATAAAGAGACTTGAAAAAGCACAAAATATTGCAAACAACTGTAATATAATGGAAGGTTTTAACTCCTTGACTAAGAAATGTCAAGCCTTCTTTTTAATGCAAACGCGACTTATGAGAAAAAAGATGGAAAGAAGGTTTTCTTTAGATGAGAAGCTGTTTGCCCTAACACTTCTGAAACAGTGTAAGCAGACTGGGTATAAATTCCTTAAGACCATGTTTGCCCTGCCATCAAAAAGAACATTAACTCGTATCTCTCAAAAAATAAATTTTGAATGTGGTCTAAATAAAAACATATTCAACCACATCAAGTATATAACCAAGTCATGGGACACAAAGAAGAAACTGTGTTCATTAGTATTTGATGAGGTCGCTCTAACGCCATGACTGATATATAATGCAAACAAAGAAAAAATAAATGGTTTCGTTGATATAGCAGGAGAGCGGAAGCAAAAATTGGCTGATCATGCATTAGTTTTCATGGTCAGAGGAATTTATTCATCATGGAGGCAAAGTATTGCGTATTATTTTTGTGAGGGAACAGTCTCAAGTGCTGAACTTCAAAAAATATTGAAGCAGATTGTACCACAACTGCATGAAGCTGGCCTGTTACCAGTAGCAATGGTTTGTGATCAAGGGTCAACATTTAGGTCTTGTTTTAGAACATTAAAACAAGACACATGTAGACAACAAAGCATTGAGGGCAAAAACTCTGGTAAGTTTTTAAAATCTATTAAAAATAATAAACTCTGCTACAATTTGACATGCTATTAAACATAACAATATTGATTTCAGCTGAATATGTAAAATGATAACTATTCTTCATTCATTAATATACTATTCTAAAAAAAAGATAAAAAAATATAAATATGGCAAAATTAATATATATACTTATTTATATGTGTGATTTCTTATTTGTAGATAATACAGTACACATTGCTGGATATAACCTTTACCTCTTCTATGATCCTCCACATTTATTGAAGGGTATCAGGAACAACTTTATGGACAAAGATATGTTGTTTAGAGGGAAAAGGGCATCATGGAAGGATATCTTGTATATATATGATTTGGATAACAAATCAGGTTAGTAAATCTTTTGTGTATTAAATTTTTTTTTAAATATTAACTGTATAGTAGTAGGCAAACAGGCTGTCTTGACAACCGTCACAATGATAATTCATAATCTTGTATAACAGGTCACACTAGAGCCCTGCCAAAGTTAACAGCTGAACATGTTGATGTACAGAAAATAAAAAAAATGAAAGTGAAAACAGTCGCCCAGGTTTTGAGTGCTCGCACTGCAGCAATGCTGAATTACACTCATGCTGTTCGTAAGTTTTAATAATAAGAAAATCATTCATATTGTAAAATATACATACAGAGTAGCATAATAATTAGTAGTAGAATGATTATGATATATACATTTTTTTTTGTTGATTCCTTGATCTTGCAACAATAGGTAGTTCAAGGACTAATTGTCCTTGAACTTTAAACAGATTTGTTGTGTTGCTTATGATGTATAAATAATGAAATCCTCTGATAGCTTTATCTACTAGATATCTTGTACTATCAGAGAAGTTGATTCCTAGGCAGATGGGTGATCAACGTAGTTTGGTCGCGTTACATCAAACCCAGCTGAAAGATCACAATATACTTTGTTCCTCTGTCTACGCAATATACATTGATTTGACATGATCCAACCAAATGACGTTGGTCCGTCAACTGCCTAGGCATCAATTTCCTCGATGATACAATATAATTTTTGCTAACCATTTATTTTCACACAACACTAGATCACAGTTTTTAAAATAATTGGTACTAAAAAAGTGATTTGAAAATCACTGCATTGAAATACATGGGTTTATATTTTTTATTAAATCATAAACTATAAATATTATTATTTACCTACAACTAATAAAAACTAAGGAAATGTAACTCCTATACTATTATTGTTTTGAATTTGGTTCCTCTTTGAAGTGTTATTGAATATCAGCTGCAGCCCTACAGCCCAATACCACTGAAGGTCACCTATATTTTAAATATGTATTGAAAATGTGTACCTAGGTATACACTTTTGACAAACCATACAACAACATATTTTTTACGTCCAGTTACTCTTCCTTAGTTTTTATTATTCGTAATTATTTACAAAATATTTACATGTAGGAAGACATTTTACTTGAAGTTGTTTTTTATTTTATTTCAGATAAACACCTTGATAGCTCATCAAAGCATGAAACAATGAAAAATACTGCAGAGGCAGTAGAGTTTTTTGACGACCTGTTTGACAGCGTGAACGGGTCGTCAGGAGGGACAAAGGCAAGTTGAGGTGTGCTGTGAAACCCAACTCAGTTCACCGAGAATCCTGGCGCACCTCAATACGAGTATTACAAAATATCCAATTTATAGACGCGAAAAGCAAACCTGCTATACAATCGGGGGCGCCCAGAAATGTGTGAGTGCCATCTTTAGACGGCTGGATTGTGACATTGGAGAGTTTCTTGGGTTTATCCGAATTACTGTTTAAACAATATGGGGTAGATTATTTTTACCCCAGATACATAAATCAGGATCCCCTTGAAAAATTTTTTGGGCGTATAAGGGCTATAAATTATAGAAATGTGAACCCTGACGTGAATACATTTGGATATGCATTCAAATCCTTGATTATGTCAAATATATTAAGTCCACATTCGGCATTCGCAAATTGTGAAGAAGACAATGGTGACTCAATCATCGATATCAAACATTTATTTTCAGAAGAAAATATTGGCGTCGATAAAGAAAATATCGCACCAAATATATCTATCGCTCCGTCACCATTGTCTCCTAAAACATTAAATATTTGTAATGTAATTTCTGAAAAGGTCAGGGTTCAAATATCCGCATATACTGCTGGCTATATATGTAGGAAAACTACAAAAAAAGTTAATTGTCACAAATGTACAAAAACATATACAACAAATGAAAGCCAGGGGATCCATAAATATATTCAATATAGAGAGTATAAAAGATTAAAAAACAGTAATTTGGCATGTCCCAAACCACAATTGCTAATTCTTTATAGAGAAATTTCCCAAATTACTCATAATTTTTTAAATGAAAATAGCCACCATTTAGAATTAAAAAAGAAATTAAATATAATAAAAAAACAAAAAAATATTTCATGGCTGGGATGCAAAGAACACAAACGAGTTATACAAAATTACATGATTCCATTAATTTTGAGGCTCCAGTGTCACAATTGGTGCAAAATTATTAATATATTAGAAGGTAAAATTAATGAAAAATATGTAGAAGGTGCAATGCAATTAAAAGCCCTACAAAAATATAAAAAAATTAGGTTAAGAAAAGCTAAGTTAAATAAAAAGCTAAGTTAAAAAAATTTATTAAAAATATGTTGTTTTATTATTTTTTGAAACTCTTGATTGAAAATATCAAAATCTATCGATTCTGAATATATCCATAAATATCGATTTCATGGCCCCACTTTTTTAAATTTATCTATGCTCTACTTATTTTTTATCTGTGCGTCTCATTTTGACACCTTTGAAAATAAACGGCGATCGCAGCGCCAAAACTACTTTTAAAGGAACTACGCAAACAAGCTGTCTTATCTGTAGCTTGCTACATATACAGGTGACCTGAAATTCGATACATTCCTTTGAAAGACAGAAAGTAGACCTCATTTACAGTAATATTTTTCATGGCATCCCCTATCCGAAAGTTTATATTTACAAAGTTATTGAAATTTCAAAAATTTTTTCTTTATTTTCGACTTTTTGACTTTGACATGACGTATTTTTAAAAATGTTTGTCTTTTTAGTGATTTTTTTTGTATTTTAACCGTCAATGAGTCAAATATTATTTTTAAGGAATAAATAGGGACAAACTAAGCGAGAATTTTTCATTATGAGACATGAAACAGAATTTTCTTTTAAGAAAAATGCACATTTTTCTTAAAAACAGGTCATTTTCTTAAAAAAATGTATGATACAGTGCGTACAAATATTCTAAATAACTTCCTTATCTCATTAGCTTTCCAAAAAGGTGCAAATGTCTACATAAAAATATGACGTTGTAGTAAACATATTAGAAGTAAAATGAAATAATATCTAAATCGATTTATTTGCGATAAGGTTAAAATAAAAGGAAAAACTTGAATTTAATTACGTTTATTGTGTTTAAAAAACATCAATGTTTAATTAAATTTAATAATAAATATTCTACTTTAGGTCTTGTTCAAAATGTGAACCACTGTTTCTGATACAGGCCCGTAGTCTTCTCCGTACCTCTGTTTTGATTATTCTGGTAGTAAGACTAGTTTTGATTTCTTCTGCTGCATTTCTTATGCGGCTTCTGAGCTCCTCTACAGTAGTTATGGGTGTAGTATACACCAAAGCCTTCATATGACCCCAAAGATAAAAATCACACGGGGTCAAATCGGAACACCGTGCTGGCCAAGGAATTGGCCCGCCTCGACCTATACAGCGATGTGGGTAAGTTTGGTCTAGCCACTGGCGTACGCCGCGGCGGAAGTGGGCCGGGCAACCATCATGCTGGAAAATCATATTACGACGAGTTGCTATTGGCACATCTTCCATTAAACCAGTAATCTCCGCTCTTAGGAAATGTTCGTACATTTCACCATTTAAATTTTGAGGCAAAAAATGAGGTCCAACTAAATTATTATTAATTATACCCATCCAGACATTTAGACTGAATCTGGTTTGATGGGCCCTTTTTTTATCCTGAGATTTTCTCCTTTTGGTGCCCAGTAATGTGTGTTGTGGAAATTGTTTATCCCGTCACGGACAAATTTCGATTCATCCGTTCACAATATTCTTGAGAAGAAATTGCGATCCTCCATGTTTGCATTTATCATAAAACGGCAGAATTCCATTCTTCTAACCGGGTCTCCCTCTTCCAACGCTTGGACAGGTGTGTATTGAAATGGATGTAGACGCGCTGTGTGTACTGTAAACCACACCCTCCATTGACTCAATCCAAGTCTTCTAGCTGCCGCTCTTGTAGAAATAGAAGGATCATTTTGAAAAAGTGTTAAAATTTCTTCTTCTTCTTCTGGAGCATACAAACGAGGTCTGCTTGAATCGCCACGTCTTCTATCACCACGGCCGCTTTCCCGAATTCGTCGAAATGTTGTTGAAAACACTCTAACGTTTGGCACTCGTCGATTCGGAAAACGTTCAACGTATGTTCTTCGTGCAGCAGCAGCATTACCATTACAAAGTCCGTAACAAAACAAGATGTCAGCGTATTCATCGTACTCAAAAGCAGCCATCGCGATACAAAAAAATCACAAGTAGAAGTAAGGGTGTAGTTTAAAGCAACAATACGTCCGTACACGGCAATAGTTGACTTAAAACTAATATTAGCTACTAAATTTGCTCTCTAAGCCAGTCGGTAACTCATTGACAAAGGGCCGCGATGACAGTAGTCGAAACATCCCGAAGTTTGAACAAAGGAAATAATTGAAAAAAAAGATCGCCTCAGGTAGAGTAATTCTTGAGATAACGTTACCTGATGATTGTTTTGTCTTTGTTTATTACATGTTCATATTTTTATGTACATATTTGTACCTTTTTTGGAAGCTTATGAGGTAAGAAAGTTATTTAAGGTATTTGTACGCATTGTATCATACAACTTTTTAAAGAAAATGTTTTTGTTGCACAAGAAAAATGCACATTTTTCTTAAAAGAAAATTCTGTTTCATGTCTCATAATGAAAAATTCTCGCTTAGTTTGTCCCTATTTATTCCTTAAAAATAATATTTGACTCATTGACGGTTAAATACATAAAAAAATCACTAAAAAGACAAACATTTTTAAAAATACGTCATGTCAAAGTCAAAAAGTCGAAAATAAAGAAAAAATTTTTGAAATTTCAATAACTTTGTAAATATCAACTTTCGGATAGGGGATGCCATGAAAAATATTACTGTAAATGAGGTCTACTTTCTGTCTTTCAAAGGAATGTATCGAATTTCAGGTTACCCTGTATTAATCTGTGGTCTGTGGTTAGTTCTGCTGATATCATAGAAGCGAGGGCACGCCGTTTGTTTGCCTCTAAGAATATCTTGTCCTGACAATACATAAAACAATAATTTTGGAGTGCATTTTAGTGTCTCTACTCAACTTAAAAAATCCTCTTCTTCACCCAACACGCACATTGTGTGAGTCGTGTTCTTCAGTAGTATTACTTATCATCTATGGTCGTGTTTGTGTCCGGTACCAGTACAAACAGATAAACGAGTAAGTACTTAAACTTATTATTTTCGTTATACGTAATTTTTCAAGTAATATAAGAGGTAATATAAACTGATGGGAATTATGTTTGTGTTTTAGTTTTGACAAAATAGTACTTTTTGAAGAAAAAGAAAACAGAATAGATAGTCGTGGGTTCAAGTCATGCGCGCTCGTGCTTTATCGCAGTCATACTTGCTTTTACTAAAGCATATAAAACTAACTTTCCGCCTTTTCTTATTTGCCGTGGGAAATACCTATAGCTTATGTTACTCAGGGATAACTTAGTACGTACGATGTGTGACGAGATACGTCTAATGGTAAAATAATTTTAAATCGTCTCGTCGAAAGAGTTAAATCGGTCCAGTAGTTTTTTGAGTTTATTCATTACGAACATGCACAAATATATACAAATCTTTCCTCTTCATTATATTAAGTATTAGTATAAAATAAATGGGTAACAGGCAAGAGGCTAAATCAAGCAAATATGTTTATATACATATTTCTTTTACATTTTGTTAGAATAGAAAATAGATTCACTAACCAATTTATTTTAGAGCGCTGGTGATGCTATAAATATATTCATATTTTGTTACAGGAAATAAAAAATGAAGTATGAAAAATACAAAAAGAAATCTGATGACAAATCATCGGTGTGGCATTATTTTCTATGTGCGCAAGATGGCCAGAGTGGAAAATGCAACATGTGTGAAGCCATCAGAAAATGCGCAGGGGGATCAACGACCGGGTTAAGTTTGCATTTAAAATCATTTCATCCGATTGACCTCAAAAAGGCAACAGTCGTAAATACCCTATCGAATGAACAATCTACATCGTCAGCGTCCCCTCAGGTGCGAGTGCTCCAACCTGTTCAACAAAATACAGAAACTTCATCACAATCTTTGACTAGCTTACCTAAAAGAGAAAGATAACTGAATACTTTGAGAGTTCTAACCCAATGGAAACCACAATTATTAGAATGACTGCTCTAGATGGAATACAATTTTCAAAGTTTTGCACGTCAAAGGATTTAAGACGCGTGCTCGTAGCTGCGGGTTATAATCGTCTGCAGTCAATTCCAAAATCAATCAAAACAAATTTTTTCATTGACATTTTTCATTGACATTCGACGAATGGACATCTTTACGAAACCGCAGATACATAAATGTCAACTTACATACTGCAATTGGAAGCGAGTTTTAAGATGGGTCCTGGATGGATTAAAAAATATTGGTTTAGTCAGAGTTGATGGCACAATGCCCGCGGAAACTTGTATCAGGCTACTGAAAACAAAACTACTTGAGTTTGAGCGTTGGACCGAGACATCGTGGCAATAACAACTGATGGTGCCAGTGTGATGTGCAAAGTCGGCCGCAACATAGAAGCGTTTCATCAAATCTGTCTGGCACACGGGATACATCTTGGAGTGTCAGACGTATTGTATAGAAAAGCCACTACCACAGAATCCACAGAATACGATTAAAATGAAACGTCAAATGATGATGAAAGTGAGGATGAAGATGGTGACAATGAAATATTCACATTTATTGACATTTCAGCACCACGTTTCAACTTGGAATATGGTGGTGTGATAAAGAAAACACGCTCTGTGATAAAAATGTTTTTGAAATCTCCAACAAAAAATGATGCATTACAAAAATATGTAAGAGAGCAAGAAGGGTGTGATCTGGCCTTAGTTTTGGATTGCAAAACTAGTTGGTCTAGTCTAGCCGACATGAAAGAGAGATTTAACCGACTGAAGCCGTGCATTGAAAAAACTCTGATAGACTTCAACTCTGCTATCAAGTTTTCCCAAGAGGAGTTCGTGTTGCTGCATTCCATTCAAAAGAGCCTGAAAGTTGTCAAGATCACAGTGGAAGCACCAAGCTGCCCTTAAATATATGCTAAGAAAATTAGATAACCAAAAAACAAGTCTATCCAAATCTCTGGCGGAAGCTCTAAGAAAGCGCATATCGGAGAGACAACAACCTCTGACTGCAGTATTACAGTATCTCCATAACCCAGAAGAATATTTCCAAGAAAATGCGGAGACACTCCGAGTCAACCTTCCAGAGTTTCCTAGAATGAGCTGTGATGAAATTATTACTTCAATTGCTGAACTTGTTCAACGTTTGCAAAAGCAGACTCTCCACTCTCTTGCTTTACAAAACACAAGTGCGATGAGCTGGCGCTAATGCTTCTGCTGAAAAGGTAACAAGTGATGATGACACAGGTACTGGTACTGTTACCAGTACCTGTGTCATCAAAAATTCATCTGTGATGGAAATAGAACTTAATAAAGCAATAGAAAAATCTATGGCCAAAAAGCAAAACAGACCCCAGATCGGTGAGATCGGAGAGGAAGTAGAAGATAATATTAAAACATTAATTTGTATTGAAATGACATTGTATGAAAATGGAGGTACTAGAGGCAAATTTTTGGACGCAGCTTACAAGTACCTGTTAAGCATTCCTCCCACGAGCGTTGAATCAGAAAGGGCCTTTTCAGCTGCAAGTTACATATGTAACAAAATAAGATCATCGCTCAACGACGCAAGTTTAGACACGTTGTGTTTTCTTCGTTCGATTTTCCAACAAACGCGATCTGCCTGATTGATGGACTAAAGTTGAATTGCGCCCACACCCATATTTTCGTTTATTTTAAAATAATTACTTTTTTTTTTATCATTAAAGACTAAGACTGATTTCAATATTTTATTGTGATATATGTGCCAATGAAACAATATAAATAATTCTTGGATCAAATAAGGTATTTTCTTTAGTATTCTTAATAACAAATTACTTTAATTAGGTAATCATTTAGTGGTTTCTATTTCTAGGGAGTTGATAAATAGTTTTGAGTGTTTCTGCTATACAGCGCAGAAAACTTCTTTAATAACTCTCCGCAAACGAGACTTACTAATCGTTCTTGGAATTATTTAAACATTAACTAGCAGTGTTTCAAGAAATACCGAAAAAATATCGAAATTTCGGTATAGGTACCGGTAATTGAAATACCAATACGGTATGAAAAATTATTCCGGTATTCCATGCCCTAGTGCTGTCATAATTTTCATACAATTCTCTTTTGATGAAGTTACGAATACGTACTTGTCAATTGTTCCTGCCAACCCCACTGTTTCTTTTTATTAAATTTGTATTGCAGTATTTATGAACCAATATCCCCAATAATTATTATTAAATCTATCTCAATTCTAGGACTAAATATATAAAAAGACAGGGATAAAGTAAACGGAATAGTATATTTTATATTTAAACTTAAAAGTTAAATAGATTTTTCTCTATTGCTTTCTCAGATTCCCATGCTCCGGGATCCTGTTCTTGTTTTATTCTCTTGGCAGGTTTCCCCTCTGTCTCCTCCTTGATTTTTCGTTTCTTCTTTTTCTTCTTAGAACTCTCATCTTCCTCTTTTAAATTTATGCTACCGTCAGCTTCAGACTCTCTTTCAATTGTTTCCTTATCTTTTTTGTGCTTCTTTTTCTTTTTATACATCTCCTGCTCTACTGCCTCTGGCTGTAAGTCATTCTCTGACAAGCGTTCACGAACCACCTTTGGCACCTTTATAGCCTTCTTATAGTCTGTACCGAACAACGGATGGCGGGATTTTGTGTCTGGCAACGGAATAAATCTAGTCTGATTATTAGTAATTACTGAATCATCCTGTATGTGTGGGACAGGTATCCTTTTATGAAACACTATTGTTTTTAATATGGATATGTTTTTGAGATATACATTCTTTTTACTATATGTAACTAAGGGCAGTTTGGTATCCGTTTCTGCTATTATACCATCGTATGTCTGACCGGAAACTTTAAGTTTACTCTTACCGTCCAAGACTAAATTTACATCTTTGAAATTGTTTATGTCTATTTCAGTTGGACATTTTAAAATCAAAATATCTTCGTCATCCGTCTTAAATGGGAGAAATGAAGTTAGTGGAAAGAAATTTGAATTTCTTTGCAAAAATGTTTTAACTTCTTTAGAAAAAGAAACATCCATATCTGATTCGTAACCATTTTCAAGGGTGGTTACCGGTTCATCGTCTTCAAACTTTAACTGATCACATATTTTTTTTGTTTTTTTAGGTACTGTTGAAGGTATTGCACTAATGTTCATTGTTTCATTAGTAATATTCAAATCGTTTTCTATGAAGGTGGATGAAGGCACTTTGTTTCTTTTGCTATTTTCATTTAAAATGGATTGTTTGTTATCATTGTTTTCGAAGTCTTCATGTAAATTATTTATAGTTTCATTGCCCACATCCTCACTCTCACCATGTTTAGATTTCTTTTTTTTCTTCTTCTTTCTTACACTATCCTCTACAGATGATATGTTTAATGCATCATTATCTTGTGTGTCATTTAGTAAAGTTGATGGATTAATAGATTCCTCTTGGGATTTTTTATGTTTTTTATTTTTCTTTTTTCTTGGTTCATCAGTATCATCTGCACTTTCTTGTTTTATCCTTAAATTATCGAAGCTTTCAGAATGAGCTACACTATCCTTGGGTCCACTTGTATCTCTATCACTTTCTGGTTCTACTTTAATATGTTTTCTCTTTGCTGGCCTGGCATCACTTACAGATGAGTCATTATCATGTTTTCTTTTCTTTGCCTTTTTGTCCTTTTTCCCTTTAGAATGATTGACTAGATTATCTTCATTATCTTGTTCATGGTTACTGAGTTCCATGTTAGAGGTCCTAAAATGAAATTTATTTGATTAGGTTGTAGGACGCTTACACATTAGCAATTTTACAAAAAACTAGAATGATATTATATAAATTTTTGGCCTTAAAATTTTATTGCATATTTAGATTCTTAAAAACATAGGTACACGCTATTGCTTGATTCACTGTCAGAAGAAGCATTAATCCACCCTACACTGCTATCTGAGTCATAATCCATTTATCATTTGTCGACTACGAATACACTTCTTTTAAGAAATTAATTTTTAACCAATACATAAATTAACAGAAACATAAATTGTTGATTCGATATAATCACATGAACATAACCTCTTTTTCTTGTTTTTTTTTTTTTTTTTTTATTTAAGGCATTGTTCTTCTTCAATGTTTTTTTTTTATTATAATTTATATATGGCATCGGCTTATAATCATTTGCCAGTGTCAAGTTAAAAAGGCGGGAAATAGAACTTACGTTTCAATTTTGCAACACCGTATTCCTATATCGTCAAGTTTACTCAAAATGTATCCGACTGAAGGACTTTGTATCCATGGTCATGAATAAATTAATTTAAAAAAAAATAATAATATCGTCAAGTCGAAAGTCTAGTCAAAGTTCAAATATAGAGTCAGTACAGTCTATGAGTCATGTCAGTCGATTCAGTAGTGGTAGAAGCTTTACTGAAAGTTCCTAGGGAGTTTTGGCGGGAAACACAAAATAGCACGTTTTTAGAAGTATTGTAACTTGCCCACACTTGTGCACGATAACGAATATTTAATGGTTAATATTCTACCAACATAATACATTAAGAACCGAAATAACACAAATTTATGAGGCTTTACAAATTCCACAACATCACCCATTGATCTCCCCGGCCATGGAGAATAGAATTAAGGAGTACCATCTCCATACATGAAAAGTATCCGTAAAATAACGTTAAATAGGGGGCGCTACAGACGCAGACGGGAGTAAAACGGCAAAATTTAAACGTATAATTAAATCTTAGCATCTATTTCGGTTTTTTATATAAAAATATTTTCGACTATACGAGTAATTAGAATTTTCATGATTTACTGAACTTTTAATCTACTAAGTCGTCAAAAATTTTAAATAACTAAACTCAACTCACTTTACTTCATCTCTTATTGCTAACTTCATATCACACACCTTTGCCACTCTAGCGCCATTATGGCCAGTTTTGGAACTATTATTTAATTACTTTTGTCGGACACTTTTTAGCTTTTTTGCCTTAGAGAGATGGTACTCCTTACCTCTATTCTCCATGTCCCCGGCAAAACTCCGCCTTCAATATTTGACTTTTTTTTTTTATTTAATTGCTCTATGTTTTTTTTTATTTGAAATGAAAATCAAAGCAATAGTGTTTCTTTAAAGCCGCGTCTCCTGCGCGTGTTTTTTTCGAAACATTACACAAAACATCGAAACATTGGGGCGTGACTATACACATTTGTATGAGAATATACAATATTTTTGTCTTCCAAGACGGACGGAAAACATTCCTCGCGCGGGTAGAGAGGGGAAGGAATGTGTAATTTCTTAACAACTGTTACACCACTCACATGACCATTAAACAGAAATACGGAAGAAATTATTTATGAATCCCCAATCAATTCGTAACACTAGTATACGAATCTATTCGTAACACTAGATATATACTAAAATTACGGATCAGTAAGTATGGCCATACTCGAAATTTGGGGGTCTAAAAAGGCCAATTTAGATGTTTCATATATTTTTTTCTATACAATTTTTTTTTACAATAGAAATGCTTAAAATGGCGCAAATAATATGAGTTGAAAAAAATATATGAAAAACCTAAACGGGCCTTTTTATACCAAATTGTTTTCTCCTAGATTCTGCATCTGCAATCGCTAAAACTGCGAGTGCTTACGTCCTCCTCATCGGAACTCGTGATCTAGTCTACACAAAATGTTTTGTTTCAATCAAAAACATTTTCTATAGGAGACAGCTTGTGTATGAAAACAAATGTTTTTGTTTCATGTTTTCTGTGTAATGTTTCGAAAAAACATAAGCAGGAGGAAGAGCCTTGACAGTACATTTTGATAAGCTTCATTTAGTAACTTTCATATCTCTATTAAAAATGTGAAAGTTTGTGAGAATGGATGAACGTTTGTTACTCTTTAACACAAAGACTATTGAACGGATGTTGATGACATTTGCGTTTTGCGAGAAAGAGATGGGCACTATTTTTTATTTGCTTAAAATTTTTAATCGCGTCAATCTACATAAGTACTTTTTTTAGATTTATGTATGTAAGCTAGGAACTTACACATACGACTTTGAGCTGAGGGAAGTAGGTATATAGGCTAATGTGAGGGCTGGAGAAATCTGGGACTGACCTTATTGTTGAGCTGGTGGTTCTGTATCTGGGCGGAGGTTTCTTCTCACTACACTACACAGCTGTTGAGCGGATTATCGATAGATTTATCGCGGTTCGCCGGCGAATTTGGTATTATATTAACGAGCACAAATAAATATGCGCACACGCGTTCGCGTTCACTAGGTTTCGGGATGAGCTGAAAATGCATCCGGCGCGGGAGGGGTTCTAAATGCAAGTGTTCGTCACTCTCTGACAGCGCCCCTGAGTCGGTCGGCCATACTTCACGTAGTGATGTCCTTTGTGTTCATTCCAAACGTCGCGCCAGTGTTGGCGCGAACATCCTGGGGGGCCCGCACAGGCGGCGAGCTGAGGGGCATCCTGAGCAGAATCCAGTGGGAGCCGGGCAATCTTGCCGACAGGCCTCCGCAGCTGGCCTTGAGTCGTGTCCAAGTCCACAACTCTGATGACTCCGTCCTTCCCAGGTAGCAGACGTGAGATTCTTCCCATCTTCCATTGTAGAGGAGGCAAATTGTCCTCCTTGAGCAGAACCAGTTCTCCAATTTTGGGTGGAGAGGAAGAGGAAAGCCATTTGGAGCGGATTTGAAGGGTATGGAGGTAGGACTTGGTCCAAAGGTTCCAAAAGCGCTGAGAGAGTGATTGAATGAGCTGAAAGCGTTTGAGCGGAGATATTACTCTTTCATCTAGAGTCAGCTCGGGGAGAGCTGTGAGCGGACGGCCAATGAGAAAGTGGCCAGCAGTAAGGGGCTGATAGTCCGTGGGATCGGACGAAAGTGGACTGATGGGCCGAGAGTTTAACACAGCTTCGATTCTAGTGAGCAGAGTTAAGAATTCCTCGAAAGTGAGGTGTTGCTCACCGATAACACGGTATAGAAGTTGCTTTGTGGATTTAACATTAATCTCATGGATACCTCCCATCCATGGGGCTTTAGGCGGATTGAGTAACCAAGTTATATTTTGAGTTGAGAGTTTATGAGAAATGGCGTCGTTATTGTCATTGAGAAATTGTTGTACCTCTAGTAGATGATTCCTAGCTCCTACATAATTTGTGCCACAATCCGAACGTATCAATACCGGAAGTCCGCGACGTGAGCAGAACCTTTGTAATGTTGCAATAAACGCTTCGGCAGTGAGCGATGAGACTGGTTCTAAGTGAACCGCCTTTGTAGTGAGGCAAACAAATATGCAAAAATATCCCTTAATTAACTTAGCATTACGTAATTGACTTGATTTGAGCAGAAACGGTCCGGCGAAATCTGTTGATACGTGACTAAATACGGGCTGAGGTATGACTCTATCAGCTGGCAGGTCAGCCATGATAGGTACTTCGGGCTGAGCGCGGCAACGGAAACATCTTATGCATTTAAACGTTCTGTGCCTTATAATGCGGCGGGCAGATAATATCCAAAATTGCTGACGTAAAATAGCATGTAGCGTGTCCGTGCCAGGGTGGCAGTTTATGCGATGATAGTCATCTATTATGAGGTCTACGAGCGGACTAGAACTAGGCAAAATGTATGGGTGTTGAGCATCGTATGTGAGTTCCGAACGAGTGAGTCTACCTCCTACTCTGAGGAGACCGTCCTGCGTAAAAGGCGACAGACGTTGTAGTCGTACTGTGCAGATTCTATCGGTTTGCAGGCGGTGAATATCTTCTGCGAATGCATTCTGCTGTACAGAGCGGATCCAGAAAAGCAATGCTTGTCTACGTTCACTTACAGTTAGAGGGCCTAGTTGTCGCGAGTTTGAATTTAGTTTACAGTTACGAATGCATCGCCTCATGTAGGCAGTGACACCGGTTAGTTTTTCTAAAGAGCTGAAGCGAGTGAGCAGATCACTATCGACACCGGGTATCGAGAAATTGCATGGTACGTATTTTGGTTTGAGCCCTGGCAAGTCTTGTCGAGTATGAGCTGAAGGCATCTTGGGCCAGGTATCCTCTGGCAATTTGAGCCATGGAGGAGACCACCATAAATCATGAGCGGAGAGAGCTTGAGCTGATAATCCTCTGCTTGCACAGTCAGCAGGATTTAATTGGGAAGGTACATGACGCCACTTAAGTGTGAGTGAATTTGAGTTAATTTTTGTTACTCTATTTGATTCAAATGTTTGTAAACGATGGGGCGGAGCTTTTGCAAATATCATGAGTAGAATGAGCAGAATGTGTAGAGTGAGCCGACTGAGTATAATGAGTATGAGTAACATGAGCAGAGCCAACTTGAGCTACAGGTGAATCGCATGAGTGCTCAACGAGTCCTATGAGTGCAAAATCAAAAATCGTGCCGAAGGCTATGGGCTTCCCCGGGCCCAAAGCAATCTCCATAGGTCTTTAAAACGCGCATTTGTTACTCCGATTTGTTAGATTTTGAGTCACCTTTGTGTAATGCCAATGCGATCTCTCTGAGCCGACTAATAGATTTTATAGTTTGCCTAAATATGGCCGCTTGCGATTTTGTAGGCATGTTTAAAAATATATGCGTGTAACTAAGTTAAATATTTAAAAGTAATGAGCGGAAAATACGCGCGCAATTAATTAAAACGCAGAAAATAGATTTTAATAATGTGCCGACAATGTATACAATTTTATCATAAAATGTGTACGAGTTAATTAACAAATGAGCTGACCGATCGCCTGATGCTAATATAGTATTAGTGTATGTTTGATGAGCGGAGATTAATGCGTTAGAAGTCGTCTGTAATATTATATTAATGTCCTGAAGTTTGAATATAAACAAATCTTAGCGGGCGCGTTAGAAACAAAATAACGTAATGAAAACAATGCAAGTAGGTATGAGCAGTTTCAATCTCAACAGTGTGCCGACTTATTCAAAACAGCTGTAACGTAATACCTATAATATATTTGTATAAACACAGAACGTCGATAAGAATTCTTATTTAAAACAGCTGTAACGTAATACCTAATAATATTTTTGTATAGACACAGAACGTAGATAAGATATGAATTCAATGTGAAGGTCACTATTTATTCTATGAAGAATACCTAATTGAGAATGAATGTAACAGCTGTTGTTCGCACGGGCGCCGTGTAGGTACACAAATCAAGTTTTCTGTATCGAAGCGAGCCGACGATGTTAGTATGGGCACTTGAGATGTTATGCAACCCGCAACTATTAAAATAATGCTAAGTTAATTAATATTGTGTTTTAAAAATTGAGAATATGAAGATATAAACGTTATATATAGATAAAATACTTAGTAATGCAACGACGATTTACAATTCTGTTATGAGCCGAACGTAATTCACAATACGCACTAGTTATTACTTATTTTATATGCGAATCAAACATTAAAATATTTTGTAAGTAATTAAGAGCTGAGAAAATTATATGAGATATTATTGGCACAAATTATGTATTAGGTACGTTAGGGAAGTTCTGGAATGTTCGAGTTCTTTGTTCGACAATAAGCCGACAACCTACCCACTATTTTTTTTTATTTTTTTTTTTTGGGTTTTTCCTATGAATTTATGGGCCGAAATATGCACAAAATAATTTAAATAATTAACATATAGGTTAATATCAAAGTACAGAATAGGGGTTTAATGTTAAATGTGCCGAATTGATAATGGGAATGGACTGTAACTTGGTTTTAAAATGGCGGGGCGGCCTGGCCAGAATTAATTGGACAAAATATAAATTATCAAGCTGATTTTATGTGCAGATTTGGGCGGAGTGGTACTGTAGGTGCTGGTTCTAATGAGGCCCAACGCCGGTAATAGGGAGAAGGGCTTCACGAAGGCTCGATGGACCAAGAAATGTGTAAGCTAGGAACTTACACATACGACTTTGAGCTGAGGGAAGTAGGTATATAGGTTAATGTGAGGGCTGGAGAAATCTGGGACTGACCTTATTGTTGAGCTGGTGGTTCTGTATCTGGGCGGAGGTTTCTTCTCACTACACTACACAGCTGTTGAGCGGATTATCGATAGATTTATCGCGGTTCGCCGGCGAATTTGGTATTATATTAACGAGCACAAATAAATATGCGCACACGCGTTCGCGTTCACTAGGTTTCGGGATGAGCTGAAAATGCATCCAGCGCGGGAGGGGTTCTAATTGCAAGTGTTCGTCACTCTCTGACAGCGCCCCTCAGTCGGTCGGCCATACTTCACGTAGTGATGTCCTTTGTGTTCATTCCAAACGTCGCGCCAGTGTTGGCGCGAACAATGTATCTTTATGCAACAATTTTAAAATTTAATTTGTAAAAATATGATACAATATGTGATACAATAGTATTTCAAAAGTTTTTGAGATAAGAAATCTTTAACTAACTAATCTAATTATTAACTAGTTATAAATTATTTAATAACTAGTTATTAATTATTAACTATTTGGTATTAACTTTCAGTACGGTACATAAATGATTTTAATTAGTATATACTAGCCTTTACCCGCGGCTCCGCCTGCGTAAATACAGTATCCCATGGGAACACTCTACTTTTTCGGGGTGAAAAGTACCGTTTTTGACACCACTTACGCCATCAGATTACGCTTTGTGTGAATTGGGTCTGTTCCATAACGGGAGAAAATATATCAAAAACCCTCAATTAACACGTAGACATTTTTTCACAGTGCAACACAGTTTACACTGTGTCAACTTTTGTATATTGGAAAGCACCATGAAAACCAAATGAAAACACTCTTTTATTATAGTAGGAACACTTTCACAAATCTAGTTTGTTTTTTTTTTACCTACTTTGTATAAAATTTATAAAATATAGTTTTGTCTATGGTCGAAATTTGACGTTTGAAACTCGACGTTTCTATACTTTCAAATTCTTTCTTGTTTTGACTTGTGTCCAACATGGTGAGTTTTTTGAGTGAAATTGTGAAAAATCTGTTTGAATCACAGAAATATACTGATAAACGCAAGTTTTGAAGTGTTTTTAAATTTAATTATTGTCATGTGGTTCCAAACAAACTTGTATTTTTGTATTCTAGACTAATACAGACTCGCTTGACACTCTTAGGAAACCAAAATATTTCTCATTATGAACTGATTACAAGAATTGTTTCACATGAACACACTTTCATACAAAAGTTTTTTCAATACAGCAATAAACTCTTGTTGAATGAGTATTTCTGAAACAATAATTTTGTGTTACGTATAGGTTATAATTGTGTAAGTTATGCTGGATGTTTTTTAGGCTCGTGGACCGAAGAAGCATTTGAAGCGTTTAAACGCGCCCAAAGCATGGATGTTGGACAAATTGGGAGGTGTGTACGCACCTCGTCCATCCACCGGCCCACACAAACTCCGGGAGTGCTTACCTCTCGTCATATTCTTGAGAAACAGGCTGAAGTACGCCCTCACTGGAAATGAAGTGTTAAAGATCGTGAAGCAGAGACTGATCAAAGTTGACGGCAAGGTCCGAACAGACCCTACCTACCCTGCTGGATTCATGGGTGAGTGACCGATTTTTGTTTGATCTATACAAGCTAAAGCGACTTCTAAATTAAGTAGCCTGATGAGGGAAATATGTCTAGTATTTACAGCCATATATAATTAACATTTGTTATACATTATTTGTTATACATACCAATAAACATCTAGTAAGAAAATATTCAATTGATGCCAAATAAAAGGTCCACTCTCTTTATGCATTATGAAAATTGTTTATAAATTTCCTGAACCTTGTCAAAGTGATACAAGCAAAAACTAGTTGTATCATCACTGTTGATGCCAAATCATTGTTTTAAAGATTTCTATAAATCATTATCAATATTTACACTCTTACCTAAATAATAATTAATTATCTTCATTTTTCAGATGTTGTTTCCATTGAAAAGACCAATGAATTGTTCCGTCTTATCTATGATGTCAAGGGACGTTTTACAATCCACAGGATTACCCCAGAGGAGGCTAAGGTAAACACAATAACTTGTGCCAATGATTTACATAATATAGATTAAAATTTCTTGGGTATAGTAGGTGTGCTTGTATTCAGGTGACTAATTGCTCATATTTTATGTCTCCTGTCATGAGAAAACACAGATTTTTCCTTTAATTCAATATAGTATAACTTCTCATAAATATTTTTAGCTTTGCTTGCATGCTTAGGATAACTACCATAGAAATGGTTTCTTTCTATGGAAGAATAGACAAAAAGACAAATTGATAAAGGAAAGCTGTCATTTTGTCCATATTATCTGTCAGTATGTCTATAATAATAATATCTCCCTACACTGATTTCGGTGACAGTGCCAGTTTCATTGAAACCATGCTAGCTATGCACGAGTTATTTTATAGTGTCCAAGTGTGTGCTCAGTACACAAGAGCACTCTCTCTTCCTTTACTCTCGAAACCCAGTGGGAAGGACAGACCGACATGACTGGCGAGAGATCAGGCGCAGGTCCATCTTTTTACATGCCCATCCGACGCATGGATCATCTTGCCAGACAATCGGGTAAACAGTCTGCATTGTCCTAACCAAACTTGGAAACAAAATTTTTTTGTTGTTCCTATGAGGGAAACAAACCCGTGACCTCCGAGTCGAGAGCCAAGCTCTAAATCACTGGACAGTGGAGGCTATTAATGTGTAGATAAAATGGTGGTCATGCTAAGCGTTTGACATCTTTCTATATCACTGCACCCCTCTGGTTGGGGACTCCTGCTCTAGGTGTTCTAGGATTTTTAAAATTAGTGTAGATAGAAAAAGCCAACAGATTTAATAAATAAATAAAAAAAGAAGGAGTGCCTAGTGCAGATGAAGTTATTTTACTAACATAAAAAATATGAATATTACTTTTTTATTGAGACGAAAATAAAAGCATTGAACAGAGAATAAATAAAAAACCATTTGCATTGTCATTTTAGTACAAGCTGTGCAAAGTCCGTCAAGTGGGCACCGGCCCCAAGAATGTGCCATACCTGGTCACACACGACGGCCGCACCATCCGCTACCCTGACCCCCTCATCAAGGTCAACGACTCCATCCAGCTGGACATTGCCACAACCAAGATCATGGATTTCATCAAATTCGAGTCTGGTAAGTTTTTATTTTTTAAAATATATTGCATATGTTGTAGTTGAAAATAATGTCACTAACACTTTGTGAATGTGGATTTGAGCATTTGACTTACAAAATGAACATTTTAAATAAATGTTTATTTCTTATTCAATTAAGAAATAAACATGTACATGCCTGTCAGACTTCCATACAAAACGCGATACAATCATATTTGTTGTATGGGAGCCATTTAAATATTTGTTTCATTCTGTTTTTGGTATTTGTTGTAATAGCGGCTACAGAAATACATCTGTGAAATTTTCAACTTTCCAGCTATCAAGGTTAATGAGACAGTTGACAGACAGACGGACGGACAGAGGAGTTTTAGTAATACGGTTCTATTGGGTCCTACGGGTTCGAATCCCTCCGAAGGAACAAGATGTTTTCTGTGTTTCTGAGTCATGGATGTGTATTTAATATGTGTATTATATAATAATAATAATAAGTAAGTATTTATTTCAGACCGAGTCCATATTTTGTTACTAATTACAACTTATTAAACTTTAAAGTCTATTGTTAAGTGTAGGCAAAACGATAAATACAGCAACTATATAATATAATAAAAATCTCAAAAATATGTATAGTAAAAATGTATTAAAATAGATAGGTACTTCCCATTGTCTGGTATGTGTAACACAAGTTCTTTGGATACTTAGTACGGGGCCAGATTGTAGTGGTGTGAAGCGTCCATCAAATAAAAAGAAATCATATCACCTGTGTCCAGGTAACCTGTGCATGATCACGGGAGGTCGTAACTTGGGGCGAGTGGGCACGATCGTGTCTCGTGAGCGCCACCCCGGATCCTTCGACATCGTACACATCAAGGACACCACGGGACACACCTTCGCCACTAGGTGAGATTCTAATTCTTTTATTTTTGGCGATTATCTGTGGCAAAGGCTTTACACCGTTCTGACAGTGTCGAGACTCTATAAAATTAGATTTAGAAACTGAAGGCAAATAACAATGGTTAGATTAAAGTATCGCGCGTGCGTATAAAGTATATAGTAAAGTGGTCACTTTCGCACACTCGTAAAATCGTGCGCGTGCGAGAGAGACCAAATATAATGAAACTGGAGCCATACTGCAAATCTTAATCATTTTTTATTACGTCTTCAGTAGAAACCACTGGATGCAGTAACAAAATATATTTTAATGTTTACATATTCATGAAATATTCAATAAATCATATGTTAAGTTTCAGTATTCAGCTGTTACTTTTTGTAATCTTTCAATATTTAGGGCCTGTTTCACAATCTTCTGATAAGCGTCAGGTAGCTTTTTTGCATGTATCGTCTCTGTCACTCAATATAAAGTAAGCAGCGACAAAAATTCCGAATAAACTATCCAACACTTATTAGAAAACTAGGTGGGATACTATATTTGCCCGCAGCTCTGCCCGTGCAAATATAGTATCCCACGGGAACCCAACTTTTTCGGGATAAAAAGTAGCCTATGTTTTAATCCAGAGCCTAAACTACTACCATACCAAATTTCATCGAAATCCGTTGAGTAGTTTTTGCGTGAAAGAGTAACAAACATCCATACATCAATGATCCATACATCCATGAAATATCCATCCTTCATCCATCCTCATAAACTTTCACATTTATAATATTAGTAGGATTGTGTAACAGGTCCTTAGTACTAGGGCTGCACTAAAAGTATCGGGAATGGATTATTTCCACTGTTCCTGTCATATTAAAATCTTTTTAATTTAAAACTCCTTGGTTTTAAAAATCGAATACCGTTTATTTATTTAAAAAAAGATTCTCGGTCTTGTCACAAGGTCTTGTCAAACTTGTTTAGTCGTTGAGAAAATGGAATTGACTCGAGAAAATTCTAGAGCGATGATTTATTATGACTTTCGAAGTGGTTTAACACAAAAACAGTGAGTTGACCGGATGATTTCTGCATTTGGTGATGAAGCCCCATCCAAAACCACAATTTATCGCTGGTTTGCTGAATTTCAACGTGGACGTGTCAAGCTCAGCGATGATCCCCGTCAAGGTCGTCCAAAAACTGCAGTCACCCAAGAAAACGTTGATGCTGTGCGTAAGATGATTGAGGAAGATCGACATGTGACATACCGCGAAATTCAGGCAGCTTTAGACATTGGAATGAGTCAAATACAAATAATCTTGCATGAACAATTAGGTGTAAAAAAGTTGTTTTCCCGATGGATACCGCATTTGCTCTGTGGAGAGCAAAAAGCGGCTCGCGTTACTTGGTGCGTCAGAACTCTCGAAAGATTCCACGCAGGATCCTCAAATGCTGTATACAACATCGTATCAGGTGACGAATCCTGGATATACGCGTACAAACCCGAAACAAAAAACCAGTCACGAGTTTGGGTGTTCGAAAATAAGTTAAAGCCAACAAAAATTGTTTGTTCACGGAGTGTTGCAAAAAAAATGGTGGCCATGTTTGTCTCCATTACCGGCCATGTTGCGACTATTGCTCTTGAGGGACAAAGAACGGTTAATGCAGAATGGTATGCTAACATTTGTTTGCCACAGGTCGTTTCTGAACTCCGTAAAGAGAACTGCAACCGCCGCATCATCCTCCATCACGACAATGCGAGTTCTGACACCGCGCACAGAACAAAAGAGTTTTTAGAGCAAGAAATCATAGAATTATTAGACCATCCGCCGTACAGCCCCGACCTAAGCCCTAATGATTTCTATACTTTCCCTAAAATAAAGAATAAATTGCGTGGTCAGAGATTTTCATCACCTGAAGCTGTGGACGCCTACAAAACGGCCATTTTGGAGATCCCAACTTCCGAATGGATGGTTGCTTCAATGATTGGTTCCATCGTATGGAAAAATGTGTCAAATTTCGCGGAGAATACTTCGAAAAGCAATAAATACATTTTTAAATAGTAATGTTGTGTCACTTCCTTGATTCCCGAAATTTTCAGTGCCGCCCTCGTATACAAAAATGTACAGAGAAAAGCTACAAAAATGATAAACACATTACGCAATAAGTCTTACGAACAGCGACTCGAAATCCTTGGCCTTACCTCACTCGAACAGCGTCGACAGAGGGGAAGTCTCATCGAGACTTATAAGATACTGCACGAAATTTATGATGTGCCTCGTCTCCGAGAACTATACACTCTGAATGCAAATAAGCACCTAAGAGGACATTCTTTAAAATTATGTTAAAATCCCAGCAAGAAGTTACCTAGAAGGCACTTTTTACCTAACCGAGTGGAAGTGGTCTGGAACAGACTTCCTGAAAGCGTTGTATTGGCAACCTCTGTGAACTGCTTTAAAAACAAACTGGACCAATTGGGAGACGAAATCTTCAAACGATTTGACACACACGCATCAGCTTAATGGCTGCTAGTGTGGTTACACAAATAATAATAATAATAATGTAGTAAAATAAACACAATATAGGTTATTTATATATCTAACAATGTTTGCTGGGGGGCAGCATGTAATGTAGATAATGTTTTGTTCCAGGTTGAACAATGTATTCATCATCGGCAAGGGCACCAAGGCGTACATCTCGCTGCCGCGCGGCAAGGGTATCCGTCTCACCATCGCCGAAGAGAGAGACAAGCGTATCGCTGCAAAGGTTGCTTCGCAGTGAATATATTTGTAAAAACATGTTTACGTTTCAATTGGACTTCCTATATCGAGTGAACAATGTATGTTGCCTCATTCTGGTTCATCTAAGGCCGCTGCCTCGGATTTCGCGGTGAGCGGCGCGGCTGCGGGCAGAGATAGCATTGGCGACGCGCGCAGTTGGGCGCCATAGTCAGCGCTTGATAGAAATGGACTCTTGTCAACTGTGGCTATGGCGCTCGCATTGATCTTGATTTTGGAGGATGAGCGTAATAATTTTGTTGACCAAATTTACAAAGTTTGAGAGAATTAGCTGATTTTAAAAGCGTTTAAAAGGTACTTTTGGAAATGACTTTAAAAGTAGGTATTTTATTATTGTATTAGTTGATTCTAATAAAACACAACTTTATTAAATACTTTCCTATTATAAAATATTGTATACAATGTTTAACAATTTATATTTTGTGTTAAAATTAACTTAAATATTTAAAATGTTTAATTAATATTTCAGTCTGACATTGCTACTTGCTATGTTTGACTAAGCTTAGAGCTATTACCGTAATAAAACTAGTCGACATTGATTAGTTCCTTGCGACTCAGTTGACGGCGACTGCGACTTACTATACGACTGACGGGCGAATTTTCGATTGAAAATTAGGGTGCTTTTTCGATATTAATTCAAAATAAGGTGAAAAAATAAATATTTCTAACCAAATAAATTACAGCGTATTTGGGACATAAAAAGGTAAGTTTTCACCAAATTTCGTGAAAAAAAAAATTTTTTTGTAAAAGATAAAAATAAAAAACCAAAAACTTGGTTTTTTGAATTTTTCACATAAATTTTCAGGTTATGTGAAAAAAGTGTAAATACAAAAGTTTTTGATTTTTTTATTACCTACAACTTTGCCATTTGACTTATTTCCAAAGGACTTAGTTTTGCCGGAAATCGAGATAAACCGTTTTTTACCCTTAAAAACTCACCCCCATCCCCTTCCCGACCTCAGATCGCCCGTAAATTATTTTTCCTTTCATTTTTATAATATTCTCCTCCTTTTCTAATGCGTTTTATCCTACTATTATTTTTTTTGGTTTTAAAAACTATCGACCCTGGTCTATAGTCCATGTTTAATTTAACATTAAATAAATTACTCGCGATATTTTGTACAGCAGGCTTAGCTCATACCCTAGAAACACCGAAGACAAAATGACAGATTGAAGAAACATTAATACCATTCGGAGAAAAATAGTTCTTATTGTAAGGTAGCAAGGTCGATGCATCATCGTCGTTATGAGAAATATTTCTTTTCTTCCCGAGCATGAGCTCACAAAATGACCTCTTTTGACAGCTAAAGTAGAATTATTTCAATGTCAAATAGTCTTGCAATAATGTCAACTACTCCACATCATGCCGGTCCAAGACAAATAGTTTCTTTACGTTCAGTCAATTTACTTGAAAATTTGATCATTTTTGACAGAAGATTTCCCGGCAGCCATTTTAAAAATATGACTAATTCTAAATGTTGACTTCTATTGACGACCTAGTTACCATGGATTAAGAACTATTTTGCAACGAACTGTATTGGATAGAATATTCTTTAAAATTATTTCTTCGGATCGCCATGCTAAGCCCGTTGATCTCGTAGGCTTACAGAGGATTGAGGTTTAGTTAGGCAAAGTAAACCACAAAAACCAATCTGCAAAGGCTGTCAGTCAGTCGTGGTTTGTTGAGTGATGCGAGCGCAGGTGGCGCTGCAGGTCGCGGCGGCGCGCGAGTCGCTTGCCGCACAGCGCGCACGCGTACGCCGCGTCGTCCGTCGCCGCGTGTAAACGCACATGCTTGTTCAAGTTGCTGGGGTCCCCGAACGCACGCGCGCAGTGCCGGCAACGCAGCGGCTTGTACCCTGTATACAAAAACACTATTGCAACACCGACATATACAAAAAAAATATCAAATAAATAATTTGTAACCTGACTGAAGTAGTCTGGCTAGCGAAAGATGAGGCTGGAAAAAGGCGGCAAATTCAAAAAATCTACGTATATATTCGGAATTATAGTTTTGATACTTGATTATTTATGACGATAATATTATATTTTGTTAGGGAAAACTCATTTCAAGAAAATGAAGTTTATTGTTGTTGTTAACTTAAATTTTATTTTGCAATATATTTTATGACGAATTAAACGCATGCAAGAGTTGTGCATATTTTTTTCGGAGTAATAAAACTTCTTCTATAATACATCATGAAATATATTACAAAATAAAATTTAACCAAACAATTATCTTCATTTTCTTAAACTAAATTGTCCCTACTGTTTCTAAGTTTAAATATAACAATTTAAATGTTAAAGAATTTCCTATATTATGCAATTAAAGTGTATTAGCACACATGCTCGCAAGCAACATAGATTGTATTGATTATATTTAAATATGTTTATTTATTATATACTTGTACATGCCTACAGGTGACAGTTGAAACTAATAACACCCCTTGCAAGTTGATTAAAAACCAAGGATTAAGTGGAGATGAAAAAACAACACAGAAAATCAAAATATACAATTGTTTTTATTGTCTACATTCAAAATCTGATTCTAAAAATTCTGTCTCAAGTGAGGAATCTGAATACGAACTGCTAATATTGTCTCTGACCCTAATTATAAACTGTTTCATGTCTGCAGTGATCCCGTCTCGTCTTTTATACTGCTCCTCAACATGCATCACATGCTCCGTATTTTTTTTCCACACTTCAGCTGTTATACTGTTAAATGACTTGTGAATTAATCTTGCCATATCTTCTGCAGACAAACAAATATTTTTGCTGGCAATTCTATGTTTTGCCAAGCTCCATATTAACTCTATGGGGTTTAAATCGCAGTGGTATGGCGGTAGTCTAAGAACTTCATGCCCATGCTGCTTTATAAGTTCATCAGCTTGGTGCACTGGGGTTTGCTGATGTTCCTTTGTTAAAACTAATAGCTCTTCCCGTGTTAGACATTCCTCATAAGGAATGCCATTTGAAGAGAGCCATGCTTGAATGTCGGATTTCTTGGAATTAGTCGTTGGACCCTTATTGATCTGTACACAGTGATAGCTAGCATTGTCCATCATGATAACACTTGGTTTGCTTAAATTCGGTAATAGTTTTTCAGATATACATTTCATGAAATTTTGAGAATTCATGTCGTGATTTTTTGATTTATAGTTCTGATGAACATAAGTTTCATCGAGATATACAATTTCTTCGCCTTCTCTATGTTTAGTAGCAATGGTCCGCAAGAAACGGTGTCGCCATACTGCTACATCATACCTTTCAATAAGGATTGTACGTTCATCTTGGTTTTTCTTGAATTCAAATCTGTTTGATAAAAGGATGCGATACAATGTTTCACGACAGCCAGTCAAGTTAATACTTTCCCTTAATTCACTTAAAAGAGACCTTAATGTTGGGATTTGTTTCTTTACTATATAAAACTCATTGATTTTGTTTTTTATTGCATTAATATCAAAAGTAACGCTTACACTGTTGGTTGATGTGGTCTTTTTTTCCTGGTGTATTCCACATGCCTATTTATTTTTCTTTTTTAATCCTTTTTAAGGTACAAACACTGACATCTGAAAATATGTTAATAAATAAAGTTAGCATTAAATAACAAGGTTGCTTTCAGGTATTTTTTAAAATAACGTTAGGGTCTTACCGGTCAAAGAAGAAATCTCATCAAGGAACTGATTTTGTGTCTTAACACTTCTTGGAATACATCTCTTAATTTATTTACGCTTGATATTATAAACTTGCATAACTGAATCCTTTGCATCATCCATGTTACCTGCAAAACAATAAATTCAAATACATGATAAATAATAATGATTTTTAATTAATTGAAATTGAAAATCTTTTACCCCTACTTACCAATGCACTGGGATATTTCATGTAAACATAACAAGATTGTTTTTGTTTAAAAATGGCATCCCTTTCACTTCTTTTTTGTTCGTATTTATTAATCATAGCAAAAAGCAGCTTTCGCAAATCTCTTTTCAAAGTTTTCGTCATGTTTAAATTAGAAAATCACGTAAACCACAGAAATATTTTTCACTTTGACACAAACAACACATGCTATAAGTGACAATGACGTTAGTGACAGTGTTACCATAATCATTTTTGGAATAAAATGCCAGTCTCATCTGTCAGTAGCCAGACTAGTATCAGAGATTTTTTTTGCAAGTGCGTGATGGTTCTCATAATTTGCTCGTATTATGCTCGTATATGACAATTAACATTCGCTTGGGAGTTTTGGCGGGATGTGAATGTGCGACGTTGTTGTTTTGTAATTTTTCCATATATCTTGTGTATTTCGGTTCTTAATGTGTAATATTGGTAGAATATTAAACATTAAATATTCGCTAGCGGACAAGTGGTACAACTTCAAAAAGGGTGCTATTTTGCGTTCTCTCCAAAACTCCCTAGGAAGTCCTTACCAATAAAGCGTCTACGAATTTACTTCACTCAATCGATTGACTTGTGTCTTGACTTAATGTGACTGTATTGACGATTCATTTGACTTTGCCTAGACTTTGGATTTGACGATTAAGAAAAAAAGTGTTGAAAATATAAACGAAAATTCTTTTTCCTGCCTTTTTAACTTTACACTGCCAATGCAATTTAATACTATACCGCCATTATAAAAAAAACAAACATTAGCTTGCAATTATTTAAGAATTTTATTGTGATTTGTGACTATGTCGTCATTTACTGTTACTGCGCTTCAATAAGGGTTTTAAATTCGTGAAATCTGACAGCTTTTTGACACAAGGATCTACCGTCGGGCTACCAAGCGCCGCCTGGTAACAGAAAAAGAATCGAAAATTCTTATTGACTGTTTTTGATACCACTTACGCCACCAGATGACGCTTTGTGTGCGTTGGGTCTGCCCCCTAACGGCAGAAAAAATATGAAACACCCTCATTTGTAGAGCGTTCTAGTTTGTTACGGCGCTCAAATGTGTAGTGTTCTAGAAGCTTCTAGTATGAAAAGTACTAGAACGTTCTCGAACGTGCACTGTACCATTCTCACCCCGACTCGAAAGCTCTAGATTGTTCTATGTGGAAAGATCTAGAAAATTCTACACCGCGAACTTTCTACTAACCGTGTCGATATATAAAGGGGCCGCCACCGCCATCAGTCCAGTTAACTACAAGTGTTCTTCGAGTTAATTTCGAGCGACACCTAAAGTGAATAGTGCGATAACTCTCTGCGACTTCGGCTACGAATAACGATTACGACTGGTTACGATTTGGACATATCGGTGTGTTGGAAGACCAGACCTGTGTTGGTGTGAAAATCGTAGCGAATAAACTCCCTCAGAGAAAACTGGCGTTTTACTCCGAATATCGGACCATAATCCCATAACAATACATTTAAATCATCATCAGAATTCTCTATCCGCTAAGCTCCAAAGGATCAAATTGATAGTACAAAAGTTTAGTTAAATAATAAGCTCTCTACCAGTATCTTAAGACTAACCTGTATGCGTCCTTATATGGATCTTCAGACCGTACTTTCGCGAGTACAATTTCCCGCAGTACATACAGATGTGGCCGGCTCGGGAGCGCCCCCAGGCGGCGGCGAGGGCCTCCAATCTCGCGGGCGTCGGCGCGACCGCGCAGAGTCGCCGTAGTATCGTCGCCCAGAAGCGCTCCGGCTCGAAGGACCGACAGGACATGAGGAGGTGTATCTTGAGAGAGTTGGGCTGCTCGAAGTCCGCGCCGCACTCGTGGCACGTGTAGTTGTTCTTGCCTGGAACGACAGTTATGTTGGCCATAGAGTAAAAGTAAGCTACTTATTTTTTTTAAATTAGTTATAATAAGCTATTCTAATTTTTTTTTCAAATATATTTTAAAATGTTCGTATCGATTCGATCGATAGTCAACTAATATTTTTATTTCCTGGAAATAATATCTCTTTATGCAAAAAAAATATGTTTAAAATTTAAACGATAAATGTTTGCGCCAAAACGATAGCCACCATTTACGTGACGTCATAAGAACAGAAACAAATTAATGTCATATGAGCGTGTGCAGTGCATGAACTTTAGAAACTTTTGCTGTTGTTTATTCGAAATTAGATTTGATTAAGTTCTTATGACGTCACTTACAAAAAAATATGGCGGCTGGCGTTTTAGGGCACGTGACATGCAGATAATAAAACTACAGTTTTATTGTCGAAATTATAAATAAAACACATATTTATGTAACAAAATAGTGTTGTATTCGTATTTCTTATGATATAAACTATATACCTGGGCTGATTGATAACTGGCCGAAATGACGAACTTAAAAAAATGATACGCAAAAAAGGAATATTACATTATATTCTGGGATCTTTTTGAAAATAGAACGCCAAATTTGAATTTAATCGAACTGATGGAATTTGTTTGAGAGGACGTAGAACTTTCTCTGTCGTAAATTTTCTTAACAATGGAAAGAAACGAAATTCGTGCGGTGATAAAGTTTTACGTTTTAAAAGAGAAAACAGCAACCCAGATTAAAACCAAGCTAGACAGTGTTTTAGGTAATTCTGCTCCTGCAGTTGAGTCTTGAGTACAATTCACACCTGGGTAACTGATTTTAAACGTGGAAGACAGAGCTGCGAAGACGCCCACAGGTCTGGCCGTCCAAATGAAGTCACGAATCCGGACATGATCAAAAAAATTCACAAAATTGTATTGAATGATCGGCGCTTAAAGTTGCGAGAGATAGCAGAGATGGTGAGCATTTCATCTGAACACGTTTTTAATATTTTGCACCAACATTTGGGAATGAAAAAGCTTTGCGCGCGATGGGTGCCGCGTTTGCTCACTGTAGACCAAAAGCAACGTCGAGTGGACGATTCATCGGAGTGTTTGGCGCTGTTTAACCGAGATCCTAATGAGTTTTTTCGGCGTTATGTAACAGTCGATGAAACCTGGATACATCATTATACTCCCGAGGCAAAAGAACAATCTAAGCAGTGGACTGAGAGCGGAAAACCTGCGCCGAAGAAAGCAAAAACGGTTTTGTCGGCCGGCAAAGTGATGGCGACTGTTTTTTGGGATGCTCGAGGGATTATTTTAGTGGATTATCTGTAAAAAGGAAAAACAATAAATGGAGAGTACTACGCAAGCTTGCTGCAAAAATTAAGTGAAGAAATCCAGAAGAAACGACCACATTTGGCCAAGAAAAAAATTTTGTTCCACCATGACAACGCACCTGCACAACCGTCAATGGTTGCAGTCGCCAAACTCCATGAATTGCGGTTCGAATTGCTACCGCATCCACCCTATTCCCGGATCTGGCCCCGTGCGACTTCCACTTATTCCCAAACCTGAAGAAATGGTTAGGTGGCCAGAGATTTTCATCAAATGAAGAAGTCATTGTTGCCGTGGACGAGTATTTTGAGGGGTTGGAGAAAACATTTTATCAAACTGGTGTAACGGTATTGGAGAAGCGCTGGACTAAATGCATCGAGGTAGAAGGAAACTACGTTGAGAAATAAATTTATTTTAAATAGATTTTGAAGTTTTTCTTTGTCGTTTCGGAAACTTATAAATCAGCCCTCGTAATTAACAAATTTATATCATTTGATTTTGATAGATGAAACTAGCCTATTGATATCTTAGTAGAATCATTTGAAAGGCGTATGTACGTATCATATGTACGGTACGGACTACCGATTTCAATGATACCGCAAAAAGGTAGCCTTCCGATATAAGCAATCGCAATAATAATAATAATTTTATAATGTGGAAATATTAGTATGAATAGATATATTATTATCTAAAAAATGTCGCCGCGCGACCGGTGAGCCGGATAACCGGATTCGCTGGTTTGCTGGTCGCGGTCGTGGGTCCCGGTCTCGCGTCGAGGTCGCTAAGATCGGTATACTAACTAATACCTTAAGTTTACAATAGGTACGGCGCCGACAAGCCGCTTAACCTTATCACCATAGCGATAAGGTCGACAAGTGGTACACCGGCTTGGAACCGTAGGTACCTATTATTTAGAATAATCATCATTATTATATTAACACGTATAGCAGCTAAAACTTAGTACAGTTTTACGAGAATTGTGCAACCGGAGGAGTATGAAATTTGGCCAGCAAATTAAAGTTTACATGGAGGAAGTTGTGCAGAAAGCTAATATTTTCTAAAATTATGCTTAGAAATGCATATAAAAATTAATAAGAATAACTGCCGTGTGTTTGATAGTGATGTATTAATACATGAACTAAAATTTTATACAAGCAACTCCATACAAAAAAAACGGTTTATGCCTCACCTGTAATATTCCTCAGCGTGAGGAACGGCATATCAATCTGTGCCAGCGTGTGTTCATCAAACCAAACGGATATCTCTTGCAGGGGCTCCACGTCGGTCTCCAGCCTTAGCCTCAGTTTACACATCGACTGGACAAGCGGTGTACTAGGGGAGCCCTCGTCGAAGCCACGGTATGTAGTCTGAGATCTAGTCGGAGAGCCAGACAGGTCGAGGGTAGACAGTTGGTATGTTGAGGCCTGGTCGAAGTATGTATTCGGAGAGCCCGTGTCGATACATAATAACGCCGTAGCTAGCGGCGGAGCTGGCGCTAGACGCGCGTTGATGACTGCCCGTGCTGGCCCACCGCGGGCGACCAGGTTGTCGAACACGTCCACGTCTATGTATACCTGAGTAAATAAACAAAATTGAAAATAAATCTTTAAAATAATTATGAAAGTTAACAATAAACAAAATTAAAATTTGAACCTAACCCCCGAATTATCAAGCAGTGAGCGAGCTGATGATGATGAATTACGGCTAAGAACACTCTCGATCATGTCAGCTTTCAAACATAAAAAAACTAGATCAAAATCGGTTCCTCCGTTTGGGAGCTACAATCATGGACACACACACACAGACACGTCTAACTTATAACACCCCTCTTTTTGCGTCGGTGGTTAAAAAATTAAGAATTTTTAAAGGTAACAGGTAGATGTCTTAACTCAAACCAAGAAGTAGAAGAGAAACAATTGAATTCGTCTTTACAAATAAAATATTTTTCTATTTTCTATTAAAATACTCACATTTTCAGCATGATCACCGTGCACGGCCTCAGCCAAGTCCGCGAGCGCGATCTCCCGCGACGTGTGACCCCTGCGGAGGCCTCGTCTCGCCAGCACACGCGCGCGCCAACCAGGCATCGTCGCGAGAGCTCCTTCCCGGAGCGAGGGACACTTGCCAGAGGAAAGGTCACACTCGGTATACAGGTCAAGAAGGACACTGTGAGACCCTCACAGAAATCGTTCACAAGTGAGGAGGATATAAGATGTTTTAATTATTGTTTGCGATTTTTCTACAAACTTTTAGGACTTTTCGGAGGTCTCAAACAAAGTTCGAAGGTCCAGACCTTACACTGGCGAGAGGACAGGTCACTCCCGGTATATATAGCGAGAGGGCCGGAGGGCCCCAGGGCCAACCCTTCGAATTACGGTTCACCCCGCACGGACCCGCCCCAATGCACCTGTGCGTGCGCACTGCTTGTACATTTACATTCAAATTAATTCGATATGGTGGTAGATTATACTATTATGTAACAGATTTTTACAAAATAAATAAAATATGGTTGATAAAATTAATATTATATTCCTTAAATGGTTTGAATTTTGGTAGGTACCTATTCTGTAAGATCTTACGATTTTCGTAACGTAACCAAAGAATATCTTATAGTTGAAAGTAACACAATACGTAACGAAAGCGCGAGTTTTGAGAAGGTGTCATCAAAACTGACCCACTCGACACCTCTCCAAGGACTGTGAAATTGCACCAAAAATGTATAATACTAGCTTTTCCCGCGGCTCCACTCGCGTAAATATAGTATCGGGTATCCCACGGGAATACCACACTTTTTTGGGATAACAAATTTTAATCCAGAGCCTAAATTACTTCCATAGACCATACCAAATTTCATCCAAATCCGTTTAGTAGTTCTTGCGTGAAAGGGTAACAAACATCCACCCATCCATACACCCGGATGGGTGTATGGTAGTTTGATATGAGAGTTTGTGAGGATGGATCAAGTATATAATAGTAGTAAGACTTTTTTGGTGCTTCTAAGTATGAATCCATTTATCAGTTATCGTGGTATTAAAACGTGGTGATAAAATGTGATTGTTTACGGGAATTATTGGAATGGATGGATGTATATATGGATAGATGGAAGTTTGTACCTCTTTCACGAAAAAACGGAAAGGATTTTGATGAAATTTGGTTAACACGGGCTTCTTTTTATATCGAAGATGTAGTGTTCCCGTGGGACACTGTATTTCCGCGGGCGGAGCCGCGGGCAGAAAGCTAGTATAATAATACATACAAGCTAGTCTAGTATAATTATTTTATTATTATAATTTGTTTTAAACAACGTACAAAGTCTACAAAAGATGATGGTGTGTGTGTGTACGCTCGTTTTATACATTGAATTAATTAGAAATCATAGACACGTATATAGACGTGAAAAAAAGTGTTTCCAGTTAAATGGCCCCACTTTTCAGATATTTTGGGCCATTTTGACATTTGAAGTACTTATGGTGATGGCGTAACGTTTTATTGTATGACGCATGGAGAATAGAGGTATGAAGGTTTGTTCTGTCAAATGTACGTCATAGCCTATCTTGAGTTTTGAAATCTTTGATAGAAATTACATCGACAACGTATCTAAATTGGAGCAATTATATATAATATTTTAAGAGCCATATAATTTTGTATAACGTTTGAATTCATTCATATTACAGCTACATTACAGCTGTAGCTGTAATAATTAATTTAGATTTTTATTTAGAATTTATTCAGAAATTCGATTTAGAGGATTGCCAGGGTACAATGAACATTTAGATATCGGTCTTGACGACTTTCGGCTATTACGACTAAATGTATCGGTCCCTTCAATGTCGTTATAATAGATTTGCAAACACAAACAGTTAACAAAAAGTGTCTACACCTAAATGCAAGTTTGACATTTGTCGTCTTAACATTTTGACATTTGCTTTCCGCATTATACTCAGTCTTCGGAAATCAAGATGGCGTAAGTATTTACTGTATGAAGATATTTTGTTCCGTCAAATGTACGCCATAGCCCGTCCTTAGTTTTGATATCTTTGTTGTAAACTCAAACTGAAAATAATTCTGTAGCTGAACGCGTAGCCCGTAGGCCGCGTAGCCGCGTCGAGAAGTGCTACGGCGTAGTACTCCTCTACGCGTAGGGAAATTAATAACTAGAGAGCAGGGTGGGTGGCTGAGTGATTTCATTTCGTGTGTTACTTTTTTACTTTAGTTACTGACGACCTCTGTGGCTCAGTCGTTAGCGCGTTTGCGCTCAAACCGGAGGTCGCGGGTTCGGATCCCACCAAGGGAACAAAAAGTTTTTTGTGTTCCTGGGTAATGGATGTATATTAAATATGTGTATAATATAATAAAAAAATGTAATAATATATGTATAGTATAAAAGTATTAAATATACTTCCCGTTTCTGATACCTGTAACACAAGTTCTTCGGATACTTAGCACGGGACCAGATTAACGTGTTTTTTATATGTAATCTACAAAAATCACTTTTTAGGGTTATGTATCCAAAGTGTAAAAATGGGACCCTGTTACTGAGACTTCGCTGTCCGTCAGTCCGTCCGTCTGTCTGCCACCAGGCTGTATCTCATGAACCGTGATAGCGAGGCAGTTGTAGTTTTCACAGATTATGTATTTCTGTTGCCGCTATATAACAGATACTGAAAACAGAATAGTATAAATATTTAAGTCGGGCTACAGCAACGTGATTTATTTTGCCGTTTTGTACGGAATGCTTCGTGCGTGAGTTCGACTCGCACTTAGCCGATTCTTCTTCACACACTTTTATTGCTGCGAGAATAGTAACGCCTCAACAACAAGACATTTAAAAAATCTATTACAAAACGTTTAAAAAGTTTTATAACAACAAAATAACTATTTCAATATGTTATTTCGAAATTTAAAATTGACCTCTTCCCAATCTTCTTGCTTAATAAATATAATTTATCTATATTATCGTTACTAAATAATTTCACTACAAAAATGTCCCTTGTCTAATCTTCTTTTTCATTCCTCTTCTTCCATAGCGTTTTCTTGCATCTCTGTAAAAGAAAAAGCAAATGAAATTTATTGAAAAAGTCAATAAGAAACTACAACTTACAAAGAAGGAATTACCTAGTCTTGCCATAAATACTGAAACAAAGAAAAAAAAAACAATTGCAAATAACATTTATTACTTTCACAGTGTGTTAGTTTAATACATAAATATAAAAGAATTTAAAATATAAAAAGCTTATTCGAAGTGGTCTCCATTGGCTGCAATACAGTCCTTTAAACGTTGATGCCAGTTAGAGATCAATAGGAGCACGCACTCTTTCCACTCCAAATTATAATGGCATTTAGAGCAAGCCGTCCTCTCTAAAACTGACCGTAAATCATAATCCAGCGGATTAAGATCGGGACTAGACGACGGCCAGTCTTCAGCTCTGATGAAGTCCGAAACGTTCGTTTCCAACCAAGACTGCGTATAGACCGAGCTTTATGACCCGGCGCCGAGTCTTGCTGGAAGGACCATTCTGTGTTATTGAACATGGTGTTGTTAAGGGGCTTCACTACATTCTCAAGAATGGTATCTTCATACAGTTGTGCCGATGTTTTGATACCATTTTCCCAAAAGTATGGCTCAGTCACTCGTTCATAGCTAATACCCCACCAAACCATCACTGAAGTCGGATAGTGACCACGTTGCACTCTGTCGACTAATTGGGAAGCTTTGTTAAAATGTAAAAAATTGTAAAAAAATTCACATCCGTAAACAAAATTTTTCTGTGACCTCCCTTTGCGTACCGCTTCAGTAGATGTTTCGATTTTACCACCCTATTCTTTTTTAAATTATCAGTAAAGAAATGATCAACACGCCTCTTATAGGCTGCAAGTCCTAAGTCATCTTTTAAAATACGCGACATGGTTCTAGGTGCTATCTTCATCTGCCGAGATAAAATCTTTTGCTTTCGGACAGGATTTATTCGAATTCTTTCCCTTACTGCTTTGACCACCTTTTTCGTACGAACACTACGTGGACGGCCAGATCTTTTTCTGTCACAAACAGAGGAGGTCCTCATTGTACCTATTAATAGCCCGGTACACAAGCATTTTACTAATATCAAGCGTGTGGAGAGTTTTAAAAATTGCATTTGGCTCCATACCTACTTTGTGTAATGCAATCACAGCGATTCGGTTCTCTTTATCACACCACTCAATTTTAATATCGCAAAATATTGTGCAATGTATTGGCGCCAAGATGATAAAACTCAATGAACAATCATATACAAATGACAGATTCCAAATTCAATTGTAATATTTTGTTTATTTTTAATTGTAACAGTATTTATGGCCAGACTAAGTATTTCTTCGTTTTCTAGAATTTTAACATACTTTCAAGCGTCTCATAAAAGATGTAATTTTAACAAAAAGTTTATTTTGATTGTTTAGGATTTCAAATTCTTAACAATCAAAATTATATATTCAATAACAGTATTCGTCACCCGATAGATATTTTCTCTCCGTGTGGTATAGGTACTTCACACTCCTATACAGGGAGTATTTTTATCCGTATCGTATATATCGAGTATTATTAGGCTACAATACTGTGTTAGTAATGATAGTATGCTTAATTAATTAATGAACTAAAAATTTTCCTAATTTACAGAAAAATTACATAATCAACATTTCCTGACTCCTATGAAGTACGGATACGTGCCCTAGCACTACCGTACGCCGGCTTAGAAGGTCACGCGATTGCTGCTGAGTATCGGCCGCGCGGTTATGAATCGATAATCTATAGGATATAGGATAATCTGGTCAAAATTTAAGGTCACATATGTTTTATATATTTTCGAAACGAGAATCGTATACTGATCACGCTCCTTGAATTGCGTGGACCTCAAACACAAAAAAATAGTCAAAATATAAAATCTGCAACTAAATTAATCTCAATTGAAATATATGTATCAATAGTATTAAACACATTAGTGTTTCGCGACCGACATCAAATCTGACGGGCGCGAGGGGGGTGATCTTTTGGTAAAAAAGCTTAAACACGCGGGCTACGGGATGTAGCGCGCTTGAAACATATTGATACTAGTTGTGGATTTAAAATCATATAAATACGAGGGCTGCACTAAAAGTATCGGGAATGGAATATTTCCACTGTTCCTGTCATATTAAAATCTTTTTAATTTAAAACTCCTTGGTTTTAAATATCGAATACCGTTTATTTATTTAAAAAAAGATTCTCGGTCTTGTCACAAGGTCTTGTCAAACTTGTTTAGTCGTTGAGAAAATGGAATTGACTCGAGAAAATTCTAGAGCGATGATTTATTATGACTTTCGAAGTGGTTTAACACAAAAACAGTGTGTTGACCGGATGATTTCTGCATTTGGTGATGAAGCCCCATCCAAAACCACAATTTATCGCTGGTTTGCTGAATTTCAACGTGGACGTGTCAAGCTCAGTGATGATCCCCGTCAAGGTCGTCCAAAAACTGCAGTCACCCAAGAAAACGTTGATGATGATAAGCTGATTGAGGAAGATCGACAATGTGACATACTGCGAAATTCAGGCAACTTTAGACATTGGCATGAGTCAAATATAAATAATCTTGCATGAACAATTAGGTGTAAAAAAGTTGTTTTCCCGATGGATACCGCATTTGCTCTGTGAAGAGCAAAAAGCGGCTCGCGTTACTTGGTGCGTCAGAACTCTCGAAAGATTCCACGCAGGATCTTCAAATGCTGTATACAACATCGTATCAGGTGACGAATGCTGGATATACGCATACGAACCCGAAACAAAAAACCAGTCACGAGTTTGGGTGTTCGAAAATGAGTTAAAGCCAACAAAAATTGTTCGTTCACGGAGTGTTGCAAAAAAAATGGTGGCCACGTTTGTCTCCAAAACCGGCCATGTTGTGACTATTCCTCTTGAGGGACAAAGAACGGTTAATGCAGAATGGTATGCTAACATTTGTTTGCCACAGGTCGTTTCTGAACTCCGTAAAGAGAACTGCAACCGCCGCATCATCCTCCATCACGACAATGCGAGTTCTCACACCGCGCACAGAACAAAAGAGTTTTTAGAGCAAAAAATCATATAATTATTAGACCATCCGCCGTACAGCCCCGACCTAAGCCCTAATGATTTCTATAGTTTCCCTAAAATAAAGACTAAATTGCGTGGTCAGAGATTTTCATCACCTGAAGAAGCTGTGGACGCCTACAAAACGGCTATTTTGGAGACCCCAACTTCCGAATGGATTGGTTGCTTCAATGATTGGTTTCATCGTATGGAAAAATGTGTCAAATTTCGCGGAGAATACTTCGAAAAGCAATAAATACATTTTTAAATAGTAATGTTGTGTCACTTCCTTGATTCCCGAAATTTTCAGTGCCGCCCTCGTAGGTCATGAATTATGTTAAATACAACATAATTTTTTTAGATAAGTGAAGAGATTCCTATTTATTAAGCATAAATTTCACCAACACGTTTAATCAACGTTTAACTCTGAGCTACGGTTTTCAATCTGTCTGTTCCGTTCATTGAATGAGAGAGGGCGAACGAATCCACACGTATAGCGCTAAGCGCGTTTATTAGAAGTTTGGTGAAATCGGGATTTAGGATTTCGATCCGTTGTTCCAAAGCTGGTTCAGAAACACACGGAAAGTTTGTTCTAGCCTCCATGCGACCGTGGTCTAGTGGTTAGAGCTTCGCTCTCGACACGGAGGTTCGTGAGTTCGATTTTCGCATTGGATTTATCCAAATTGCGTATAACCTTACTTTGTTCCACATTACCTGAAATTTTTAATTATTATTTAGGCGTAATTTATTTATGTCACAAATGTTCATTAATTTTTGCAGAATTATGCAGGATTTACATTGCGACCCTATACCCTACGACCTCGCCGAATTGTCATTTACACGATATATTTAAAATTAAATACTCCATTATGGCTGGATCTCTGATATCTGAATAAAATTTAATAAGTTTTTTGTTTAATTTAATATTTCAAGTTAAAAAGTATCAAGACATTTGAAATTGTAATCCGACGGGCCGCGTTTATGAAGTGGTCTAAACTGTAACATTTAAGCTCTTTACATTATTATTGTATTGTGGAGAGGCGACGCTCGCGCCTGCAGCTGCACAAACAACATATCGCATGCGATTTACGACTCTATTACAATGGGATAAGGTCTATACTATATACCAGATTGATATGTTAGTGTTATAGTAAATTGGGTTTTATCGTATAGATGCGAGAATCTAAATTGAAGTGTGGCGTGTGATAGGTCAAGTTTTACACTTGCGAATTTCCGTGTCACCGCAGATGAGCGCTGATACTGCACTTGTGGCCAGGGTTGTCAACTGGCTTATTATTATTTAATTGATATTAAATTACAATAATTATTATTTTACCGACGCCAACGAAAAATTGAGAAATATGATTTAGTTAAGCTGGCATCCATACTGGGTGATTTTTTCAACTGGGTGCGGAAGGTTAAATTCAAAACTAAAGGAATAGCAAAAAATCACAAAAATAGGGATAGTCCGATATGATAAAAAAAAACTGTATCATTTACCTATTGACATTACCTAATGATCATCAGTTGCCAGTTTTACCATTGCAAAAGGCAAGGCTAGTGAATAAAAACAATGATTTTTAATGTAACGCCACATTTACCTAGTGCGGAGTGCCAACCATATTCACAGGGCAGATTTAATAGCGCGCGGCGCGGCGCGGCGCGGACGCCGAGTGCTGCAAGTTGCAACAATATTGACACGCGTGTCGCTGCAACTCGCCGCGCCGCGCCGCGCCGCGTGTTACCGGATACACCAAGAGCCAGATAGTGCGGCAAAACGGGTCACATGTTATAGGCTCGATACAGCACACCTGGGACCTATCCGCGTCTAATAGCAGCATACATAGACGTATTATTACTAAGGACAAGGTGTGTCCTTAGTAATAATACGTCAACCGGCCAAGTGCTTGTCTGACTCGCGCACGTAGGGTCCCTCCCGCACCATTATACCAATATTTTACATGTTTACTTATTATTTCGTTATTTTTGTACGAAGTTTTCCACGTAAACGCATTGTAAAAGTTAGACATCTGTAACTCCTAAACTAATAAAGTTATATGAGCCGTTACAGTTTTCCTTTAAGGTTCATGACATGGACTACCATCATGAATATTTTCAATTTTTTGAATCGGCCCTTTAGGTTTTAGAGGAGGGGGGGGGGGGGAGGGGGGGGGACGAACGGTATGGTTTGTTTGTAGCTATGAACACTCTCGATTATGTCAGCTTTCAAACAAAATAAAAACAGATCGAAATCGGTTCATTCGTTTGGGCGCTACGATGCCACGGACAGACGCACAGACAAACTGCCACGCCTCTGTTTACATCGGGGGTTAAAAATGGCCTGGCTTTTGTCAAGTCACCGAATCTCCATCAGGTGCAATCTACGTCACCACATGACGCAAACAGCTCGGCCTGGGGTCTGCTATCTGCCATCTCCACGTGCGCCGGACCCAGCCTCACTGCGTGCTTATCTTATCTTAATTCCATCTAATCTCTAATACACTAAGTGCAATATACCACACTGATCTTATCGTTGGCGTTGATTGAATAAAAGTAATTATAATATGGGGAATGTAAATATATTTTTGGGACTTCATAAAAGACATGGTTATGTATTTATTTTCGTAAAAGCTTTATAAAAGTTTGCACACTTGACCGTTTAGATTTTAGATTGATAAGAAAGATCTTGGATAAGAATAATACTTGCAGTTATTAATACGAGGGAAAGATTATAATGATACGAGTTAATTGCTAACTAGGTACACTGTATTTTTACAGTCAGTAAGTTACCTATTATGTTTTTTTGGTAGGTCAGCAAGTAGGACAATTATGAAAAAAAAATGGTTCAAATTTATTCAGAAAATATTTTTTTCTTTCTATCTTTTTATGTTTATTTCTTTCTTTCTTACAACTCTGTTTATAGGCAAAATATTGAGATATACTATATACTTGTTACTTGTAGCAAATATTATTATATAACAATTTGTTGGTAATTGCAATACATAGGTACTCATGTTTTGTATTTACGTATTCATTGATTACACATCACATCGAGTTCTGTCGTGAAATCAGTGGGCTTAGCATGAACAATTGGCAACAACATATTCGTAACTTTATCGAATGAAAATTGGATGAAATATGTGACAGCGCCTATACAATTTTCATTCGATAATATTACGAATACGTTGTTGTGGATAAATTGTTCGTGCTAAGCCCCCAGCGAGCGACTCGGCGACATTAGTAAAGTTGGCAGGATTGTGCAATGGGGAATATGCATATTTTTCGGCTTTCAAAAAGTGCATAATAAGCCCGGAAATATTGTCTTTGCAATGCAATGAAATTTCAAAAAATGCAAAATACATATCTACGATCAACCGTTGACGAAATACAGTCGTCACAAAAGTGAGATCGTTGGAGAGCATTAAAAACGCTCTATACAAAAAATGATGCACGAGTCACGTCACAGCAGTAGAAAATGTATGAAGATAAATATAAAATTGATTTTTTTTACTTATGTAAATACTACGTTTATGTATATCATTGTTTTAACAAAAAATTACACAAAATCATTTTCGTTTTTTAATCATAGCAAAAAAACGTCGTTTTTTAGTCCTGTAACTTTTTAATTTAGCAACTAATTGCGTCCTGTACTTTTTTAATGTTTTGGTCCATAATATTTATGTTTCCGTTTTAAAAATATATGAATTTTGCTGATTTAAAACAAATGCATGTTCCCTATTGTGTATGTTATGTTACCAAATAGATTTTTTAAATATTTTCAAATCAGTAGGACGTGGATATAAAAAAAATCAATTCCATAGAATTTTTTTTGCGTCAAATCCAATCATTATAAACTCCGCACTCGGGCAAAACAGCTCGTGTGCGTTTTAGTTACATTTAAAAATAACTGAGCCGTAATAAACGTTATCATATCTATAGGGGGAGTACAATAGAAATTATTATTGTATGAAACCACTGGCGAAGCGTTTATGTCGAAATACAAGTTAATTGTCAACCAAATACGACCCTCGCGACAAATGAGCTTAGAATAGCGTGCAAAATGCGCACGTGTGACGCGCCGTAGCTAACCGCACACCCTCTACATGATGTAGAGCTAAGCAAAAATTATCTTTATCTTAACGTTGTAGAGTCCAATGTCATTTGCAGATATTGCTTGGTGCGTGTGCGATTTGTCAAAGATGTCGCATGCCATAATGAGCTCTATATCCTTGTACTACAGCTCACATTCGTTTCTACGCACGTTCGCCAGCCCATATTTTAGTGCTTAAACGAAACTAAACTTTATATCGTCGCGTTAAGGTAGAGATTACGTTGTCGGGGTAGAAGCGTCGATTCGAAACAGATTGTTACAGCGTGTCCGCAATCTAATGGGGCTGATGAGCGCATTGAGGCCACCGCACGTGGCGCGTGCGACGAATCGCGCGGCGACAGGTGCCCGCACTTGCCGGGACTTGCCGACACTAGCCGAAAATGCGCGACGTTTGCCGATTGGAGGATCATGCCTGGGCCGTTTCAAACCAACACCTGGGTCGCATAGAAAACTAGCAGGAATAATTCATAGGCGTTTCTTCGCGTGAGCGTTAAGTATAGTGTACATAAGGCGTTTCTGATTTCTGAACCACGTATGCTACATATATGTGTAGGGACTAGGGACCACACAAAAGTGCATGCATGCACTCTTGGTTCCAAGTCATTTCATTATTATATATCTAATGTCTGTTAGTCAGTCTCGTGCTGACCTCCGATCTAAATGGTATATTAAGCTTCACGTTGTGTGTACGTAATATAAGTGAAAGGAAAATCAAAAGAAATGATTTTTTTTTTATTTCCAAATAAAACTTAACAAGTTTTTTTCGGAAAGTCAACAGAAAAAGCTACCACCGGTTCAACTCTAACCCGCCGAAAAGAACCGGCGTAAAAAACTCGTACGGGGCCATTTTTTAGCAAAAAGATGGAAAATTGTTATTTTAAAATAAATATATATTTTACAGTGTATATACAGAAAGTATATATTAAATCTATTTTAAATATAACAAAAGTCAAAAGTACACAAGTACATAGAGACAGCCTTGCAGGGGAGCATCTCATTCCCAAAGGTGTGCAGTCGTTAACAAAATAATTCACTTTATAATAAGCTTTAGCACACAAACGTTCTTTGACTACTTCTTTAAATTTATCAATAGGAAGGTTTTGAACGTTTTCTGGGATCCTATTGTATAGGCGTATACATTGCTTATTACATGCCCTTAAAATATTTACTTTGCCAAGTCTTATCACTGGTACACCTAGCTTATGCTTATTTCTAGTGTTTATACAATGATTTTCACTTTTCTTCTAATGCTATGCTATGTTAAATGAAATTGCTTAAGTTTTTTCTAACGTATAACAAATTATCTAAAATATACTGAGAAGCGACGTTCAGTTCACCTATTTCTTTAAACTTGTCTCTCAGAGATTCAAAAGGGGACATTTTATAATTAACACGAATTGCTCGCTTCTGCAGCACAAATATTGAATTTATATCGGCAGCAATTCCCCATAAAAGTATGCCATAAAACATTCTACTATGAAAGTAGCTGAAATAGACCAATATACCAATATAATACTATCGGGACTCTCAATTTTCATTTACCTCCCTTTACTAGATACCCCACAGTATGTATTAACAATCATCCTCAACCTTCCTTTGCAAGAGGAGTACTATTGTGTTTAGGATTGCCACATTATTTTTCTGGCCTATAAGAGACTAAGCATAGGGTTATACAAGTCAAAAACTACGGGATTTTTAGATTTTTACCCGGGACAAAACAAAAAATATTGACAAATGTTTAATATTTTTCTGAGGATCGAGCGAGTTTTGGTATATTTTGATTACTTTTAGCGCGGCCAGGAAAATTGCTCGATTTACGGGACGTTTTAAATAATACCTAAAATACGAAAAGTCCCGGGAAATACGGGACGTCTGGCATCCCTAATTATGTCACTTAAACTTGCGTTGCACAAAGACGGTCCAGAAAAGAGTCATATACTTTAAATGGAACACATGGTCTGCAACGACTAACGCAGGAGAGCTCACCTTCGCTCGGCGACTGCTCGGGCGGCGTGTCCGTGTCCGGCGTGGACGTCCTCTCCGGCCCGGCGGCGAACCGGTCCGCGCGCGCCTCCACCACCTCGCGCACGATCTCTGTTAAACATTACATTGTGTTAAGGACCTCCGTGGCTCAGTGGTTGAGCGCGTCGGTGCTCGAGCCGGAGGTCGCGGGTTCGGATCCCGCCTAGGGAACAAAAAGTTTTCTCTGTTCCTGGGTCATGGAGATTTGTATTTTAAAATACCCTTACACGAAGATAGATGATCAACCTGAGCCTTTAGCCAAGTTGCTATCGTTGTATGCGACAGCGAAGTTCGAAAACGAAAATTTATGGGAACCTGTATACTTTTGTTTTCATTCAACTTATCATCGTAATTAGTGGTAACTTGGGCTCTGAATAGGCCAGCAGCTGGCGTAGCATAATACTAGTCATATTACCACTTACCGGTGATGACGTCTCTACTTGTGATGATGGACTCGATCTCTAGTGAGACCTCCTGGATCAGCCACGGCATGAACTCTTCTTCCACACCTGGAAATGTGTGAAAGTCAAAAGTCAAATTTTTACGTGCCAATAAAATGACCCACACAGGTATTATTTGAACCCATACTCATAGTAGAAAGGTTCTTTACCAGCAAAATTCCTTTTGGGCTGGGACTTTATGATCCGCAATCCGGTTGTATTAGCGCAGAGTTCTATTTTCAGAGCTCTGAAATTGCCGCGGCATACCGGATATAGGGTCAGTTCACATTGAAACGACACGATACTCGATGCTGCGCTGAATTTTTAATATAGCGATTCAAAATTGAACTATATTGACTACACAAGATACACGGTTAATTGCTAGAGTTCGAATGTGAAACTGCATATCTTCTTATATTATACTGTGTATCTTCTTGTGTATAATAGTGAATAAAGTTTTAATTTTCTCTATTTTAAAAATGCAACGCCACGTCGCGTAACGTCTCGTTTCGGTGGGAGCTGACCCTTACTGCAGCTGTCAGTCGTAACTACTATGAGCAGGGTTGAATTTACTGCACATGTCACTAATGAGTTCATCGATCTGCAGCAGTAGCATTAGCTGTTCATCTTTCTGCAGATGTCAGCGGTAACCTAGCAAGGTTCCCCTTTACTGCAAATCAGAATCGTCTCTCCGCTTTCCTTCGCCTTGTTCATCATTGCAAGGCCCTCAATCAATATCTCATCTCCTTGCCTCTGAGGTAACATGTAGTGCTAGAGGTTGTGCTGTTGCCGAAAGTCGACCACAGTTTCTACATTTTTAGGCTTTTTTTGCCTCGATACGATACGCATAGTTAAATATGTGTTTTTTTTTTTTTGCATATTCGGTAGGTCTGAGAATCGATGGTAATCTATTTTTTCAACCCCTAAATGATAAGGGTGACCCCTAAATATTTTTTTTTATTTTTTCGTAATTTTTTTAAATATTTATATGATGTGGCATTAAACATACATACAATGGCAAAACAACGTTTGCTAGTTTAAAGAAAGATTGACAATTGTGTCAAACCCGTCTACTGTTATTACGTCTACAAACGCGTGGTCTGAGTGAGTGAGGTAGTGTGTGTAACTTAATTTTTATTAATTTTCTGTATTTCTAAGTATTATTTCAAACATATTAGCTTTCTACACATATTTCTCCACATAAATTTTAACTGTGCCAAATTTCATACTCGTCCGTTCGCACAGTTCTCGTTACACGGTATCTATTTAAAGTTTTTGCTTCAAGTAATCTATACTAATATTATAAAGAGGAAAGGTTTATTTGTATGTTTGTTTCCATCGAATAGGCGCCAAAGCTACTGGACCGATTTTGATGAAATTTGGTACAAATATGGAGAAGACCGTGGGAACGACTACTTTTTATCGCGTGAAAATTCACGGTTCCCGTGGGATTTTATTTGCGCGTATGAAGTCGCGGACAACATCTAGTAAAGTATATGATGAATTTACTACAGCAAAAGGCCCACCACACATTCCCACCACTGCAACAGTGTAACTAACCACAAAAACCCTTTGATATGATCTCAGGGGTGCCCGAGGGACATGCTAAATCTGTCTTTTGACCCGCAACGAAATTAATCAGAAGAATGTAGGAGGAGTAGAAAGTTTAAGAATTTACAACAACAGTATCTTACCTCTCTGTAGCTCCCTCTGCAGATGGCCGGCGGTGCGGAGGCCGGCGAGCGCGGCGGGCAGCAGGTCGGCCACGTACCCACACACCAGCGCCGCCGCCGCCACGCGCGTCTTCGCCTCTTCTGCCGCCGCTGCCGCTGCCGCGCTTTGGGCTACGCGACGCTCCTGCGGGTAGCAAATGTTACTGATTATACTACTGACAGTTTGTTTCGTGGAAGAGACATAATGCGAGAAAAAAGGCTTGGTTGGAGTTAGATAATGTGCTTAAAAAGAGGATACAACAATAAAACGTTTGTTTAGTTCCGCAGCGGGAATGAGGTCATTAAGGCTAATTGCGGCGCAAGCTTGTTTTATCTTATCTATCAGATTTTTTTTATTAAACCCCTGAGAACATGCAAACTTATTATCAAATATATTTTCTAGAAATTGATAAAAAAATTGGCCAAATAGAATTTCTCTGTCTCTCTCTCTCTCTCTCTCTCACACACACATATTTACTCATCTTTGTCTCACCATATCCTGCCGCTGCTGCTCTCTCAGCCCATATGTGTCTCTCTCTCTCTCACCTTCCCCTGATGCAGTCATCTGTCCTGCTCCTCCAGTCTGCGACGCTAGGCGCGCTTGGCGTCATGCAGCTCACAGTACCACCACCGCTGCTCTCTCAGCACACATATACCTCTTCTCTCACATTATCCTGGTGCTGCTGCGTATCCTTTCTCACCTTTTCATGGTGGAGTCGTCTGTCCTGCTCCTCCAGCCGGCGGCGCTCGGCGCGTTCGGCGTCGCGCAGCTCGCGGTACCGGCGCTGCTGCTCCCTCAGTGATTCTAACTCCTCCTCTTGCGCCACCTCTGCCAGCGCCTGTTCCGCCGTCTTACCGACCAACACTTCGAGGATAGGTTGCACTTCTGTGTCGAAGTCGAAAAGCTGAGGAAAAACATTGCAAACTATTACGAATCTGGCCAACAACAGTAACAGGGTTAGTACTATAACGTTATTGCGTGACAGTCAGGTGGAATTCAGTGTCAAAGCTGCTATGTACTAAAGGCAAAGCTGTCTTAAAGATTTATAATCCTCTGATATAGGAACCAGCGAGACGCTTGCTGTTGACGTGACACGACAGACGCGTTGGCTTACAAAATATGGAAATCCCATTCGAGTATAATTATGTGTAGATTATGTATTTCAAAATCAAGAATAGTCTGGTCCTTTTACTTACATCCCCAGGGTATATCTGCGTCCAGGCATCGGCGCCGGTTTTGGCTGGCACGTACAGGGGGGTGCTCGGTCGATCGGCGAACAGGTCTGTTTGAACGCCGATCTCCATCTCAACACCTTTGTCGAACAGCTGTGAAATAAGAGACTATCTTAATCAGATCAGACACTCAATACAGATTAACCATATTGCCACATTGCCTAAGTCTAGCATTCCAGGGTAACGGTCGAGCTTACGTTGCACGGTAAGGTCTGGTGATCTAATTGCATGGCATTAGTCTGTCTCAGTCCTACGTATCTTTAGAGCCTTAATCCAGTTTCTGCGGTCTAGAAATCAGCAGCACCATCTCTGTATTTACAGTGATCGCCAATAATACAAACGTCATCTAAATACTGGTCAGTCTGTATGGACTAATGGATGGGCACGCGGCCACGTGCGGGCGAATGATTGCTCGGCCGCAGGTGCTCTAACGCCGCAACCGCGCCGCATTGCCGCCCACGCTGTCACCTTCATGACATTGAATTGATCTACCTTCTCAGATCAAAGTCTTACCTCCTCCAAATACTGGTCAGTCTGTATCGGATGGTGTGCGCGGCCAGGCGCGGGCGGCGGCGTGCCGGGTCGCAGGCGCGCCAACGCCGCACGACGCGCGAGCACGCGTCGCCGCGTGCGCGCCACACGCGCCGCATTGCTGTCTACGCTGTCGCCCTGTTGACATATAAATAGTTTATTATTATCTTTTCTCTAGTACAATGGAGCCCTGATGATAATCCACATATTAAGTATGTAAATTGGATGAATACATGCATAATATTATTATGTTCGGTGATGCAGACATTCTTAATTCATAAATAAGTACTTCATAAAACATTGTCTGCGCCTCTGTCTGGTCTATAACAGACGGAGCAGGGGGAAAGAGGCGCGCGGCGTAACGCGCCCGCGCCGCGTGCGATGGAAGGCGGCCATTACGTAAATTACGTTTTCACAAGAAACAAGGTTAGCAGTTACTTAATTTATAATACGGCAATTGAACTCAAAGTATAGTGGTTTTTTACCAACAAATCACTTCTAGATTCTTCTGGGTCCAAACTTTCCCCTGAAGTATCAAGATACTTCTGGGTCCCATTCTTTGATGTCACTTCAAGACATCAAACTTTCCCCTGAAGTATCAACTTTAAGATACTTCTGGGTTCCATTCTTTGATGTCCTTCAAGACATCAAACTTTCCCCTGAGGTATCACTTCTAGATACTTCTGGGTCCAAGCTTTCCCCTGAAGTATCACTTCAAGATACTTCTTCTTCTTCTTCCATTCTTTGATATCACTTCAAGACATTCCGAGTTGCTTGTTATCGGGTTCTTCCACAAGATACTCCCGACCCCTTTTCAAATTCATGTCAAGTTTCTAGTTCTTCTCTGTTTTCTTTGATATCGCTTCAGGATATACACGAGTGTATTAAGAAATTTTGGAAAATTGTGAAATTGCCCTTTGACAAAATTACTCATTCTTTAGAAGAACAATTTTGTGAATCTCATTTCATAACGCATACCAAGCGTTTACCTAGCGGTCGATTTTCTGTTATGATGCCACTGACGGAGGATCCGGAACAGGCTTTGGTAATTCATTTTCTATTGCAATAAAACGTTTCTTTAATCTTAAAAGAAAATTACATAAAATCAAAAATATCAATAAACAATATTGTGAATTTATAAAAGAATATGGTGATTAAGGCCAATTTAAAGAAATCGTAAAACCTACGTTTGGATGTTTTCTTCCTCATCACCCTGTTATCAGAGAACAACGAGAATCTACTCGTCTTCGGGTTGTTTATGATGCTTCTGTTAAGACAACCTCCGGAAAATCATTAATGATATTCAGGCTGTAGGGCCGGTTGTACAAAGTGACTTGTTTTCCATTCTTCTCCGCTTTAGGAGTCATAAATTTGTTTTAACTGCGGATATTAATAAATTTTATAGGCAAATTGTTTTAGATGAATCTCAAAGTAATTTACAATTGATACTCTGGAGAGATCCAGAAGATCCGGTAGAACAACCTCAAAGTCATCCAATCAAAGTTTTACAACTTAAAACTGTAACATATGGGATAGCTTCAGCTCCCTTTTTGAGCACAAGATGTCTAGTTCAATTAGCGGATGAATGTTCTGATCCAATCATAGCTAATGTTATCAAAAATGTCTTCTATATAGATGACTTAAACACAGGAGCTGCAACTCCTCATAAATTAAAACACATTTATTTGAATGTCACCAAGGTTCTTGACTCGGCTTGTTTTCCACTAAGAAAATTTCGGACCAATTGTCCTCAAATATTGGATTATCAATCAGGATCTTCAACTTGTCTTGATTTTTATGACGAAGCTAATGTTCTGGGTCTGAAATGGTGATCAAATAAGATTTGTTACATTTTCCTAGTGTCATTGATACAGCACCGAAAATTACTAAAAGAATAATCATATCTACCGCTTGTAAGCTTTTTGATCCCTTAGGGTTAGTTAGTTGTTGTATAATAAAACCAAAAATCTTGCTTCAAAATTTATGGAGTGCGAAATTAGATTGGGATGATCCGGTACCAGAACAGTTATGTGCCAAATCACGAGTGGCACATATAAAAACTCTAACTATTCCACGTTTAGAGATACCTGCGGCTTTGTTAGGATCTCAATTGCTTAACAAAGTTTTAAAAACAATACTATACAAAATAACTCAAAGCTACTTCTGGACAGATTCGACAGTGGTGTTAGGTTGGCTCAGATCACAAAGTAAGACTTTACAGGTCTTCATACGTAATCATGTTAATAAAATTAACGAATTTACCCATGATAGTGTATGGAACCATGTTCCAACTGACTTAAATATCCTGATCTGGCTTCAAGGGGTGTTGACGCCCAAAATTTACAAACCTCGATTTTGTGGTGGGAAACCTTCATCCTTGAAGGAAGGTCAAAATGCTTGGCCTGCTTTCCTCATTTGACTACTGATTTACCTGAGATTAAGACCTTAGTTTGTCACAGTAAAACTGTATACGAGTCATTTATAAAATTTTCTGATCATTCAAACTTTTTAAAATTAAAACGTTGCTATGCATATGTGTTACGTTTTGTTAACAATTGTCAAGTAAACAAAGCTAAACTTATGATGCTTTTATTAAAACAAAGCCAATTAGAGTCTTTCTCCTTTGATAAACAGCTTATACAAAATAATAAAGCTGTGCATTACAAAAGAAAACTACTACCTCTTAGTCCTTTCTTAGATAACAATGATTTATTGAGGTAGACTATCTCATTCCGACAAGGAATATTCGAAAAAACATCCTATCTTACTTGATGCTAAGCATAATTTAACTAAAATTATTTTCCAACACGAACATTTACGTTTATATCATGCGGGTCCGCAGTTACTACTTTCATCTATTCGTGAACGATATTGGCCCACCGGGGGCAGAGTTTTGGCTCGTTCTATTTACAGAAAATATGTGGTCTGTTGTCGTTTGCGTGGCCAGACCTTGCAACCTAAAATGGGAGATTTACCGTTAGTAAGAACTTGTCCAGATTTTCCTTTTAATCAATGTGGTGTGATTTTGCCGGGCCCTTTATGATTTCTTCTAAAAAGGGACGTGGTAACCGCATAACCAAGGCATATTTATGCGTATTTGTATGCCTTGTAACCAAAGCCATTCATTTAGAGGTCTTTAGCGACCTTAGCACTGATGCCTTCCTTTCATACACACACTGCACTGGCCTGCACTGCCTGCACAAGTTCGTATCTAGACGCGGAAAACCGGCAGTAATAAATTGTGACAATGGAAAAAAATTCGTAGGGGCAAATAACGAGATGAGTAAATTTATGCGATCCAGTTGTAGCATACCTACATTTTTTAACGTATCGTTATAACTAATAACGATGCGTATAGCGTCATCTATTAGCAGTTGTCGATATTAATAATAGCTAATTTGTGCTATACAACGCCGTCTATTGGCAAATGCTTCTAACTAGAGCTTCATCTCTAATATTTCTTTATTGTGGCATTTGTATTACGCATTACCGCTAATTGTCGGTTAAAAAAAACAAATGTCAGTAGAGGTATAAAAGGGTTGTCGCGACAGGACAACGCCCTTTTTTCCCTGCCGAATTTTGGTTGTTCAACTTCTTCAAGATGTAGTCGTTTATAATAATTATAATATTATAACACCGTGTTCACGGTGAGTAATTTGAAATATCTGTGTTGTGAATGTTTGCTAAATCACGCTGGGAACTTTGTTACGGGCCCAAGCACTGACAGCTTTGTTACGGGCACGAGCACCGCCAGCTTTGTTACGGCCTCCAGCACTGATAACTACGTTGCGGCCACAAGCACCGTCCACTTTGATACGGGCTCGAGCACCGCCAACTTCTTGCCTTCTTGCCACGTGCCAGACCCCTGGACTCAAGACCTGGATCCCTGAGCTAAGTCCCCACGTGGTTTAGACCCCCTACGATACCCTTCAGACACCAAGAGGCTAGACCAGACCGTACGGCCTTCTGCCCACGACCCCTATTTCGTTAATAAACTCATTGTCACGGGAAACCTCGTTTTTATTTTAATTTCCCCCGTAACACAGTCTACATTCGATTCACACGTATGCAACCAACGAAGCCATATAATTTATGTTTTTACCCCCTTATGCCCCTCACTTTGGTGGGATTTGGAAGTCAGGCGTTCGATGCGCCAAATATCATTTAAAACGTATCGCAGGAAACGCTTCCTTAACTTTTGAGGAGTTAACCACTTTGTTTGCACAGATAGAGGCAATCCTTAACTCCCGACCTATATCTGCTTTATCGTCCGAACCTACTGACCTTAATCCTTTGACTCCTGGGCACTTTTTAACTGGCCGCCCGTTGATGTCTGTACCGACACCGCCTATTACGGCCTCGAGACCCAATCGATATCAGCTCATCGAGAGGATCCGTCAACGTTTTCGGGACCGATGTAGAAGTGAATTCCTTTCGGAATTGCAAACCCGAACCAAATGGGCAAAGGATCGACCGTCCGTTCGAGTAGGAGAGGGATGCGTGTCATTCCTGCGTCAGCATCAGAAGTGTTGGAGCCCAGCCTCCAACGGCCCCCAGGATGTCTGCGCCCTCTGTCTGAGCAGGGGGGAAGGGGCTCGCGGCGTAACGCGCCCGCGCCGCGTGCGATTGCAGGCGGCCATTATGAAAATTACGTTTTCACCAGAAACAAGGTTAGCAGTTACTTAATTTATAATATGACTTATATTGAACTCAAAGTAAAGTGGTTTTTTACCAACAAATTGTGTACACGACGGCGTGAACAAACATAAAAATCATATTTAAAAAAGACAAACATACTATTTTAAAGATATTATTGACGGAAATACATCAGGCAAAAATAATACAATAACTAAGAATACTTTTTTATTGCTAATAAATGTCATAACGTAACCTTGTTTCATCAGAATATAGCGGGAATTTTAAATAAGATGGACATTTTTCAAGAAGTTCTAGATAATGTACTAAGGCCAAATCTTGGTGATGTGCAAATAATATGTCTAACAGAAACGTTCATGAAAAAAGGCTGCGAAGGCAACCTAAAGATATTTAACTACAAACTAGCTAGTTACTTCTCACGTAGTGCGCAAAAACGGGGTGGATCTTGTATTTTACTAAAAAAGGTTTAAAATATAATGTAATTGATATAACTAAAAAATTGGCTAAAGAACGTGAATTCGAGTGTTGCGGTATTGAATTGCTTGATTACAACGTTATAATTATTTGTATTTATAGAACGCCAAACTCAAACGCTAAGATTTTTATTAACTCTCTGGATCTATTACTAACACATTTAAATAATAAAAAGAACAAAAAAATTATTACATGCGGTGATTGGAACATTAATGTACTAAAGGAATCAAATGATACAAAAGATTTAAAAAATACTCTTCTCAACCATAATATGGAAAAAAAAAAAAGTTTACCTACACGAGGCCTATCTGCTTTAGATCAAATAGGTAGTAACATCACCAGGTACAAAACAGATTTACATCATCTGGCTCTCTCTGAGCATGAGACGGGCCAATTAATAGCATTTACAGTTGATGACAATACAAACACACAAGTAAATAATATTAACTACTACTTCATAAGAAAACGAGACTTTAGTAAGGATAACATTCGCAAATTTTTAAAATATCTCCATTCCATAAGCTTTACAGAAGTTAATAACCATACGAAATGTGAAGAGGCATTTAGATCATTTTATGAATTATACGACTTGTTCTACAAATTATGTTTTCCCGAAATGAATTTAAAAATTACCAAGAGTTCAACACAAAAGCGTTGGCTAACAAAAGGTATAAAAAAATCGTGTGTAGTTAAAAGAAACCTTTATCTTAAATATACCCGCGAAGCCCTTCATAAAAATTATATGAGGAAAAAATCCCTAAACTACACTAAAATTTTAAAACAATGTATAAATACAGCACAAAAGAAATATAACAGTCACTACATAAATATATCAAAAAATAAATGCAAGGCAACGTGGGCAATAATTAATAGAAATTTTTACAGTAAAAATAATAAACAAAACATTGAATTAATAAAACATAAAACTACGCTATATACAAAACCTTTTGACATTGTAGAATTATTTAATAACTATTACAAGCAAGCAAGCGGATATGATGACATTAACACAAAAAGTTTAAAACTGTCTTCAAGATATACATGTGCACCAATATCCCACATTACAAACCTGTCGTTTGAACAAGGATATTTCCCAAGTCAAATGAAACAGTCAATTGTAATTTATAAAAAAGGAGATATAACAGATATGTCAAACTATCGGCCGATTACGCTGATACCTGTGATTTCTAAAATATTTGCTATGCAAATTAAATTAGCGTCGTATTTAAATCATAAAATATATTAAATAAACAACAGTTCGGTTTTACCAAAGGTAGTTCAACAGCCCTGGCGTGCTTTTCCCTTGTAAAACAAGTAAGGGAAACACTTAACAAAAATGAAAATATAGCAGCCGTCTTTTTTGATATGAACAAAGCCTTTGATCTTGTCAACCATGATCTACTCTTAAAAAAAATACAGGAATACGGGATTAGAGGCAACGCGCTTAACTGGTTTCAGTCATATCTGGAAAATAGGTCACAATGTACAGAAGTCACGAATATCGTCAAACATTACGCAATCAGACATCGATCTAGTTATAAAATAAATAAAAATGGCGTCCCTCAAGGCAGTATTCTAGGGCCAACACTTTTCCTTCTATACGTAAATGATTTGCCAAATGCCACTAAACACGACTGTTATATGTTTGCTGATGACACAACCTTGTCAATTAAATGTAACAAAATCAAAATTGATGCTGAAATACAATGTGAAGTTGACAATATTACAAAATGGCTTAATCTAAACTATTTACATATTAATATTAATAAAACTAATATAATTACATTTGACAATTTAACTAATACTTATGACATAAACTTAAATAACGGTAAAAACTTAATTAAAAGCGTGACCTCAGCATCGTTCTTGGGTATTATACTGGACAAAAAGTTAAAATGGAAAGATCATATCACAAAAGTATGTAATAAATTAAACAGTTACGTCTTTGCCCTAAGGAGAAAAAGAAATACCGTATCACAAGACGCAGCTCTTACAGCATACCACGGATATGTATCGTCTATCCTTAGATACGGACTTGTTATATGGGGGAACTCACCGGAAATAAACAATGCTTTTCTCATACAAAAAAAAATATATACGGGCGTTAGCAAATGCGGAATACCTAGCTCCCTGTAAACCGCTATTTAAGAAATTTCACATCCTTCCATTAGCGTGTCAGTATATGTATATTTGTGAAAAACCATAGCCATCTGTTTAAGACACATACGACTACAACTAGGTATGAAAGCAGGGATAGCAATAAGCTTTGTGTGCCTCGTCAGAATAAACAAGTATACAGCGATAACAGCTATTGTATGTCGATAAAAATTTTCAACATGTTGCCTAAAGACATTAGAGATATCTCTGTATTAATCAAGTTTAAAAGAATATTATTAAAGTGGTTGCTGGACAAATGCTTTTATAGTAATAAGGAATATTTTGAATATTTAAATAATCGAAAAAAATTTGACATTAAATAATTACAAATAAAAATATAAAAAATGTACCTATGTATTAAATTGAATAATTGAATTGTATTAGTTGACATTACCATAATAATTGTGCTTATTGTTTTAATTAATAATTAATTTATTTTGATCTGACCTTTAAATGTCTATTATCAATATAAGTTACTCTGAATTCTAACGTGTTACTTTTAAATGATTTAAAATAATTTATATATGCATTAAAAGAAATCAATAATCTGAATATTTCCACACCTCTAAGAGGTAGAAATTGTGAAACTAATTAAACTTAAGAACACTGTACACCAAATTCTCGGAAATAAAGAATATTATTATTATTACTATAAGACGATAGAATGATATAGTACCTACATTTTGTTTACACTAGTAATTATGTTGATAAAAAATCCCACAAGCCTGACTTCTGCAAACTTTAATTTTAGTATCTATATTATAATGTATTTAATTACATGATGGCTGATGGCAGACACGATAATATAAGTATAATTTTTGTCATTTTTGTCCTAAAACTTCGAACTTACTCATTTAAAAAAAAACAGAGATTTTTTTAAATTTAAGAAAAACCTGAGCTTGCCACTATTTATCTCTGGTTCACATACTTGCAGACTACGTTACGTCTTAGTATCGACGACGATGAAATCTTATACCTTAATTGCCACCAGCTCCCTAGCTACATAATATTTCGGACGTCCACACGGTACAATTTCATTCAAAATACAGTTTAATGAATGAATATTTAAAGCATCAATGAATTCATTATTAATTTCAAAGGCGTATTGCATTTACTACGTCCATTCCAAAATCAACCTTAGGCTTTCCGCATAGAGTCTCGTTTGCAGGCTTTGCGACATAATAAGCTAGTAATTATTACGCTCCCGTGTAATTTCTTCATTATGGCAAAACGCTGACTGAGCTAAATCAGAAACTACATTTATTAAATTGTGCATGTAGGTAAGAAATAGTTGTACATACTATTCTTCGATCTAAAATATCCGTCTCTAATTGTCGCACACACTCCCAGCATGTACTTGTACCTATTTGTACTAAGATACAAATAAATAACGTTTATTTGACACATAGACGAATATATAAAAATTGTATCAAGCTGGTGATTTAATGAAACATACCGATTCTGCGTTACCTATTTTTTCGGAGAGCCTCGACTGAGAAAATAATGCATCATCCTGGCGTATGGCTAAACACCAGGGCTAAGAAACCTTTTTTAAATTCATTGATTCTTTTAGCCTAATAAGTTATTCGTAGGTACAATATCGACAAAGTTCCTGCTGGGCATGTTTCTAAACATTTTCCTTTGCACTAGGACGGCTGAAATATTTATACACAAACGAAGTGACCGCATCGACTATATACGTGAAATATGTATGTACACGTATATGTGCGTGCGCACGATTCAACGGCGCTGTTATTCGATATGTCTTATGCCCGGCCCGGCCGTCGGTCGAGCGGCAACTTGTTCGTACGCACAGGGGAACCAATTGGCGAGTACCTAATATTAGATCAGTCAGTGAAATGTACTCACCGCGGCGTGCGCGTGCGCGTGCGCGTGCACCGTGCTGCCTCTCACCACTCGCCGCTCGTGCATCACGTTGGAGTAAGGCGCCACTGTGTCCATACTGCCACTGGAAAGGATCAATACTAAGTCAATGGTCAATAGTCATGAATAATTTCCTGTATTTTTTTTTATTTACATAAATGCATAGTGCTCTGAAGAAATAAGAAAATATACAAAAGGAATCCTACTACTATTATAAATGTGGAAGTTTGTGAGGTTGGATGGATGGATGTTTGTTACTTTTTCACGCAAAAACTACCGAACTAATTTTGTTGGGTATGGAAAGCTCTGGAATAACACATAGGATACTTTTATCCCGAAATAGTACAGTGTTCCCGTGGGATACTTTATTTACGCGGGCGGAGCAGTAAATGTAAAAAATATAATATTTTAATAATTAGATACATCTAAAAAGATACAAAAAAATTTTTAGCAAACAAAACCTACATTATTAGTTTACTTACATCATATACAAAACATTCATTATTGTAAGTATAATATGAACTTAAACGCACAAATATCGGAGATATTTACAAATATGTTTCTGCGGCCTTGTACTTCATATATATATGTATATATATATATATATATATATATATATATACCTGGGAGACCGAGCTTTGCTCGGTGTTTAGTAGAACGATAAATTAATATAAAAGAAAAGAAATCACAAAAATAATTTTACCGGGATTCGAACCGACCACATTCCGAATATCCAAACAGACAAAAATTATACGTAGGTACGCATACTAAGCTGCCAATCAGACTGACGTAAGACAGTCGAAAGTATTGATATATTGTTATATCATATATTGCTTAAAATACGCAGTTTCGAAGGGATAAGACCTAGCTAGATCGATTTTTCTCCCATAAAACTGCTGCATACTAAATTTCATGGTAATACTTGTAGCCGCTTACGATATACCGATTATACATATACATACAAGATCGTCTCGTTTACAGTATAAGATACTTCATACACTTTTACCTAGCGTGACGTCACAGCTAGGTACGACTTTAGTATGGAGCGTTTTCACGAGGCGAAATGTTGTATACAAATCGCTGCACCTTTGAAAATATTGTCTTTTGATATACTGTTTCTTCTAAAAAGTTACTCATATTTAAAAGTAGGTACTATTCATTTATGCAATAAAAAAATTACATCCATCTAGCCTATATTTCATGTACACTGTACAGCGACTACGACGTCGTGTATACGATTGGTCTTTTTCTACATTTTAATTTGGTAGGTTAACCTACTTTTAATTTTACTGGATTATAGTTGTATTAAGTAGAATTATTACTTTTTAATCTTATTTAAATTATTAAAATAAATATGTATACACACCTCTTTATGTGATCATTAAAAATCACTAACATATTTAAATAATAATTAACAGCGAATACCACAGCAAGTCGCACAGTCGTACAATTTTGATTGCCCACAAACGGGGTCAAGATAATATGAGGGAGGTGCCCCACTTAACCGGCGCGGCGGGTCAGTCGCCTGATGTGAGTCATCGGTATGTCGTCGGCGTACGAGTATATCTTACTAGCTGTTGCTCGCGGCTCCGCCCGCGTAAGTATAGTATCCCTCGGGAATACTACTTTTTCGGGATAAAAAGTAGCCTATGTTTTAATCCAGAGTCTAAACTACTACCATACCGAATTTCATCGAAATCCGTTCAGTAGTTTTTGCGTGAAAGCGTAACAAAATCCACGCTTCACATTTATAATATTAGTAAGGATTGGTAACTTTATCTCGCGTAAAAACCTCAGATATATCCTACTACTATTATAAATGTGAAAGTTTGTGACGATGGATGGATGGATGTTCGTTACTCTTTCACGCAAAAACTACTGAACAATTTCGATGAAATTTGAATCTGGATTAAATCATAGGTTACTTTCATCCCGAAAAAATACAGAGTTCCCGTGGGGTACTGTATTCACGCGGGCGGAGCGACGGGCAAAAGCTAGTCGCGTATAAACTTCGGATAACTCGCATATAAACGTTGTATCTCCACGAACACGGACAGTGACGTCGCATTGACAAAAACCAGATTTGAAATTTCAACGTACTCGTGGCGACGACGGCTAGATATCGACAATTTAAATTAAGTTTTATTGTAAGTTACGTTGTAGCAATGGTTGGCTAAGCGTCAGTTGACAGCTCACACAGAAGCGCGACGCGACGCGGTGCTGCATTTCAAATTTGAACTTTATTCACCACACAAGAAGATACACTCGAAATTCGAACTCTTGCAATTGTAGATTAATTTGCAAGAGTTCGAATTTCGAGCTGCTCCGCTCTGCGCAGCGCGGCGCCGCTCTTGCAAAGAAACGTGTATCATCTTGTATAGAGAGTAAAGTTCAATGTTGAATCGCTATCTAAAGGGGCGCGTCGCGTATCGTCTCGGCGTGAGCTGACCCTACAGCAATTTTACAGATGGAGAAGGGCATCGACGTTTAATGTAGTAGTAGAATGCCCCTAGTATAAGACCACATTTCTCACAACTTTTCGTGTAATGGTAAACCTTAAGGTTCCCACAGACGAGAGGCCGATCGTTTCAGTTAGAACTGGCGTCAGTTCGGCCTGAACGGATTCGAGCACATACACGGAAAAAATCGCATCCGACCGAACTGACGTCACTTCGGCCCTTAGATTAATAGCGCCTAGATAGTATTCAAACAAACGCATCGTACAAAGTGAAGTAAGTAACAGATATATTATGTAGGTAAGCATTACATACCGACCCGCATATAAACAAAAATTTAATGTTGTGGAGTGTGTACAGTTGTAAGGGACAATGTCGTTGAAAACGTTGCTCTTAAAATTGGAATGTAAAAATATAACATATTTTATTTTAAACCATCTAAACACGATTTGTGAACATTATTTATATTAAACTGGGTATAAGGCTAAAAATACTTTAAATTGATAGTTAAAAAAATCAGAAAATATAAAAAACTTTGTCTTTTTTTGTCTAACCTATTAGTTAGCCATGAAAATTATTAAATAAATTTCTTATTGCTAGTAACACTTTCACAATTCACATTAGGGCAGCAAGATGTCGACATAATATGATTTTATATTAAAATGTTATAAATATTTGGCTTGATACAGGTCAAGTTGTAGTACTTACATATTATGTTATGTCCGAAGTATTTTTATAATTTTCCGATGCATTGTGACACCTAATAAGGACACAAACCGTCATAATGTATGTACATTCGGAGATGTATGCACTAGCGTTCGACCATGACAACTGACGGGTCGTTCGAACAAACTGTGTCGATATGGCTCAGTATGATTTGCTTCACTTTTCATGCGCGTACCCGGTTTCTAGGTGTTTTAATCTAAGGTTTGGCCTGAACGGATTCGAGCACATATACGGAGAATCGCATCTGGTTTTCCGCGAGCTTCGGTCGTGTTATTAGGGTTCCTCAATACTGAAGGAACCCTTATAGTTTCGCTCTGTCCGGACGTCTGTCTGTCTGTCTGTCCGCTCTCCTAGCTTCTGTAACAACTTTATGACAATAACTTTCGAAGTAATTCAAAGAAAACCTATTGCAAGTTGATAGTTACGGAACCCTCCTTAGACATGTCGTGACATGCTAGGTTAGGTCCGGCTATTATTTTTGCTGCAACTGTAATCACGCTATCGACGAAACCGAATTATTGTGTCATACATTTTTCGAGTAATATTTTATAGAAATAATTTCTCTTTGTTTTATAGTACTGGTCTTTAGATTTTATCAACCATTGTGGCTCTAAAGTTTTAAACACTTCAATGAAATCTAATAAATATTCTTTAGACCACGTTGCCATTTTTAGATTTCCGCACCCAAAGGGTAACAACGGGACCTTATTACTGAGACTTTGCTGTCCGTCCGTCTGTCACCAGACTGTATAACCTTCTTATACCGTGATAGCTCGACAGTTGAAATTTTCACAAATGTATAATGATTTATAGGTACTTATTTCTATTGCCGTTATAACAACAAATACAAAAAATAGAATAAAATAAAAATTTGAGGCTCCCATACAACAAACGTAATTTTTTCCGATTTGTACGGAACCCCTCTTGCCGACTCGCACTTGACCGGTTTTATTTTACACTCGAATTTTATTACCGTTCAGTCCATCCGTACAGGTTAGAATTAATGTTGCCAACTTAGTTGTTTTACAAAGTTTTACTATTAAATTTAGTACTTTATTTCCCTCTTTAGTAGGAATTTAGTTGTTAGTAGTAGTTTTGTAGAAAATATCCCGACAGTAATCATAATATGCAAAATGGTCTGCTTCTATGTGCTATTAAGACACCTTATCATAATAGCACATAGTAGTACGCGTCTGTAAAGCGCATAAAACTACCGATTTAATTTCTATATAAGTTACCTGGGTCGAATATGGCCACCTTAAGGTTTGTTATACTTTTTTAATAATAATAAAGCAAAACAAACAAGTTTTAGCACTTATTCATGAAGAGTGGCTATTTATCTTTACAACAGAAGCAAAAAAATACGAAGACATTAAACGATAAATAGTATTTTAAACAGTTTAAAAAAAAATTGAAATTGGCCATATTTCCGACGGGAGCGGTAAATATGCCCATATATGTGGCCATATTTACTGTATGAATTTACTAGTTTAAAAAACTTCTGAATAAACTGAAATAAAAATGGATATTATGTTTTAATAGAGCTTTTATTTAAAATATATTCTTTAGGCGACATTCAGTACAAATAAAGAATTATCTTTACAAGTAATATTTTAAAGATTCAAAAAGTTTTCCTTAATTTAAATTTAAGTTTAACTAAAAATATAGAAAATCAACAAAATTATCAAATAGAAAACGTAACTTTTGAGATCGTTCATAGGTAAATCACAATGATATTACAAACTAGAAAAGGAGGAGGTAAACCTAATGAAGTATTTATAATTAGTCCTGACTCCACCGAGTGCAAGAAACTATCTTTACAAGTAATATTTTAAACATATCAAAATCAACAATGAGATTCAAAAAGTTTTCCTTAATTTAAATTTAAGTTTAACTAAAAATATAGAAAATCAACAAAATTATCAAATAAAAAACGTAACTTTTGAGATCCTTCATAGGTAAATCACAATGATATTACAAACTAGAAAAGAAGGAGGTAAACCTAATGAAGTATTTATAATTAGTCCTGACTGCACCGAGTGCAAACAAATTTATCAGTGTCTTCTTTTGTTAACCCAACACAGTCTTCATGGACGTAGATTTTACATAAAAAGCATAGTCTCATATCTGCTATTCTATCCTCATCGCAAATGTAACAATACAACTGTTTTTAGATTTTTTAGAATGTCCTTTACCTTTTTGCTTAGAAACCTTAGAAGTTACTTCTTCAGTCTTGTTCATTTTAGCAGAATATTGCTTCCTTTTTTGAGAAGAAACTCTAGATGGACCTGGAATATTTTTCATTTTTTGTTTACAAGCATTGGATGGTCCTGGCTTTTTATTTTTCTCTGTAAACATTGATTTAGTTAGCTCTTGTGCCAGACTATTAATAGCTTTTGCTCTAGGTGTAGGTTTTGGGCTTGACGTTTTCTCCGGGGTTTTTAAAATTTCACAAAAAGATGAGTATGACTCATTAAGTGTTGTGGAGCAGACTTTTGATTCAGTTTTCGAATCTCTATTATTCTTGTGCTCCTTTAGTTTGGATAAAGGAATCTCGTCGCTACTATCGAAATCGTCATAGGAACTTGGCTGGGGTTCTATAAAGTTTGATCTATCTACTTGAGTTGGGTGCTGTGGATTATTATCAGAAGCGTTGTCTAGAATTGCAGCAGAACGATTTGCAGTATTTGGCAATAGATGTTCACTTGTCTGGGAATCTTTTTGATCTGGATTCAGTATAGGCACCGGATTTTCAACAGAGGTATCAGTTCGAGCAAGAGACTGCGTAGGTGGAGTTGAATTATGTTCGTCGTTATTTGGAAGAACATGAGGAGGAGTAACCTGATTTCCACTGACATCAATAGCGTCGCTATCAATTGGATCTTCATTAACTTGAGGAGGATATAACAGGTTTTCGCTAGCATTAGTGGCGTCGCTGTCCATGGGATCATTATTTTCTTGATTTTCAGAAGGTCCAGGTATTGTAGGATTAAAGGTAGGTATGCTGGGAGCGTATGCCTCTTCTGGTATTCTTGCTGGATTAAATGGGAAAATTCCGGTCGCTTCAAATCCAGATTTAATATTAGCAGGTGTCGCAGCTTTGTCCCACGCTTTGGAAAATAATATCCCAAACCTTTGTTTTGTTATTTTCCTGTCTTCATGTACTGACCAGTACTTTAAGACTTCCTCGTCCCAGTAATATTCAAAGGATCGAAATACCGATTTGTCCATCGGCTGTAATTCATGTGTGGTGTTACTAGGAAAACAAAAAAGCTTGATGTCGAATTTTTCTGCTGCTTCAACAATCGAATAGTCTAAGTGGCATTTGGCTCCATCGAAGATAAGTAAACAAGGTCCTGGCAATTTAAATTTTGAAAAATGGTGAATCCAGTTCACAAACGTGTCAGAGTTCATACTCCCTTTGGGTGTCATTTGGGCTACTGAGCTGGTTGGTAAGGAATCTACCCATTCTGGCTTCATGCGTTTGCCTTTAAACAGAATCATGGGCGGAATAGCATGGCCCAAGGCGTTGCCACATTATACTATTGTGACATTCTCCCCGTGTTCTGGTGCTACTAAATGTACTATCTTGGATCCACGTTCAGCCAAAACTTCTGGGGATTTGTGCAAATTAAGCTGGCAACCCTTTTCGTCGATATTAAAAATACGTTCCGCGGTTTATTCATAAACCGCGGATCTTCCAAGACTTTCTTTAACTTAGCAAAATAATCAGAAACGACTGCTTTATTCAACTTTTGTGCCCTTGCGGGATTTAGGTTTTGTGCCTTTCGTCTGCTGATATTCCTATGACGTTTTAAAATCCCCTCAGCCAATCTCGTCCCACCATTAAGTCTCCACCTGACGCTAAAATGTTATTTCAATCACAGAATGTCTTTACGTATCTACGCAGTACACGCTGTGTCAATGGGTATCCCACATTGCACAGGCGAATAACACGGGATGCCAAAACCTTCTCTTGTTCAGGGTTAAGAAGTGGTTTCCGACCCAAAGTAGATTAGTAGTAGATTAGTATTAGTAGTCTCTTTTTTCTCTTGTAAAATAACACCTTAGAGTGCGTCTTGGCACCTTATAATGGTTTGCAGCCGTATATACTTTCATCTTACCGCTTTTGACTGCAGTTAAAGCTAGTTTCATTGATGCTTCTGACCAATTACCACGAAGCCCTTTAGTTTTATAGCGTGCCATGGTCTAAAAAAGAAAAAAAAGGGTCAGTAATTTAGTACCGTAAATATGGCCAACCGGTGGCCATATTTGCAGTCATGCATTTTTTTGTTTTCATATTCGCAAATTCAAAACACATTATTACTTGATAAATAAACAAAGAAATATCAAATTACAATCGTCACACAATATCGTAATGTGATTAACAAAGATTCTTATTTGAAAAATAACAAAATACAGGACAATACTTACTTAATGTTTTTATAACCTCAACAGCACGTTTCACTTTAATGGACGTTGGGCGACTAGCGGGCGCGCGGGAAGGGTAACAGTACACCGTTCTGATACATGCGACACTAACGACAATTTATGGTCGCGTTCAAGTCATTACAAACTATCGTGCTTAGAATAATGGTATATGGCCATATTTACCGGCTGGCCATATTCGACCCAGGTACCTTATGTAAAATTTCCTACTATTGGAACGAAGTTCCTTATCGCGCGTTGCGAAAGGGGGCTAGACGGAAAAAATTAAGACTGTAACGACACTTTTTGCTATAGTTGTAAGCCGTGCGGCGTGCGCGTGTTTCTCTGTCGGTCTCTCTCTCTCTCTGTCTCAATTATTACTAAAATTGAGCCTACTGATTAAGTTTATATTACATTATATTTGTTAATAATAAAAAAAATATTATTATAACTTAAAAAATAAATTTTTATTACAATTCCTTCACTAATTAATCGAAAGGAACTTCGTTCCATCTGGGTGTCCCTTGACACCTCTCAAGATTTTTATTTTATTTAACGGTAAAATTGTCATATTTTGAATATATTAAACTAAAAATGCAGTAGTTTTTTGTGTTTTTTTAGGGCTTCCTAAGCTTAGTACCTTTTTTTATAATTTTCGGTACTCTTTTAGTAGTTTTTAGTAGAAAATGATGCGAGTTTAGTAGTTTCGCAAAATCAGAGTTGACAAAACTGGAACGAATCGCTTTAGTCTATCCGGCCGACTGAAGCGATCTCGAAATTGCACACAGACGATACGATTTTGGATCCGTTCAGGCCTAACTGAAGTTAAATCGGACCGTGTATGGACCCCTTAAGTTATCTTGAATTTTCTATATTTCAAAAAATTGTATTCAAAGAAACTAGGACTTTAGAAGTGTATTTAGCACAAGGACAACTTCACAGTATTTGTGCATTTGTTGTTAACACAGGTCAAGATTAATTGGCATTCCTATGCACCTACGATTTTTTTACAAGCACAGTGATATATTAACTCCATTGGGCCATTAAGTGTAAAAAAAATTGTTACAAATAATTTGATTAGTCAAAAGATCGATATGCAACGAAACATTGCAAGCATCGTTCATTGGCTCTTTTCCAGCAATTTGACAGCTCCAGAAGTTTACACAGTAGTATTGATGTGTCAACAATCGGCTAGCTCACTTGCTTGCAGATCCAATTAAATCTAAACGTAAACGAAAATATTAAAGTCGACCAAATGTCAGTGGCACATTCATTGGAGTTCAATCCGTAAGAAACGATTTTCATATATAAGCCCAAGGTATGGAAATGTATGGGAGTAAAATCGAATTCACGATGTCACACGGTCACACGGTACGGTGTCGCACGATGTTAGCCGAAGATGCGTCGGTCGCTTTGCATTGCACACCAAATTGTACTTTTTAGAGTAAACTCCAATCGTGCGTCGGAGCTGTCACACTTTTGTTTTTTTATTTATTTATAATATGGTATTATTTCCTTATTGAACGGTAAATAAATTAGTAGCACTATTGTTTATTGTGTCTTTGTTTACGTTCAAATATTCCTCATATAATGCGGGTGCAGTGAGAACTATCGATCTAGATTCTAGGGCATTTTCTAATGGGAACACTAGAAATAGAAATGTCGATAATAGAACAAATCACCTACTTACTTGTTAGGGTTCCGTAGTACAAGGAACCCTTATAGTTTCACCCTGCCGTCCGTCAGTCTGTCTGTCCGTCTTCTGTTATTTTAACAGGTTAAACAGGATTTTAGGAACTTTTACTAACTGCATTGAATTACGATTTCTTTAAGTATGACCTACTAGCAGAGGCGGATTAAACGTTGAGAGCGCCGTAGGTAAGCATCTCATCGGCGCCCCTATATTCAAAATAACTCGTACTGTAGTTTGACCGAAACCGCAGTATCGCGCCTTAGTAAAACGCGGTGAGATGGAAAGGAAAAAAGGAAAAAAGAGCATGAGCTGATAATATGAGATCGATATTGTCGGACAGATCTTACGATACGATATAATTTCGGGTTACAAAATTGTAAAGCTTTATGTCAGTCGTACTTTTAATATAAGTCTCAAAATTATGAAATTCTGTATATAACAATTTCAGATTTACACGCCCGCGCCAGTCGTATGAATTAAACTATTGAACAGGATAAAAAAGTATATTTTTATAATTAAGTAACTTTAGTATATTATTGTAGTTACTTCGACCTCGATGTCTGCCGTAAGCGCGGCAGGTCCCGGATCTCTTTCTCGGTCGGGCAAATTTGCGGAACGAAAATCGTCGTGAATTGTCTGGCACTTTTATTATTTTAAATAATTTATGAATAGGTACCTGGTACATAAAAAATCAAGCTACGAATTATTTACTTAAACCAGTGCCGGATTAAGCCAGCGCGGGGCCCGTAGCAAATTCTGCCGCGGGGCCCCTGAGCGAAAAGTGAGCGAGGGGAGAGAGCATAATATTATGCTCTTTATATGAAACGCGAGCGAGTGTAGCAAGTATGGATTTTTTTTCTATCTACTACTTTTTGTTCTTCTACCTAAACTAAACCTTGAAAGACTGTTTACTTCAGAAAATACAATTAAATTGCCTAAAACTGACCGTCGGTACTAAATATTATAATAATATGTTCTGTATGTTAAACGCGAGCGAGCGAAGCGAGCGTGCCAATTTTTTTTCGTACTTTTCTGATTAAAATCTGTTCATCTTTAAAACCTGAAAGACTATGCTATACTATAAGTAACTTCGGAAAAATACAATAAAATCAACAGATTAAAACGGATCATATAAAAAAAACTCTACTTTCCAGATTAAAATATTTTCAACCTTGAAACTGGAAAGACTGTGAACTTCGGAAAAATACAATCAAATAAATAGCCTAAAACAGAACGACAGTACAAAATAATATAATATTATGTTGATTATGTAAAAAGCGAGAGAGCGAGCAAAATTTATTTCATATTTTACTGATTTAAAGAACGCCGTTAAGAACGTAATGTAATTCTAATTAATTTTTTCTATCAAAATTTTGAAATTATTTTTCTGCCTAAACGTCTTTACATAAGCAGTAGATCTTATTATGACTAAAATATCCGTAATTGATTTTACCAAACCTTATTTGTACACAGGATTATGAAAAGTTTTAATTTTTTATTGTTCACGATCTATGACTTCGTGAAATATCTTTAAGTTGACAATTAATTCTTATGTTTTCATAACAAGAAAAAACTTGTGGCGTGTACTTTTGGATATTCCATACTTATTAATTTTTTTTCGACTGTGAGGCGCGAGGCCCCCAAGGGGCCTCGTATGCGGTTGCTCATATCGCCCACGCCTTGCGCCGCCTCTGCTAATATGGAACGTTATAAAGCTAGTTAGATACTTTTTTGTATTCAGAACTATTTTCAGCTCTATTGGGTAAGGTACAATAGAGCTGAAAATCGAACTCACAAGCGAGTTTTTTAATTGCCTGTCGTGTGTTCGACTTTCAGCATTATTGTATTAGCGCAGAGATATTTTTTCAGCCCTGTTTTTACTATGTATGAAAATTATTTTTTACGCTTGATGCGGTTGATGCGGCCGGACAGACGTTGGAGCGCGGGGCCCGTAGCTTTTGCTGCCTCCGCCTATATATGGCTAATCCGGTACTGACTTAAACACTGATACAGGGTTAAATTTTTAACACGATCTCATTTTTTATATATACTTAAAGTGGCACTCTTAATGGCATTATTGTAACTTAAAGTTAGATATAATTTTAAATAATTGAATTATTTGCAGAAATTATATATATTAAAGTTTAACATTAAATTGTTACTATTGTTTAAAGTTGCTAATTTTGATTTACTTGTTGTTACAGCTTAAATGACAAACTAAAAAATTGCAGTCGTATCTTTCCAACTTCATACAGAGATCATGTACATGTGTTGTTTGTAGATGCAAGTTTTAGTCAGTCCCATCCATTAAATTTATCTTTTGTTATAAATTGATGCAAATTGAGGTTGTAAGCAAAAATAATAGTATTTATTGAGTAAGTAGGTGGCTCACTTAATGGCGCAATTCACATGCCTATTTTGCCTTAGGGATAATCCACCTCTGCCTACTAGTTATTAAATGTGATAAAATCAAAAGTAAATTAACAAGAAAAAAAAACACATCAAAGTCGGAACTTTTGTTTAGGTGCTACTATGCCACGGACAGACACAGACACGGCAAACTTATAACACCCTTTTTTGCGTCTCGGGGGTAATTAGGATATTTTGTGAAAGCTATTTTCAAAGTTAGGTCCATCCAGTAAAAGGAAACTTCTGATTTTTATCTGAATGAAAATAGATGAAATGGAGACACCGAGAAGATGACCGTTACGTACGCAACATACGTACCTACTAGATGTGAAATTTCTGAGGATGGATGGATGGATGGATGTTTGTTACTCTTACACGCCAGACTAGTGAACGGATTTTGATGAAATTTTTATGCTACTTTTTATCCTGAAAAAGTACAGTGCTCCCATGGGGTACTGTATTTACGTGGGCGTTTAGACGAACGATTAACACTAACTGGCGTCCGTGAAATTAGGACTTATACCTGCTACACACGTAACGATAAAACTGGAGAGTTCAGTTAAACCAGTGCTCGGAAACCCTTATGTTTTCCGCTCTTTTTGTGTTCATTGCTTCTTTGTCACCTGTGTTTATTAAATAAATACAAATAATATTGAATTTTTAATATCAATTACGTAGGTACAAAATTATCTTACAATCTGCATTTATCCATTTTTTTTTCTATGTGACCATGTCTGGCGAAAAGTTGCCGACCCATGGTTGGAGTTTTATCATTATGTGTGTAGCAGTTATTAGTTATAAAAAGGTAATCGGCATGGTAGGCAAAATATCAATATTGCTAATTTTATTCCCCACATAAAAATAGTGAGTAATTACTGACACATGATCTCGTTGTTCCAGCAGATGTCTGACTCCAGCCACTCCCGCAATAAGACTTCTGACGTTCCTGAAGGCATCTCCCGCGTGGACCTTCTTCTCTTCTTGTTGAGCTGCCGGAGGTTTCTTGTCTACAGACCGTTTACTCCTAGGCGCTACTGCCTTCGGTTTATTGGAGTAAGAGTACACAATATTCTCTTTCTCCTGCTGAGGGTACAGCGTCTCGAGTCCAAGCAGGGACGCCACTTGAGGAGGAGGGAGTAGAAACTGTCCAGTCTTGACTGTGGTCACGAAACGGGGCTTATCTCTCTTACACTTGGCGGTCCGTTCATTACCACAAACGTCTACGCGCGGATGCGATCGACTTAAGTCTTTCGAGGGGGGCTATGCATGTTTATATTAGGGTTTGACGCTGTTATCCTCTTACGAGTTGGTCTCCGTAAATTGGCCTCTAGCACCTCCTTGTCTTTCAGCCTTCGGAGCTTAAAATCGAGTGCTCTAGAGAATTTCGGGTCGAGAATGGTCTGCGGCGAAACATCTCCCGTGTTGCGCTCCAGAGGCTTTACAATGTTAACGTTACGCATCGTGCTCAGCACGGCAAAGGACCCTTGCGTGTCCATTATACATGACGTGGTCGCGGCCGGGGGTGTACTGGTTGCGTCCGGCCAGTGGTCACTGGGACCGCGCAGGCGTGAAACGTCGTAAGTGACTGCCCATTGTCCAGCACAACGACGATTTGGATTTGACCGCGTCTACTGCGGTAGGTCATACAGCGCAAGCGTCAATTCGATGTAAACAAACGTTGTCAGGGAGCCAGCACTTTGTATTAGGCGTTTCATTCGATACCCCATTTAGCGAACGCACTAACTTAATATTTTACGATTTGGGACAACTTATGAAACGAAATTTCAAAGTTTTAATCACTCGTTGGGTCAAACTCAATACAAACCACACGTGTATTAAAATTAATTACATAAAACAGAAATCGAAATTTTAATGAACACAGTAAAAATAAGACGTGAATCGTGATATCCACAATCTACATTATGTATTGTGTCCTCGTTTTTTTAAGTAACGACTACACTTTTGGATTGATTTCATTACTATAATTGTTCTAATGATACGAGTATGTAGTATTGCTGGCTGACACACGCGCACGGTGCTAGTGCACTGGTCCATTCAATACTGAAGCTAGGTCCGCGGGTACATTACACTGATAACGACACCCTATGCAACAGATACGTTACATGTACAGTGCACACTCGAGGGAATTGAATTTTTAGCAGATCGATTGACAGGTCCATCTAGCAGTCAAGAGGATAACTAAATTTATCACAGATATAATTTATGTGTAGGGAAAGACAAGACAAGACAAGTTTTCATCTATTATAACGCCAAGATATGTTAATGATTTTACAATTTCAAGTGACTTAAAATTACAATAAATTAAATTATTATGTAAACAAGAGTATTCATGTGTTACTAAGCTAAGAGGTGTTACAGAAAGATGTGACTAAGGTGACCGTATGATAATACGTATAGCTAAAAACGCTACTTACCATTTTTATTATTATTATGATTATTATTCTCATCGTTTTAAGGCGCTATACATCGTAAAAATAGGCTTCTTTAAAAAAATTGAGACGAATGAATACATTTTAGTTCAGCAAAAAATTATATATTAATCTTGATCATATTTGTAAGGGGACCTTCTTTAACAAAACACGTTTTCTGTAAATTTTCTCGATAAAATAAGTCATAAAATAACCATTAAAATGGATATTCTTGGCGTTGGAACTGTATTATTTGTCAACAAAAATGAGAAAATGAATTACAGTTTCATAGTACATATTAAAAGGAAGGGAATTGTTGTTTTTATTTTTCGATTGGAATAAGATATTTGTTAGGATTAATTTATTTCAGTGATAAATAATTCGGACGAGTCGAATGAAACATCGCAAAATGGCGACCTGTCATTCCTTCTCTTTCATTTGTGTAGAAAACAGTAGTACCTATGTCATCGGAGTTAAAAACGATAAAATAATTAATAATAAATTAAAATAATATAAAAGAAAAATAAATAATAAGAATTACAAAAATATTTATCTTACCTGGATTCGAATCCACCACATTCCGAATTTCCAAACAATGCAAAAATCAAACGTACATACGTTTCGTATTGATTGGCAGGTCGGTAAACTGACGTAAGAGAGTCGAAATTATTAATATATTGTTGCACAACGAAAGAAAAAAACATATAGGTATTGCTTAAATATGACAACATTGTTTGACAACAGAATGAATAATAATATATATAAATATTATTTTGTTTGTTTGTAAAGTGTATTTAATTTTATCAATTATTATAATCAATTCTAATCCTAATAAATAAGTCCTCAACCACGAGTGTTAGGAACATGTATTCGGCAAATTACGTTTATAATTCACGCGTTGTATTAATCGATTTATTTATTAAATAATACAATATTTACAATAAATATGATGTAGCCCAAAGAGACTATTCGGTTAAACCGTTAATGTCAGAAACTAAAACTAGGTATTTGAAATTGTTATTTTTTTGGTGTTAGACAACCGAAGTTTCATGTGGAAAGCTATTTTAAAGACTTATTAAATATTTATGGATATCAAATTTTATTGTGTATGTGTGTATTATGTTTTAAAAAAATTAAGCTTTGTGCTACGCGAACGAAGTTGCTGGCAAAAGCAAGTTTAAATTTTGTAACCGCTGAAAAATTATACGAAATATAAAATATAAAAGAGTAGAGTAGAGTAGAATAGAATACAATAAGCCTTTATTGCCAGTTTCACAATATTATAAGGTACACAATTCATTCATTTGTTAGATTTCATTTTACATCAATTAATATTATTTTGCTTATTATAACTAAATAATTGTATTATCATGTAAATTATATTGTAATTAATTGTATTTTATTATATTAATTTTAACCTATTAAATAATTATAATTACATTCGTGCACTTTTATGTTTTAATCTTTCTCTTTCCTGGCTTGTCCTTGGACATAGGCCTCCTCCAAGGATTTCCATTGTTCTCTATTTTGAGCTTCTCTTGTCCATGTTGCTCCTGTTATTACTTTAATGTCATCTTCCCATCTCCGGAGTTGCCTGCCTCTCTTTCTTTTGCCTTCTCTAGGGTACCATTCTATAATCCTTTTACACCACTTATTTATTTTTCCTCTTAAAATATGTCCCGTTCATTTTCATTTTATTTTTTTCACTGTGTCTAAAATGCTTACTACTTTCGTTTTTGGCTGGATGAAGAAGGATAAAATCAAGCTGACTTGTATCCAGTCAGCTTGATTTTATCCTTCTTTTTAATGTTCAGCATGCTCCTCTCCATATTATTTTGACATAAATCTAGTTTTCGCAGGTTTTTCTTAGTAAGAGCCCAGGTTTGGCTTCCATAGGATAGTATTGGTATCACACATGTGTTGAATATTTATGATTTCTTCATAATTAATTTCAGTGGCCAGTATCGTTTCCATGCCCGACATATTCTGTTGTCTATTTCCTTTTCAGATATGTCTACTGGTGAAATTGTCTGCACTAAATATTAGTATTCATCAACATATTCAATGATGTTGTTGTCTACTGTAACCGGTGTTCTTATGATGTTCGTCATTAGTTTTGTTTTTTTGGCATTAATTATAAGTCTAACATTTTTGCTGTGTATGACCAGTTCAGAGATTATTTGTAAGGAGCTTGGGTTGTTGCTTAGGAGTACTAGGTCGTCTGCGAACCTAAGGTGGTGTAGCTTCTCTCCATTTATGTTCAATCCGTATCGTTCCCAGTCTAGATTCCTAAATATATGTTCGAACAATAAATTAGCTTAATAATGAAAATAGCTTGGGTGACATAGGGTCTCCTTGCCGTACGCCTCTTTGGAGTTGAAAGTCTCTCCCTTCTCTTTCTAATCTAACTTTAGCTCTTATATTTTTATATATCTGTTTTAAAATCTGTATGTATTTTCTATGAATGTCATGTAATATTCTTGTCCGTATTCTGTATACTTTTCTACAATTTGTTTTATTACAAGGAATATGGTCTGCCGTGGAGAAGTTTTGTCTAAAACCTGCCTGTTCAAGTGGCTGATTCTTATCCAGAGTTCTCGTGATTCTGGCCGATATTATTTTCGAGAAAACTTTGTACAGGTTAGGCATAAGACTGATGGGCCTATAGTTATTTAATTGGTCTTTGTCTCCTTTTTTAAGTAATAAAATAATTGCAGTCAGTGACGATTGGCTAGGAAGTTCTTCTTTATACAGAATGTTGTTAAAACGTCTTGTAAGGTATTTTAATATTGCCAGTAATGTGCATTTGAGTACTTCATTTGTTATCTAGTCGTCGCCTGGAGATTTTGTTTCTTTTTGGGACATTACTGCCTTTTATACTTCACATTCTAGTATTAATGGTATATAGTTTCATTTCTATTTATCGTTCTTGTTTTTTTATTTTCTTGCCTTTCCACGTCATTATACAGATCTTCGTAGAATTCGGTAGCCTTTTCAATTATATCTTTTCTATTTATAATAACATTATTGCGTTTGTTTCTTATTTTTGGTAACCACAATTTATGGTCTTGCAGTTCTTTTAGGGCTTTCTTAATCCCTCCTGTTCTTTCAATGTGATATTTTAATCGTTCTGTTCTGATGATATTTTCTTCTCGTTATCTGTTATATCTTTTGTTTATAATATTTCTCTCCTGGTCTATAATAGTTCCGTAGCTTCCGGTCCGATCTTGTCCTTTTCCACACTTTATATTCGTAGTTTTATTATATTTTTCAGTTCTTTTTTAAGGATATTATATGCTTTTTGTATTTCATCGAATTCTGTTATTTCTTCAAGGTGTTGCTCTAGAGTATTCATCATATCAATAGGGAGAGGAAGCGGTATTGATTCTATTTTAGTACTTGTAAATTTTCTGTTTGTTTTCTCTGTTCCTTTATTATCTTTCCTCTTATCATTCTGTGGTTTGTATTGAAGTTGAACCGGTTTAGGGTTTCTACATCGTTAAATATCTTAGGTCTCTTCGTTAAAATAAAATCTTTTTCATTTTTGTTTTGTGGTCCGCGGATATTCACTTCCATTTCCTGATCTTACTCTTCTTAAAGAAACTATTCATAATTTTGAAATTGGACTGGAATGCAAACGATATTAGTCTTTCGCCATTATTATTTCCTTTGCCTGTGCTATACTGACCCAATATATTATCTAGTTCTTTATGCCTTGGTACCACTTGGGGAGTTAAAGCCCCCAATTATTACCAAATTTGTATGTGCTTTGTCTACGGCCATCCGTAGCTCTTCATAAAATTTTATTTATCTTCTTTTTTTGCGTTTTCTATGGGTATACTTTATGTATATATACTTGAATTATAGAACAAATTTCTTTTTGTTCGAATATTTTCATATTAAGTATAATAATTCTCTCTAAAATGGCTATAACGTCTTCTGAAGAATTCTTGTGTTCGGTCTTTACTAAGAAACCTACTCCGTACTTTCCTGGTCTTTCTCCTTTGTAACAGAGTATTTTCCATAATCTATTATTTCTTCATCAGTTCTTCTTACCTCACTTATTCCTAGTATGTCCCATTTTATGTGTTTTAATGCATTTATGAGTTCGTCTAATTTCTTCTCCGTCCTGAGAGCGAGAGTTTAACGTAGCTATTGATAGTATATTTTTGTTTCTGTTCGTTTTTTATTTACTGTATGTTTTCTTGTTGAGTGCTCTTGGAGGGTGTTGGTCTAATTCCCTATGGGGACCATCCGGGTTGGGGAATGTTGTGAGAAAATTTCCCGATTTGCTTAATGTATTTTTTTTATTGTATCTGAGTACATTTTAATGTATCTTGATTGCTTGCCGTTGGTTGCTATTCTTCTTTGATGTAGGGCTATTGGTAATCGTTTGAGAATAGAGGTGCCATCTTTACCTTTCATTCTTTCGAAGGAGTTTATTTTACGTGGGTTTTCAGCATTCGGCGAGTTGAGTCTTCTTTTTTCGTTGCCTCGTCTTGCCAAGTAGAATTTCGTGATGATAGGTTTGTCTTTGTGAAAACTTGTGAATTTCTTATTTTTACAGCCTTTGAATTGGTATTTTGTTTTAGATCTTTGTACATAGTAATTATAGTTAATATTAAGATGTGGCTACCATATTGATCGTGTCAGTCTGATAGTCAATTGTATTTAGTAATTAAAACTGTACTTTATGTGTAGACTGTTAAGGATATTCGAAACCATGAAGTTTCGTGCTTACGGCCTGTCTACGTCATCTCATCATCTACGTGAAACAGTGCGGTGTCGCCACAGATTACATGAAGAGGAACAGTAAACAACTACATAGTTAGCTTTCTATTTGATTGCACTACTAGAAGCATACGGTGTGTCCACGTGTGGAAAATTGTGAACCGTTGAAGGGGACGTCATAATTTTCCAAATATCGATCGTTTTGGATCGTTCTATGAAAGCCGTTTCTCTGTACGTAAGTACGTACGTATATATTTTGTACTTTGTGGTGTCGCGGCATGGTGTGTTGACATAACGTGTAAATTCACGTCGCCGTAAAAATGCACATCGCAACGCTGTATCTGTGCCGCCATTCTGTGTCGTTTTTCGGCTACGTTGCCGCATCGTGCTACGATATCGCTTCGCGCCGTTTCACCATGACGACGTCGTGACGTGAACAAGTGGACAGGCCCTAGTTAGCTCTCGTACTCACGAGAGTGTTTTTGTGGTCGCGACAGAAAAAACAGCACTGTAAATGGAACTCTGCACTAATAAAATAGAGCTGAAAATCGAAGTGCCAAGTGTCAAATGTCAGATTTAACGGCTCTACAAGGTAATTTTTTTCTTAGTGGCTCCATATTTTGTTCGCGTTTGTTTGTTGTTTGTTCTCCGTATTTCGGTCGCGGGTGCATCGGAAGGCAATCTACCTAAAGCAACAAACTTGCCAACATTTAAAGGACTGTGGCATGTTTTGATACCTTCTAGCTTTCTCTTAGCTTGATTAATTGTGTTAGTATTTCCATGATATCTTCGTTGTCCATTCGCCGTTAAAACTTTTTCGTGCTTTATCAGAGGTCAGTGTTTTCGTGTGCAAAATGTCGTTTGCCATGGCAACCAGACCACGCCACAGACCGATCAGCTCAGGGCTCCTCTTTCATAAGCAGAAATATGGTAATGGAATTCATACTGTTACTAAAGAAAATAACACGTTACTTAAATAACGCGCTGATTTGTAATTTTTATTAAAACAATATGCTCTTGAAGAGCTTACATGGGTGATTTACTAAATATTAATACCAGATACTTATATACTTTTATGATAGACCAAAGTGAGTTATAGGCCGTGTCTTTTCTTCTATAGATTTAAACAAAATTAAAAAGTTAAAGCAACCACCGAATTGCAAGTAAACAGTGAGCGAGCTGATAATGATGAATTCTAGCTAAGAACAGTCTCTATCGTGTCAAGGCTCAGGATGCACACACACACACAGTGAAAGTTGAACCTGATATTTGGCGGCAACTTGTTAATTAATGAATTACTTACTAACGTGTTAAATAAAATGTGAAACAAATGTTTTCTACTATTTCAAGCAAAAACTACTGAATGTTTGTCAAATTTTGGTTCTTCAAATTGACTTTGAACTTTCGTTTGGCAGACTCTAACGATATAGCGGGCATAACAATTTTTGCAACTGCCAATGACGAACGATAATTCGTAACGATTTGCCGTACAAGCGGCACGATTTTTCGCTACGATAAATCGTTGTGTGTAGCGCGCTTAGGTACGGATGCCTTAAGCGGATGGCCTACGCCCTAGTCACGGATTACTAGGGCCTAGGACTAAAGGAATGAAACAGGGGTCCAAATTATATGTCCACTAAAAACTACAGGCAAAACCAGGGGCCAAACTAACGTCCATTATGGTTCCTTACCCAATATAAGTTACCGAGGGTGGGTAATATAAAACGCGATAGTGATCTACCACGGACTGACGCAAATCCGGTGCGTGGAACGCACAAGGTAGTTAAATTAAATTGCCAGTTATAACGAAAAGGTCAAAAATATTAAATATTTTTAGTCTAAAGCAAGCTGTTGCTGCGCGAAACAAAGTTTTGGATGAAAATCTGTGGTTAGGAACTTTCATTCTCTCTAAGTTTCTAGTCTCTTGATATTGTCATTCCGTTATCTTATACTTTAAACGAGATAATCTTTTATATATATAGGGACCACACAAAAGTGCATGCTTGCACTCTTGGTTCCAAGTCATTTCAATATTATATTTCCAATGTTAAGTAGCCAGTCTCGTCCTAACCTCCGATCTGAATGGTATATTAAGCTAAACGTTGTATGTACGTAATAAGTGAACAGACAATATAATATTATCGGGACTATACATTTCATTTATCTCTCCAACATAAATTAAACCCCACATTGGTGACCCAGAGAACACGAGTTTGGTGATATATTCACAAGTACACACAAGTAAACATTATTTTGGTGAAAAAACGAATAATTTTTGGGGTATCACGAGTGATTTATAATAAATTAGAAAATGTATAATTTTAAACTATACCCAGCGCCGACAGTAAGCCACCCGTACCGCCAGCAGACATGATGTCCGTTACCGTGTCATGCAGAATACCAGAATTCTGGATGGACCACCCGAGAATCTGGTTCATCCGCGTGCAAGCGATAATTGCGCCTCAGAAGTTGAGCGATGAGAGCCGTTTTGATCTGGTGGTCTGGCCAGACCCTGGAAAGTTTGAGGCGCTCAAGTCAAAATTACTCGGCATCTTTGAAGACTCTATGGCCAGGCTGATAGATAAATTGATCGGCGAAATGGTGCTGGGAGACCCAAAACCCTCCCAACTACTGCATCGCATGCAAGATTTAGCTCGCGACAAGATTCCTGACCACACGCTCAAGGTGCTCTGGCATCTGCCACAAACGATCCGTGCGGTGTTGGCTGTTTCGGACACAAAGGACCTCAACAACCTGGCGGTCATCGCTGACAACGTCGCTGAAGCCACTCGCACGTCACATTTGACAGAAGTGTCACACAAACCAAGAGCTGCGGGACGCTATGAAGACCGGGAAATCGACGGCATCTCGGCAGAATTGGCCAAGATAAATATGCGTTTGGCCAACATGGAGCGCGACCGATCTAGAGACCGACGGAGCAGCAGCAGAAACCGTCAGTTTGTCCGCCCACGTTCAACTACAAGAGGCCGCAACCCGAGATCGACGCAGTGCCTCTGCAGGTACCACTACAAGTTTCGCCAAAATGCCTATCGTTGCGAGCAGCCATGCGCATGGAGACCGAGGGAAGCTAGCAGCAGCAGCAGTTCGGCCGCCCCCGCCACGTCGGAAAACTAGCTGAGGAGGTGCAGCCCCCGGCGGAGGCCTGTACCATCGTCCCCTACAGCCGCCTATCAGTCACGGATCGCAACTCTGGTCTGCGTTTCCTCATAGACACATGTGCCAACGTCTCTGTGCTTCCGGTGAGCAAGAATATTTTTAAATCTTTGCAACCAGCTAATTATAAATTGTACGCCGCTAACACACGCGCACCGAAATTAAAACCTATGGTGTTAAAATTTTAGTATTAGATATTAATTTAAGACGTCCCTATCGCTGGGATTTTATTATAGCTGGAGTCAAGGAGCCAATTTTAGGTGCAGATTTTTTAGCTCACCATAAAATTTTAGTTGACATGCACCGTCGTAGACTCATAGATCAGCGCCTGTTGTAAGCGCCTGTGCTTGGTCGAGAAAATCCGCGATACTATAAATAGCTACCGCCCTACGAGAGATAAGAAAAACTCACGTACAATTTTTGTTAATTCGGAGTTAAAAGATTGTCATTTCGTCTTCGTAAGGGATGACGCGGTACATAAGTCATTTTAACGTGAGATTTTTGCTGTAGGTAAGTACATACTACATCCCAGTTTAGTTTATAGTAATTGACATGCTCATAGATAAGTTGTAGTATTAGCTGCACTCCTAGTATGGTGTTAGCAGTACATGACAGTTGTAGTATTAGCTGCACTCCTAGTATGGTGTTAGCAGTACATGAAATTTGATTCTGAATTGCATTATGCACTTTGAAACGTAACGTGAGGTCTTCGATATAAAATAATATTTATACTAGACTCACAGTAATAAAGTTTTGGAATGTTTAGCTTGTAGTAGCATGATTTATGCTCGTATGTGCTTGAGTATGGATGATTTTCATATTTAGAAAGCCTTTGTTTATAAAAAATACTTTTGAATTTTGATAGAATGTACCATTTACACACATTTATACATTTTGTGTTTTTACCTTTTACATTATTTTACAAAGAGTTTTTATATGTGTTTTAGTCCAAATCTGTTTTATGTGAACATTTTTTGTTATATCTAGATTAAAGTATGTTTTACATCTAGGGCACGTAAACTTTAGCATCGAAGTATATGACGGACATTGTGCAACTTATTCTATGTAATGCTAGCTTGCATATTCAACAGAAAACACATTATGTACTTTAATAAGTTTTCAATAATTAAATTAAGTTGGAAGTCGCTTCAGTATAGTCTACTTCACTTTCTTTTATCATAATGGGAAATTACCAAACAAAAGACAACGCGTCAGTGGCACAAGCTCAAATTAATTCGGGTACAGCTGTAGACCTGCACCAAAAAGTAAATACTATAAGTTTGGTTTTAATTGTTTTGGCGGTTATCATCGTCGGCGCCCTGCTCTATGGCATTCGCATGCAATGTCACCGCCGGGCCCGGAAATGGCTCCGCTAGGAGATGCGATCCAGCAGCGCGAGCGTGCTGCCCGCCGTACCGCAGCCCGCCGCCCCGCAGCCCGCCGCCCCGCAGTCCGCCGCCCCCGCGGTGCAACAGGGATATGTGTAGATTTAAGGTTGCTACATCATATTTTTAGGTATTTTAATATATTATTATATATAATATATATTTAATATATCTTTAAATTGTTTTTAGTATACAAGCAAGCAAGCAGTAATAATAAGCTGTTTAGTTTAATGTGTGTCTAAATGCACAATCATTTTTATTTTTATTTTTGTGAAGTCAAAGAATTCTGTCATAGAATTAGCTATTTGAATTTCTAGTGTTACTTTAATCGATGAAAATTAATAAATGAACAGTTTGGCAATGAAATTATTTTGTAATACAAATTATTGATAATTATTTTGTATAAACTTTGTTTGTATAATGTATTTTTTTTTGTTTTACTAGGAGGGAGGATGATGTAGGGATCACAAAAGTGCATGCTTGCACTCTTGGTTCCAAGTCATTTCAATATTATATTTCCAATGTTAAGTAGCCAGTCTCGTCCTAACCTCCAATCTAAATGGTATATTAAGCTAACCGTTGTATGTACGTAATAAGTGAACAGACAATATAATATTATCGGGACTATACATTTCATTTATCTCTCCAACATAAATTAAACCCAAACATATATATATATATATATATATATATATATATATATATATAAACACACCGGCTTAACACAAAAAAAAGGTCCATAATTAAAAACATATGGTTTAATTTTAAAATCTACTTACTACACTTCTTTTATTATTTAAAGTTTCATTTGTTTTACTTAAAATGAGATCACTCGGATCACACATGTCGAGCTTGGACGGCCGTCAAACGTGGGTTCCTACGTACACGAAGCCGAATGAAACGATCATCCCTACTAGAAGTGCGTCTTTTTCTGCCTTGTCCTGCTCTTCTCACATAAGTACTGGTCTCCCTGAACCGTTGGATACTGCGATGGATCGTTGAAACTGGTCGACGAAGATCTCTGGATATCACTCTGTAGGTTTGACCATTTCTTCGCATTTCAAGTGCCCTGGCAATATCCGTTGGGGCTAAGTCAGGCATAATTCAGTCCTCAACTCCAAAAAGATACGCCATTAAAAAAAACTAACAAAAAACAGTATTTCAATAAAATTTTAAATCAAACTCAGAAGGAAGAAATACTCGAAGTTCGCTCCAGATAAGGGGTATTTGAATAAAATTAAAACAATTGCATAAAATGTGATGTTCAGTTGTTTTCTTAATTTGAAAATATTTCTTTTTAAATTAAATGACGTATAAACTAGCCAGCAACCTTATATGATACTGATATCAAACCTTAATTGTATGTTCCGCTAAATATGCCGGTGTTTGTGTATATATATATAATATATTGTCCTTACATATGAAATTGGCGTTTTGTCGTACTGGCCACTTTGTATTTCGAAAATCGTGATTCATTTCTTTTTTCCTCTTTTGGTTTTTACTTTGCGTCAATCTGTTTACACAATGGAAAACTTGAAATATCGTATTATTTTCGAGTACGAGTTCCACCGTGGCACCAGTGCTGGAGAAACGGCTCGAAGGATTAATGATGTGTATGGCGGCGGTGTCGCAAAAGAAAACACAGTGAATTTCTGGTTCCAACGTTTTCGTTCTGGAAATTTCGACCTGCAGAACAAGTCCCGTGGACGGCCGGAGACCAAAGTTGATAATGAAGAATTGAAGGCTATTGAGGAAGCGGATCCATCGCAAACCACGTTCAAGTCAGCTGAAGGTTGCGGTGTTAGTGATGAAAACTGTTTTAATCCACTTGAAGCAAATTAGGAAGGTGAAAAAGCTTGAAAGGTGGGTACCTCATGAATTGAGTGCAGCAAACCGATAAACGCGCGTCGACTGCTGCGTTACATTACTCAACCGGCACAATAATGAAGGGATTTTAAATCGAATCATTACCTGTGATGAAATTACTTGTGAGCGTTTGGCTGACTAGTGCCGGTGTCGTTCACTATAGCTTTCTTAAATCTGGCCTTTCATGTGATATCATCCTTACATCAAATGACCTAATATTATATCGGATACGGCTGCAAGTATTTCCATGAAATTTAATATGCAGGGTGTTTTGGGCGAGAAAAATCGATCTAGCCTAGGTCTTATCCCTGAGAAACTGCGCCTTTTTTAAGTTATATATGTTTTTTCTTTCGTCGTGCGTTCGTTCATCAGTAATTTTGACTTCTACTATGTAATTCGGATTAGCAGTTTGGTATGCGTAAGTGAAATTTTTGCGTCATTCCGGAATTTTAATGTGGTGGGTTCGAACCCCGGTAAAATATTTTGTGATTCTTTTTTTTAAATATACCAGAGCTCCGAGCAAAGCTCGGTTACCCAGGTAGTTTTATAAAAGTCATATAAACTTACGATATAGGTACAAACAGAAATTGTTCAAAAGACTTCATAACATAGCTGGAACCAAGTGACCCTGAGCGTAAGGTCAAGCTGTCCCTTGGTCATAAAATCGGATTTGCAACACGACATGCGAACACACGATTAATTTATAATTTGTCGCCTCTGAGGTCGAGTGGAATAGAGCTTGGCTTTAGACTCCGGAAGCCGTGGGTTCGATCCCTGCGTTAGAACAACAAAAATGAAAACAATGCACGCTGATCACCTAATTGTCTGACAAGAAAGACGATCCATGCGTCGGATGGGCATGTAAAAAGTCGGTCCTGCGCCTGATCTCTCGCCAGTCGTGTCGGTCATCCGTCCCACTGGGTTACGGGAGTAAAGGTGGTGAGAGTGCTCTTGTGTACTCCGCACACACTTGTGCACTATAAAATTCCTGCGTAGCTGGCGGCGTTTCAATGAAACCGGCCACCGTCACCGAAATCGGCGTGGGAGGCTATTCATTTACAATTTAGTACACCTGCTTCTAGTTTTATGTTCCGTAAACCTAATAAAATAGCAGTGACTAGATGTTGCACGTGACTTCGTGTGCACAAAAAAAAATCTCGCAGGAACCGTCCATATTGCTGCGATAAAAAGTACCTAGCCAATGTATCCACACTGTCAACTACGACCATACCAAATTTCTTCAAAATCCATTCAGTAGTTATTGCGTAGGGGTCAGTTCACACTGAAACGTAATGATACGCGACATAGCGCTGCATTTTTAAGATAGTTATTCAAAATTGTACTTTATCCATTGCACAAGAAGATACATGTTTTACTGTAAGAGATGGAACGTCAGGTGCTGCACAGCCCATGTGCAGTGTATGACTGATGTCATATGAAACGTATCTTTTTGTGTAGTGTAGTAGTGAATAAAGTTCAATTTTGAATAGCTATCTTAAAAGTCCAGTGCCGCGTAACATCGCGTATCGTCGCTGTGTGATCAGACCCTAAGTGATACACCCATACATACAAACTCTCGCATTAATAATATTTGTAAGGATTATTTTCTTGTTGTGATATAATGCGACAGAAAAGCATTGAGGAAGGATTGAAGGTCTTAGTCAAAATCTTGGATTAATTACTAAAATTTACTTAAATCGATACCAGAATTAACCAACCAACTTTACTACTACATGAAAAAGCGAACGCGAAAAGTTATCGTGATATTTATATACAGATAAATAAAATTGATGTGTCTCTTTAAAAATTAAAATTAATAGCTTTTGACTTTCTGCATGTGAAAGTATGTAGGTAACTAGGTACGGTACTCACAATAAAAAAAACATTATTTTAATTTTTTTGTTCTGTCCGTCTGCCTGTCTGTCTGTCTGTTTGATCCGGCTACTCTCTGAAACGGCTGGATCGATTTTCACGGGACTTCCACTGGCAGATAGCTGATATTATAAGGTCTAGCATAGGCTACTTTATCGTACGGTTCTGTTTAAAAAAAATAGGGTTCCGTTTCCGTTAGTTCTATGCAAAAGTTATGCAATAAGGCAAAGTTACTTCGCTATTACGTCTACGAGTATGCGCATATATTCGTGTGAAAAAAACAAGAAAACAATACAATATAATATTGGATTTACATACGAAAGTGATCAAATGTTAGGGTATTTTCCAAGTCATAGAAAAACCCTTCAGCAAAAACGACGCATCCATCAGATGCCCAGCAGGAACATTCGACAGTGCAGCGGCGTAAATGCTACGTTATCGAATCAAACTTGTCTGGGCGCATGGGTCATGATTTTGACAGATTTTCATACAATTCCCATTCGTTAACGTTACGTTTACGCCGCTCTCAAATGTTCCATCTATGGCCAGAGCTTTAGGACGATCCAAATCGATCCAAACATGAATATTTTGACGGCCCCTTCAACAGCCTACGATTTTTCCACACAATCGTGGACACACCGTATGCTTGTACTTGGTAGTAGTAATCATTTGATTGCACTACCAAGTACAATAAAGCTAACTATTTAGCTATTTATCTGTTCCTCTTAGTTTTGTTCCGTTCAAAAGCCGTACGGAACACAGTTTTAGTGAAAATACAATTTTTATTTTTACTCTACTAGTTAATGACTGCGTAACGCCAATTCCATCATCAGTGATTGTAGGTACCTTTACTTAATAGTTAATGGTACTCAAAATAATATCGATTTTCTGTCTTGAACAGTAACGACACTAGATGGTAAGCGAGTGCCTTTGAATTTTTTTTTAACGCCAGTTGTTTAGAGTTATTGCCTACTTATTTTTAATCTGTTAATACGTGAAGCAAAAACTTCCAGCAAAGTTTTACGAGAACTGTGCGAAGGAGTTCATACTCCTTCCAAACATCATTGTTTGGAAATTAATAAAAATATCAACAAAACACATTACCTCAGATTATATATTAAACGAATAAACCATTGATCCTAAAGATTTGTTACCATACCAAAATATCTAATTCTTTATTCTACTCCCACAATTTTTTGTTGACCGGACTTTAAACTTGGGGCCCAAACTTGTATGGAGCGTCAATGATCTCCTTTGTTCATTGTAAAACTAACTTGCAGCATATTGGCTAAACATATTGTAAATTGTAGACTTATTGACAGTTTAGATAATTATCTAGCTGAGATTAGCTTACAGAATTTACTAGGTCTTATCGGACCACCCAGGTCTAATGCAGATCTATGATATGATTTAGCTCGTTTTCATAACTTACCAAGTGTTAAAAGGCTAAAGCTAATATTGCAATTTTTAACTCTATCGATCTATCATTTTTACTCTCTTATCCTTTACTGGATAATCGCCTAGTCATTTATACACTTCAAATAGTTAGTAATTTATAAAATTTCTAAATATTTATAAATGACTTTAAATATATATTTAATATTATAACTATATCTAATACTTTATTGTAGATCTCTTTGTTTTTAAGGGCCTGTTTCACTATCTTCTGATGAGTGTCGGTTAGCTTATTCGGAAGTTGTTAAAAAAAAATTGAGATCTAAGGCAAGCATAATTTTCATGTATTTTTATCTGTTAAATACTAATTTCGATCGTACTTTAATCATAAACCGTTTTTAATCTAAAAAAATTGTAAAAAATCATCAAACATTGCAAAAAATGAAAAAAAAATGGGATTATCTTGGTATAAAAAAAAATCGGTTGTCTGTAAAGTCGGTTTACTGACGATAGTTGAACATGACAACGTCATGTTTATAGTGCGCGCGGAACTAATTGGCCGCGCCTTAAGGCGTGTTGCCGCCGCGAAGTCCGGCGCCGAATGAGTCATAACATCAAGCGCCACTGCCTCTCCGTCCCACCGCTCACATACCTAAGACGCGGCCAGCTGAGGTAACGGCAATGCGTCATATTTAGCGAGGTAACGCATGAGTCATGTTTTTTCGTGTGTGCAGCCGGCTCCATCAATTTATAAGACGTTATCACGTCAAAATTGAAGGCTGGACGGCCTAAACTGACTTGAAATTCGTATTCAGCGGGTCGAAAAACATACCCGTAGATAGGTGGAGCCCGGTGTACAGACAATTTTTTTTTGTGTGCCGGTGTTAATAACACACACTACCGTGTGTTTGGTACATTCAATTTTGTTACATGTTGACGTTTATCAATCTGTCACATTTTTTTTCTATCGAAAAGAGGCAAAAGAATTATAAAATTCAAATTTAAAATTAATAAGAGAAACATATTATGGGCAATTTCGTTTACAGGTCGACCTCTAGTACTTATTATTACGAAACGTACCGCGAAAAGTGCCGAGCCTTAGCGGCATTGTTAAAAAAAAACAAAGATAAGATTCAATAGATATTTAAACCCTATAATATAAATTACGCTACGATTCAACGAATAAACAAAATTATTTTTTATTATTAGTGGCAGTAGACCTTCTGTGATAAGCGACAGAGTCGAGAAGGTTCAAAGATCGACTCACAAGTCATAGTTAGGACATAGGTCATCCAAGGACCGTGTCGCTCTTTGTCACGTTGTCGGCTCTCCCGTGCATTAATAAAAGCACGGCCAATTTCGCTGTTGGGTATCTGTTACCGTAGTAAGTTCTCGAAGAACTTGTGTGAAGGTACCAGAACAGAGGTAAAGCTATAAATAAAGATAAGACCTTACCATGACGGCACCTTCTTGAATTTGACATTGTTGTATAGCGCCCTCGGAGTGTTAGCAAACGTGAACGGGCCCTTGGCTCTCGCACTTGGGCCCTCCACCACCACAGAGTGCACTGACACGCTCATACGTTTTCATCCACGGCTCCCGCGCGAACACAAACACTTTTCCAAAGCCGCAAACACAAAACAACACATCACCAAAAATGACGCATTTCGACAATCAATTGTCAACTTTAAAATTCGAACGAATTTATTTTTTTGGATAGATTTGATGCAACGAAGTAAATGTTTCTTGCTTTTTATTTTAACAATGTTTGTCTTATCAATGTTATTGACGCGCACTGCAGGCATCGACAGACAATCGGACAGTGAAATTATGTTGTCATGGCAACGAATCAACAAGCCTTTCCGGTCATTACCTCGTGTTGTCTTTTACACGACAGTGATTAGGGTTGTTGCAGCACAGAAAATATTATAATCTATACTATAATCCCTACTAATATTATAAATGTGAATATAAGTTTGTTTGTTACACTTTCACTAGAAAACTACTGAATAGATTTTTATGAAATTTGGTATGGTAGTAGTTTAGACTCTGGATTAAAACATAGACTACTTTTTATCCCGGAAAAGTAAAGTGTTACCGCGGGATACTTGATAGTATATTTACGCGGGCGGAGCCGCGGGATTCAGCTAGTAGTATTATAAAGAGAAAAGGTTTGTTTTTTTGCATTGAATAGCCTTCGAAATTACTGGACCGATTTTGATGAAATTTGGCAGAGATATAGAGTAGACCACGGGAAAGGACAAAGACTACTTTTTATAGCGGAAAAATCTACGGTTTCCGCAAGATTAAATGGCAACATCTAGTCTTTAGTAAAGAAGATTCTATGACTATTTTATAGAATCTTTAATATTATATTTCGGTTTTTGTACATTGGCGTGACGAATACTTCATATGGGGACATCATACCACATCAGACGATGATTTTAAAATACTTAAAATGTAGATATTTCTGATCAATAAATATTTTATTTTATTTTCATGGAAAACTTACAATATACGTTTTAATCGCATAAATGAATTGTAAGTACGTACTCTAACAATATCTAAGTTCTCAGAAGAAACAGTTGGTATAATAAGAATCGATATTTTCAAAGGTAGGTAAATAGGATACCTACAGCGATTTGCCTGCAGAATTTCGCAAGTCTCCTGGAAATGCTCCATGCAAAAGTCGCCAATACTACGACGTCACGCCTTGTAAAGTTGTATGAAATGTATGGGTCGCAAAAAAATTATTTCTTAGTTATAGTTCACGATGTTTTTGTAAATTAGTACATAATAATATTATATACGATATAGTAATTAATTAATTTTTGTAATATTTTATCACCATCACATTATCCTACTAGGTATCTTATCTACTACTACTATAAATGTGAAAGTTTGTGAGGATGGATGGATGGATAGACGTGGATGTTTGTTAATCTAAAACACAAAAACTACGGAGCTGATTATGATGGTATAGTAGTAATTTTACAATAAAGACTCTGCAGTATATCCGACTGTCTGTCACCAGGCTGTATCTCATGAACCGTGATAGCTACACAGTTAAAATTTTCACAGATCTTTTCCGTTGCCCAATATTTAAGTGGGGCTACAGCAAACGAGATTTTTTACCGATAAGTTCACTTTATATCTTTGTACCCAAAATAGAAAATACAAAAATATCATAATATGATCCTCTCATACTATGATACGTCATACGACTGACTTTTTGTAGAAACTCGGGTCGATAATATAATAAATAAATCGCCTCATTTGAACTGTATACTCGTATCCTAGCCGAGCCTATCTACCTTTACCTACAAAAAATCGCTTACTCAACCCCACTTGCCGGTCATGTGAACAGCTGACTCATGATCATTAATATTTTATTGAAAGGTGTTTTCCTGGTTTTTTCATTATAAAACAATGTAAGAGGCATCTATTGTTTAAAAAATTCTATAAAACGTAAACTGACTGCTTAGCAGTTTGGTAAATACATACTAGGTGACGCTTTTGAAAAGCAACATAATATTGTAGATTCTAAATTATTGTTAAATATTAATTATACCTACTTAAATATAATAATTATAAAAATTATATAAATTGTACAAAAATTTACGTTTATAAAACCTTGTAAGTACAATTTAGTTATTTTTATATAATTAATTTAATTCTTAAATATTAAATTTACAGACTAAAGTAAGTAAGCTACATCTATTGTACAATTTATTAATTATTATTGGGTGCTTAAATAAATTATGATATTATATGAAATAAAAATTTAAATATACATATTTTTAAAAGCCAGCTGCTTCATTATATATTAACGACATCTATTGTGTCAGTATGGAAGCAATGTACAAACGCATTTGGCTTGTCGTTATTTTAGTTTTCCGTGATTACTAAAGATGGCGCTATACAAATTTAGATAATGGGAATATATTATATTTGAGATTCCTTTTCGTAATGTCAATTCGTTAAAAATTACAAAGGATTATAATATTATGTTCCAATGGATGAATAGCTTCAGTAATTTTTTCATTAAAATTATAAACAAAATAGAAACTACCATTTACCGATATCTATTTTGTAGGTAAATGTAGCGTATAAATACATTCTCTTTGTTTGTAGGTGTTATGCAAGTTTTCCAGAATTACTGCAGATGGCGCTCATGAAATTTGAAAATCGCTCGCCTTGAGAATAGGTTTCTTATAATTTTCTATATATGAAAATTCAAATACATTAGAGAAATAATAGTTTTATAAAAAGCTAAAAATTATAGATTATTTTTGCGCCGTTGGTGTCTCGGGTTCAAGACCCGGTCATACTAATGTTTTGTGATTAATGTTTTTTGGATTACGTCAGCCGTCAGCGCGGGGCCTGTAGCAACTTTTCTCACGGTCAAAGTCTAGCAAAAACCTACTTTTGCTGCAAATATATTTGATTGGTCTCGCTCGTAGAGCGCCCAGCGAGACCAATGATTCGTCTACGTTTTGCTGTTACTAATTATTATTACCAGAATCAGCTACAAATACTAGATGGGAAAGTTACAAACTTATTATTGTTAAAAGCGAGCTAACGAAGCGAGCGAGTAGTTTTTTTTTTTAATATTAAAAAAAATACTAGAGGCTAAACAGTTGGGAAATAGGTAAACTCCCTTGTACCTACAATATAAACAACAAACTTAATATTTGAAATAATAAATAACAACAAATCACATTAGCAACAACAAATAAAACAAGCAATAAAATCATTATGCCCTCTGTATCACTTTACACTTCACGGGCCATAGCACGCGCCGTGACCAACGCACCCTTAGCCCTTATGAAGACGTCATAAAATAATAACTCTTGTATGACAGCCCTTAAGTTATGACCCTAGTACATTTGTAACGGAATATCAACCTTAAATCGACTAAATACGCCTGAAATTACTTTGACGTGAACCGAAAACTTGACTCTACATTGTGATACAAGCTAAATTCAACGATAATAAAAAACGCAATACGGTCCAAAGTACGGTAGCCCGCGTAATATATTAGTGATATGACTAAAAATAGGGGATTTAATGATCTGTGTATAACGTCTCGGGGTAGCATCCGATTCGTAAAAAACGAGCGAAGTCGCGTGGCGGAGTATTGTCGCTTCCTATTTCTACTAATGTCGCTTTTTAGGATGTCATTACAGCTATAAAAGATGGCGGCCGGAAGGACACATTTATCAATACTTTGTGTGACATTCGCAAGTTTTCCCATTAAATGGCGTATATGATTTTATGTTTGTTACAGTTTGCTTTATATTTTTTCGGCTTTCATTTTAGACTTGTAGCTTCGTAAATAATATGCATTTGTTTGAAACCAGAAAAGTCTTATATTTTCCGAAAGGAAATATAAATATGGACTGAAAAATGCATAAAGTAGGTACAGCAATCAGTTTCTGTACCTACAGATATTGTGATATAGTTGTATTAAATATGATGGAACACATGAACACAGTATTTAGGTTAGTAACGATGACTGTTTTTCGTCTACGTTTGATCGTAGATATGCCAATGCAAAGACAAAAAAAATATTTCCTGGTTTATTATGTACTATTCGAAAAGCCAATAATAACAAAAAAAAACTTTGTATGTACCCAATTGCTTTTAAGTTCATTTTAATTATACATTTTTTATCATCAGTCATCAAGATCGTCCGTTTGCTGCTAAAATTCCTTCACCGTGCACAGATTAGTCGAATCGTGAACACGACCACATGTTTATTAATTACTTGAATACTGAAGGCTTTTTCTGGTGTTAATGACGTACCTACCTACCAAAGTTGCCCTTATAGGGACTACAGTCCCTACTGACCGACACTACCTAAAGGCTAAAGCCCTACAAAACACTTACAAGTAGGGCCTTTGTAAAGTTAAGGTTGTTTCTATGTCTATTTATACAAATTAAACTTTAAAGAAGATATTCAGGTGAGTACAAAACCCTTTTTCATTTTTAAATCTAAGTATACTAATAATAGAACATATGCTCTGAAACTACTGGACCGATTTCGATGAAATTTGGCACAGATATAGAGTAGACCACGGGGAAAAAAGGCTCCTTTGTGCCACCTTCCCCGTGGTATTCGTTCCAATTGTTGCACGACGAAAGAAAAAAAAACACATATTGCTTAAAAATGCGCAGTTTCTAAGGGAGTAGACCTAGCTACATCGATTTTTCTCCCCCAAAACTCCCTGCATACTAAATTTCATGGCAATAACGAGATGTTGCCGAGATTTCGATTAAATATAAATAAGTTTATATTTTTTTTTTTCCAAAAAGGTAAAAACTTCAGAGCAAACCCTTAACTTAAACCTTAACCTGCAGCTGTAGTAAACCTGTAGCTGACTAAATTGTCCAGAGGAATTTTTCTCAAATTTTGGATATCATTCTTCGTTTCCAAAATATCGAGCACCAAAATCAAAAATTCGGAAAAAATGTTTTATTTACCATTTCGGCCATAACTTTTTTCGTTTTTTACTTTCTCGAATAATATTTTTGCACTGTACAGCTCTGATCGTGAATACGCGTCTTTTGATTATATTTTTAATATCGTATCTTCACAACTGTCCGAGATATAAGAGAATCGCACGTATATAATATTTTCGTGAAAATGGGGCGGAGTGAAAACCGGAGCGATCGAAAAGACATTTCCAATGTCAAAACTACTGAACGGATTTTAACGAAACTTTACGACGATATAGCCTATACAATATACATCAGAATAACATAATGTATATTGGATATGTTTATCTTAAATAGCCCTACAATAAAGTCCGCGACGTCATATTATGTCTATCTTTAAAAGATAGCGTACTACGAGGGCTGCACTAAAAGTATCGGGAATGGAATATTTCCACTGTTCCTGTTATATTAAAATCTTTTTAATTTAAAACTCCTTGGTTTTAAAAATCGAATACCGTTTATTTATTTAAAAAAAGATTCTCGGTCTTGTCACAAGGTCTTGTCATACTTGTTTAGTCGTGGAGAAAATGGAATTGACTCGAGAAAATTCTAGAGCGATGATTTATTATGACTTTCGAAGTGGTTTAACACAAAAACAGTGTGTTGACCGGATGATTTCTGCATTTGGTGATGAAGCCCCATCCAAAACCACAATTTATCGCTGGTTTGCTGAATTTCAACGTGGACGTGTCAAGCTCAGTGATGATCCCCGTCAAGGTCGTCCAAAAACTGCAGTCACCCAAGAAAACGTTGATGCTGTGCGTAAGCTGATTGAGGAAGATCGACATGTGACATACCGCGAAATTCAGGCAACTTTAGACATTGGCATGAGTCAAATACAAATAATCTTGCATGAACAATTAGGTGTAAAAAAGTTGTTTTCCCGATGGATACCGCATTTGCTCTGTGAAGAGCAAAAAGCGGCTCGCGTTACTTGGTGCGTCAGAACTCTCGAAAGATTCCACGCAGGATCCTCAAATGCTGTATACAACATCGTATCAGGTGACGAATCCTGGATATATGCGTACGAACCCGAAACAAAAAACCAGTCACGAGTTTGGGTGTTCGAAAATGAGTTAAAGCCAACAAAAATTGTTCGTTCACGGAGTGTTGCAAAAAAAATGGTGGCCACGTTTGTCTCCAAAACTGGCCATGTTGCGACTATTCCTCTTGAGGGACAAAGAACGGTTAATGCAGAATGGTATGCTAACATTTTTTTGCCACAGGTCGTTCCTGAACTCCGTAAAGAGAACTGCAACCGCCGCATGGATGATCACGCCCATCACGACAATGCGAGTTCTCACACCGCGCACAGAACAAAAGAGTTTTTAGAGCAAGAAATCATAGAATTATTAGACCATCCACCGTACAGCCCCGACCTAAGCCCTAATGATTTCTATACTTTCCCTAAAATAAAGAATAAATTGCGTGGTCAGAGATTTTCATCACCTGAAGAAGCTGTGGACGCCTACAAAACGGCCATTTTGGAGACCCCAACTTCCGAATGGAATGGTTGCTTCAATGATTGGTTCCATCGTATGGAAAAATCTGTCAAATTTCGTGGAGAATACTTCGAAAAGCAATAAATACATTTTTAAATAGTAATGTTGTGTCACTTCCTAGATTCCCGAAATTTTCAGTGCCGCCCTCGTATACCCATTGTAAGTTTAAAAAATGATGATGAAGAAATTATGTTTAGAGGCGTACAATATTAATGCTTTAACATTAAATACATTATTCACTTTAAGCGGTCTCGCACCTACGCCAACGTTTACCAATAGAAATCCACGTGATTTGTGAGTCGCATATGCCATACATTTTATAAAATTAGTTACCGCAGGCGAAGCTGCGGGTAAAAGCCATTCACAAATAAACAGAATCTTCAAAACATCTATCCCTGTGTCTCCTGCCCCCAGTTTTTGTGTGACCATGTTTAATTCAATTGTTTATTTCGGTTCGGGCCTGTTGCATATGTATCGCCCACTCTAATATATTGGTGGCCGTTTTTCCGAGACTTTCCTGGTTTGTGCCGAATATCTTAGGCTATTATGTAATAGGTTTTATTGGGTAAATGTTTTCTTAAGCAACCGGATTGTTTTTTAAGGACGCAATAATATCGTTCACATTTATTCTACTACCGCTTATATAATAATATTTATACAGTATATATAATATATATATTTATACAGTGTATTTATACCTATACAATGTTTTGTCCTTGTCTGATACGTCGGAAAAGTCGCTTGACAGACAAGGACAAATAATGATTTGTATACAATGGTATAGCTTATACACTGTATAAATATTTTTATTAGTAATGTGAAAGTTTGTGAGGATAAATGTATGAGGATAATGATAATGTATGTGACTCTTTCACACAAAAACTACTGAACAGGTTTTGATGAAATTTGTATGGTAAATATAAGGACATTATATCAAGGATATTACAATAAAGTATGGTAGTAGTTAAGGGCATAGGCTACATTTTATCTCGAGAAGGTACAGTGTTCCCCTGGGATACTGTATTTACGCAGACGGAGCCGCGGGTAAAAGCTAGTAGAACATAAAATCAAGACCAGCTCAATGAATCCTAAGCTCATTGACTATCTGTCTGTCCTATAAAACATCTTATATTCAATAACGACCATTTGATTTTGAGTGTACTCGTGTATCTCCAATTAGCCGTTTGTGTTTGTGTGGAAGCGTGTCACAAAAACTCCCTCATTATAATGTCCTGCGCGTTTACCCTTTCAAATTAAATCATTTTCTTGTTTGTTTTATTGTGTATAACACCATGGACGTATCTGTCATAATGAATGGACGTCGCATGTATTATAAATATCCACCATAAAGGCCAAACTGACTCTTTTTAACTGTTAGTATAATAATACGTTAAATGTGTGAACTATCTTACAGTGGCGTGCACAGGATTATGACACTAGGTATGCGGCGAAGTACTCGGTCACAAAAACTTTTTCGTTTATAGATTTTTAGCATAGCTACAGCCAAGCGACGGATCTCTAAATCGAAACCATGCCAACAGAGCAAGTCTTAGATGTACTACTATTCATGTAAATCTTCTACGGCAACGCAGACAAAACAGCGATCGATCGTCGCGGCGGAAGAAATTCTAATAAGTAAAAAAATAAGCATATTTTAAAATATTATAACTACTCACCAGTCAGCTTCAATTTTCACATATTCAAGGTTCCGGTTACTTGAGATTACTATATCCCGATGTAAATTACTAAATAATATGCAAGGAAAACAATATAATTTAATTGTGTGTACACAACCACACGGCCAGTTATACGTTTCATAACTTTTAACATGAAATTTTCGAGTTACGTTATTTTTTTGCTGGTTTAATTGTTGTTACTCGAGTACACACCTACCTTTAGACAGAATTTGAATCTTTTCACTGAATGACAATTGTGAGAACTTGTTATTTTTAATTTTTAATAAACACACATTTTTAAAACCTCAACCTCACAGTCAAATAATATTTAAAAAAAATCGACTAACTCACTAGTAAAAGCAAATCACTACAATTATTATAGAAATTCAGTAATAAACTGTTAAATGTACACACTTTCAAATGTTAAAATGAAAAATCTTTTAAGAAAACTATAAATAAACTGGAGCGATTAAATTGTAAACAATGCTTATCACATGAAATATGCAATATGCCCCCCGCGAAACACAAAACGTTTCTTCTATTTAAACAAATAAAACCTTACTAAACAAAAATGCTTAATAATGTGCATACGTGATTTATTAGATTTCCGACTATTCTTTTTACTCGGATTATAGGCAACGAATAATTTCCGACAAGCCAGTTCGGCGGTTATCGGAAGCGATCGGATAGCCGAACCGAAGCCGAGAGCCATCGCCTGCCGCTGGAGTTCTCGCTAATATAATCATGTCGATATTCATGGGTGTGTGCATTGCGAAGTATGAAAATTACACATACATGCGATGATTTGTCCTGCACAAAGCAACCGCATGAGTTGATATTTATAAAATATTAGGCGTTTTTAAGTTATTATATTTTTTAAATTAATTTATTTACTATTAATTAATTATTAAAGTTATCTAAAACGTACGAACGTTTTATTAAAATATCTGTGAATGACAAGTAAAGCACTGCATTTCTGCCTATATGGAGCGCACGCCCTTGCTATCTTACCGTATACAACTCATTCTGAGAGAGACATGATACTGCATGAACGGGCTGACTCATGACCTAGAGATACTACGGCCTCACAGAAAACCAGCATGAGATAGCACGTTTGATGTTTTGTTAACTGAGTGAGAACTATATCGTAAGCACAAAGTGTTTTAAAGGCCGTTAACGCACGGTCACCAACAGATCCAGTGTAGCACTTTCGAACGTTATTGCCAAGTTATAAGATCGAAAAGTAATACAAGGGTTCTGTCGACGACTGCACTTAGTAAATTGTAACATTTCTGGTGCTTTGGATTGTGGTAGTGAATAATTAAATATATAAAAATATCGGTTGATGGTGTCATCTGTACATGGGTGCCGTTTCTAAATAAAGAAAAAGTTAATTTCCAATATAGTTCTGACGATTTCTGCTTTCAATCTGTCCCACAAAGTTATCGCTATGAGTTTATCCTCTGTTAAAAACCATATATTATATATACCATATTACGTATTAGGTATGTGTTGCGAGTTGCGACATCCGTTGATAATATGGTACGTCTATGTAAGAAGTATAATGCGGGTGACAAAGTACAGCAGGTGTACCCCACAGCTTGCTAGGGACAGATTTCCCCCACAACCTGTGTGACCAGTGACCAGCGACCACGCTGTGTTACGGCTCGTAACAAATAATTAATGGTTCTTATTAAGTATTTACAAAAGTTCGACAAAAGGGTACAATAAAAAACGTTAATACCTTTGTTATATTATTACGTATGTTAAAGTCAAAAAGTTTTATTCAAAATTAGTATTTTTATACACTTTCTGAACGTCGGTCTACATGATGCCTACTACCGGTCCGGGAGGCGGGAACTGGCCCGGCCCGGCGAGAAGAACCGGCGTAAGAAACTCGCGCATTTTTTAAAAAAAATTCCATCTTTTATCAAAAAGATGGAAAATTGTTCTTTTATAATAAAAAATTATAGTTTAAAAAAACTAAAAAAAACCATGCTTTTATAGAAAATCTAAGTAAAAAATAAAAAATACAATTTATTAAATTTGGATTAAGAATAGTGTAAATGAAAAATAAATGTTTATTATTGTAAAAAAGCGTGGGGTGCAGTGTCTTCACCTGTACGTTTGTTTGTATGTAACGGACTCCAGTGGATTTGATTTTCATCCACTTCAAACGGTCAGATTTCGTTTAAAGTGATTTTTAAGATATTATCAAAGTGAAGATCCTTCTCATATCTGTCAATAAAATGTTTATAACGATTGACACTATGCACCCCACGCTTTTTTACAATAATAAACATTTATTTTTCATTTACACTATTCTTAATCCAAATTTATTAAATTTTATTTTTTATTGTTTAGTTACATTTTCTATAAAAGTGTGGTTTTTGTTAGTTTTTTAAACTATAATTATTTCTTTTTTGCTTTTTAGTACGATTTGCCAAAGAGTAAGCCTGGAACTGCACGTATGCGTAGTTCGCGCACTAGTTCTATCTCTCTTACTCTCATGCAAAGGATGCGGAAAGAAATTGATGAATCCTGGCGAATTTAATCAGGATAATCGGATATTTTAATCGAATTATTGCATTGTCATCGGTCTTTGACAGGTGTTCAAAGTTTGAATTAAATCTGATCGTTCAAAGTAGGAAAAATCGAGCCCAAAGGAGTCGGTTACAAGCAAGCAAGCAAACATACAGGTGAAACTAATAAAAGCGTTATAAAAACAGTGCGCAGATCTAGGAATCTAAAAGTTGTATGCAGATTTCAACGTCATAATATTATTATTAGGTTATGAATAATAATACATATATAAATATAGATTTACATTAAAATGACACAATATCGTTAAATAGCGGCCCCGCCATTTTGAACACGACAATGTCCTGTAACCGATAATGTTTTTAGCGTTCCATACCCAAAGGGTAAAAAAAAACCCGGCCATGTAAGTGTCAGGCCACGCATAGAATAGAGTTCCGTAGTCACCCAATTATGATTTTACTTGATTAATTATTATTTCGCTGTTTTTGTACAAAGTTTTTCAAGTAAGCGCATTTTAAAAGTTAGCCCTCTATAACTCCTACTGAATAAACAAAGTGTATATCTTCAAAGATCATCACATGGACTACCATTATGAATTTTTTTCATCAATTTCGAGCCAGCTATATAGCTTTAGAAGGGGAGGGGACGGAGGGGTTTTTTAATTAAAGTTAAATATCTCGCAAACAGACACCTAAATAAAAAAATCGTCTTATAAAAAATAAAAAAACTTCCCAATGTTTTATAAGATCTATCTAAGATACCCCACACCATAGGGTAGATGAGAGAAAAAACACATCCCCACTTTACGTGTAGGGAAGGTACTCCTAAAATATATTTTTCATGATTTAATTTAAGCACTTTGTCGACGTAATAAATACACATATCCATGCAAAGTTTCATCTTTCTAGCACTAACCGTTTGGAAGGTAAAAGGACGGACGGACGGATATGACGAAGCTGTACGTACGGGTTCCGAGACGTGAACTACGGAACCCAAAAAAATGGGACCCTATTAACAAGACTCCACGGTCCGTCCGTCTGTCCGTCTGTCTGTCACCAGGCTGTATCTCATGAACCGTGATAGCTAGATAGTTGTAATATGCCGCTGTAACAACAAATACTAAAAGCAGAATAAAATAAATATTTAATTAGGGTTTCATTACAACAAACATGTTTTTTACGGAACTCTTCGTGCGCCAGTCCAACTCGCACTTGGCGGGTTTTTACATTTTTGCACTGGAAAGTGGAATGTATCGAGCAGATGTCACTCACAGTTGGTGCAACGAATTCGATATCATCCTTTGATGGTAATGAGGAATTATAGGAGGAGTATATTGCATTGCAATATAAAAGGTATTTTATTGATTCCCGCATAGATAAAGTATAAATGCTTACCTCCTTTTTATAAATTTGATTGATTGTGAGGATGGATGGATTTTTGTGACTCTTTCACGCTAAAACTACTGAACGGATTTTGAGAAAATGTTGTGTGGTGCAGTGTCCAAGTTATTAATTCGTATCAAAGTATAGATGAGGAAATTCATCGTTCATCGCTATATTTTTCAAAGTGGATAGTTTTGAAGCTATTCTCCTCAAGAAGAATCGCTGCTGATCAGCGGGCTTAGCATGGCGATCCGAAGAAATAAATTAATTAAGAAATTTTCTATCCAAATAGTTCGTTGCAAAATAATTCTTAATCTATGGTAACAAGGTCGTAAATAGAAGTCATTTCTAAACTAACATATTTTTAAAATGGCTGTCAAAAATCAACAAATATCCAAGTAAATGATTGACGTAAAGAAACTATTTGTCTTGGACCGCCATGATGTGGAGTAGTTGACATTATTGTAAGACTATTTGACATTGAAGTACGAAAACGTTTCTACTTTAGCTGTCAAAAGAGGCCATTTTGTGAGCTCACGCTCGGGAAGAAAAGAAATGTTGTTTCCCATAACGACGATGCATCGACCTTGCTGAATCGACCTTACAAGAAGACCTATTTTGCGCCGAATGGTATTAATTTTTATTTTTGCGTTGCATTGTTATATGTAATTTTTGCGTTGTTTGGAAATTTGTAATGTGGTGGGTTCGAATCCCGGTCAGATAAATATTTTTGTGATTCTTATTATTTCTTTTATTTTTTATATTTTTTACTAGCTGGTGCCTGCAACTTCGTTTGTGCAGAACTAACGGAAGCGGAACCCTATTTTTTTTACGGAACCATAAGATAAAAATAGTCTAAGTTACGCCTTACAATATCAGCTATCTGCCAGTGAAAGTCCCGAGGAAATCGGTCCAGTTGTTTCAGAGATTAGCCGGAACAAACAGAGAGACAGACTATTTTTTTTAAATTTGATATTTTATTGTAATACCGTATACGTATACTTCCATGCATTGCATTTAGTGAAAAGCTGTTAATTTCAATTTACAAACAGACACTTTAATTTTATTTATTTGTATAGTTATTTATTTTTAATTAGTTAATTATTTTATAGTTCTACTAAATCTCCAAGGTATTAGGTACTTTTGTACTTTAAACGAGACAAACTTGTATTATAATTGTTAAGGACAGCGGCCTCGTAACGAAAAACATGAGTGAATTTTAATGTGAACAATAAACGTGTAATTAAAACGGTACGTAAAACTAGAATAGTGGACACTCAGTGACTATATGTATAGATTTATATGGCATCAGTGTGGAAAAATAGTGTTAAAATGGTGTTTTATCAAGTGCGGGTTATTTTGATTATATATTTTTAACTAAAGCTAATTTTAACGTAGCTTCTTTTGATTTATATAAATAAACGTAGTACATAACGTGTAGTATAGCGCTTAAGGTTATATAATAAATGGTTAAGAAATTATTACGAAAACAGTGGTAAAAATGTACAACATTTCATATAAGTTGAACCTTAAAATGTAAATAACTTTTCTATAGAATAAGATGTTTAGTATATAAGGGTTTATATGTCTGGTTATGATAATAAAGTATTTCACACAACGCGTTTTGCTTCACCTGGCTCATGGAAAATGGGGAAAATTATGGAAAATAGCCGTATAGAGAGGTAAAAATGAAATGGAAGATCGGCCCGAAAGAGGCGTACGGGCGGGGCTCTCTATACGGCATTGCCATGAGCCAGGTAAGCGAATCGAAAAAGTGAAAAAACGTTCTCCTCAAATAAGTGTTTTATTATCGCCCCGGCTCTGCCCAAATCGGTGTAACCTTGCTATCTTCGAGTCTAATCTGAGCCGGCGGTTGAACCCCTGTGAATTTATACAGTCCTGTACAGTAGTGCGTGGTCCTTCGAGCCGGATTTCAAGATCGAAGAAAAATTCGAAGTCCATATCAAGTTGAAAATAACGAAGACGGCACTTAGAAAAATTTGAACAGCTGTTGTGGACATAGAAAAATTTCCGAAGAATCAAGATAGAAATTTTTACTGAAGACTGGACTTAGAAAATTTTCGTCAGCTGTTCTGAACATAGAAAAATTTCCGAAGAATCAAGATAGAAATTTTTACTGAAGACTGGACTTAGAAAATTTTCGTCAGCTGTTCTGAACATAGAAAAATTTCCGAAGAATCAAGATAGAAATTTTTACTGAAGACTGGACTTGAAAATTTTCGTTAGCTGTTCTGAACATAGAAATTTTTTGAAGATTCAAGTCAGAACATTGGAAACTTTATCAAGATTTATCAACGGGAGTCAACGCCAGGGATTAGATTGGACTCAGAAGATCGGACTCGAGGATACAAGGATACACCGCTGCGAACGGAAGCAAGGATCCGCAGATTTTTCATCGGAAAAACCTCTCGAAGATTCTTGAAAAGGAAGATTAATATGGAAGATTAACATTGAAGATTAACATTGAAGATTAACATTTGAAGATTAACACTGAAGATTAACATTTGAGATTAACATTTGAAGATTAACATTTGAAGATGGTTATAACAAGAAGTCAGAGTGGGGCCGAGGAGAACCAGCAGCAACCACGTCGATTTCCGGATCCGCCACGATCGCCGTCCGCTGCCGCTACAAGCCAGCCGCCGCCGACCGAGGGAAGAGCGGATCTGCTTCAAACTATTTTGAAACCGAGACCAGGTACCAGCAAGGCGCCTGCATCCTCGGAAGTACGAACCCTAGCCAGAAAGAAGGCTATTTCAATTAGATCGCGTCGATCGACAGCAAGTGTCGTCGCGCGTATGCATTACGAGGCGGAGGAGAAACTCGCCGCTCTTCGTAAGAAGGAACTGCAGATCGAAGCAGAACTTATAAAGAAGAAGCTCGCCGCTGACGTCGCCGCTGCAGAAGATGGTAGCAGCCCCGACGACGACGAGCCATCAGAACAGGTGGAGCAACGTGTCCGAGCCTGGCTAAGCGAACAGGGTCCCGAACCCGAAGAGGCTAGACAAGAGCCGACATCAATGGAAGAAAGAGAGACGCCGAAGCCAGAAGACATGCCACCGAAGGGAGCCCAGAAGACGAGGTTCGAGTGGCCGCAGCAACGCCGCCCACGCTCACCCACACCGCCCACGTCTAGGGCTAATGGAGTGGAACAACTTGCCGAAACATTGGATAAACTGCTAAACCAACGCCAGTCGCGCCACACTACGGAGTTGCCCATATTCTCGGGCGCTCCCACTGAATGGTTGCCATTCAAAGCAGCCATGGAAGACACCACTGCGTTCTACAAGCTCAAGCCGATCGAGAACTTAGCTCGTCTGAGAAGCTGCCTACGGGGAGAAGCAAGAGAAGCCGTGGCACCACTGCTGAGCGTCGCGACGCCGCCTGAACAAATTATGAAGACCTTGGAACAATGCTTCGGTCGACCCGAGGTTATGGTCGATCGCATGATGGAAGATCTGAAGAGGATACCGAGGCTCGGAGGTTCGGCGGCAGAACTCAACCGATTTGCAGTGAAGATTCAGAACATGGTAGCCATCCTGAGGAAGCTGAGGCACGGGTATCTCTTTAACCCGTTGCTCACGAGAGACATCCTCGAGAAGCTCAGCCCATACGAGAAGAGCAAGTGGTACGACTACGCAGAAGAGACGTCGCGCTTCAGGAACGAGCCCGATGTCGTCCTTCTCTCTGAATTCTTAATGAGAGAAGCGGACAGGGCGCTGCGCTACGGGTTCAGCACGGCACTGAAGAAGGAAACACCGCGTCCACCTCCTAACAAGAACGAAGCCCGAACGAGGAAGCCAGTCTTCGCGATAGCAGACGAGGGCAGGGATTCGCCGAGTCGCAGCCAGCCAAAGAGAATACGCGAGGAGTCAACGAAGTGCCCGATATGTGCCGAAGATCACGCTCTATTTCGCTGCGCTGCTTTCAAGAAACTGAGCATGCAAAAGAGATGGGACACGGTCAAAAAGGAAGGGCTGTGTTTCCGGTGCATACGAAGCAGGCACAGAAGATACAACTGCAGGGCGAAGCCGTGCGGCGTCAAGGGCTGCAACTTGCCTCATCATGCGCTGCTGCACGAAGACAGGTCCAGCGGCGCCCCACAGACAGAGGACGCCGTGATTACCGCATCGGTCACCTCCGACCGCGCGGTGAAACTTAAGATGAGAAGAATTCAAGTTGTCGGTCCACGGGGCGAAGCGGATATCTTCGCGCTGTTCGACGAGGGCTCGACAGTGACACTACTGGATGAAGACGTCGCGAAGGCTATCGGCGCAGACGGCCCACCGAAGGTGCTGAGAATGCATGGGATCAATGCCGAGAGAAGGGAAGAAAAAATCCGACTCGTACAACTTGGCGTACGGGGTCACGACGGTACCAGATATGACGTCACTGCGAGAACCGTGGCCGGATTGAACCTACTTACTCAGTCCGTCCCGGAATCACTGTTTCGACTTGCTCACCTGCACGATCTCAAGAACGAAGAGATATGCTATGAAGACAAGAAACCCCAACTTCTCATCGGCACGGACAACTGGCAGCTCATTGTATCTAGGGAGCTGAGGATCGGCAAGAGAAACCAGCCTGCAGCCTCGAAGACGAAGCTCGGCTGGGTAATCCATGGAAACATTCCCAGACGCCTCGCAAAGCAGGAAAAACACGAGAAAATCCTGCACGTGTCTACGATCGAGACCCGAGGCGAACGACGGGAGGAAATGGTGAAGAAACACTTCGAAACAGACGCACGGGGAATAGCGTCCAAGGCAAAGCTGACCAGAAGATCAGCGAGTCATCGACCTCTTTGGCAGAACGGCCAAACGGATGGAAGAAAGTCGATTCGAAGTGGGGCTCCAGTGGCGCAAAGAGGGCGTCACATTACCCCGGGGTTACAACGGGGGGAGCCGGACAATCTGCAGGGCGGGACCGGGATTCCAGTGGCACGCGGGAGGTGTCACAACCCCAGAGAACGGCGGGGGGAGTCGTGCGGACTGCAGATTGCAAGGAAATGGGGAAGTACGAGTCGTGTTGGCCGCCGCCAAGGCCAAGGTGGCGCCGCTGAAGGCACAGACAATACCAAGGATGGAGCTACAGGCTGCCCTGGTCGGAGCGAGGCTGGGAAACGCAGTCGCAGCAGAACACAGATGGAAAACGGACACGGTTTTCTACTGGATCGACGCACAAGTGGTTCTGTGTTGGATACAGAACGGCAGCCGCAAATACACACCGTACGTCGCGCATCGGCTAGGGGAGATTGCCGAGCTGACGTCCGTTCACCAGTGGAGATGGCTGAGCACGAAGAGCAACGTCGCCGACTTAGCCACCAGAACGGGCTACGTTCCGAAGAGCGACGAGGACCCTTGGTTCCGGGGGCCGGACTTCCTGCGCAGGCCGATGAACGAGTGGCCCGCGGAGAGTCCCGCTAGAATCGAAAATCAAGAAGAATACGTCGCCTTCCACACCACGGAGGCGAGCGAGCTGAGCTGTCTACCAGATGTGACGCGCTTTTCAAACTACGAGCGCCTCGTAAGATGCACGGCGATGGTCTTGCTGTTCGTCGAGAAGTGCCGAGATCGTCGGGCCCACCTCGACGTACGACACCTGGAGAGGGCCGAGAGGTTGTGGTATCAAAAATCACAACGAGACAGCTTCGCACAAGAAATCGAGAAGATGGCAAGTGGCAAGACGGTGCCTAGATGGAGCTCCTTGTACCGGCTCAACCCGGTGTACAAGGACGGGCTGCTCGTACTAGACGGAAGGATCAAAGCGGCGCAGGTGCCGGCCGAAATGAAAACCCCTATCATCCTGGATGGAAGACATCGCTTCACAAGGTTACTGGTGGCAAGGGAGCACGCCAGAGCGGGACACGGGAGCCGCGAGAGAGTCGTGAACGACCTCAGGCAGAAATTCTGGATATTGAAGGTGCGGCCGACGGTGCGTACTATCATGAGCCGATGTGCGTTCTGTCGGCTACGACGGGCACACCCGAGGACCCCGCCAACTGGAGACCTGCCAGCCGAGCGCCTGGGGGCGTTCCAGAGACCATTTTCGTACTGTGGTCTCGACTGTTTCGGCCCGATGACGGTCACCATCGGCCGACGTCACGAGAAGAGGTGGGGAGCTCTCTTCACATGTCTGACGACGCGGGCAGTCCACCTGGAGCTGGTGGCTTCGCTGTCGACGGACTCTGCACTGATGGCAATGAGAAGAATGGCTGCGCGGCGAGGATGGCCGGCAGTCATGTACAGCGACAATGGGACAAATTTTAGAGGCGCGGACGTCGAGCTGCGGCAGGCGTACGCCGAGTGGGCGCCGGCTATGGCTCAGCTGGGCCTCACTCATCGGATGCAGTGGAAGTTTACACCGCCCGGGGCGCCGAGTCAAGGAGGTGCCTGGGAAAGACTGGTGAGGTCGGTGAAAACCGCCCTGCTAGCCACGCTGAACGAGAAGTCGCCCAGGGAAGAGGTACTCCAGACACTGATGGCCGAGGCGGAGTACTCAGTGAACGCTCGACCGCTTGTGCACGTATCGGTGGACCCCAACGACCCGGAGGCGATTACACCGAATCATTTCCTCCTCGGGTCGTCCACCGGACTGCCGTACGTCGGACCGTGTGTGCCGGCGGACAAAAAAACATGGAGGGTCGCGCAAGCCCTTGCCGACGAGTTCTGGAGGCGCTGGGTGAAGGAATACCTTCCCACGCTCACACCACGCTACGGGGCCCCGCTGAGCAACCGAGTCCTTGTACCAGGGGACCTGGTTGTCGTGGTCGACCCGACGCTGCCGCGTAATACGTGGCCGCGGGGGGTCGTGCACCGAGTCTACCCCGGCCAGGACGGACAAGTGCGCTGTGCGGACGTTCGCACGCGCAGTGGCGTGTTCCGGAGGCCGACGTCGAAGCTGGCGGTGCTGGAGGAGGCGCCGCAGTCGCAGTTGCGACCGCTGGCGGAGCAGACGGAGCCGGGAGCGGAGCGGACGACGCCGGGAACGGCGCCGGGCGCGGAACGAGCGTCGGAGCAGCCTACAGCGAGCACGGACAGCTCGCAGTCGCCGGAGCGGCCCGCAGCGAGTTCACACAGCTCGCATTCGCCGGAGCAGTCTGCGGCGGGCGCGGACGGCCCGCAGTCGCCGCCGGAGCAGCCTACAGCGAGCACGAGCAGCTCGCAGTCACCGGAGCAGTCCACGGCGGGATCGGCGAGCCCGCAGTCACCTGAGGAGGCTGCGTAGACCCTGGCTACTGCGCCGGGGGGAGGATGTTAAGGACAGCGGCCTCGTAACGAAAAACATGAGTGAATTTTAATGTGAACAATAAACGTGTAATTAAAACGGTACGTAAAACTAGAATAGTGGACACTCAGTGACTATATGTATAGATTTATATGGCATCAGTGTGGAAAAATAGTGTTAAAATGGTGTTTTATCAAGTGCGGGTTATTTTGATTATATATTTTTAACTAAAGCTAATTTTAACGTAGCTTCTTTTGATTTATATAAATAAACGTAGTACATAACGTGTAGTATAGCGCTTAAGGTTATATAATAAATGGTTAAGAAATTATTACGAAAACAGTGGTAAAAATGTACAACATTTCATATAAGTTGAACCTTAAAATGTAAATAACTTTTCTATAGAATAAGATGTTTAGTATATAAGGGTTTATATGTCTGGTTATGATAATAAAGTATTTCACACAACGCGTTTTGCTTCACCTGGCTCATGGAAAATGGGGAAAATTATGGAAAATAGCCGTATAGAGAGGTAAAAATGAAATGGAAGATCGGCCCGAAAGAGGCGTACGGGCGGGGCTCTCTATACGGCATTGCCATGAGCCAGGTAAGCGAATCGAAAAAGTGAAAAAACGTTCTCCTCAAATAAGTGTTTTATTATCGCCCCGGCTCTGCCCAAATCGGTGTAACCTTGCTATCTTCGAGTCTAATCTGAGCCGGCGGTTGAACCCCTGTGAATTTATACAGTCCTGTACAATAATTATACAGGATGTTCGGCACATGGATGGACAAACGAAAACCGTGGACCCGTGGAGCCTTCTGCTATACATTGAGGCCTAATTACAAGCCTCAGGCCCAATAGTTTTTTTTTAAATAATTTTTTAAGTTAATTTCGAAAAAAGCCAGTTTTCAAACTTCAAACGACTATAAATTTACTTTTAACATTGAAAATCCAAACATGCTTTTGTAATAATTATCTGCATTAGTTGTAGAATCATATTAAATTCAGTTTTGGAGCAAATGTTAGATATAAAATTAGATACGAGTCCTTAAACGACAAACAAAGTGAAAAAATAATTTTCATATTCCACTTTGAAATTCTTAAAAAAAAAACTATGATTTTTAGAGCACTTAAAATTCTAGGAAAACATCTGTGGTTCAGCCTCAATGTATAGCAGACGGCTCCACGGGTCCACGGTTTTCGTTTGTCCATCCATGTGCCGAACACCCTGTATAATCGTAATCTCGGCAACGGCTGCAAGAAACAGTAAGTATGTATATTGACAATATTTTTTCGAATTCTGTAGATTCATTTCCAATGAATTCCATATTTAAAATCAACAACTAAGCACTCATAATATAACAGCAAAAATCAAAAATAAAACTAACCGAAACGGAATACCTAATAACAACAAAAAACCAAGTAAATACGGAGACGAAAAAATATGTATCACTTCGAACGCAATCCAAACAGGAATGAACTTGTTCACAATTGTTTGGCGGACCAAATGTTGACAACTGCGGCACTGGCCGCTTTCCTGTACCACGAAACACGCTACGACAGCTGTCGTCGACCAACTGACGTCATTATTGCATACGAGTGATAAGGACAGATATAATATTAACTCACTTTCATAATGCAACTCAGTAGCGGTCCGTTTATTTACGTTTTTTATCTCGTCTCGTTAGCCTTACTTTAGACTTGCTATGCAATAGCTTTGCCGCGGCAGTCCCCGAGTGCCACACGTATTTTTAAGCTATTGCATAGCTTTTATCGCGGGCTTTGAGCGCGGCGACCGAATCAAGAAATTCCGTAACGACATTAAACCTAACACCCCCCACTCCGACCGGCACAGCGTTGCGGCGTTGAAAGCCGTGCATCGTCTAACGTCGTTTCAGTTCGGCAGACTTCGGCACGGTATTTGTGTGCGTGCGACTAGACGTATTCGTGTAGACTTGCTGTGCAATAGCTTTACCGCGGCAGTCCCCGAGTGCCACACGTATTTTTACTAACAATTTATGGATTTATGTGGTTCGAAACAAAAATCGCGGTGACGTCATCAGTCGTTCACCGCCGGGAAATAACTTCGAATTTCACATTCAACTTACTAAACTGATTTTCTTGTAATTATATTTACTATTATAAATGTGAAACTTTGTGAGGATGTATAGATGTTTGTTACTCTTTCACGCAAAAACTACTGAAAGGATTTTAATGAAATTTGATAGGTATTAGCTTAGGCTCTAGATTAACACATAGGCTACTCTTTAACTTTTTATCCCAAGGAAGTTCAATGTTCTCGTGGGATACTGTATTTACGCACGCGGAGAAGCGGGCAAAACCTATTAATATTATAATTTACCAGATGTTGTCCACGACTTGGTACGCCAAAAAGAAACCCCGCGGGAACCTGCAATAAATAGTAGCCTACATGTTAATCCAGAGTCTAAGTTAATGCAAATTTCATTTGCAGTAGTTAATGCCTAAAAGAGTAACAAACATCCATATATTCATTATTTCACGTTTTAAATAATATTGGTAAGAATTTACATGCTAATATTGATTATTCGCATCAAAATATGCATTGCATTTAAATTGTTTTTAAAAACTATTAACTAACGTAATGTGCAACGTATGAATTTGTGGATGAAGTTATAAATTACAAACAGATCTCACGCGGTGTTTATACCGGACTTTAATTACAATAAATTATATGTACGAGTGTGTAATGAAACAGCAAATAAGTGATAAAAATATTTTGTAATCTATACATCTTACATCTATACAAATAAATAAAATTGAAGTGTCTGTTTGTAACTTTAAATTAACAGCTTTTCACTAAATGCATACGAAAGTTATTTTAAATTAACAGCTTTCACTAAATGCATATGAAAGTTACGGTACTTTGTCTGTCCGTCTATCTGTCTGTCTGTCTGTCTGTCTGTTTGTTCCGGCTAATCTCTGAAATGGCTGGACCGATCTTAACGAAACTTTCACTGGCAGATAGCTGATATTATAAGATGTAACTAACTGTATGATGTAAGGAAACTTTATCTTATGGTTCCGTTTAAAAAATAGGGGTTCGTTCCCAAAAGTGCTACGCAAACGAAGTAGCGGGCACTAGCTAGTAAGTAATTAAATATTTTGTAATGTATCCTACTACACTGGTATCATAATAATATATATTCGTTCATTAATTATTATTTTCCGTGGCCCAGTGGCAAATACGTTAGTAAATATAATATATTCTTTGCCAGTGGTTCAGTCCTTAGAATCAAAATTGATTAAAACAATACGTATACGTTCTACAGAATGTTGTTTTTAGGTCTGGCTATGAAAAACGCGTGAATGTTGTGCTCAGCATCAAACTCTCAGAGCAAGCGCTCACTTGGGTTACGACAGGCTTGAGACAGTTTTGTCTCACATAGACAAGCCTGTCTTACGACTGAAATACCCACAGTTACACCTATATGAGACCTTTGGTTTTAAGTGTGCGCATCTTCATATATTTTGTCATGCAAGTATTTACTGTCTTGATACTGTCGTGTCTCAAGTCAGCACTCAATAATTAAATAAATAAGAAAAATAGTTTCCATCCATTCCATCAATAATATTATCACACTTTTCAAGATCTAATAACGCCAATCTCGTTATCATTGATATCGGTGGCTCTTTTGATGTTCGGTATTTTTCATAATTTTTGTTTTAACTTCAAATTTCAACCACGTCGCGCGTTGAAATATTTTCCATGGAAAACTGAGTGCTAAGTGTGAGTTTTCTTTTCGCATTCGATCGTGAGCGCGTTTGGCGTTTATTAGGAATTTGTATGTGATTGGATCTAGTTGTCGCGATTACAACTAGGTGGCGCTGTACAAATCACATACAAATTCCTAGTAAACGCCAAACGCACTCACGATCGAACGCGAAAGGAAAAACACACTTAGCACTCTGTAACTTTAAAATAATATGTCATTGTAACTAATATAATTCAAAACATGTTTAATGCAAGAATAGTAAATACCTTTGCATAATCTCAATAATAATAACTATATGTTGCCCGAAAAATGAAATCCTGCGGGAACCGTACATTTTGCTGCGTTTTTTTTTTTTTTTTTAGCTTATGTTCTTCCCCGTGGTCTACCTGTGCCAAATTACATTGAAATCGATCCAGTAGTTTCGGAGCCTATATATATTATACGATCATTTGCCCGCGGCTTCGCCCGTGTGAAATTGGGGTTGAAACGATATTATTAGAATAATGTAAAATTTTCATCCCTTATTTTTCTTTTCTGGGAGTTGAACATCAGAAAACGAAATTTCATGCAAATATGCCCAAGGAATAAAAAGTTTCATACAAACTTTTATCCCTTATTTTACCCCGCTCTATTTGGGGGTTGAATTTTGATCCTTCCTTAGAGTATGCCAACGTCATAATTGAGAAATACAAGTAAAATTTTAAAATTTCTAGCTTTAAGGGTTTGTTATCAGTCAATTAGTCAATCAGATTTGCCTTTTATATTATAATTTTAAGAAGATAGTATAGAAGTACCTATAGATGTATATATATATATATATATATATATATATATATATATATTATAAAACATAACTTCAAGATTGTAAAAAATCCTGCCTGTCTCTGGGCACCGTGATTACTTTTCCCTCTACATCTCTACATAGAGGATTTTGCTTATTCTGGAAAATGCCGTCAGCAGCTGTCCGTCAATTCAAATCCATGGTAATGCGGTCACGTGGACGCACGTGGGCAGAACTTGTGCAATAGACATTTAATGTGGAATTTTTTCTTAAAAATTAAATTGTATGTTTACAATGGTTTGAGAAGACGGCTTGCGTGATGGAAAGTAAGGAGTAAGTAGTCTCGGTGAAATGCGCTTTTCACGTCTCTGGACGACCTCTGTGGCTTAGTGGCTGGGCGCGTTGGTGCTCAAGCCGTGGTCCGCGGGTTCGAATCCCCCCAGAGAACAAAAAGCTTTTCTGTGTTCCTGTTATACACATCCATGACGGATGTGTATTAAATATGTGTTTAATATAATAAAAATCATACATATTATAATGTGTATAATATAAAAGTATTTATATACTTCCCGTTGTCTGGACCCCGTAACACAAGTTCTTAGGGTACTTAGCACTGGACCAGGGGGTCTAAAAAGGCCACTTTAGGTGTTTCATATTACACACACCGGCATATTTAGCGGAACATAAAATAAAGGTTTGATATCAGTATCATATAAGGTTGCTGGCAGGTTTATACGTCAATTAATTTAAAAAGAAATATTTTAAATTAAGAAAACAACTGAACATCACATTTTATGCAATTTTTTTAATGTTATTCAAATACACCTTACCTGGAGCGAACTTCGAGTATTTCTTCCTACTGAGTTTGATTTAAAATTTCATTGAAATACTGTTTTTTGTTAGTTTTTTTTTTAATCGCGTATCTTTTTGGAGTTGAGGACTGAATTATGCCTGACTTAGCCCCAACGGAGATTGCCAGGGCACTCGAAATGCGAAGAAATGGTCAAACCTACAGAGTGATATCCAGAGATCTTCGTCGACCAGTTTCAACGATCTATCGCAGCATCCAACGGTTCAGGGAGACCGGTACTTATGTGAGAAGAGCAGGACAAGGCAGAAACAGACGCACTTCGAGTAGGGATGATCGTTACATTCGGCTTCGTGTACGTAGGAACCCCCGTTTGACGGCCGTCCAAGCCCGACATGAGTTAGAAGCAGTGCGGGGTGTAACCGTAAGTGAGCGTACGGTACGAAGAAGGTTCGAAGAAGCTGGTTTGGGTTCATTTGTGCCCGCCAAGGCTCCAAGGCTCGAGGTAAATCATCGTAGAAACAAGTTAACTTTTGCTCAGGAACATCGACTTTGGAACGCGGACCAATGAAGTAAGGTATTGTTTAGTGATGAGTGCAGAATTCTCTTAAATCAAATTCACGGCAGGCAAAGAATATACAGACGCAAAGGAGAACGATACATTCAGACAAATTGGACATTCAGACAAAACGGTGGTGGATCAATAATGGTTTGGGCGGGCATTTGTTTGGTAGCTCGCACAGACTTGGTAGTGATTGACAGAGGGAATCTGACTGCAGACCGCTATATCAGAGAAGTTTTAGAAGAAAATGTCGTACCGTTTGCCCCATACATCGGTGACGATTTTGTTTTTATGCAGGATAATGCTCGGCCGCATACCGCTCGGGTAACTCAAGCTTATCTTAATGATATGAATGTCACTGTTATGGAGTGGCCGGCGAGATCACCGGATATGAACCCAATAGAGCAAGTTTGGGACTTGCTGAAAAGAAAAGTTAAGTCCAGAATTCCAGCTCCTGCCAACGTGGGTGAACTGCGAATCGCCGTAGTTGAGGAATGGCGGAAGCTATCCCAGGAGACCATCGATAACATCATTCTCAGTATGCCTAGACGGGTAGAAACTTTAATAAGAGCACGTGGAGGAAGTACGCGATATTAATCACCATTTTTCTAATTTAATTAATTGTTATTTTAATATTAATTTTCACTTTTCCCGGTTACATGAAAAGTTCAAAAATGTACCATTTTTCACAAATAGCCTTTACTCGCAAAATCTGTTCTTAATGTGATCTCATTTTAAGTAAAACAATTGAAACTTTAAATAACAAAAGAAGTGTAGTAAGTAGATTTTAAAATAAAACCATATTTTTTTAATTATGAACCTTTTTTTTGTGTTCCGCTAAATATGCCGGTGTGTTTATGTTTCATATTTTTTTTCATACAAAAATCGTAAATATAGTAAAATGGCTAACATGATTCACCTGATTCCGTCATATTAGAAAACAGCAAGTTTGACAGTTTTCAATAGAAATGCGTAAAATGCCGGACATAATATGAGTTGAATAAAATATATGAAACATAATATGAAACACCTACAGTGGCCTTTTTAGACCCCCAGATCGTGATATGAAGCGTCTATAGATAATATTATTATTAGTTTCAGTGAGGTCGTACTATTATTATCTTGGATATGACCATTCACGCGCAAGGTCTCCCACGGTAAATATAACCAAAAAGTGGAAGTTGGCCTCGCGCACGAAGGGTTCCGTACAAAACGACAAAAATCACGTTTATTGTATAGGAAAATAATTTTTTAAATTCATTTCTTCGATTCATAAATTGTTGTTATAGCGGCAACAGAAATACATCATCTGTGCAAAATTTCAACTGTCTAGCTATCACGTTTAAGGAGATAGAGCCTGGTGACAGACGGACCGACGGACAGACGGACGCACGGACTAACAGGCAGACAGACAGACAAAATTCTCAGCACTAGGGTCCCGTTTACACTGTTTGGGTACGGAGCCCTAAAAAGAAATAACCTAGGTAAGATATAACCCACCTTCTTTGAAAAACTTATTTTCCTATTTTTCCCAAAAGTCGTGAGTTAATATGAATAGTAAGGGGCGCCGCGGCGGACAGTATTATCGATACATCGCAGATTAGCACTTGGGAACATCTTACCGCTCGTACCGCCACGCGCTTATAACGCCTATGTGTAAATTCGGCTTGGAATCGCGTGGACAATATTTACGGCGTTGTAGTTGTTCCCAGGGATATACATTTAAGGGGATCTACTTTATTTGACTAACAGACATCTTATTGGAAATCATTGGTTATAAAATGACGTTGAACTTTTTATGTGGCCAAACTTATAGTGTTAAAAAACGATCGGATTTGGTCCAGAGCGGACCACGGATTTGGTTGCCAACTAACGGCCCAATAACCTTTCAATAACCTATCTATCTATAACTGTTTGTTAAAAACGTCGTTATTCAATCATTTGACCGTTTTTTGCGATACAAATTTGACGTTTCTAACAAATACTTAGTTATTGGTAGATAGGTCATTGAAACGGGCCATTAGAGTTTTCCATCTAAAATTAGGGGGAAAAAATCTCCACGTAATCAATCATCCATCTAGGGTTCTTAGGGTTATTTTTAGAGGTTTTTAGTTTCTTGTTTTAAATTAAATTGAGCTCAAGAACTGTTACATCGACGAGCAATCAATTTGGCAATGTGAACGCCTAAAATTATTGCCGGAGTCTCAATGTCCAATACTGATACAATGTCGATGTGTCTTCTCATTGTGGTTTGAAGTTTTTCTCGGAAGAACTAAAATATACCAAAGCCCTCAAATGGCGTATAGTTTTAAGAATATTTCCATATTTCCTGTTGTAGATCCCAAAAGCCCAGCTCGAGCGTATATGCCATTTTGGTGGATACGAAAAAGTCGCATATAGTTGTGTCTACTTGTATGTATGTCTGCGTGTATCTCGATATGCAAATCCGGCTACCGTATTGACCGCGCATTGTGTTGTAACTTATGGGCACAAGTGCCGCCCTCTGCCTTTTGTTCCCTGCGGATTGTTCATTTAATATTTCCAATATAAATCATTATTGGTATCATCTTTTTGGAACCGAAATTTCTTTAAAAGTCATTGTTTCGCCGCTCCCGGTGAAGTTGTTTTGTTTTGAATAGAAAGCCACCGACGGCAAGACTGCTCGAAGACACGTAACCAACCTGCAGAAGACTAGGGTAACGACCTAATCTTATTATATACCATACTGAGTAAAGGCTCTCCAATGGCGGTTTTTCCGCTTACCGGCCCGGCACCGGCAACCGCGCGACTGCCAGGAGAGAAAAAAAAATAGTTTAATTATGACACGCTTCTCAGGGTTCCGTACACAAATGGTAAAACCCTATTACTGAGACTTCGCTGTATATCTGTCGGTCCGTCTGTTTGTGTGACACCAGACTGTATCTCCTTATCTGTAATAGCTAGACAGTCGAAATTTTCAAAGACGATGTGGCCGCTATACTCGTAACAACAAAAACTAAAACACTATAAAATAAATATTGAAGGCGGGCTCCTATACAAGAAACGTGACTTTTTCCGCCCCGCCGGGACCGGGCCGGGGCCGCGCCGGGGCAGGGCTGGTAAGTGGAAAAACAGCCAATATTCTCTCCAATATTCTCCTAAGCCCTACCTAACTAGATATTTGTTCTAATCTATACAGTATAGACTATAGTCTGCACTAATTGAACTTGTACAGTTCGTTACTCACAACACGCCTCACGTCACTGATGAGTTACTACAAAGTACAACGTAGTATACACCACAGTCGTATATATTATAGACGAGGCATGTCGAGGCAAAAACTGTCCCAGTTAAATGGCCCCACTTTTGTGGTTGTTTGGGGCCATTTTGACATTTGAGGTATGGTGAAATCAAGGTGGCGTAACTTTTTCTTGTATGAAGATTTTCCCGTCAAATGTACAACTATAGCATATCTTTAGTTTTGTTATACTCGGTAATAATACTCAATACTCATAGAGAGACCTGCCAGCTATTCAATACTAAAAGGATCCTTGGTATTGAATACATCGAGGAGTATCATATGATATGGATTATTATAAAGGGCAGTTTCACAATCTTCAAATGAGTGTCGGCTTAAGCTTAAATAAGCTTATTCGGAATTTTCGTCGCTGCTTACTTTATACGAAGCGACAGAGACAAAGCATGCAAATAAGCTATCTGTCAGTAGATTGTGAAGCAGGCCAAGCATATCTCTCCTAAATAGGTTCTGTATTCTCTCCCTCTAAGAAAAGTGAGCCGGTAGACCGTAGACGTGTGTATGTTTTACTAATACAATCCCCAGAATTGGCTAGATTAGCATGATTTAGTTTGACTCTACAGTCAGTCAGGTGCGGAGCCGGGAGGGGGGCGGGGCGCGGGGCGCGCAGGGCCGTCGCTATCTCAATAGGTGCCTCCGTAATTTATAGCCCTTTCAGTTGCATGTCACAGATGCATATGCACGGGATCTGTATAGAGCTGATTATATCAATTGCTAAATTAAGTCAACATCTCATTCTCATGTCATTAAAGTGGATTAGAACTCTGTGGCCTAATGGGTAGACCGTTTTATTCGCACTCGAGAGAATGCAGGTTTGATTCCCAGGTTGTGGTGTGTACCAATGAGACTTTTTCAGATCTCAAATACGGACGCTCTAACGGTGAAGGAAATCATCGTGAGGACTAGGCTGACTGTGTTATGAGAATGCCATTTGTGGTTGGGCAATCATACGACATTTAAAACCGCCTGTCCCAGGCACTACATAACAGTATTTCAAGAGTGGTTACTTCGCTCAGAGAGTACTGTATTAATCATCCAATATCGGATGATAAGGCCTAGGTTTTTTTCAGTGGAAAAGTGCAAGAAGTTCTGTATATTATTGCTATGAAAATCTGATTGGTTGCCTCAAAATATAAAAAAAAAATAGATGTTTTTACGTACCATAAGTTTTATATTGTCTAATATGTTTAAATGTTGCTGAAAGTAATAATAGTTAACATAATAATGTACAAAACCTATCCGTACTAAGTTTGTTAAAAAAAGATAATATTATAAATATAAAAATATTATTAAGTGTCGCTTTTTGTTTATTGTAGAATTTCATACATATATAATTTTATTGTGGATTATATGTATTTCTGATCATTGAATTGACGACTAGAATCAATGTTATCTATTTTTCCCTTGTTGATGGTTTTACTAAAACATTTGTTCAGGTAAATAATAAAATGAATCCTAATGCATAAATTTATTTCACTGGCTAATTTCCATTACCACTAAGTATCCATAATTACGTGCTCCGTGACCGAACTTTAGCTACACGAAATATAATTATGGTAGCTACACGAAACCTAATTTCATTCAATGAAAAGGTAACTTCAAAATTGGTATAGTTCACAATTTCAAACAATCAATCATCAATTCAGTTTATTTCTAGAAATTGTTGTATCAGCTCTATTACGAGCCCAATATTAATATTATCTGCGATCGCGGTAGAATTGATTTATTGTGGCGAACTCTAAATCATACGCAAACAAGTCGCTAGTCGCTACTAGTGGCTTGTTTGCGGTACAGTCTATTCTCTACAGCACAATATGCGTGAAGTGGCGACTTCATGCATATTGTACTGTATATAATATACTGTACCACCAGATGGGTAGGTAGGGCATTAGATACACAATTTGATAAACTTTAGCCCCCATGATGCTGTCCTTGTCCGATACGTTGGAAAAGTCACTTGACAGAAAAATACAGCCTAATAATAAATAAAATATAAATAGGTAAGCAGTTGTGTAAATATTTTTAGTAGTAGTAAATTATTATAATACAAGACATGATTTTGCTCCTAATTGTTTTCCAATAGATCGAATTTTCTTTACACTAATGCGGAAGTTATATGGGTTGACTTTCGCCCATGTAAATCCCCTATTACGGGGGACTTCTTACCCGACGAAAATCGACCAAAAATCGACCGTCTAGATGGCAGTTCAATGAGGTCGCAAGTGACTAATGGGGGATTTACATGGGTCGATTTTCGCCGAGTAAATGACAATCCGATTAGGCCATAAGGCAAATCTGCTAACAAAAATTACAAGACAATTTATCAAGTAACTTGCCGCACGGTGAAAATCAACCCATGTAAATACCGCATACATTTTAGAATAAATAAATAAGCATTTATTCGACATTTTTAACATCACAACGAGAAAAGCAAATGGCACAAATAGAGAAAAGAAATTAAACATAGTGAGGACATAATTAAACAAAAATCAAAACAAAGCAAATTAAAAAAAACAACACAAAGCGAATACAAAATAGAGAAAACAAACGCGGGTAAGAACAAAGATATGTAGGTAGTGTAATGCACAAACCGTCGAAATGGAATTCACTCAGGATAGTGACCGTGGATACTCCACAGTCCCTGGTATTCTGTGGAACCATATGGTCAGGCGTGAGACGGACTACTCCAGGCACATTTGTATATAAAAAATGCAATTTAATTTTCATTTAGACGGTCAATTAGTAATCCGTGTAAATCCCGATTTACTCTACATTTTATCAAATATTCTAACATCATAATATAAGAAAAATCTACTCTATATTTGGAGAGTCTTAAGATATCTATGTCTTCAACAGTTAAAAAGATTAACTACTTTGTGAAAGATTGAAAAGCAGCATTTATATTAAATTGGATTAAACGACTGACACACACAGGAGCCGCTAACAAAACTATGGAATTTTACAAAGGCCTGGGCCCTGACAGTTGTAATTTTTTAACCTTGTGATATATCTCGCTCGCTGATTTATTTATTTCGAATTCACGGGGTTGTTGATAAAAAAACTTGTCACTTTTTATATATTTTTATTTGATTTGTCAATTTATTGTGTTAGATTTTGTTAGCTTTAGTCCGATAGATTGGAGTCGATAGAGCTTTCACTTTGATAATTGTCGTTAAGTTGTGCACTAAATTCAAACAATCCGTGAATACAATTTAATCAATGTTATATCTAACAATATCCTGCGAAGAAATACCCACAACCTGCAGGCAATTGTGTGAGTGCACGCATAAGCATGCGTAAAGCACCTCCCTCCTCCCACACTGCTTATGCGTGCACTCACACATTTGCCTGCAGGTTGTGGGTATTTTTTCGCAGGCTATGGCTAGATATAATATTAATTAAATCGTATGCTATGGATTTCCGCAAAGTAATGCCTGATTCTATTAACAAACCAAGACTGTTTATTGCCGAATGAAGTTACAAAATATATTTAATTTTTCATTTGTAGTTCATTAAATTAACTCCTACCTTTCCTTAAAAGAATATTATTTTATTACGCCTTTAATATTGCTACTTATGTCTTAATAATGCCAGGAGTACCTTATATTTTCTTCAGTTCTAAAAACATTTGTCCATTCTTCCCAACACAATCAGAGTCACGTATATTCGATCTCCAACAAAACAGGGCTCGTATAATTTTAGCGAATATACTTCGTGGAATGTGGCGGTCCCGTTTTTACCTGTGGGATCAGTGATCAGATAGCTACCGTTCTAAATAAATCATAGCAACTTCGGGGAAGATACGTGATAATGAAGATTTTTAACCGTTAAGAGACAAGACTAACAAATAAGAAGTTATCAATCTAATTCGTTTTAAACACGAAGCAGAAATCTTTATTGCGCTTTAAGCAAAGATGAGAACTATAATTCTACTACTATTATAAATGAGAAGAGTTTGTGAGGATAGATGGACGGATGGATGGATGGATCTTTCACGTCAAATCTACTGCACGGATTATGACGAAATTTGGTAGTAGTTTAAGCTCTCGATTAACACATATGTTGCTTTTCATTCCGAAAAAGTACAGTATTTCTGTGGGATACTGTACTTACGCAGGTGAGTCGCGGGAAAAAGCTAGTCTACTAATAAAATGCGAAAGTCTTTCAACGTTTAGCGAAGCATGCGTCTTGTCTTGGCAAGATTTTATATGGAAAATGTTTTTGTTGTGTGCTGTACTATGAAGATCTCGTGGGCTGTGCGAAGAACTTCCGAGCTTTCAAACGTTTTTGTCATAAGTACTATTGGAAACAATGCAACACTTTTTTGTCATTATAAATGCATTGTAATCAACTGTCATATTATAAATTTAAACATTTGATTACATTCTGTCTTGTAGTCATAAAAAAAAAAAAAATGTTATTCCCGTGGTGCTTCCCCTTTAATTCTGACTTTTTGTCATCACAATTTTTGCTGTCTCCCGCTTTGCTTGGGGAGGGAAACTGGAATACTTCCTACTCCTACAATCTTCTGATTAATTTCGATGCGGGTTCCAAGACAGATTTAGCATGTCCCCCGGGTACCCCTGAGATCATATCAAAGGGTTTTTGCGGTTGGTTACCACTGTCGATCCTGGCTACACAGGAGTTGCAGTGGTGGGTAAGTGTGGTGGGCCAATTGCCCGTTTTAAATGTTTTTGTTAAGATATCTGTTACTCTTTTCATGCCTAAACATATTTCATTTCCCGCATATTTTATTGGGCCTTACGAGGTATTTTGTCAATAATATCACGATCTTGTGTTAATATCGATGATACGAGTATTGTAATAGGCTGTATTGCGGTAACGTGTATACCGCATCGTGTGTATTTGAGGATTTTAGGATTATTATTGACCAATTTAGTGGCACCTTTTAATTATTATGGCAAATTGGTCCCTGTGGAGCCCATTCACTTTATTTTATTCAAAATTAATTGCTATGGAATGGAGCTGGGCAGGCCACATAATCTGAGACAAATCAGAAATGGACAGGACTAACAACAGTATGGAAACCTCGATGCTACTTAATGAGGAAACGGGGTAGGCCACGGAGAAGATGGACAGACGATTTCAGTGGCCAGACACCTCTGGCTAATACTAACCCAGGATGGGGAGAAATTGCAGGAGCTCGGGGAGACCTATGTGTCATCAGGACACGGCGATACCCTTAAAAGTAGTGCAGTTGTTTGATAGTATTAGTTAACAAGAAATTGACTGTAAGAAACAGGGCATCTAGCTAATACGTATAAAAATGCGATGAAAATCAGTATTGTAATTGTAATCATTTAATTTTAATCTAATGTCGTCTGACAAGTTCTATTTCATAATCGTTCTGTGCCCTCATGAAGATGTGTAGCTTCGTCTCGATCGGCGGCACCGGCCCGGCCGCTGGCTCGCCGACTATTCTGTACTTCCTCAGGATCGTAGATACCAACACCTTCATCGATATGTGACCGAATTCGTAACCTGAAATGAATAAAAGAATCATTTTTGTTTATTTAAACGGGCAATCCATTCAGTAGTTATTGCGTGAAAGTGTAACGAACATCCATCCCCACAAACTTTCACATTTATAATAGTAGTAGGATGGCGTCACAGCGCCACATGTGCAGCGTTCATAAAATCTAGCCCGTAAAGTATCAAAAGCTTTTTAGTAGAATGAAGCTACTACAGACGTCTGTCTAGTCTGTTGGTAAGTGGGCTAGCCCAGTCTCAGTAATAGGGTCCCGTTTTCAAGTCTCGACGTCTCCCCCCTAAAAGCTAAACGGCTGGCTCGAAAAATCTGAAAAAAATCATGATGGTGGTCCATGTGATGAATTTTAAAGTAAAACTATAATGGCTCATCTAACTTTATTAGTCCAGGAGTTATATACTAGTTCTATACTTATCTTGTAAAATGCGCTTACTTGGACAACTTCGTACAAGAATAACGAAATAATAAGTAAGCATCAATATGCTTACTTATTATTTCGTTATTTTTTTATTTATACCAATTTTTATTAATTTTATATTTAATTTATACCAATGTATAATGGTACAGAACGCACCTGGCCGGTTTTATTACTCATTGGGTATGAAACCTTAAAAACGGGCTATGTAACACTTACCAACACAGCTCCTCGGTCCAAAACTAAACGGCATGTAAGCCCCTGCCGGAACCTTCTTGAAGCGCTCCGTCGAGAACCGCTCGGGATCGAAGCTGTCGACATCCGCGCCCCAGTACCGCGGGTTCCTGTGCACGCCCATTATCGCCACAAGCACGCTGTTGCCAGCTGGCACGGTGTTGCCAGAAGCTGGAATAACCATAATTATTCATTGAAAAGTGGCGTCAAGACACAGGGGCGACACTCTCTACAAATGCAGATCGAGCAACGACGAATGTCAGCCATGTTGAAGTAAGCTTAAGGTTGACACTGAAATAATTTTAAATGTCGCGTCACACAAATCTATCATAAAGAAATTATATTGTCAACTATGTCAAAGCACGAAACGACTAGAGGCCAGCCCCGTGAACGAAAATCCTGGCTCACCGCGCGCACCTCCCGCATACGTCTAGTCACGCACACATAGCTGCGAGGTGTCTTTTGTGTTAGCCTATTGACTGACGGTTCTTTACGTCAGTTATATATTGTATTCTTTGGTCAAGATACGTCAATAGGAGACAATTAGACAAATAATGTTCAAAGGCCAGTGAAGTCTGCCAACCCTATAATAGAGAGTATATTTTTATCCGATTTTTTTTTCACCCAACATAAGGCTACAGTATCACAAAGTAGAAAATATTATGTATACTTACGTACGGAGAAACAGCTTTCATAGAACGAACCAAATTTGAAAATTTTGACGTCCCCTTTAACGGCCCACAATTTTTCTAAATCATCGTGGACACATCGTATGAAATCTAACTATGTAGCTGTTTATCTGTACGTCTTTGTCTAATCTGTGATAGTATTACATAAGTAATGACATACCTAACTAATCATTTTTGTAATTAACAGAAAAATAACATGATTAACATTTCCTAACAACTATATGCATACCCTCAAACTGCCGTAAAACGTGAACGGCACAGATCCCTCCGCGGTTTGGAACACAGTCCGATATATACGTGTACCTGTATACGTGTCGAGCGCAATTATTTTAGACGTCGCCGTTCCAATTCCGTGGACGAATTTGTAATTAGCACGACGGTTCGATCCGCAGTTGAAACCGCACAGTGCCCTCCTTCGTTTGGAACGCAGTCCGATCCGCAGTCCGTAGGGTACGTGTGCAGTGCGCAAATAATAATTTCAAGCTCACGTAGTTCCAAGTCTTTCAGCACTCGACGTCCAATGACTGGTGCTGGAGGATAAAGCCTCAACGCCTCCTTGATGACCATCTCCAAATATGACAATTTGTCGATGTCCTCCTTCGTTATTGGCCTATCGGACCCTTCGAACACGTCTTGTAACCTGAAATCATAGACGTTTATATTATAGACGAGGCATGTCGAGGCAAAAACTGTCCCCACTTAAATGGCCCACTTTTGGGGTTTTTTGGGCCATTTCGACATTTGGGGTATGGTGAAGACAAGATGGCGTAACTTTTCCTTGTATTAGGATTAGTTCTGTGAAATGTACGTCATAACCCATCCTTAGTTTTGAAATCAAAGTTATTACCATTGCAACTGCACGATAAGCTGCACCTGCAGCTCACACCGAAATGAGACTCTACGCGACGTGGCGCTGCATTTTTTAAATTGTGATTAAAAATTAAACTTTATTCAGTACACAAGAACATACACGTTTCATTGCAGCAGCGGTGCCGCGCTATGCAGAGTTCGAATGTCAAACAAGACCGTAGTTTGACATTCGAACTCTTGTAATTAACGCGTATCTTCTTATGTAGGGAATAAAGTTCAATTTTGAACCATTTTTATAAAATTTCGTCTCGTTTCGGTGCGAGCTTACGCTTAAATAAATATTTTCTTCTCGTCAAAATATGTGTATAATATCTTAAATATATGTATAAACTAATAATATTATAAAGAAGAAAGATTTGTTTGTGTGCATTGAATAGTCACCAAAACTATTGGACCGATTTCGATGAAAATCACAGAATATATGGAGTGGACCACGGGGAAGAATATAGTATTAAATATACTTCCCGTTGCCTGGTCCCCGTAACACGTCAATTCTTCGAGTACATAGCAGTACATAGCATGGGATCAGATTGACGTGGTGTGAAGCGTACACACAAGTAGATATAATATTCAATGTTAAAGTTAAATCAACTTTAAAAGACGGAGGTTATGTAATCTATTACTAAAACGTACTTACTCTCTAAAAACTCTATCCTGTACATCTGGGTACAAGCCAAGTAGCATCAACGTGAAGCCAAGACTCAAGCTGACGAGGTCTGTGCCGAAGATAAGCACCAAGACCTCCTCCATCCGGCCTCTGTCGTCCAGATTTGAGTTTATTAACACGTCGAATATTCCTTCCACTGGACCTCTTCTGGTTCCTACATATTATGACATTATTGTATTTTTACAAAAATAAAGATAGTAAATGAGTTGGTAAAAATTGAGTCGACAGCGACGAAATGGTTATCTCACTTAAAAGTTTAAATCATGTTTATGCCACCAAAGGGGCAAGACCGAAATACACCGGGTATAGAATGAGCAAGAACAAAGTTAGTATTAGTATGGAAATTATAGGCGTGAGACGATGTATAAAAAACGATGATATCTGGCTTTAAACATGTATTACATACATACATGTTGGCCGGTGTAGATGTAGTCTTTGGTGTTGAAACTTTATGTATAAACGTACATACGCCTACAATTTCAATGTACGGAGGTCCGATTTCTTGCGGAGGTTTCGCGATTGCGGATACGAAAACAAAGCTCCGTTACAACTGTGTGTTTGCTGTCGTCTCTGGATTTTTTTGTATAGATTTTGGACAATGTCCTTTACGATCGATTTCTATATCGTTGTTTCAGGGACCGCCTGAAGTGGTAGAATAACGTAACATATGTGACTTGAGACTTGTATTCGTACTTTAAACGGACAATTTTTGTGTATATAAATATATAATCAGAATCTCGGAAACGGCTGTAAATATTTCTATGAAAATTAGTATGCAGGGGGTTTTGGGGGTGAAAAGTCGATCTATTATTAATACGGGGTGTGGGTAAGATCTTTTGTGTTGTTGGTAAATTGGTGTCTCGGGTTCGACCCGTTCGAGTCCCGGTTCCGGGTATAGCCATCTGTGATTTGTAATACCTAGGTATAGCCATCTGTGATTTGTAATACCTAGGTATAGCCATCTGTAATTTGTAATACCTAGGTATAGGCATCTGTAATTTGTAATACCCTAGGTATAGCCATCTGTAATTTTTTATACCTAGGTATAGCCATCTGCAATTTTTAATACCTAGGTATAGCCATATGTAATTTTTTTCTGAACTAGGTACTAGAACTCCGAGCAAATGTCGGCTCGGTCTCCCCTTTTTATATAAGACTAGCTTTCGTCCGCGGAACCCACGTAAAAACTATATCCCACGGGAACACTTCTTTTTCGGGATAAAAAGTAGCCTACGTTTTATTTAATCTAGAGCTTAAACTACAGCCATACCATAATTTATAACATAATTAATCTCCCTGAAATTATGTAAGCTGTATTACATCTATTACACATATATTGCCATTAATTGCCTTTATTATTAATCTCCCTGAAATTATGTAAGCTGTATTACATCTATTACACATATATTGCCATTAATTGCCTTTATTATTAATCTCCCTGAAATTATGTAAGCTGTATTACATCTATTACACATATATTGCCATTAATTGCCTTTATTATTAATCTCCCGAAATTATGTAAGCTGTATTACATCTATTACACATATACTCGTATTACACATATATTGCCATTAATTGCCTTCAATATTAATCTCCCTGAAATTATGTAAGCTGTATTACATCTATTACACATATATTGCCATTAATTGCCTTTATTATTAATCTCTCTGAAATTATGTAAGCTGTATTACATCTATTACACATATATAATTAAGGCAACATTTAGATATAAACAATATGAATGTGCAATTTTAGCTTTTAACAATGTTTGTTCCTTGTTGGTGTATCTATTAAATAAATAAACACTAAATTTCATCAAAATCAATTCAGAAGTTTTTTCTGTGAAAGGCTAACAAATCAACATCATCCATATAATTGAAGTAGAAGGCGTATTTCTATTTTCTTGTTATATCCAGGCAGCGCAAAAATAAATTTACCTCCGTGGTCTAGTAGTTAGAGCTTGGCTCCCGACTCGGAGGTCGTGGGTTCGATTCCCGCATTGGAACAACAACAAAAATGCTGTTTCCAAGTTTGGTTAGGACAATACAGGCTGATCACCTGATTGTCTGACAAGGAAGATGATCGATGCTTCGGATGGGTATGTCAAAAGTCGGACCTGCGCCTGATCTCTCGCCAGTCGTGTCGGTTATCCGTCCCAGTGGATTATGAGAGTAAAGGAAGGGAGAGTGCTGTTGTGTACTGCGCACACACTTGGGCACTATAAAATTACACCTGCATAACCAGCACGGTTTCAATGAAACCGGCCACCGTCACATAAATCGGTGTGGGGAGTTATTATTATTAAATTAGGTGCCTCTCAAGTCACCTGCTTATCATTCTGGAACGCAGATGCCTGTGATTTAAGAGGCCCTCACTTTAATAGGCGTTTGAGGATTCAGCTGTGACGTTTTTATATTTTACCTGGGTCCGTTTCAGACTGGTTGTGACTTCTGATTTCTTCTACTCTTTGGTCTAAAATCTATAAACAAAGATAATATTGTTATTTGTTTTATACACTATAATATGTTACATAATATGTATTACGATACATTTTCAAGACTTTTACACATTCATTTCTTCGTCTTGGCGAAAGTGCTTCCGTGCCCCCAGTTTTTTTTTATTGTCATGAATTTGCGAAAAATAAATGAATATTTAATTATTTAATGTACATAATGTTTCGAGATTTTTATAAAAAATAAAACTACTTACAATTTGTTTTGGTACCTAATAAAAAAATTACATAAACATTATTAAAGGTAATTATTATTATATGGATCTATTAAATATACAATTTTATGCTAAAATTTTATGTAAAGTAATAAAAATTCTTTAAAATGTATCATATATTTACGTATTGTTGTAAGTAATTGTGCGTAATAATAATGTGCCTAATTTTCTGAAAATGTATTCGTCACAATATATCAATTTTATGTAAAGCAGTTCATCATCCTTCGTTTACTCGTGTACTCGTACGTGGTGTCTTCGTATTATATCATTATTCATTTACTCCGGTTTCAAAGTTAAAAGACTTGGTTACCTTTTGGGTATAATGGTAGAAAGTTTTGACGATGCGCTGTCCCTCTCTATAGTGCGGGGAGAGCCTGTACACGAAGTCTAGGTGCAGCAGCAGGTTGGTCACCCTCGCCTTGGCCAGCACCTCCCACCCGCTCAGCGCGGCGTGGAACTCCTCGCAGTACACCTCGCCGTCTGATATATCTATCCCTGCTCCTATAAGTTAATAGTATTTTAGTATTCGAAGTTTACCTTTTCAGTAATATTTCATTTATAAATAAATAAGCTATACACTATTTAGATCCAATTTTTTCTATCTGTAAACAGAGTCATTTAATTCGACCAAATCAATGTGTCTATGTATTTTTTTAATGCGCGGTAAATAAGTGACATTTATTTTGGTAGCATTATTTAACAAAAGTTTGAAATGGCTGAAAAAAATATTATTACATTGTACATTACACAACACTGCTAATTAATCCTAATCAAAAAAAATTCTCAGTAAATTCCAACTTTCATTTATATTAGTACATAGATGTATTATATTAAAAAATATTAGTATTTTTTTCACATTTGACAGATAAAAATCGTAGTCATACGGCATTTTCTTTCTAACACCGAGTTCACAGTTCACACATTATATTTTTGATTTTTCAAATAACTTACTAAGAATCGTCCGTAGGTTATATCTATGGAGGTAATCCTCTACGCTAAATAGTCCAGCGCCAGCGTGGGCCGCCAGCACGTCTGTCAAATTGACGCTCTCCTCCCAAAATACCTGTACAAAACTGTACAGGTTCCTCAGGTGAAATGCTGGTAATAACACCTTTCGATGTTTTTTCGTAACTAGACCTTTATTGGATTTAAAAAAAAAACAACAAAAATATAGTCAGATGATGTAAAGAGTTTATCGTACTATGCAAAGAGCATGGCTATCTTACCTCAAAAAAAAAAATTAAGTACCTATGTTTCTCTTTTATTTTCAGATACAGTAAGATGGTCATAAAGATGGCCCTGTGTAATGTTATGTGAAATTTACGCCACATTCCGTCCTATGCGACCGCGACGCGAGACCGCAACCCGCGACTCGCGACCACGTCGCGCGTTTTGGGTCGCGGGGATTATTTAGTGCTCCATATAAATTTATACCAAGCATTGGCTCCACGACCCTATTGCGGTTTAGGGTTGCGGTCTCGCATTCATCGGAAGGCTACCTTTATAATTAAATAATAAAATAAAATAATATTAATAGTAATATGAGACACATAGCAATTGGGAGTATTCTAGCAATTTTTTTTTCTGAACAACTAAAAATATAAGAGCCTTAGCGTTACAATATTATTTTGGACTTGCTGGTCAACCTAAAAGGTAGGCTCAGCTCGTGAACAACAATAAGGTAAGCCACTCCAATGGGAAATGTACGTATTATTATAAGAGTGCGCCCTGGATATTGCAAACAAGAGAACTTACTAGAAGAGAAGGCGGTTCCATCTCCGCTGAAGGTCCTCAAAAACCGATACACGTAGTCCTTCTCCAAACAGGACTTCAAAGCCACTGCTGCATCTTTCGCGTCTGTTATAACTGAAAAAAAGGAAACATAAAATTAACTTTATTTGATGGTAATTTATAAGTAAGGGTAAATTCATAATAGTGAAAAATCGATATCGAAGAGCAGCAATATTCCTCTGATATAAAATAAAGAGGCGCTAATTCACGTGCCTGTGCACGAGCGATGGTGTTCTTTTTTATCTCTGTAGGTATATGTATAATATGTAAGTGCGTTACGTTGTGGACATAAGAGTGATGTTTCTAGATGTAATACATATTTTCTCGTTCGTTTTCGAATCTACGCTTGTATGAATTGATTCTAAGCGCCCGTAATAGAAATCTTAATTTTATTTATAAACATAATATTAAACAGCCCATCTAGCAGAATTAAACGTAGATAAAATCGACAAAAGTCGTGCCAGTAAGTAATCCAAGTAATCCAAGCTCCGAACTGATTGCTCTGCCACATATTTGTCAAGCATAGGACGCTGATTTGCACTTTTGCACTAGATGCGCGCTGATAGACGAGATATAATTTAAGGAAAAATAATTTAAAAATATACTGACCTACGTAATAAATTGAAAAGAGGTAAATTTTCGCGACCCCGCCGAGTTCTGTAATGAGGTTATTGTGGTATGCTACTGCTTTCATAAACGCTGAAAATAAAGACGTGGAATTAATAAAAAGATATAAGATATTCATCCAAAAAACACGACGAAGCACGTCAAGAAAAATTATGTAGTTCAGTTATAATATCCTTGCGCTTCGCTCGACTTGGCTTGGCAAGGGTACTCTCGTGCCGCCAAGTTATGAGGTAAAATAAAATATTACAATAATTCAGAGACATTATTCATACGGTACGGTAGATACTGAGCGGAGGAACTACCGTGGATCTTATATTTCTAGATAGATAATGCCCGCCACTTAGAGCGCGCAATAGAAAATCCCACTTGAACCGTCCAAATTGCCGCGATAAAAGTAGCATATTATGTCTATTCTTCCTATAATATCTGTGCAAATTAAAACAATTTAGTGCCTATTCCATGCAAACAACAAACATACAATCAAATCTAAATATTTTTATAATTCGGAGACATAATTATAAATTGAAGTCGGTATCAGCCCAAACAATATCCTACAATATTTTATAGAACTCACGTTCAAATTTGCTGGTATTGACTTCAATCGGAAATCAAGAAAATTGAGTAGATAAATAGTTAAAATTTTTGCCGGATTTAAAAGGGGATTTATTATAAAATAAGATTGATTGGAACGAAGTTCCTTATCGAGCGTTGCGAAAGGGGGCTAGACGGAAAAAATTTAGACTAAAAGTTGTAACGACACTATTTGCTATAGTTGTAAGCCGTGCGGCGTGCGCGTTTCTCTGTCTGTCTCTCTCTCTCTCTCAATTATTACTAAAATTGAGCCTACTGATTAAGTTTATATTACATTATATTTGTTAATAATAAAAAAAATTATTATAACTAAAAAAAAATATAATTTTATTACAATTCCTTCACTAATTAATCGAAAGGAACTTCGTTCCATCCGGGTGTCCCTTAACACCTCTCAAGTTTTTTCATACTTTTTTGTGTATTTTTACTAAGGAAGTCGGTGTTTTTATGTTTAAAAATAATATTTTTCTTTTTTAGTGATATTTGTTATATTATTATTATTACATTTTAAGAACGTTTAAAATAAACGATCGAATGTATAATTACTGAATACGCGCCAAGCTTCAGCAGCAGCATTAAACACTGAGGAGTTCTGTTCAGTACTCTTCAATTCAGGGTATACCTTGGTGCAAAATCTTATTTTTTTTGTAGTATATGCTTGTGTTACTTCGGAAAAAGTCAAAATCACTATGTGTCCATATAAATTTCGAGGAGTACCCTCGATTCCTCATGGATCCGATCATCAGGTTTCCACTTTAGTGACTAAAGGACCAATTTCGAATTATACAACAACAAAAAAATTTTGCAAATAGGTTCACAAACGGCAAAGTAATGTTCAAAAATATCCGTGGCGGCGTAAAATACTATGAGAAGTACCTATTATATCATCATAATGTGATGATGTATGTTGTGATGATGGTGGTGATGATGATGATGATTACTGTAATTGACACAGTGGCATATGCTTGGAGTTCTTTAAACAACGCCGAAATCTCCAAACATGTATCTATTAGGAGTCAGGAGTTCTGTTCAGTAATTTCTGATCCAGGGCATACCTTGGTGAAAAATCTTACTTTTTGGTAGCATATTACCTACTACTTCAGAAAAAGTCAAAATCACCCTATGTATCCATATAAATTTTGAGAAGATACCTAGAATAGAGCTGAAAATAGAACACAAAAGTGTCGAGTCAAATGTCAACGGTAGTCGCTTACCGTCAGGAAATCCGTCTGCTCGTCCATTTCAAAAATAAATTACCTGCGGGTCCACCACTGAATTTCCAAATCGAGCCTATTATTGGAAACTCCACTCCCAGAGACGGGAACTTGCTCAACAACTGATAATCACGGCTCATTTTAAATTTTGCTACAATAAGAAAATATAACAAGGATAATAAACTTAAAATATAGAAATACATTTTATTCTGACGGTCTGTTACCAAAAACTTAATGTTTCTGTATAAATATTTAAATGCGCGTATGATTTTTATAATCTTCAAGTACTATTCAAAAAAGTGCGAGATTTAATATTATCTAATAAAAATATTTAAACAGTTTTTATCGGTGTTTCTTTAATAACTGGAAAAAACTTCAATTAATATGTAATTTTTAAAACTAGTGATCCGTCCCTGCTTTTTAAAGGTGGCAAATTAAGGTTAATTCAGAGATGATCCATCTCATCTAATGATATATAGATAAGTATTTTTAAATTGGAACCTATTTACAGTGCTAGTGGCATATTAAGTTTACTTAAAAATATATCATAGCTGAATTTTACAGAAAAAGAGTTTATTTCAAATTTGATGTCCACTACTCGTTCTATTGTATAATATTATTAAGTGTGACAAATAAATATATTTAAATTTATATGATCGAGTATTAGTTGTCGTCGAAATTCGACCATAGTTCATTGTCAAAGGCTTTCTTTACCTCGTAGATACGCAATAAAAATGTAAAATTGACAAAAATGTGACAAAATTGTGTTAAACCAACATCTGCAGTTGTAATGTTACAGATTATTATAGATTTACAGATTATATAATGTGATATATTATTAAATTCAAAATACCATGAGTTTGTATAATAATACACTTGTTTTTTATTTAATATATATAAGACAATATCTATCAGGAATTGGATACCTATTCAAAATAAACAATTGTGTTTCTCAGAAAAACAAAGATTTTATTTTAATAACTTGTACACTTAGTAATATTTACATCGTTTAATGTAAACAATATTATCCTACCTGAAAAACAAAGAAACGACATTAAAAGTTTATTATTTGAAATAGTCAATTCCTTATTTATTTACTAAGTAATTTTATAATTAATGTTTATTCACGATAAATTATTTATCTGTCAAAGTCAGGCTGCTTTAAGAAAAGAGTTGGCCGCTATTGCAGCATCAGCGCCATCTACACAATACATAGGTAAACGGAAACAGTTTACTGACAAACAAACTAAAGAAATAATGTTATTACTTTACATATTATATATTTAAACAATATTATAAAAAAATATTAGTGCAGTTCACTCCTTCTCCATATAAACTTTAACTGTGCCAAATTTCATATTCCTCCATTCGCATGATTTTCGTATAACGGAGCACAAAGTTTTTGCTTACTTTAACATATACCGTACTTACCTTATAAAAATAAGACTGTTTTATTTTCACCGAGTTATATAGAAAGTTGGATATTTTTAATAATTAAAGCTTAAAGGCTCCTACAGACGAGCGGCCGATCCTTTCAGTTAAAACTGACGTCAGTTCGGCCTGAACGGATTCGAGCACATAAACGGAAAAAATCGTATCCGACCGAACTGACGGCCTGTTCGGCCCTTAGATTAATAACGCCTAGATAGTCTTCAAAAAAACGCATCGTACAAAGTGAAGCAAGCAACAGATAGATGTAGTCGTAAGCATTACATACCGACACGCACACAAACCTTAATGTCGTGGAGTGTGTGCAGTTTTAAGGGACAAATTCCACGGAAAACATTACTCTTAAAATTGGAATTATTATATTTGTTTTTCTTAATATCGTGAGATGTAAAAATATAACTTATATTTCATTTTAAACCATCTAAAAACGATTTGTAAACGTTATTTATATTAAACTATTATAGGTATTAAGGAATATATTAAGGATTATCTTAATACTGATGAAAATACTTTAAATTGATAGTTAAAATAATCAGAAATTATTAAAAAAAAAATGTCTTAGTTGCAACTATTAGTTAGCATTGAAAATTTTTAAATAAATTTCTTATTACGAGTAATATTTTCACAATTCACAATAGGGCAGCAAGATGGCGACAAAATGCGATTTTATTTTAAAATGTTTTAAATATTTGGCTTAATACAAGTCAAGTTGTAGTACTTACATATGAAATGTTATGTCCAAAGCTTTTTTAATTCTTTTCCGATGCATTGTGACACCCTATAACGACACAAACCGTCATAATGTTTTTAATAGTCGGAGATGTATGCACTAGCGCTTGACAACTGACGGGTCGTTCGAACAAACTGAGCCGAAATGGCCCAGTATGATTTGCTTCACTTTTCATGCGCGTACCCGGTTTCTAGGCGTTTTAATCTAAGGTTCGGCCTGAACGTATTCGAGCACATACACGGAAAATCGCATCTGGATTGCCACGAGCTTTGGTCGTGTTTTTAGGGTTCCGTAATACTTAAGGAACCCTTATAGTTTCGCTCTGTCCGTCCGTCTGTCTGTCTGTCTCCTAGATTCTGTAATAACTTTATGACAATAACTTTTGAAGTAATTCAAAGAAAACCTATTGCGCGTTGATAGTTACGGAGCCCTCCTTAGAAATGTCGTGACATGCTATTGTCTGCATCTTAGTCAGTTTAGGCTATTATTTTATTTATTAATTGTATTTTGCTGCAACTGTAATCACGCTATCGACGAAACCTAATTATTGTACATTTTTTCAGAATAATTGTTATATAAATATGTTATAGAAATCATTTTTCTTTGTTTTATAGTAATAGTCTTTAGATTTTATCTACCTCTTTTTAGGGTTCCGTACCCAAAGGGTAAAAACGGGACCCTATTACTGAGACTTTGCTGTCCGTCCGTCTGTAACCAGGCTGTATCTTAACCTTCTTATACCGTGATAGCTCGACAGGTAAAATTTTTACAAATGTATGATGTAGGTATTTCTATTGCCGTTATAACAACAAATACTAAAAACAGAATAAAATAAAAATTTGAAGTTCCCATACAACAAACGTGATTTTTTACGTTTTGTACGGAACCCCTCTTACCGACTCGCACTTGACTGGTTTTATTTTACACTCGGATTTTATTACCGTTCAGTCCAATTTTATTACCGTTCAGTCCATCCGTACAGGTCAGAATTAGTGTTGTTAACTTAGTTGTTTTATAAAGTTTTACTACTAAATTTAGTATTTTATTCCCTCTTTAGTAGGAATTTAGTTGTTAGTAGTGGTTTTGTAGAAAATAACCAGACAGTAATCATAATATGCAAAATACTATGGTAGCACGCCATTTTGCATATGCTATTATGACAGCTTATCATAATAGCACATAGTAGCACGCGTCCGTAAATCGCTTAAAACTACCGATTTAATTTCTATATTACGTAATATTTCCTACTATATTTTATTTTTTTACGGTAAAATTATCATATTTTCAATATATTCAAACTTAATATGCAGTGGTTTTTGTTGTTTTTTAGGGATTTCTATGTTTAGTAGCTTTTTATAGTTATCGGTACTCTTTTAGTAGTTTTTAGTAGAAAACGACGCGAGTTTAGTAGTTTCACAACAACAGAGTTGGCAACATTGGAGCGAATCGCTTCAGTCCATCCAGCCGACTGATGCGATCTCGCAATTTCATACAGACGATACGATTTTGCATCCATTCAGGCCGAACTGAAGGAAAACCGGACCGTGTATGGGGTGTATACCTCTAAGCAACGAAAATATTGAATATCTATTAAAATGACAAAATTTTATAAAATTGCTCATTAAGACAGACAAACAATAATTCGAAGTCGTATTGTTTAAATTCGGCAGAGTTATAAATAATAAAGAAAAAACTTAACAGGAAACAAAAATATGATAAGTTATATTTTTACGATCAAACCGACTTCTAGGATAAAAACTTAAATATTCGAAATGCACTTAAAAGTATAATATTATAATAATTATAAGTAATAAATGACAGTCATAATTTATTACAGAGATATTATGAAATTACTGTTTTAGACCCCCGACACAAAAAGAGGGGTGTTATAAGTTTGTATTCGATCATATCACCGAGTTTCGGAACAAATTACAATTAAATTACAATTTTTTTTTTCCGTCCCCCTAACATTATCAGGGCTTGTTATTTTATTTTTTAGTATTTTTCTCTTTTTAATTCTTTTTCTATTTTCTTTTTTAATGGTCTTACATCTACTTTTACAATTTTTATTATCTCATTATATACATTCTTTGTAGTGAAGTACTAGGTACATGTCAACAATATAAAGAGCAATATGTAAAAAATCAGAGATATACAAAGCAATTGCTTAAAAACCAATAAAATTTCAATAAAAATTTAACCGTGGGAGAGCCATGCTTCGGCACGAATGGGCCGGCTCGATCGGAGAAATACCACGGGCTCACAGAAAACCGGCGTGAAACAGCGCTGGCGCTGTATTTCGCCGAGTGAGTGAGTTTACCGGAGGCCCAATCCCCTACCCCCCTAGAAATGCCGCAGTTGAAAAGCAATTTGTTACCCCAGGAGGGTACCAACTGCGTTGGAGAATCCCTCTCTGGACGTCTACACTCAGGAACCCCTGGAACTGAACGTGGACGTCCAGGCTGCCCCTCGTATTCTGGGGAGGGCAAAACTGCGCTCCAATCTGCTCGGGGCAAGAGCAAACATACAAAGCACCCCCCTCGATATTAAACATGGACTTTTGTAATATCAGGGGATTACACTCCAACCTTAATGCCGTCCATTACCACCTTGAGACGGCAAAGCCGGCTTTGCTCTTTTTAACCGAGACGCAGATATCATCTCCGAGTGACACATCATACCTTTCCCACCCAGGGTATTCTCTCGAGCACTCCTTTCTGCCCAAAGCTGGAGTGTGTGTGTATATCAGAGATGATATCAGCTCTCGCCGCCTCAGCAATCTTGAGGACAGGGACCTGTCAACGTTATGGCTCCGCATAGATTGCGACGACCACCCTCGCGTCTATGCGTGCCTATATAGGTCCCATAGTGGTGACCCCATGACGGACCGACTCTTGGAACACCTGCAAGCTGCTTCAGATTTTGTGCAGCGGCAGATCCCATCCGCAGAGATCATAATACTTGGCGACTTTAATGCCCACCACGCCGACTGGCTCAATTCCAGTAAAACTGATCATGCGGGGAGATCTGTCTGCAACTTTGCCCTTGCGAACGACTTGACACAACTGGTTACTACGCCTACGCGAATCCCAGATGTGGATGGTCAGAATCCTTCCTTGTTGGACCTTCTGCTGACTTCAAATCCTGACGGCTACCAAATATCCGTAATCGCACCACTTGGTTCATCGGATTATTGCCTTGTTAGGAGTTCTGTGCCACTTACGACGGTGTTACGACAGCGTGCTGTTAAATACCGTCGTGTGTGGCACTACAAGTCAGCAGACTGGAATGAGATGCGGTCGTTTTTTGCATCCTATCCTTGGGGGAACGTGTGTTTCTCGCCGGATGATCCCGACAAAACTGCCAACTCTGTTGCCGATGTGGTGATGCAAGGGATGGAACTTTTCATTCCGTCCTCTGTAGTGCCAACTGGCGGCAGATTTCGTCCTTGGTTTGGTTCATCCCCCAAAAAAGCTTCTCGAAGGAAGCAGGAGGCTTACCAATCCTGGGCCAATGCAGTGTCTGCTTGGGATTTAAATACCAGCACATATAAAAAGGAGTACAACTTTGCCTCTAGGTTCCTCAAGAAAGAGATCACTCGGTCAAAGAAACAGCACGTCAATAGAATTGGTAAGAGACTTGAGCGCCTCCCCTCGGGAACCCGGGCATTCTGGTCTCTGGCCAAAGCTATTGAAGGAAATTTCTGCAAGCCAACCCTACCATCCCTACACATAGGAAATGGATCGTTGGCCCAGGACGCAAAAGTAAAAGCCGATCTTCTGGGCAAGCTCTTTGCGTCAAACTCGACCCTGGATGACGGGGGGCAGAAACCGCCGACCATACCGCGATGCACGAGCATCATGTCGGATATTCGGTTTCATCAGCGCTCAGTGCGAAAAGCCCTCCGTTCCCTTGATATCCAAAAGTCGAGTGGGCCTGATGGAATCCCTCCTATTGTGTTGAAAAAGTGTGCATCAGAGTTGGCTCCGGTCTTGACGCGTCTTTTTCGGTTCTCCTACTCTTCTGGCATCGTCCCGGCTTCTTGGAAGATAGCCTTGGTGCACCCGATCCCCGAAAAGGGTGATCGCTCAAATCCTTCCAACTACAATCGCTATAACCTCTCTCTTCTCGAAGATAATGGAATCCATTATCAATAGCCAGCTTCTTCGATACTTGGACGGCCAGGGTTTACTAAGCGACAAACAATACGGGTTCCGTAAGGGTCGCTCGGCTGGTGATCTCTTGGCGTACCTAACTCATCGTTGGGCTCAGGCAATTGAGTCGAAGGGATAGGCATTGGCTGTTATTTTGGACATTGCGAAGGCCTTTGATCGGGTTTTGCATAAAGCGCTGCTATCAAAGCTTCCATCATACGGGCTGCCCGAGAAATTATGTAAGTGGGTCACTAGTTTCTTAGCAGATAGAAGCATAAAGGTTAGGTTAGGTTAGCATAGAAGCAAAAGGTGACGGCGAATGCTCGGAAACTCAGTCTGTTGATGCTGGTGTCCCTCAGGGCTGTGTGCTATCGCCTACCCTATTCATACTGCATATCAATGACATGTTACAGACCAACGGCATTCATTGCTATGCGGATGATAGTACAGGTGATGCTGTATATACCGGCTCCCCCAATATTTCTCGGCTAAATGTCATTAAGAGTCGAAACGAACTTGTGTCTAAAATAGAGAATTCATTGAAGAAAGTCTCTGAATGGGGTAGACGTAACTTAGTCCAATTCAACCCCGCCAAGACACAAGTCTGCGCGTTCACCACAAAGTAACCAATGGTCGTATATCCTCGTTTCGAGGGCACATCTTTAACCATCTCCCCTAGCATTGAGATACTTGGCGTCAACATATCGAGCGAAGTCCAGTTCCGATATCATCAAGAGGGTAAGGCCAAGTTAGCCTCGAAGAAGCTTGGTGTTCTTAACAGAGCGAGACAGTACTTCAGTCCGGACCAACGCCTACAACTCTACAAGGCGCAGGTTTGGTCTCATATGGAATATTGTTCTCATCTCTGGGCAGGGGCGCCAAAATATCAACTGCTCCCTCTGGATCGTATCCAACGAAGGGCCGCTCGAATTGTTGACTGCCATAGTGTTTCAAACAGCATGAACTCCTTGGAATTACGCCGAGATGTAGCTTCACTCTGCATCCTCTATCGGTTGTATCACGGGGAGTGCTCTGAGGAATTGTTCGGAATCATACCACCTGCAACTTTTCGCCATCGTCCCACGCGAAAAACATACCATCCTCATCACCTTGATGAGTGGCAGTCTTCCACTGTGCGCTTTTCGCGTAACTTTCTGCCGCGCACTGTAAAACTCTGGAACGAACTGTCACCAGCAGTCCGGACCTATACGACCTGCAAACCTTCAAGAAGAGAGCGTATTCCCTCTTAAAAGGCCGGCAACGCACCTGCAGCTCTTCTGATGTTGCGAGTGTCCATGGGCGACGGTAGTTGCTTACCATCAGGTGACCCGTTTGCTCGTTTGCTCCCTTATTTAATAAAAAAAATATATATAATACAATCCAATAAAAATACAATAATATCCAATAAAAATTTACTAAAATAATATAATTCAATATGTCACTGATAAAAGATACTAAAAAAGATAAAACTACGGCACACACATTCAATTTAACCCTACTATCACAGTCTAATCCTACATCTAGAGCCTACACTAATATCACACAAGTTTATCACAGTTTTTCTTATTTACTACTCCTACTATCTTCTTGCAAAAAGCCAGGAAGATCTTTTGTCCCCCCAGGATGGAAGGCAGATTCTCACCTGTCATAGATGTGCCCAATTTCTGCTCAATATCATATCTATTGCTAGCAAAAATTGGGCACTCCAGTAACAGGTGAGGAACCGTCTCCTCAACTCCCGGCTGACACGAACACGACGGATCCTCCTTCAGCTTGAATCTGTTCAAGTAGAAGGCGAATCCGCCGTGTCCGGTCAGTATCTGTGTGGTGTGGTGTGTTATGTCTATATTTTTAACTATCTTGTATGCAGCAGCAGCGCTTGGGAAGAAGAGCTTCGTAACTCCGACCGTCCCTCCTACTTCGTATCTCCTGTCCCATTCCTCAATCGTATCCTCTCTTAAGATACGCTTGACGAATGAAACAGGACACATATCGTAGTCGGGTCTTCTTTTCAATCGCAGCGCGGCCTCCTTGGCTAATTCGTCAACCCTCTCATTCCCTCTCAACCCTGCGTGCGCCTTAATCCAAAACAGGGAGACCTAACGCCTCTGCGATGCAGCTTTTCGGAGGGCCGCCCTAGTTTGCACTGCCAGGGGATGTGGGGAACTAAGAGTGACTGCCTGGAGAGCCGATCTGGAATCGGTAAGGATACCGACCTTCGCCATTCCACTCTTGCAGGCTATACTTACTGCTCTCTGGAGCGCTAGAAGCTCAACTTACCTGCTCTGCCGGATGTGGGTCCTCAATCCCTGGAGCCATTCGCTCCACCTCCCTGTCCCTCAACACCGGGTGTGGTACTCCTTTCTTGATCTCATAAAGCCTCGATGCTTCGAGTATTCTGAGGTCAATAGGAAGTATCGCAGCCAGCAGCATCGCAGAGTACAGGGAGACGGTCCGATATGCTCTGCAGATCTTCTGGGCAAAACCCCGTTGAACGGAGTTGAGCCTTTTTTGGACCCCCATCTTTTCCACGGTGGGTGCCCACGCTGCTGATGCATACAAAATAGTCGGCTCTATAACTGCTGTATATATAGTTTTAACTATTTGGGGGTTAAGCCCCCAACCTACTCTGGCTGCTCTAGCTAGTTGCTTATAGCGTGTTATGGCCTTCTTGCAAACGTCTCCTAAATGTTCATTAAATGTAAGGCCTCCGTCTATGGTGAGCCCTTATATTTTTATCGATTTCGAGTATTTTACATCGACTCCCCCCATCGAGAGTCGAGGCACATCATATTTTAACTTTCTAGTAGAAAGTAAGGCATATGTTTTGTGGGGAGCGAAATTTAACTTATTTGTTCTCCTCCATTCCCTTATACTGTTCAGCACTCTATTTGCCCTCTGTTCTACTTCTAGGGCCGTATCCTCATCCACCACAATCACAATGTCGTCGGCAAACGCTTGGTTCCACACATTCATATCTTCTAAAATCCATAGCAGGGGATCCAACAAGAGGTCCCACAGGATTGGTCCACCTATGGATCCCTGCACGCACCCCTTGTTGGTCTCCCTGCTCACTTCCATACCCGCATACCTTACATTCGCTCTTCTTTCACTCAGGTAGCTGCTGATCACCCGCCTCAGGTTCCCCGGACACCCAACCCCAGCTAACCTAACCTTTATGGCTGGCCACCAAGCACTGTCGAAGGCCCCCTCTATGTCCAGCGAAACCACAACAGAAATTTTCTTCTCCTCCCTCCGTTTCCCGATGTGGTTCACCAACCTATAAAGGGCGTCTTCGGTGCTCCTTTGGGGCATGAAGCCATATTGGTTAGGGCTGATCTTGGGTAGCAGGTAGAACTTGAGTCGGGCGAACAGCATCTTCTCGAAGATTTTGCCGAGAACAGGCAGGAGGCCGATCGGTCGATAGGCTTTTGGTACCCGATACGATTCCTTGCCCGGCTTCCTTAGCACCACCACGGTCGCCTGCTTCCACTGTTTGGGAAAGCAGGCGACAGTGAGGCACCTATTCAGCAGAGCAAGGAAACCATTCCGGGTTACATTCTACAGCGTGTTGGCAAATGTCAGACGTGAGTCCATCCGCCCCGGGGGCCTTTTTGGGGTTGAAGGACCTTACGGCTCTCTTCAACTCCTCCATGATGATAGGAGGGTCGTCCGGACCCGCCGGTGGTTCGGTGTCCAAGGACTCCGCCCGCCGGCGCGTCCGCCGATGTTCCTCACTTTCATCACTTTCCTGGTCCTCGGGGTAGAAGGTCTCCGCCAGCCATTCCGCAGAGCTTCGGGCGTCGAGGGTTTCACCGTCCCTCGTAAGGGGCAGATCCTTCTCCCTCCCTGTGGTTCTGCTCAACATCCTGTAGATGCCCTCCCAGACCTCCTCCATATCCTGCTTCCGGCAAAACTCCTTCCAACTCTCAACTTGCGCATCCTTTACTGCCTTTATCATACTTCTCCTTTTGCTCCAGGTACAACCCAAGGTACAACGACTCGGTCTCTGCGATCAGGTGCTGCGTTTCGGATCCTGCGTCTCCTCATGGCAACCTGCTTCTTCATTTGCGCGAGCTCATCATTCCACCACGACAAGGTGAATTTTTGTGTGTGTCTTTTGGTCGGCATTGTGTCTCTACATGTCTGTGTGATCGCTTCTGTGTATCTGTCTATTATATCCTCTATTTGTTGTGTGCTGCGTATAGTGTCCATGTCTTGTACAGTTAATTGTCTGTCCGACATCAGCTGGGTCAGTTTCTCACGAAACTGAGTCCAGTTTGCCTTCTGTGTGTTAAATATGCGTCGTATTATGTTTGTGCCTGTGGATTTCTGTTGTCTGATACCGAAGGATATGCCGTTGTGGTCCGAGCTCGTGAGACTCTCCTCTACTCTCCAGTCGCCCACTCGGTTCACCAGATCGTCGGAGCACGCTGTCACATCCACGTAACTGGAGTACCTTTTTCCCCCTCTGACTGTATCGAATGTCGGGATGTCCCCGGTGTTGAGTATGTGCATACCCATTGCTTCCAATACGGCAGACAATTCCCTCCCTCGCGGGTCTTCCGCATCGCCACCCCACCACGGGCTTTTTGCGTTTGCATCACCTCCCAGGACCATCTTATCGGAACCTAACTCTCTTCCTATCCGTATAAGATGGACCTGGTAGGGCCTCACAGGCTTATCGGGCTCGAAGTAGAAGGACACTACAATCATCTCCCAAGCATTGGTTCGGAGGGTGGCCACCATAATGTTGTTATTGCTGAGGCGTGTGTGTAGTTCGACATCCAACGTGTCGTCGAGTACTACAACACACGCCTTCACCACACCACCCCCTTCCCCATCTCTCTGGTAGACCCTCACCCCATTGTATGTCCTCATACTCCGCGCCCCACCTATGTAGGGCTCCTGCAGCAACGCAACGCAAGCCTTACGCTTGGTGGCCTCGAGTAATAACTCCCTTGTGGCGATTTGGCTCCGCTGGAGGTTGGCCTGCAATATTTGGTACTGGAAGTACTCTTATAATATAACTTATTATTATATAATCGACACCCCTTGGTGTAACTCAAATTTCTACGCCAACTCGTACACGGTCCGAGCTGCCCAGCTGTGGAATGCTTTGCCTGAACATGTGCGGCAGAGTCCAACAGTGGACACGTTCAGAACTAGGCTGAGGAATCATTTCTTATTGTCATCAGCAACAAAATAGTCTATGTAGGTTTATTTAATCATATTATTATTATTTATTAGGTTCATTAATTTTTGTTTATTATTATTTTATGTAGGTATCATTATATTTATAATATGTATTAGTATATTGTATTTATTAGTTTATTATCATTATAAATCAGTTATCTGTAATTGTCTCTTTTCCAATCTGATATTATTCTTTACTGTACTACCTGTGTCCTACTTATTTTATTTTTCATAAACTCTGTCTAAGGTCTGCTGGCAGAGATCTCTTTTTATAGATGAGCACGCCTCTGTACCATCTCTTTTGTCTATTTTGTAATATTTTGTTTTATTTTGTTGTGTACATGAAGAATAAATAAATAAATAAGTTTGACGTGTCTGACTGCCTGTCTCTGTGTCTGCCCGTGGCATCGTAGCTCCTAAAGGAAAGATCCGATCAAGATTCGGTTTTTTAATGATAACGTCATCATTTATAAAACCGCTACTTAATCTCGTAATCGAGAGTGTTCTAGCTATAAATCATCATCAGCTCGCTCACTGATAAAATTTTTAATTTTGTTTTTCAAGTATTTTGGTACAATTCCTATATTATGTATGTAAGGTATCAATGCTATTCTAGAGTATACTCTATAGGATAATTATAGTCTTTACTAAACATATAAATGTATACTATACTATAACAGCTTGGTAGATAAATAGATAATCCAGAAAAACTGTGCTCGGGATCAGTAGGCCCTATGTACCCAATTCCAAAAGTTCACAAAACGTAGGTAACCCTATAGTGACAGGCGGGGGTCATTCTGACCCGCGTGCTAGGACGTGTTACTGGGTGTTGGAGATAGTATCTGAGCACCTGTAGACGCTTGTCAGGTGTCAACAATCGAAATGTATGGGTTTGTCCGTAAAAAGTTTTGTTAACAATAGCCAAACATCATATGAATAGACAAAACATTTTCAAGCTAATTAATGTCGTGGCCCTTTTCTGGATTTGTTAATTTCAATTATTGTCGCCATGTTTGGAATATCTACAAAATAATTTTAAAATCTCACAGTCATTTGCAAATATGTGAGTAACAAAAAATACCAAACGATTATGGGATATTTGAAGTAAACATTGTCATAAAATTAAAAAATACATGTAATTATGTTCTTCAATGAAATAAAATAAACAGTTATTTTTTTCTTAATTTTGTTTTTGTCATTTATGTTTTATTCTTAAAAGAAAACAAGACTACACCAACATCATAAAAAAATATATCGACCTTACAAAAAACACCTTGAGTGTTTTTTATTTATAAATTTTTGTCACTGGCCTAAATCTTCTATTATAAAGTCAATTCTCCACAACGGACCTTTTTCACACGTCCGCGATTCATAGAAAATGATTTATAAGGGATGAAAGTTCAAAAGAATCTGTTCGAAGTTCAAAAAAATCTTTAACACCTGACACTTTGTTTAAATCACCTCAAATGAAATATTAAGGTATTCATAAACAATCTCTTAAAATCATTTGAAGTATGTTTAACACTCAACATTAATATCGAAATATCATAAAAAAAATACCTATCTCATTTTATTACTTTCAAATCCACCGCCTTGAGGGGTTTCTTCATGCGGAGTTGGTGTAAACGCGTCAAAAGTTTTGCAGTAGAGTATCTAAGTAGATGTATCAACCTCCTCAATAGTATTGGATCTAAAATATATTGTACTTGTTCAAAATCAAGATTTCCCAATTCCAGAAACTTAACGTTGTTTCAATACGCAATTGTGATTTATTATTATCTTATCTTGTGATTTATTCAAATAAAAAATTTAACAAACTCAACTCGAGAATGGACCATTAAATTTTTTCCGTGTATGTAAAAAAATCGTGCATTATGTATATTCGCGACCCGTGACGGATGATGGACGTCAAACGGTCAAATGAATATCGGATGGACAAAAACGTCGCGCGGGGTCTGCGAGGCCACGGCGGCGGGGGGTTAACGGTGCCCGTCGCCGGGGCTCATCAATATTTGATCCGCATCTGTGATTTAGATGCGCCTGCGCAAGTCCCGAAATCAGGGCTCGCGAACATTTCGAGAAACCGAAGCTCCGTGGCATAAGTTATGAGAGCCAACGTCCAAAAGGCTATTTTAAAAAGAAAACAATCATACAATCGATGCTAGATATCGCGATTATAAACAATCTTAAAATAATTTCTTTATATCTTAAAAAATAACGAAGATACAAATAATTTAAATTTGCAATACGAAAGAGAGCAAAATACAATCGCTACGACGTCATTGCGATAGTTCGCCGAACATTTACCATAGCCAAAATTGTTTTGCAAGAAAGAGATGGACAATATCCTTTTTTGTTTGCTTATTTTTAATATTTTAATCGCGTGAATCGAAATAACTTTTCTTTCTTTTTTTTCTTTTAGACATAAGTTTTCATCAACAATTAAATGAAACTTATTTTAATATAATAATAATATCTATGGACGCTTTGACACCACGTCAATCTGGTCATGTGGTAAGTTCTCGAAGAACTTGTGTCACGGGTACCAGACATGGGAAATATATTTGATAATTTTATATTTAAGATTATTATTATGTAATATATAAGCTTTATAATAATATGTATAAATACATAATATGTATTTATACATATTATTATAAAGCTCTGTAATTAACAAAACTTTATAATAATATTGATTCTTTTTTATAGCATATACAAAAAGTATTATTTTATATGAGTAACCTATCAGAATAAACAGTATACTAAAAATCTATATATTCATAAGTACAGCGATTTTTTTTACAAAATTTCGCAAGTCTCGTGAACACGTTCCATACAAAAGTCTTACCTAACGGTGACGTCACTATTAGGTAAAAGTAATTAAATATAATGAAATATAAGGCGGCAAGAACATATTATTTGTAAATATCTCCAAAATTTGTGCGTTACTTACAAACATCAGCTTATAAGGTTAAAAATTACCTATTATATACATAATATTACAGGTAAATAAAACAGAAGCCGTCGAATTTGTTCAAATTACATTCATTTTTCTGCGGTAGATGTCCACTCACTGAACAATGAAAGATTTCATCTTTACTTTTAAAGGAAACACAATCGTTGTTTACACACTAATTACATAGAAACTGGGACATGTTGACGAGTGCATAATGTAGGCGGCGCGTGACGAGAGCCCGAGCTGTCTAGTGGGCCCTCCGCAGCGCCGGGTTAAGTGTCCTCGCCTCCGCCTCGACGCTTTTAATTACGACTCAAACGACCCCGCGCCGCGCGAGGGTTGTCCGTGTTGCTTCTGACACCGTATGTATTTAATTATCAACCCCTTTTATTGTTGGAATTTTTGTTGATTATTATGTTAATTCAAAATTGAGTGTTGATTTAAATAGAAAAATGAACTTGTCGGAATTTTGCATGATAATGTGTCCACGTCCTAGTATTATAATTGTTATTTTGCACGGTGAAGTGTGTCTTATAAATATACTTAATTAAAAAAATTAGGTACATTCATCCGTTATTGGATGATTTATACAGTATTATCCGTCCGAAGAAACCACCCTTGAAATACTGTAGTGCCTGAGACAGGCGGTTTTTTAAATGACGTATGGTTGCCCGAGCACAGGGGCGTGCGCTCCATATAGGCAGAAATGCAGTGCTTTACTTGTCATTCACAGATATTTTAATAAAACGTTCCTACGTTTTAGATGACTTTAATAATTAATTAATAGTAAATATATTAATTAAAAAAATATAATAACTTAAAAACGCCTAATATTTTATAAATAGCAACTCATCTCATGCCGTTGCGTACAAATCATCGCAGGTATGTGTAATTTTCATACTTCGCAAGCGCACACACCCATGAATATCGACATGATTATATAGCGGCAAGTCCCGAGGCAGGATCTCCGATCTCGGCTATCCGTTCGCTTCCGAAAACCGCCGAACTGGCTTGTCGGAAATTATTCGTTGCCCATAATCCGAGTAAAAAGAATAGTCGGAAATCTAATAAATCACGTATGCACATTATGCATTTTTGTTTAGTAAGGTTTTATTTTTTTAAATAGAAGAAACGTTTTGTGTTTCGCGGGGGCCATATTGCATATTTCATGTGATAAGCATTGTTTACAATTTAATCGCTCCAGTTTATTTATAGTTTTCTTAAAAGAATTTTCATTTTAACATTTGAAAGTGTGTACATTTAACAGTTTATTACTGAGTTTCTATAATAATTGTAGTGATTTGCTTTTACTAGTGAGTTAGTTGATTTTTTTAAATGTTATTTGACTGTGAGGTTTGTGTTGAAAATGTGTGTTTATTAAAAATTAAAAATAACAAGTTCTAACAATTGTCATTCAGTGAAAAGATTCAAATTCTGTCTAAAGGTAGATGTGTATCCGAGTTACAACAATTAAACCAGCAAAAAAATAATGTAACTCGAAAATTTCATGTTAAAAGTTATGAAACGTATAACTGGCTGTGTGGTTGTGTACACACGATTAAATTATATTGTTTTCCTTACATATTATTTAGTAATTTACATCGGCATATAGTAATCTCAAGTAACCGGAACCTTGAATATGTGAAAATTGAAGCTGACTGACTGGTGAGTAGTTATAATATTTTAAAATATGCTTATTATTTTACTTATTAGAATTTCTTCCGCCGCGACGATCGATCGCTGTTTTGTCTGCGTTGCCGTAGAAGATGTACATGAATAGTAGTACATATAAGACTTGCTCTGTTGGCATGGTTTCGACTTAGAGATCCGTCGCTTGGCTGTAGCTATGCTAAAAATCTATAAACGAAAAAGTTTTTGTGACCGAGTACTTCGCCGCATACCCAGTGTCATAATCCTGTGCACGCTACTGCCCGAGCACATACGCCATTCTCATAACACAGTCAGGCCTAGGCCAGAGGAATGACTGGTCAATACGTCTGGGGCCAACCATGTGCGGATTTCCTCACGATGTTTTCCTTCAATGATAGAGCGTGCCTGTAATGTACTCGAGATCTGAAAGTCTCATTGGTACAGTCCACAACTTGGGAATCGAACCTGCACTCGATTGCCAATCAAACGATCTACCCACTAGGCCACGCAGCTCTCTTATAAAATGTAACCTTTGAAAGATTCGCTTTTTTGTAACTATTTTAATAATTTTGGAAAAGTTCTTCGTTCGAAATTAATTCTTCGAACTTATTTGAATTAAATATAACAACAGCTTAACACTAAACTACCAGAAAACAACTTACAACATCTAACTTAATGAATTATACAGTACATCAAATTATATTTAAAGTTTCAGGGTCAATGTTATCAGATCGAAAAAGTTTATTGGTAAAACTTCAGTTACGAAACTCAACAGTTTTTTTTATTGAACGATAATTCAATATTTTCAACGTCCTTCCTGTATTTATTTTCATAATTTTCCGTTTGTCGTCATTTGGTTTTGAGATCGTGATTTCGAAGGCCAGTCCACGCGTCACTTTTCACACAGAAACTTATTATGTTGACCTTACAGGAAAACGAAACCTTGTTATAAAAAAAATGTTTTTTTTTTACAAAAAAAGAAACGGGAATAGCGAATAAACGGTTAAGTTTCTGGCTTAGGGTATTTGTATAGATATATCTAAAAACCGGTTTTAGTTTTTAACTTTGTTACCCGAGCCATAATTACGAATCTATTGACACCTCATTCGTCAAAATCAGTAGTTTAGGCGCTACGGTAGAACAAACATACATACATACATAGACTGCCAAAATCATTATCCTTTCATTTGGATTCGCTGCAGCCGGGTTAAATCAGGTTCGTACTTTGATAAAGTAACTGTATATCTTATAGTTTTTGCATTTTAAAAAGTAGAAATGTCAATGTCTTATTTTATTATTTAGTATTATTTTAGTTAGCCGAGTTAGGCTATATATAAATGTATAGTGTAGACCTATCTGTGTCAAGCATCTCTCTTATAAGCACCAATAAAGGAGAATATAACAATTGGTGCTGTGTTATTATTATCACCACTCAAGCCTAAGAAAGGATCTGTAAGAACCAAGACGTCGCAGCCCACAACCTAATTAATAATAATAGTACATATAGCTACAACTAATAAAAAGCCAAAACACCATTCCCTTACAATTCATTAAAAACTCAATCCGTAACGAAGGGACACTCCCGTGACTTTCCATTGCCAATAATGTCCCCTGCGAAATTGTCAATCATTGTGCAAGCCACGCGTCGAACTAATGACATGTTTAACAAACAAACAAACAAACGAACAAACATCAATATCGCAGCGGGAATCGAACCCGTTTACCTTTCAATAACGTACTATTATTGTGCAAACTTTTGTTTAATTGTATGGTTTTATTATTGAACGCCAGGCGTGTTCGTGGTTATTTAAAACCGCGTCATTGTTTTGCTATTTCGCAATTATGAGTTTTAGGGCCTATTCCAAATCTTGTAATAAGTGTCGGATAGATTATTCGGAAGTGTGCTGCTTACTTTATATAGAGTGACAGAGACCAGAACATGCAAATAATCTATCTGTCACTTATCTGTAAGAATTTACAATTAAAATGACACATTTTACCGCTCCTTATACACCTCCCATAAAAAAAATTAAACGACAAACGTCTGAGCGTTTAAAATTTGTTATTCAATATAAATTATATAATAATTAATTACTTAATGATTCATTGGAATATCGCATTGTCGTGATGTGACGACATAATGAGAGCAGACACCTCTACTTCTCACTCACGTTCGAGTGGCAACTTTATCCAGATATTTTGCATCACAAACAACACGAAGATCCACTTAGACACGCGTTTCATATAATTGAGTTGGGTATAATACAGATATTTGCTTTATATTTATCTAACAAAACTACTTCATTCGTAATTTAGAATTCGGGAAAATATTGAAATTTGTGAAAGTTGTATTATTTTATACTTAGTAACATTTGAAAATTTAATGTAAGGGATCCATGATAATATTTAACGAATCAAATTTCATACTGGCCCGCATTCGAAAGTACTATACTTTTAAAATTTCAATGTTTTCAAACTATAGAAGTTAAACAATTTGAATAAAAACTTTATATTATATAGCAAACTTTTTCACATTTCCAAAACTAGTAGAAAGCCGATGAAATATTTTTTATTTAAAATATCCAACTACTACGGTTATTAAAAGTTGAAAAGTGTCGTACTTTTATTTGAAGGCCAGTGTAGAACTTTAATATCATTTTATTTTCAATTAAATTTTGCCGTGTTTCGCAAGTAAAAGCGAAGGTGCCTTAATATATCCATGGGGGACACCAGTTAGTACGTTTTGTACCCAATCAATATTCTATTCTATGGGTTTCTGTGTATGGACTGAGATTCCAGGCCCCGGTACACACTAATACTAAGAATATAAGGGTAGTCTGGCGGGCCTGGGATCTCAGTACTTTTTGTCTTGTTAAACTTTCGAAAAGCATTCTTACAAAATGGTTCTTCATTCTAAGTATTGCATAACTTCAAAGAGTGACCCTATATTCCCTACCCTTTGTAATATTATAACTCTCCACACCGATTTCGGTGACGGTGGCCGTACGCAGGAGTAATTTTATAGTGTCCAAGTATGTGCGCAGTACATAAGAGCACACTCTCCTCCTTTACTCTCAAAACCTAGTGGGACGGATACAAGACACGACTGGCGAGAGATAAGGCGAAGGTCCGACTTTTTATATGCCCATCCGACGCATGGATTATCTTTCTTGTCAGACAATCAGGTGATCAGCCTGCATTGTCCTAACCAAACTCAGAAACAAGATTTTTTGTTGTTCCAATGCGGGAATCGAACCCACGACCGAGTCGAGAGCCAAGCTCTAAACCACTGGACCATGGAGGCTGTAACAGTCTCCCTACCCTTTGACCCTGGATGACAAACACTTCGTTTTTTGACGTTATTGAGTTTATTTGGGTGTAATGCGAAAGTGCGTGTCAATACGGAACGCTTTTATTGTTGGGGCTGGGAGAGCTGGGCACACATCCGACACCGAGAGAGTAAAGAGGGTGACTTTCAATTCTATCGTCATTACACTTTAATTTTGTGTATAATCTTAGTTTATTTGTTTTTTGAATAACCAAATATCCGTAGGTAAGTTGTGCGACTTTTTAGGGTTCCGTACCCAAAGGTTAAAAGCGGGACTCCATTACTAAGGCTGGGACTACATGATCCGGAATCCGGAATGCCGGAACAGATTCAAGAGGATTGAAAATAGAACTCTGGAGTCTGGACCAATACAATAGATTTGAAAACCGAACACATGAGTGTCGAGTTGTCAGATTTGACAATGACATTTGACTTGACACTCGTGTGTTCGGTTTTCTGCTCTACTGTATAATTTAATCCGTTCTTCCGGATTCCGGACAATATAGACCCAGCCTAAGACTCTGCTGTCCGTCTGTCTGTCACCAGGCCGTATCGCATGAACCATGATAGCTAGACAGTTGAAATTTTCACAGATGACGTATTTCTGTTGTCGCTATAACAGCAAATACTAAAAACAGAATAAAATAAATATTTAAGACGTCCCATAAAGCAAACGTGCTTTTTGCCGTTTTGTACGGAACCCTTCGAGCGTGAGTCCGACTCGCACTTGTTTGTATAATTGTCATAATTTTGGTAGACGATTTTTGCAGATAATAAAGAATTAAATTCATTGTAAAATCGTGATAGAGGTAATAATCATAACAATAATAATATTAATAATAATGGACTATGGACGCTTCGCTTCGCTGTATTAAATATGTGTATAATATAATAAAAATCTAAAATATAATATGTATAGTATAAAAGTATTAAATATACTTCCCGTTGTCTGGTCCCCGTAACACGAGTTCTTCGAATACTTAGCACGGGGCCAGACTGGCGTGGTGTGAAGCGTCCATAGATATTATTATTACCGCCAAATTATCTTTCGGCGTGATTTCGTTGAGACTCTAAGGAGCCCATGGAGGCCAAGGGACCGTTCCCATGTATCCTGGGAACACCCAAGTGGACCCTGTCACGCTGCGCCCGCGCCGCGCGGCGACCGTATCTGTAATGTCCTCAACGTGTACGATAAGGGCCAGGATTCCCATTTCCCACGCCTCGGGAGGTTAGATCCTCGATCAGCGGTGATGAGCCTTTTAAGGTATCCTAGTTGTCCAGGGCCGTACCTTCCGTAAGCTTCGGCCCTGAGCTGATACTACTTGGAGGCCCACATAGTTACTCAAAATGTAGAAAAAAATGAGACAGTAAAATACTAAAGATTTGTTTAAATAATTAAATTATGGATATTTACGCATTGTCTATTTTTGACATTAACTTGACTTAGCCTTAAATCCACGGGGCCCTGGGCTGAAGCCCACAAAGCCATATGGTAGATCCTGTAGTTGTCAATTTTATTGGAAGTTGAGGATTGTTCCTGATAATCCTGATTTCGGATTGAACTTCTTAATGCCCCGTTTCTGAGGTTCTTTGTCGGTAGTTTCTGTATTCGATAGCACTTTCAATTTAATGACGCAAACTCGTTAGCCAATCTAAAGCACTATTGTATAGTAAAATAACGACAAATACCCTTAGAAACCGAATATTAACTGCATATTCTTATAAAGATCTTACTGACCGGAAAACATGAAATGTAATTGAATAAATAGATAGCAAGAAAATGACATGACTAATGATCATGATTATGATGAAATAGTTATCGAAGAATCAAATAATGCCTCATACACCGAATTCGTTGACGGTGGCCGGTTTCAATGAAACCAAGCTAGCTACGCACAAGTAATTTTTTATAGTGCCCAAGTGTGTGCACAATCACAAGTCAACTTTCTCTTCATTTACTCTCGAAACGCGCGGATGGAATCCATGACCTCTGCAGGAGTCGAGATACAAGTTCTAAGCTACTGGACCACGGAGGCGTCAAAGGCGTTCGAAGAATCAAATACATTTATAGGTAAGGTTAGGTTAGGTCATATTGAGTTATTTGAAGTGAAGGTGAATCATTAGTAAACAGACGTTAGATTATTGATCTTCGATTATGATGGCATGAATTAAAAATGAAATATTGAAGGACATTGGGTTTTTTCTATGGAACTATTTATTATTCACGGCGACCAAAGTAAAAATTAGTTTAGATGTAAGCGTAATTGCATCTGGATTACAACATCATTACATATCTGCAGGAAATGGGTTAAATACTGTGATATTTTAACTCGAAATTAACGAACGATAAAACGAATATTTATATAAAATATGATTAACAATATATTGATTATCTCAACTTGTCTATGGGTCCGAATTAAAATTATTACAGGAAATAAAATGTGAATGAAAGTTGTTCTAATAGTATTTTCGATTGTGATTGTAATTTTTTTTAAACCTAGCCCAATATCTTTTGGTATTAAATTTAATTAAAATTGAATACCTAACGACCACAATTTATTTTATAGCTACAGAAAATCTAGTATATTTCATGCATTGATTTTAATATTTATCTAATTACAAAAAAAATATGTCAGAGAAAGTTGCTTCTGATAGTCACTTTAGTTTCGGAAACTCGAATGTAAATTATTTTGACAAACATACGTTCTCAGGATAAGAAAGCGAAACTTAAAATCAATCAGTCAACAATCGCACAGGAACCTCCTCCTTTTCGAAGTCAATGAAAAATGAAACTTAATTGTTGACGTTGTGAAAAGGATGTGGAATGCGTCCCGCCTACGCGCGCCACAACGTACGTCCAATGAGCGCGCTCCTCGCTTCCCATTGGTCGACGTTTGCCGCCGAAACGGTGGAAAAAAACACGGCCGCGTCGAAAAACAATGGCACTCAGTACTTATTGTACGACCGTTGTAATTTGAACTAACAACTCGCTGATGGCTGTACGTATTAACGCATCGGTAGAGATCAGACAACGCTAGTCGTAGTTTCCCGCGGCGTGCGATAGGTGGCGATTTGTACGTAATAATTAGGAAATGCTCAGGATTGATGATAAATTGTTGTTTTTCAAGTATTGAATTGAATAATTATGGCATGTGCGAAACAGTCTTATAGGTACACATTCAATATTTTAATACATTCTAGGTAGGTAACATACGCAGAGTTATTTATAATATACTTTGATAACGGGAAGTTACAAGTAATTAGCTTCATTAATAAAATATAATAATATCATTAAAATATCTACCTACGCTAATTAACTTAGGTAGACACAGTGCTTTGCCGATACATTCGTTATTTGTAAAACTATCTAAAGAAGCATAACAGGTAAATCATCATGAATAATAAAGTATAATACTTAATAGGATTATATTTCATTATTATTAATGAATGAATGATATTATCTATTTCCATTGTCCATACAAATAAATAAAATTGAAGTTTTTGTTTATAATTTTCATATTAAATTACCAACGGAACTTATAATAAAAAATCACTTTTCTGTCAGTCTGTTTGTTCCAACTAATGTATGAACGGGCTGGGCCGATTTTCACGGGCAGATAGCTGATGTTAAAAGTAGTATAACTTGCCTACTTGTATCTTAGGGTTCCGTTCCAATAAGTGTTCCGTTTCCGTTAGTTGTAGTTCAATTCAATTAGTTTATTGATCACCAGAATGTAGAATAATTACAAAGATGGTAAATAAAAAAAATATGATAGTTCTAGTACATTCTGCCATTATAAGGCTTGTGACACTTGCATGTTCTTATCATTTGCTACATTTTTTTTAATTTCATTCCTTACAATTAAATAAACTATTAACATCACAATTAGAACATAATATTATCAGCATAAGTAAAATAAAGTAATTTTTTTTTTTATTCAAAGTTGGTATTATTATACTCTTTCTGAAGGTCGGTATACGTGATGTCGCCGGTTCGGGAACTAGCGCGGCGAGAACAACTACTACTAGGTACTAATATTAATAATAATTTAAAAGAAAAAATTAAAATAAAATAAAGGAATACTAAAATTAATAAAAAAATTACATGCAACTAGATAATTAATAAATAAAAGTAAAAGCTGATAATAAATAAAATTCGATGACCATGATTATCAATAAAATAATTAAAATCATCATATCATATTACGTCGTATGAAATTGGCGTTTTGTAAAGGAGGACCATAAAGTCGATTTTTTTAAACATAATATATTTATTAATCAAAGTATATACCATTGCTATCTATGCACTTTTGCCATCTCATAGGTAGTTCATTGATTTCTTTACTAAAAAAACCATCGGACAGGAATCAATAAAATCTTTGAAGGCGCTTTGGACTGCCTTTTCCGTTTTTTTTCCGTTGCAAGAAGTAATCCAAATTTCTAAAAAAAATGGTAATCTGTTAGAGCAAGGTCCGGGGTGTACGGTGGATGTCTTAGACATTCCAATTGAAGCTCCTCTAATTTGGTAGTGGTCTGTTGTGCCGTGTGTGGTCTAGCGTTGTCCTGAAGCAGCAGTGGCCTAGAGCGAATGATCAACCTCGGTTGTTTAACAGCTAGCTTTTCCATCATGATTTGCAGTTGCTGTCAATAGACATCTGCCGTAATCGTCTGGCCAGATTTAAGAAAGCTTTAGTGAACGTCACCGGCACTTGTCCACCAAACGCTCACAAGTAAATTTTTTGGGCCAGGGTTTGACTGGTTGCCAGGGTTCTGCCATTGCCATGAGCGTTTCCGATGATCGTACAGGATCCACTTTTCATCACAGGTAATGATTCGATTTAAAATCCCTTCATTATTGAGCCGGTTGAGTAATGTAACGCAGCAGTCGACGGGCGTTTGTCGGTTTGCTGCACTCATTTCATGAGGTACCCGCTTTTCAAGCTTTTTCACCTTCCCAATTTGCTTCAAGTGGATTGAAACAATTTTATCACTAACACCGCAGCCTGCAGCTAACTTTGTTTGCGATGGATCCGCTTCCACAATAGCTTTATATTATAGCTTATATATATCTTACAACACAATAGCTTTCAATTCTTCATTATCAACGGTCTCCGGCCGTCTACGGTGCTTGTACTGCAAGTCGAAATTTCCAGAACGTAAACGTTGGAACCAAAAACGCACTGTTTTCTTTTGCGACACCGCCGCCATACTCATCATCAACCCTTCGAGCCGTTTCTGCAGCACTGGTGCCACGGTGGAACTCGTACACGAAAATAATACGATACTTCAAGTTTTCCATTTTGTAAACAGAGTGATGAAAAGAAAAAATCAAAAGAGGAAAATTGGAAAATGAATTACGGTTTTGGAAACACAAATGCATGAGTAAATAGCGGTATAAATCTGAAATTGGAATTCCTAACCAAAGAAGATATATTTGAGATCAAAGTGGCCAGTACGACAAAACCCCAATTTCATATGTAAGGACCTAATAAAATCATTCGCCTAAAATACATTATATTTTTCAAAATGTATACTAATAAGCATATATAAATTTAGTAGAGAAACATAATACCAAAAAATTAATTCAAAAGTGTAAGAGAAATAAAAGTTATATGTTTATTGAGGAGTTTTTAGCCGAGCCCCCCTCACTCCCCCCTTATAACCGATGCGAACTACGTGATGTTACTGTGTGATAGAGTACGTCCATTTGTGTTGGTATGTTGGTACTTTTGTTGATGAAAGACTATGTATACTCTATAAAATATAATATTTTTCTCTTTGTTTTAAGTAATATTAAAAAAAGGTTTTTAAAAGTTAGACTAAAATTATCCCTCCAACCTGTCCCACCTCTGCAGGGACTGCAACTATTGCTAGGATTGACAGTCGATTACGACTAGACCAATAGGCCTTTAAAACAGAATATCAGGGGTTCTCTAGGCTAGGGATATGATAAAGCTATCTTGAAACCCGCAGCGAAATTAATCATTTACACACTCAGAAAATAGGAGAAGAAAGGAATATATTTTTCTCTAGCAAGCAAAGCGGAAGACAGAAAAAAAAATCAAAAAGCCAGAATTAAGGAGAATCGCGTGTTGATTTTGGTATTTTAGCGTGATGACCTATATAACAGGATCATTCTATATAGTTGATTCTTAACAAAACACTCTTAAAAAATCAACTATGGATACTATGGACGTATGATGCTACTGCTAGTGTAAAGACATTTAGACAAAAAATAATTAAAAATTTGGTAAAAAAATTGATAAAAAAAAAAAAACAATAGGTACAGTCAGCTGTGTGTACCAAAAGGTCAATGACCTTAACACCGCCATAAAGAGCGTACTGTAATTTTATGTAGTATATTTTTTAAAACATCTTGACATAAGCAGTAGATCATAATATTATGATCTAAATATTCGTAATTAATTTCGAACAACCATATATAATATTTAAAATTATATATTTTATTTTAATATATAATTAATTATTAATATATAATAGGCATATAATTATTATAATATATAATTATATATTATATATTATACATTATACCTAAGAGCTCCGTGGCCTAGTGGGTAGACCGTTTGATTCCGCAGTCGAGAGATTGCAGGTTCGATTCCCAGGTTGTGGCGTGTACCAATAAGACTTTTTCAGATCTCAAGTACATTATACGGATGCCCTTACGGTGAAGGAAAATATCGTGAGGAAACCCGCACATGGTTGGCCCCAGACGTATTGACCAGTGATTCCTCTGGACAAAGCTGACTGTGTTGTGAGAATGCCATATGTGCTTGAGCAACCAACCGACATTAAAAAAAAACCAACTGTCCCAGGAAATACAGTATTTCAAGAGTGGTTACTTCGCTCGGAGAATACTGTATAAATCATCCAATAACGGATGGAAAGGCCTGAGATTTTTTTTATAAATGTTTTTGATTGTACTGTAGGTTCTTGTAGGAAATTCATGTTTCACAGTAATAACACACAGGACTTCTTGCACTATTTCCAAGTATTTTGCATTAATTTTAATATAATATTACACGACCGGTTTCGACAAAGTCATCATCAGGTGTGTTTTTTTTAGTAGTTTATACCCAAAAGGCATGACAACTACTAATCACGGCATAAAAATATTACACAACATCGTAGTTATACACACCAACTGATACTCATTACAGAATGCGATAGAATTACAAATTCCTTTTAAATGTAGTCACAAAAACAAAATATCATACGGCAACAATGCAAGCAAATTCTTATATCGAAATAGATACCGCAAAAACACAACGCAAAAGGTTTTACAGCGAATTCTTAGAAAAAACCTTGAAACTCCGTAGCATCTCGGAATTGTTTTGGGCGAGTAAAAAATTGTTTACTGAAAGGTGAGAAACCACTGACCAGGTGATGCATAACTTGTGGTATAGTATGGACAATGTGCAAGAGGTTTTTTTACTGCTCATATTAGCTCGTATAGGTTATGATATCCCCATCGTATTACATGGTAACGGTATTAGACGTATGGTAGGCTTAGGGCAAGCTAGATATTATCAGAAGGGCGTTTTTAAGTTCAATGAACCGTGATAATTTATATTTAAACGAAGTAGTACTTACAATCATGTATGCAGACATTTAGTCTATAATATGGAACATGTATTTGTTTTAAATCAGCATAATTCTTATATTTTCCGAAAGGCAACATAAATGTGAAACGAAAAATGCAAAAAGTACAGTAATCAGTTGCTAAATTAAAAAAGTTACAGGACTAAAAAGCGTCGTTTTAATGCTCTCCAACGATCTCAATTTTGTGATGACTGTATTTCGTCAACAGTTGATCGTAGATATTCCATTGCAAAGACAATATATCCTGGCTTATTATGTTTTTCTCGAATAATTAATAAAAAAACTACGCGTGTTCCCCATTTAGAGTCAATGAGGGGCATGATTTAAAATATTAAAGAAGCAAAAATATCTAAGCCTATGAAGGAATTCGGACAATCTTTAATGGGTTTGGTCGCTTCTGTGTAATTTAAAACTTAATATTATTACATAAGTGCACTGTGAAGGTTTTGCGAACAATGTTTCTGTTTGTTCGTATCTGTATTTCTGTATATTAATCGATGAATAGTGATTTCATAAAAACTGCATTAATTTTATTCCAACATCGCTGCTCGCTAACAAAATCGTCTGTACAAGTTGTCATAAACCTCATTAATATTTAAAAAACCGGCCTGTCGATTTCGTAAATTGTCTAAGCCCAAAAGAAGTGGCCCAAAAGTCCATCATTTAAGGCCAGGCTGAATCAAATCAATGCCCCCGTGGAACGTTTAGACATATAAATACGGAGGCATTGTGTTTTGCCCGCGCGCGGCGACGGAATACCAAGTGCCGGGCGGAATGTGCGCAGACACTGCGCTGCTACCTAAAGTGTTACGTCAATGATAGACTATCCTTATTTCATCAGTTAGACTGGAGCTGTATGTATACACATACTATAATATCGTTCTAGCCTTATAGAATTGTTTATTCCGTGCTTAACCTCTGGATTTTCTAACGTAAGGACGAGGGTACGAAGGACGAGGTTGAAAATCTAGGGGTTGAACACGGCATAAGCCCATAAACTTATTTTGTTAGCTGTAGAATTTGGGGCAAAAAAGTAAGTGGAATGAAACTTTCAAATATTAATCTGATCATGGGATCACATTTCAAGTATGCATAATATGAATTAAATTCTGTGAAGAAAAAGAAAGCTGTCACAAGGTAACTCTAAAAGTTTTGATTTTCAGAGAGTAATTATTGATTACTACTGTAAGTTTAAATCAGTTTTGAAAGAGCGATCTGGAGAGCTTAACTTTCTTGTTCTCATTACAATACAAACTTTCCATTTTGTTTACAGTTCAGTCCATATTAGATTACTTTTGAATTAATTATGTATTCACTTACATGACCTATTGCTTATAATTAAGTCATGTATAATGAAAATATGAAACTTTGTCTGTTTACCACTTACCGGCCCGGCGCTGTGTCATAATAGCGCCCCGCACACGTAAAATTCGGACCACGGATCAGACTTCGTTGAAACCGCAGAGGGATCTGTGCGGTTTGGACTACCGAACTATCGTGCTAATTAGGTACGACTAAAAATGCATTTTGTACGTAAAAATTCGTAATAGCGCGCGGTTTCAACTGTAGCAAATGCGCTGTAATCGACATTCCCGTTCAGACTGTCGGCTCAGCGTATTTACACATTCGGTCCGGAGTGCTGTTTGGATCGGCGCGTGCTATTTCCCGCGATCAGAACTGTACGTGTGACGGGCGCTATTGTGTCATGTGGGAGTCATCGCCGTGCCGTTGCCGGGCAGGCAAATTAAAGATCATGCCTTAGGCTAAGATTATATTGTACGGAATCCGGAAAGGCCGGAGAAAATTCAGAGCATTGAAAATATAACAGAAAAGTTGTTCCAACGCCGGAATCGAACCCACGACATCCGAGTCAAGAGCAAAGCTCTAAACCACTGGAAAACGGAGGCAGTATGCATTCACTTTTTTACAGATACATTCTGTTATTTACTAACATAAATTATGATTGCATCTTATTAATTTTTCTCATAGCAATTGACCAATGATTTTCTTTGATTCAAATTTGGAACGCCAACTGACCAATGGGCGGCGCGTGCGTCCCACGGTCTGATTAACGACACGCGATGCGACGCGACGTGGGAATGTAGTACGAGCTGCTATGTCGCCGACTCGCCGCGTGACAGAATTGCGATTTCGTACCTAATTACTTTATCCACCCATTACATATCATTATATGCCACTTTGTTGCACTTCATTATTTATCATTATCCTTCATTTCATTGGGTGACGATTACTCCTTTATTTGATAATTGCTATTTAATTATTTCAATGATTATTTATTGATTGCTACTTTGTTGAACTTCTTCATTATTCTTTATTTGACTGGGTAACAATTACTGCTTTATTTGAATAATTGTTAAGGACAGCGGCCTCGAAACGTAAAACATGAGTGAATTTAAATGTGAACGATAAACGCGTAATTTAAAACAGTACATAAAACTATAATAGTGAATACTCAGTGACTATATTATGTATAGATTTATATGGTATCAGTGTGTAAAAATCGTGTTATATGGTGTTTTATCAAGTGCAGGTTATTTTGCTTATATATTTTTAACTAAAGCTAATTTTAACGTAGCTTCTTTTGATTTATGTGAATAAACATAATACCTAACGTGTAGCGTAACGATTAAGAATATATAATAAAGGGTTAAATAGTTATTAAGAAAATAATGGTAAAAATGTAGAACATTTCTTATATGGTAAGCTTTAAGTTAGTATATAAGGGTTTATGTATATGGTCTTAACAATAAAGAATTTCACACAACGCGTTTTGCTTCACCTGGCTCGTGAAAAATAGGGAAAATTATGGAAAATAGCCGTATAGAGAGGTAAAAGTGAGATGGCAAATCGGCCCGATAGAGGCGTACGGGCGGGGCTCTCTATACGGCATTGCCATGAGCCAGGTAAGCAAAGCGAAAAAAGTGAAAATCGTTCTCCTCAAATAAGTGTTTTTATTATCGCCCCGGCTCTGCCCAAATCGGTGTAACCTTGCTATCTTCGAGTCTAATCTGAGCCGGCGGTTGAAACCCTGTGGAATTATACAGTCCCCTACAATAATGATTGAATTACACAGAAACGTCAATAGTACCAGATGTGGGATGATACTTTGTTGCATTTAATTTTTCTCATTATACATCATTATCCTTCATTTAATTGGGTGACAATTACTGCTTTATTTAAGGATATTTACATTAAATTGCAGGTGATGATTAGTGCTATATATTTATTTGATTTTATTCAGTCCATATTATGATACTTTGTTAATAATATTGTTATGCTTCATTCATTAATTGTTGCTAGCTGTCCCGACACACGTGGTCCTATCTGTTCTGTCGTAACTATGAATCGAAATAATTAACGAACAGGTAAACTGAACTGAACGTAGCTATAAATATTTGCCAGTCAAGTGACAAATTGAACACAGTGAACAGTTAGGGAAAATTCAATCGTCGTTTTTAGTATTTTTCCCGCAGTTGTTCCAATATCTCTCACCGTTTAAACCTTCCCTGAACTGCCACAATTATTTCAAGACCAATATTATCCAAATTGGTACAGTCGTTCTCGAGTTTTATCGAGATATTGGAATTGCAATATTTTTTTACATTTATAGAAGATTTTCCTTTATTGCATTGGATGTCAATGACTGCTCTGATTGAGGATCTTTTTTCACATATTGCAGATGATAATTTTTATTTAAATGCCTATTTTTTCATTGGGGTTCACAATTACTGTTTTTTGAGATTTAGAGAATTTGCTTCAGATGAAGTAAGTATTCCTATACTGTGTTGTTAATTGGGAGTTTGCAGTCATTTTTTAGGAGTTACCATATCAGCCTGTTATTTGGCAATATCCACAGAAAGAAAGGAGAGTGAATGAAAATCAGGATCTTTTGCAGGCTTGTTTTCCATATAATTAATCTGCAGCATTTTTATTGACTAAGCATTGCGACAGAGGAGTTTTATAGGTCAAACACCAAGTCTTAAAAAGTAAGAGATACGCAGATTTTTTATTTCAATGCCTCCACTAGCAATTCGGCTCTAGGCTTCTAAACTCTATCAGTATATATAGAAAATGTTGGAAAAGTTATTAACATAATCGATAATAATCATAGCTGATGCGCAGGCGCAGGCGCGAACAATGGTAGCTTATACAATGCGCATTCCCGTCACGACGCGCTCCTTTTGCGCGGCAACTGCGGCCAGACGATCACGAGTGACCCCTCCTTATTAATGATAACTTCTTCTCCACTTGATCTCGTTTCTGTATTTACATTACGTTTATCCTCCAGTATATTTCATAGATTCGTATATATCTAGGTTCATCTTCAGCTTCTTTAACTTCCTGTGCATTGTTTTTGGCTCGGCGGTTTACTTATCTTTATTCTTCGCCACTTTTTAGAGTTGTGACTATAATTGGTAACACAATACTTACATCAATTCATGTTTTGTTTGTGTCTTATTAACTTATAGGGAATAGTTTTGCAGATTTGCTGCATGTATTTGACTCATACTGCTGCAGAACATTAAACGTAGGATTGTCTTCACCTGAACATAAATTCAATTCAATTCATATTCTACAAGGTTACAATCAATCCTGCGAATATTCTTAGTATTGACAGGGGTGGAAGCTGTCGTGATCAAATAAACAAGTTGTAAGCCAATTGCTGATCGTCATTCAGCGTGGGGTCGCGGAGGCACGACCACAGCCTAATTGCCGTGGTCACTACGCTTAGCATACATTACAATGGTAATCAGCAATTCAGACGTCTTAGTTCACATCTTGTGACGACACCACTCCAAAACGGACTCTAATTTCCAAGCGTCAGGGTCTTCTTTTGATCGGTCCATGTCTTGGCAGATCGAACCTTTTTTTTATAGTCCAAGTGAATGTATACAAGTGAATAGGCAAATTGTTTAATTAGTGTGGTCAGTGGATGCGTGTTCAGAGAACGTATGTTAATGCATGCAGTAGACCAGGGCGTCTTATTCTTATCACGACTAGCACTTGATATGATAATTAAATCTGATTCCTTTAAAGGATAATCTTTATTTAATCGGTTTCTTCATTGTCAAGGGCATGTGCTTATACAGTGCTGTTATGGTAATTCGGGTAACACTTAAGAATATTGTAGGCAGTCTTGTTTGTTCGTTCTACATTTTGATTCGGTATTAAGTAGTTTCTGACAGATAAACTGTAAAAAATTACTTATTACTTATTATGGATTATACCAGAAAGGAAAATTTTAATAAATAACAAGAAATTCGTGCATCTATGAAAGCTTGAATAAGGAGGATGCTTATTTCGTCCTCACCGTCCAGTAGTCAAAAACTTGTTACAATGTGCCAAAAAATTCTCTTGCTTATGAAAGTTCTCCATGTTAGTGCCTCGTAAAAGAATAGAAGGATCCGCGGATCAACACGAGTTATAGTCTGAGAACCCGCAACCCTTATCTAGGCGCACGTCCTGCGCGGCGGAAACGTAATTTGACGTGCGCACGTGACGCCGGACGCGCCGACGCGCGACGCGACGGCCGGGACGTCGTGAGGTTTTTTGTCGCTTCCTCCGCTATCCTGCGTCATTCATGAACATCTTTTGTGGTTAAGCACTAAAACATCTTTTGCAAATCACCAAGCTCCTGGCCTATATACAACTACTTGCCGAAAAATTGCAAACAATTTTGAATACTTGACGAAAATTGCAACCAAGTTAGCATGTGTATTTCAATATAGACGGGGCCTATCGTGTCCTGTGCCATTCGCAAAGATCTGTAAACGTTTGCTCCCGGCTATATCCAAGCTATTGCAAAATAAGTAGTTTCCTAACTATGAGACATCAGACCAGTCAAACGATGAAAGCTTCTCGACGGCACAAAAAAATCGATACTGTTGTTATAAATTATACCTAAAGCCAGTGTTTTAATGTTGTTATAAAGCTAATATATCGGGTGGCATATATATCCTATGACAATTTTCTTTTAATATAGGGTCGCTTGGGACAACTGGTGATCAGCGACCCCCAATTACAAAAATTTATTTAAACTATACAAATTACAATGTTTAAGATATTTTATGTATACTAATATTATAAGGGAAAGAGGAAAGATTTGTTTGTCTTGTATGGCTCCGAAATTACTAGACTGATTTTGATGAAATTGGCCACAGACATAGATACACAGGAAGAGGACATAGGTTACTTTTCATCGCGGCAAAATGTATGGTTCCTGCAAGATTTCCTGTAGCGCGTCGCCGGCAACATAATATATTCTTTATATATTTTTGCAATGATGTGATATTTTTTTGCACTCCACGCGGAAAATATAAAAACGTTAATTGTTAACAATAAGATTGTAAAAATAGTGGTTTTAAATGACCTTGGTCGTTATTACCATCGTGACTGAATTACGATTGTCATCACAATTCGCAGCTGCAATTAATTAAGTCTCAATAAAAATTTGTCGTGCTCAATTTGTCTTTATTGTTATGAAATGTGCTTTTAAGTCGATTAAATTATGTTTTATTACATATTTATTGGTTACTAAATATTGCCATGACAACGTTCGAGCATCTTATATTTGTATACAACACTGGAACCGTACATTTTCTGCAATAAAAATTATTCTGTCATTTTCCGGGACTCAGTGTCTCTATGCCAAAAACGGCATAAATAGTATATACCCTTGCCATTATTACGAATCTATTGATACCTATTCTATAATCTATATTCTATTCAATAAAAACAGACGAGTAGTTTCCACGCTACGGTGGAACAAACATACATGCATCCACTGCCGAAATCATGACCCTCACTTTTGGCTTCGCCGTAGTCGGTTAAAAATTAACCTCCACATGAGGCGTTTTTCAGTTACACCCGCTTCCTTAAGAGCATGTATATTATAGTTTTGTGTAGTTTTGATACGAGTTCGGAGTCTCCAGTCGTGATGCAGTTTTGCACCGCCTCACGTACTCCGGGAGAGCCGGCGCGGCGCGTCCGCGATGTGGGGATGTACCGTCTAGATACTTGCTTACTGCATGAATTTTTTGACGTGATAACGTCTTATAAATCGATGTAGCCGGCTGCACGCATGAAAAAACATGACTCTTGCGTTACCTGTTACCCGTTATCGTTACCAAGTACCAGCGTTACCTCGCATTGCCTTTATCTCATTATTATTGTTGTTGTTGTTGTTGTTGTTGTTGTTGTTGTTGTTGTTGTTGTTGTTGTTGTTGACGTTGTCACGTTCAACTATCGTCAGTAAACCGACTTTACAGACAACCGGTATGTTTTTTCACTATCGTATCGTTTATTTGTAGTATACGTGGCATCACGGCATAAGATGCTATAATTTTTTATGTCATGATAAAATATCGCTTGCTATACAGTTTGTATGAACTATCACTGACGGCTAAAATACTATTATATATATATTTTATATTACGTACTGTAATAATGAAATTTAGTCATTTTAAGATAAAATATTATTGTATCTTCGCCGTCTATGACGCCTTTAAAAGTTAAGTGGCTGTTGCAAATTATTCTGACCCATTATTATTATTATTGATAGAATCTAAAGTTTTAATTAAAGTGGAAAATATTATAGTAATTATTACAAAATATACATTTTTATCTGTTTATATAATATAATATATATAATATCTCGTTGATGTCTTATTTATGAATTTATGTCAAAATATCAATTTCATTCCTATCTACGTAATATATATATATATATATATATATATATATATATATATATATATATATATATATATATATATCTATAATAATAAGAATATCCTTAGAATCTACGTAAATAGTATCATGTATCAAGACTATTCTCACCGAGCTAGAAGCGTCACGTACTTCACTTCCTGCTCGAGCTTCGCGTTGCAGCTCATGATGACTTCCTTACTGCTCGGAGTCAGCTATAAAAAATGTAGGCCTTTCGTTGTTGCCCAAGAGATTTGCCGGAATATTTATCAAGTAAATAAGCAGACGGATCTGATCGTCTGATGCGAAGCGCTTAAAGACACCACAACACTTTAGCCAACTTTAAGCAAACGTGATTCAGCACTAGTCAAACTTAGTGTTTTAGAATATTGGTAGCCTTTGGGTCAGTTCACACGATACGCGACAAGGCGCCGCATTTTTAAGATAGCTATTCAAAATTGAACTTTTTTCACTACACAATAAGATACACGTTTTATATGACATCAGTCACACTTGCGCTGTACAGCGCGATGCTCGATGCTACCAGTCTTTCGAATTCTTGCAAAGAAACGTGGTATCTTCTTGTGTAATGAATAAAGTTCAATTTTGAATAGCTATTTTAAAAATGCATCGCCATGTCACATATCGTTTCCTTATGCTATTGCACTTATCTTATTAACACCGTGTGCGCTTTATATATAATTCCGAATAGTAAAATCTATAAGTACTTGCACGGGTCGAGCATCTTGAAACGAAAAGCTATCCCTCACTCCAGGAAGAGAAAATCCAAATAACAGAAACAAAAAACAAGTGATGACGGTTCCAATTTGATATTCAAAGTGTCCTGACTCCTGGTCAGTAAAAACAGAAACGCACCTTGTTTTTGTGCACATGGGTGTGTATTAGCATTGTATTATAAAATGCCAGTAAAAAGGTGCGGACGCGCATCCATAACTACACATTAGCGTCACTTCACACCCAGATGCGACGCGACGCGCACTTTTTAACATAACGATTCAAAATTGAACTTTATTTACTACGCAAAAAGATACAGATTTCATTGCAAGAGTTCGAATTGCGAGCTGTCTCGCACTGCCCAGCACGTTACCACTCTTGCTTAAAAAGTGTATCTTTTTGTATAGTGAATAAAGTTCGATTTTGAATCGGTATCTTAAAAAGTGCGCGCCGCGTCTTGTCTCGTTGTAAGCTGACCCTTAGAGTTTATAGAGTTCCATGGTTTAGTGAGAAAAACCTTCAAATTGAGAACCAAAGTAACTAAGAATAAGAATGAAAGTAAGTATATATATCTATTTACTTATTATTTCAGAAAACATAACAAATTTTATACAATATTATAGCGCTACAAAACAGTTCTCCAGTTTTTCTGTAGGATATGTCTGTGATGGATTAGGCTATAGATTATCAAAATGAAATGTGTATAATATAGAATTTAAGGATTAATTCTCAAATGGTTGAATCTTCAAAAATCAACCTAATAAAACAATGTACAAATAATATATTGTCAGATCTGGATACCGACATAATTATATTATCTTAATGTTTTAGATTAATATCGGTTATTAACTAAAAATCTTTAGTTAATAACTGGTATTAATCTATTAACAGGTATTTATTTACCGATATTTCAATTCGAACATTTATTTGCTATAGCAAATACATTTATGTCAACAATTAAAGGTAGGTAGATAGAAATATACCATTATCTAAAAAGATTTTTAATACTTTCACAGTTCAAAACATAAAACAAAGAGATTACTCAAAATTGTCGGATCGGAAATAACATAAAATAACATGTGGCTATGAGATTTAATAAAATACTCACTTTCTATTTGCAGAATATTATTAATCTAACAACACAATTACTAATGACATTATATCCCTTGGTATTATATTACATAAGGTTTAAAGTAGTTACTACTTATATACTATAGATACTTTAAACATTAAAACCGTTTGTGACTTATCATAACTTTTACACTTAGTGCGGCCTATAACGATTCAAATCATAAAGCAATATGCATAAAAGCTACAAATAAAACCCAGACGATATTATACTTTGTACAATCGTAACTTTCCACATTTATTCCAATTATAATTACATTATTATTCTTTCAATTATTTAAAATTATAAAACAGAAGTATTAACCATAAAATATCATCAGGAAATATTTAAACTAATTAAAATTACAGAAATATCAAACAAGTACGTCACCTAACAATATCAGCATTAGTGTAAGAGGCTAACTGGGGTGTAGTCCGCCATTTTATAGACTACCCCCACTACAGTCTAGGGGTTGCCACAGCTGCCATAGACGATAGTTATTGTAGGTTTTCACGACAAACACGTTTATACATTTCTTCTTTACAATTACACAATTCTTTTGTAATAATATTAATCATTACATCAACGACTCATAACCAACTAAGGTTTAATATTTAACAGAGTAGTTATTATATTCAAACGCCATTATTATTGGTGTTGCCAAATACGGAACGAACGAAACCAATTGATATGTTTTATTTAAATTAATATCCGACTTGTGCATTTTATCACCGACCAACATTAATAATAAGTAAGAATATTTTATCGGTATCTATACCTCTATAATAGTATAACCATATCGGATACCCGCATAATGCTTATTGCTGGCAACCAAAGAGTTCAGGATATACCATTCGGTTGTAATGATAATAATATTATTCATAAAAATCTGAAAATATAATATTTCGTACTTGTAATTTTGGAATTTCATTGCAAATACGATTAGCCATAAAATTGATTCAATGATCGTCCATATAAAATTCTGCTTTCTGTCAGTTGTGAAAAAAAGACGTGCAGAACCCTCCTCTAATAAGATTTATCTCTGTTTGTCTTTTTACAGTTTTGTCACTACCGGGCTTCGATTTTTAATAATTGCTGCTAGAAATTCAAAGATTATTTCGACAAAAACTTCCATTCTACAATAAATAGTGTGAAAAAGTGATACCTTTTTCACTCTTCGTCGCTTGTGACTAAACTGATTTTGAACTTAACTACAATGTAATAGGTTTTAAAGTTAAATAATTCACCTCAGGTAATACGGAGAATATATCTAGATGTATTTATTCAAATTTATTACAATCAGTCAAAGATAAGTAGCAGTTCACACTTTACAATGTAATTTTAATAAATTAAACTTGTATACGAATACACTTATTACGTAATAAATGATACTGGTATTAAGAGTTTGTTTTTTAACTGTACACATTTTAAGGAGACCTTACTGTAATGCCACCAATTTAAATTCCATTTATTTACCGCGCAATAAATAAATATTGAAAGTTTGTATCGAAAAGCTTAAAATCTGCACTGATTACGATGAAAATTTAAAGTTAAACTTAGGCCTTTTCATCCGTTACTGGATGATTTATACAGTATTCTCCGAGCGAAGTAACCACTCTTGAAATACTGTAGTGCCTGGGACAGTCAGTTTTTAAATGTCGTATGGTTGCCCGAGCACATACGGCATTCTCACAACATAGTCAGCCTAGTCCAGAGGAATGACTGGTCAATACGTCTGGGGCCAACCATGTGCGGGTTTTCTCACGATGTTTCCTTCACCGTTAGAGCGTCCGTATAATGTGTTTGAGATCTGAAAAAGTTTCATTGGTGGTACACGCCACAACCTAGGAATCGAACCTGCCCTCTCTCGAGTGCGAATCAAACGGTCTACCCACTAGGCCACGGAGCTCTCTCCATGGGTACTAAGCCAGTAATAATATAAGTGTACCGAAGTCTAGACCTTAGTCTCTTGCAGTCTCTAGACTCGTGAGAAGTTTCTGCGCGAAAGAAAAAGAGAAGTGAGAAACTGCCCACATTCTTGTTCCTTAGGACTTCTCGGCAAAGTCTGGATATACATTAAGTTCTTGTTTATCCTCTTCAGGTTCGCTATCAGCTAATCCTAACAGATTTTTTAAGACATAAGGTATGTAACGGCTTCTGCCAAGTTCTTTCGAAAACTAGTTGCTATAATAATTAGGGTACCGTACCAAAAGGGTAAAAACGGAACGCTATTACTGAGACTCCGCTGTCCGTCTGTTCGTCACCAGGCTGTATCTCATGAACTGTGATAGCTAGACAGTTGAAATTTTCTCAGAATTCCGTTGCCGCTACAACAGCAAATATTTTTTTTTCTATGTGTATATATAGAGGTCAATTGGAGTTTTTTATAAAAGACGAAAGTTACTGTACAAATCATTAATATGAATATAAATATTAACAGAATTGCCAATAGAAAATCAGCCTTAGATATTAGAATGTTATATACCTACCTAACTTACTATAGTTTAACACAATTACAATTAAGTACATCATTAGTTTTAGTTCACTAGTATACTTATAAGTAATTAAGAGTTTAATAATTTTGCTGACTTAAAAACATTCTTACCTATCTTATGTAGTTTGTTGTTTGCCTGCGCTTAAATCGTTAATTCGTGAACAATGGTGTGGGTTATATGTGTATTACTTCTGTTAGTTAATTGTAGTAGTTTCATATTGTAACATGTAACTGTTTTTTTGTTCCAAATAAAGAAAAAAAAATCTAAATAAAGTGCAGTCGTAAGTCTTACAAAAATAATCTTCCTTGCCGCGGTGAGTATTGAAAACAAAAATAACCACAAAGTGTAAAGTCGCACTTGGCTTCGTTTTGTGTATTTTGAATACAATAGTAATAAAAGTCTGCATGTGTACAAATTGTGAACGTACACACTTTTTATTTGTTTTGCAAAACTTTGCCAAGTCTAGAGATTCATACTGCATAGATACAGTCTACAATGAAATAGGTATTTTGCTGGGAGCATGGTAAAAATCTTATTTTGTACACAAAACTTAGTTAACACCAATATCAGATATGGATGCTGTATTATTACAATCGTAATATGATCCTTATTTCTATAATATTAAGTTAGTACTAGTTTTTGCCATTACTACCTTATGCCACGAGAACACTGTATTTTTTTTTTCGGGTAAAAAACTAGCCTATGTGTTTATGCAGAGCTTAAACTACTACCATACCAAATTTTATCAAAATCCGCTCTGTAATTTTTGCTGGAGAGTAACAAACATACATCCATCCATCTATCTATGTATCCATCCGCACAAACTTTCACATTTGTAATAGTAGTAGATCAAGTGAGTGGTTTGAGTTGAAAAAGTGCATCAAACCCATCACCCAACCGAAGTGTAGCAGTCCATTATCCATCCTCTTATACAGGATTATAGGTTAAGTGGATGTCGATCGTTTAAAGGGTTGTAGATCCATAATTTTTTATAGTTTCTAGAATGAAATCTATGTTAAATTACATATTTTACAAGAACTTGGCGTTTTAATTTTTTTTATAAAAAATCACGATTTTCTGAAATATATTTTTGGTTTTAATTTATTTGTTTTTAATATAGTTTTATGTAGCTTATGAGCTGTTTTATTATTTTTAATGTTTTTACTATTTTTAAAATTACTAATGCCGGTAAGTATGAAAACTAAGTCGTAGTAGAAGTAATAAAAAACAAAAATCTAGTTTCTTCATTTCTTGAAGTTTCTTTGAGGCATATCTAAAAAAAAATATGGCAGCGAGTCTGCTGAATATGTCGGAAAATATCAACGTTCAAACAGCAGTTCAATGAGGTATCCGTATTTGATTTTTGGATATTCGTCAATAAGATATGAAGCGCATTCGTATCGAAAATGAAGGTTCACTATACCTCCCATACGGAACCCTGAAATTGTTATTGTCAATTGTATAGCCGCACCCGGCTAGACGACAACGTGACCAACGTGACGCGTGATTGACACATCGAATAATGCATACATCAGGCCAGGCCACGGGTAAACAATATGCAAATGCCTGAGAAAGTCCCGCGGTAAGATACCAGCTGCGGAGTAGGTAATAAAATATATCTACATGATACCTGTATGGTCAATTGCGTTCTGTCAGACGATCAGACCTATCGAATGTGCTGGATTGGACCTACTGCATTCTAAAGGACCAGTAACACCCCCCGGGAGGGAGAAAGGGGGGTAGGGAGAAAGGGAGTAGCACCCCCCGCTGTATGCCAACTACATATCTATACTAATATTATAAAGGGGAAAAGTTTGTTTGTATGTTTGTTTGTTTGCATTGAATAGGCTCCGAAACTACTGGACCGATCTAGATGAAATTTGGCACAGATATAGAGTAGACCCCGGGGAAGAACATAGGCTACTATTCATTGCGAAAACATTCAGTCGCGGGCAACATCCAGTAAATTAATAAATAACTTATTCATACCCAAAAATTTACATTATCTCGGTGACAATTTCTCAGTTAGAGAAATAACAATGCAACACTGAACAAGCTAGTAGGTACTGTCGTAAACACCACTAGGTGGATCCCTGACTTCGAAGCATGAATTATCCGATAATACATAAGAAGATGTATTATCGGAGTCATATATTATATCCTATGTTTTGCAGGTGCTTACCCTTCCGTTGCCTTTTTTTACAGCAATGAGAAAAGAAAATAATCTCCGCAAAATTATCCGGCTCCATATTAAAAAAATTGAAGCTCCATATTTTAAACAAGGCAATCAAAAAAGTATTACTATGAAGTTTAGTATGCTTAGAGTTTCGGGGGGGGAAAAACGATACTATCCCTGGGAAACAGCGCATTTTTAAGTTTTATATGTTTTTTCTTTCGTCCTAACAACAAAATAATATTATCAATAATTTCGACTCTGTTACATCAGTCCGATTGGCAGCTTGGTATGCGTTGCATCATTTTTGCTTTGTTAGAAAATTGGGGTTCGAATCACGATCAGACAAATATTTTTGTGATTCTTTTTATTTTTTTAATTCATCACATCATTTACCCATGCAAATAAGTAAGAATTCCATTCTGTACCTTGTCCAGACCTATGCAGTCTTCATTACAACAAAATTAGCCTCTGCCAGCGGGCTGAAAGAAGAAATATTCTATCCAAAACAGTTCGTTGCAAAATAGTTCTTAATCCATGGTAACAAGGTCGTCAATAGCAGTCAACATTACTAAATAGCCATATTTTTAAAAGGGTTGTCGGAAAATCTGACAAAAATGATCAAATTTTAAAGTAAATGACTGAACGTAAAGAAACTATTTGTCTTGGACCGCCATGATGTGGAGTGTTGACATTATTGTAAGACTATTTGACATTGAAGTAAGAAAACGTTTCTACTTTAGCTGTAAAGAGAGGCCATTTTGTGAGCTCATGCTCGGGAAGAAAAGAAATGTTGTTTCTCATAACGACGATGCATCGACCTTGTTGCCTTACAATAAGAACTATTTTGCTCCGAATGCTATTAATGTTTCTTCAATCTGTCATTTTGTCGATTCTTCGATGTTTCTAGGGTGCGCATGCTAGGCCTGCTGCCCTATGATAGACCTACCTATACCATACCTAGTATTTCTCGGATTATTCGATTCCCAGGCACTTATGATTCCTGGCGTCTCCGTTCTCCGAGCCTGCACATTGTGATTCTGCGCGCGCGCAGCTCGCCCCGCGTTAGAAACGCGCTACGTGCGCGTCGTGCGTGCTCCTACGTACCCGAAATGGTTATTGTCTACTGTTATATAGATATAACTGAATAAGTATGTACTATGGTAGTGTGTATATATGCGTAGAAAGGCATGACAAAGCGATGAGCAAGACTCCAGAAAGACGTTTAGGACGAAGATTATTTTGTACTTCATCGACTTCCAATTCAGAAGATTTCGCCCTTTGGAATCGTCAAATTAAATTGTATTATTATATCCCATTAGATGTTTCATAACAGATAAACAAAATATTTTATGAACCGTGCAAACCATCCACTAAACGGACAAATAAAATATATGTATACTAATCGTCCACTAAACGGACGAATAAAATATTTCCGCTTCCGCTTAGTGGACGACTGGACACTTCGTAAAGTATAAGGAGGCTGATTGTTAGAGGAAATACATATATACAATATATTCATGACAGTAGGTAATTAATTCACTTTCGAACATCGCTATACACCATACCGCAGGCCTGATCCAATCTGCAGTTCGTCCATATTCACAACAAACGTATAACTGTCATGGCAATTCAATCCCGGCCATTTCTAAGTGATATAATCGGCAGGGTCATGCCGATTGGACGATAGGCAGTATGTGTAATGGCTACCCTTACTCGACAGGCAAGAATTAAGCGTCAGTTCACACCGAGATACGACGTTGCGCAACTCGGCGCTGCATTTTTAAGAATGCGAGTTAAAATTGAAATTTATTACACAAGAAGATACACGTTTCAATACAAGAGGTCTATTTTCGAGCTGCGCCGAGATGCGTCGCGGTGCCGCTCTTGCAATTAAAGCTATGGTAGTGAATAAAGTTCAACTTTGAATCGCTATCTTAAAAATGCAGCGCCGCGTTGCATTTCGGTGTGAGCTGACCCTTAGATATAGTTTGCAACATCATTATAATTCGTAGTCTCATCATCATCAGTAGTGATTGACTACTATCTCTGGCATTCATATGCCAATGACGTTATGAGGCTAAAATAAAGTTATGAGACTGACAAACCCGACTGTAACATTTTCAGCTTCTTCTACTAAATACTTAAGCGCTTGGAGCCTTTTTTCTTTTGTTTTTATTCTCCTAAGCGCCATATAATATTTAAATGTTATATACATTTAAAGCTATTCTAGTTTAAACAAAAGGAAATACTCGTGGACATTGAGGATGACATACGTGATCCTCATACAGAGCGGCAGCGATACTCATAACTGTACCGGCAGACCAGGTATATGCGGCCAGACATGTAATTGTATAAAATTCAACAATACAGTAGCCGAGATTCTTGAAGGAAACTACCGCCTTTAAATTCTAAATATAATGCCAATTTACATTGTCAAGCAAGAATAAGAATACAATATACACCAACAACTCAAATTGAACTATTTAAAGAGCCTCCGAGGCGATCCAACGGTTTGACTCAAACATGTAAATTTTGGTTTGAGTCAAACCAATTTGATCGTTTACAAAGCTCGTTTGAACGGTTCCGTTCCGTTTGACAAACCGATCAAACCGACGTCAAACGGTTGCATCAAACACGTAAGGTTTGAGTCAAACCGTTTGATCGTCTCGAGTACCTTTGAACCTTTAGAGTTCAACCACTAAGATACTGAAGGCACCTATAAATTTATAACTGTCGGTTAACCCGTGCTCAATTCATTGGGCGTTAAACATTATTATAAAACGCATAAATAGGATAGGATAAAAAGTTACGCCTTATAACATCAGCTGTCTGCCAGTGAAAGTCCCGTGAAAATCGGTCCAGCCGTTTCGAGATTCCAGAGATTAGCCGGAACAAACAGATAGACAGACAGAAGGACAGACAGGAAGACTTAAAGACAAAAATTAAAAAAAAATTTTTTTTTATTGTTAATACCGTATGTACATTCATATGCTTTAAGTAAAAAGCTGTTAATTTGAAATTACAAACAGACACTTAAATTTTAATTTATCTCTATGTATAGATTTCTCACCGTTTAAATCTTCCAACCACACTCTCCCAAATCACAAATTGGTTTTTTTGGTATCAAAGTGGTGATCCGACGATGGGAGCCATGAAAAATCGAGGGAACTCCTCGAAATTTATATGGACACATATGGTGATTTCATCTTTTTCTGAAGTAGTCCAAGCTATATGCTACCAAAAAGTAAGATTTTGCTCCAAGGTATACCCTGGATCCAAAAGTACTGAACAGAACTCCTGACTCCTTATAGATACATGTTTGGGGATATCGGCGTTGTTTAAGTAACTGCAAGCATATGCCACTATGTCAAGTAGAGTAATCATCATCATCACCACCATCATCACACTATACATTAATCACCACATTATGATGATATAATAGGTACTTCTCATAGTATTTTACACCGACACGGATATTTTTGAACATTACTCTGCCGCTTATGGACTTATTTGAATTCGGCAAAACTAGTAAAGTTAGTAAGTTCTATAAAATATTGTTTTATCAGGATGTCGTTCGGGCTGGTACCGACTTCAAAATTATGAAGATTGAGTAGAGAAATAGTTAAAATTTTTGCTAAATTTAAAAGGGGAATTCTTTAGAAAATTTTACTTTTTCGTGCATTTTTACTTTGGAAGTCGGTTTAATTTTTTGTTTAACAATGATAATTGCTGTAAATGTTCGAGAACAGTGGAAGAATTAGTTCTATGTCAGGATCGCATCATTTGCAGATCTATAATAGACTATTCGGAAAAGTATCCAGATCCGTTCAAATTTCATACATGATAACATGTCCCCCCATAATATGTCCCCCGGGCACCCCTGAGATCATATCAAAGGGTTTTTGCGGTTGGTTACCACTGTCGATCCTGGCTACACAGGAGTTGCAGTGGTGGGTAAGTGTGGTGGGCCAATTGCCCGTCTAAATATGTTATGGATATGAAATTTCGGATCAGTTTACGGATACAGTTACGGATATCTAATTATTTCAGATTATCCGTTAGTTTCTTATAAGTATTTGATTTTTAAGAATTTCCAATTTACAAAACAATGTTAACTCCACCGTTATCCCGAATTTAACTTAAAATTTTAATCGGATTCGATTAAGGTTACGGATTATATATATTATATAAGATATTTTTATTTCAGTTATCCGATAGTTTCGGTTACTATTAAGAAGCTCCATAACGTCCCTGCTATAGAGCATAATTATTATTAATGTATTCAGAGGTGGGCTTAATGCCTTTGTAAATAGTACATCTTATCATTAGTATAAATGCAAACCTTGTGAAGATGTTTACATATAATATTATTGCATAGGATCATGGAAAGACCGCATCAAAATCGGCCTAGTAGTTTCGGAGATACATGGCAACGTTAAAAGGGAGAAACCCTCTCACTCCAAACGCATACACCGTCTCCGTTCCGACGCGGATAAAAAGACAGTCGGGTTAGCAGGAACAATTGACAAGTACGTATTCGTAACATTGTCGAAAGAAAATTGAAATCTTGACAGCGCCCTTACAATTGACAATCAATAACTTACCCCTCTGATTACTTTTTGCGCGAAGTCGTGAGATAAATAAATCTAGACTGAATGGTTGAAATTTTCTCAGACCCATAGGCTATTTCGGGCCAAACCGCAAACGTCACTCGAGGTCTTGAGGAACCATAGAATTTGCATGTGCCGGCGCCATCACGATGATAGATAACGACGTGACGCGGCGGCACACACGACTTATCGCATCAGATTACACGACCACATTTAATAAGGAGTAAGTGCTTTTTAGCAAAATGCCTTAAAAAAGCATTCCATGTGATAGAATTTTAAGTATGTACAATGATACTTTTGCCTAATTTCAACAATACAATAGCAAATATTCCATGATACTTTAAAGTCAACTTTCGAGTTTTGCCGGGGAGTTCAATGGGTGATGTGGAATTTGTAAAACTTCATAAATTTGTGTTATTTCGGCTCTTAATGTGTAATATTGATGGAATATTAACCATTAAATATTCGTTATCGTGCACAAGTGTGGGCAAGTGGTACAACTTCTAAAAACGTGCTATTTTGTGTTTCCCGCCAAAACTCCCTAGGAACTTTCAGTAAAGCTTCTACCACTTAACTGAATCAACTGACATGGCTCAAAGACTGCAATGACTATATATTTGGACTTTGACTAGACTTTAGACTTGACGATATAGGAATACGGTGTTGAAAATTGGAACGAAAGTTCTATTTCCCTTTTAACTTGACACTGGCAAATGGTTATAAGCCGATGCCATATATAAATAAAAAAAAAAGTCAACTTTAAAGTAAAGGCTGAAAAGTTATTTAAAAATATCTGTAGACGTTAGAAATAATATTTGTTAGTTTGTTACATATTTTATTTTGTTTGATGAAAATTGTGTAAAATGTAGTGTAAGTGTAATTATATTAGGCTATATTTTATAGCAGCAAAATGTACGGCTTCCGCAGGATATTGCACACGAAGCGGGCAACATATATAAATATCAAATACTATACTATTATAAATATGAAAGTTTGTGATGGATAGATGAATGTTTGTTACTCTTTCACGCAAAAACTACTAAACGGATTTTGATGAAATTCGGTATGGCAGTATTGTATGCTCTGGATTAAAACATAGTATAACACTGTACATTTTCGGGATACTTTTTATCCCGTAAAAGTATAGTGTTCCCGTGGGATACTGTATGCACGCGGGCGGAGCCGCAGGAAACAGCTAGTACTATAAATATAATCAGGAAGAAAGGCTTCGCTCGCTTTCGGACGCCAACTTCCAGTATTTTACCTCACACAAGGGTGGTTTTGTCAAACGCTTTCTTAGTTATTGCCTGCGTTGTTAACTTTCACAGGTCAAAATATATTTGATTGCGCTGAAATTAGGCATAATTTCAGCGCAATCAAACCAATTAAGTAAATGGATCGGGCAGTAGCGGTTGCCTTTTTACACATTTTTATATAAGGCTAGATCACTGATTTTTTTATTGCATAAATGAATTGTACTCTTAAATATGAGTAACTTCTCAGAGGAAACAGTATACTGAAAATCAATATTTTCATAGGTACAGACAGCGATTTGTTTCCAAAATTTCGCGAGTCTCGTAAAAACGCTCCATATTAATAAATAGTCGTAACTAGGTAGTTAAAAAATTTTGTTCCACCATGACAACGCACCTGCATACACGTCAATGGTTGCAGTCGCCAAACTCCATGAATTGCGGTTCGAATTGCTACCGCATCCACCCTCTTCCCCGGATCTGGCCCCGTGCGACTTCCACTTATTCCCAAACCTGAAGAAATGGTTAGGTGGCCAGAGATTTTCATCAAATGAAGAAGTCATTGTTGCCGTGGACGAATATTTTGAGGGGTTGGAGAAAACATTTTATCAAACTGGTGTAACGGCATTGGAGAAGCGCTGGACTAAATGCATCGAGGTAGAAGGAAAGTACATTGAGAAATAAATTTATTTTAAATAGATTTTTGAAGTTTTTCTTTGTCGTTACGGAAACTTATCAATCAGCCCTCGTATACGAACCTAACTGTGATGTCACGATTAGGTAAAAATGTTTATAATATAAGGCCGCAGGAACATATTATTTGTAAATATCGACAATTTTTTTTGCGTTTAAGCAAATAACTTAATTTAGCAAAGAATTTTGAAACTATTTTGTATTTTTTAGATGTATATGTTCTATCTATTAACTAAACTACACATAAAATACTATAATTCTTACGTATATCAAGTCGCTACCTTAATATTTCTGAGTATATTAATTAAATTACATATTCAACATGTAGTCGTCTCCCCAATGCAACTTATATAACTGTGGCCAACCCTCCGAAACTGAAGGTCGATTCTGCTATTTTAATCCCACAATAATGCAGCTTCGATACTGGTTCGATACAGTCCGGATCCTATCAAACAGCAAAATCGTATTCTACTTAACTTCAAACAAACGCCAAAGGACGAATTTCACCGCGTGCAGTTATTGTTGTATCGAAGCTTGATTGTAGATTGAGCGAACCACTTCACTTATCCATAGAAAACGGTATTCTATTATATTTATAAGCTTGACTCCAAATTGACTCGAACCGAACCGTCAACCGATTTTTTTTTTCACTTTGACATGTGGGGATGTCATAACATAAAATTATTTATTTTACGCACAATTTACTTTTTTTGCCTTCCCTCTCTACCCGCGCGGGGAATGTTTTCCGTCCGTCTCGGAAGACAAAAACATTGTGCATGCGTCCACTAATGTGCATAACCACGCCCCAATTTCGATGATTTTGTGTAATGTTTAAAAAAACGAGCAGGAGACGCGCCTCAACTGACAATCATTGGCAACAGTGGATCGTACAAACTTCAAGCAACAGCTGTCTTTATACTCGCTTTAATTATGAATTGTAGTCAATGTCGTTTCAAAATGACTGTGTTGGGATTTTAAATGTGCTAAAATAGTGTAGTAGAATACCGATTTTCCGAATTTATGAAAACAGGATGATTAATTTATAATGAATTGACGGTAAGTTGAATGTTTAAGTTAAATTCCAGAATCGGGCCTCAGATCTCGTCAAACAGCCTAGTATGTCGTAAATCTGTTTTTGCCATTAAACGCGTCGCATGCGACGACGTTTTGCGCGCTGTCCATGCCTCACATTCCTCGGTTTTTGCCGTACAGATTTAGGACTCGTATGCGGCCGGATTTGGTAATGCCCACTGTATTACTCTTAATTTTAAATTTTCACATAACAATGGGGGTCGTGTTTTTATTTTGATGTTCAGATAGCGTTAGTTTGAAGAAGGTAAATAATTTATAGACTCGAATTTCTTTTGGATGTGGACGTTGAATTTTGGCAGATTTTTTTTATTAAAATGTAATAGGAAAAGTTTTCTTTCCTTGTTATAAAAAACAATAAGAAATATAAGATTATCCAATCCTAAATCGTTGAAATATATCAGACTAGCTGTTGTAAAATTTCATCAAAATGAGTTCTGTATTTTTTACCTGAAAGAGTAACAAACGTCTACCCATCCATTCACATTTTTTTTATTAGTAGGATTCCTAAAGGAATTTTATGCCATTAATATTTATAAAATGTGTGAATAAGTCATTCGTCTTCAGTCGCAAAAATCGATGTGATAAAATTTTGAATTCTAAGATCTGTATTTCTCTTCATTTCGGTTTATTTTTTCATTTCCTCTACCTATTTGTTTAGTTCTCTAATATTATTTATTCAATTACAATATTACAATCTTCTGTTTTAAATGTATCAAATGCTAGCTGGTGCCCGCAACGTCTGAAACTGATAGCAGCTACACAATATAAATCCTTTTTTTTTTTAATTTTATATTTATTAATATTTAATGAGAAAGACATAATAGCTATAAGTATAAGTAGTTTATAAGTGGACTTTGTATGTTTGTATAATCTTATATTTCATGACTGTTGGCCGTTGGACAATATTTTAATGTTTAATTATTGGCATACATTATTATTACTAATTGGTTGTAATGGTACTGGTATTTTGATGACAATTGAAATGTTTTGTTCACTAATATTGATTCTATTTATTTTTTTATAAAACTATGTACTAATATTATTCCATGCCCATAAGGGCCGAATTTGTGATCAATTATAAAAATGTAACATCTATGTAACCAATTTCTTGGAATAAACGATTCTGATTCTGAACGTCGGTTTGCTTGGAACTAATGGAATCGGAATCCTATAACGAAAGTAGCCTAAGTTACTCCTTATAATAACTGTTAGTAAAGGACGTTCAAAATCGGTCCAGGCGTTTCAGAGATTAGCCGGAACAATCAGACAGACAGACAAAAACTTTAAATTTGATGATGATATCGTGAATATATATATATGCATTTACAACCAACAGACATTTATTTATATTTATGTAAGTTAAAAAAAAACCAGCATTTTATGACCGCGAAAAAGTGACATTGTTCTCTTTGGGACAATTTTGGATCTGGTTATGGATCGCTTCTTTGTACCTATATAAACTGTCATTTGTTTTAGGCTCACGATTAACACATAGGCAACTTTTTATCACAACAAAATGTACGGTTCCGCGGGATTTCTTTTTGCGCGTACGAAGTCGCTGGCAACATATAGTTGTTTATAAAACTGCGTAATATTGTGCACGCGACGGAAAGCAGCTGCACCTGTCTTATGCGTGTGTGTGTTCAAAGTACCAAGCCATTTTTTCATTGCCACACGGTTCCCTGCAAACCAAAAAAGGTTTTAATAAGTAATAGTGTCCGTCACTTACACCATACACCATACACCATACATGGCGGGACAATAAGCTGGCGCAGCTGCTGCTTTACTTAGTATAGAGTATAAACCTCCGAGTATGTCACTCAGTGATGCCAGTTGACTTTTGTAGGAAATGCTTACTTAAATAATAACGGCTTCGCAATTTGGGTAGCTCCTAAGCTCAAAATCAGTATCACACATTTAGGAGCTACTCATTTTTTCAAGGTTCAGGATCGGCCAATACAGTAATATTTTAGCTAGGAACTTAAAGAACGCACGGTTTTCGTATTTAAATTATAAAAAAAATAAAAAAAATCTTACAATTTGTCGGCAATTGCTAAATGATTATTGTATTTCACCTCACATTTTTTCCACTGGCTACCCTCATCCAGTATCGTGTTATAATAGCAGGCTGTGTATTGTCCGGTAATAATTAAGAGTATAAATAAAAATGACGGCCTCCAAGTCGCCGCGAAACGAAGAGTCGCAAATATTATTTTTTTAATAGCATAATTGCCGTGGCGAAGAACGCGTACCGCCTTAGGGTAAAGGTGGGTTCAGCTTGGAACGATGTTTTTTTTTTTAAATTTTCATTGAAGTTAAACAAAATGAAAAAAAACATCGAAGTTGGTATTATTATACAATTTCTTGAACGTCGTCGGACTACATGATGACTCCCATCGGTTCGGGAACTAGCCCAGAGTGTAGAACCGGCGCGGCGCGCGGCGTAAGCAGGTTGCGCGGCGCCAAAATTGTGTGTGGAAATTTGTTCTTTTATGATATAAAAGGTATATATTATAACAATGTTATGACTTATGACTAAAACTACATAGCAAGAGTACAATAGTAGGTATAGTAGTAGGCGTAGGAAGTAGCCTTGCAGGGGGCCACTTCATTCCCAAGGTGAGCCATCATTCATGAAATCATTAAGTTTATAATAGGCTTTAGTAAAATGTGCGTTTTAAAACGATAAGAGCACTTACTAACATAGAGATTATAATTTTGCTCGTATGCTTTATTATTGCTTATGTTATGTCGTTACAGTATTATGTTTAGACGATGTACTATTGTTTTTTTAAATTTGAAAAATGAAAACGTCTTTCTCACTCAAACATAAAATTCATTGACTGATTAATTGATTCAATAACTTATTATATCTACATTAAAAAAAACTAAACGGAAACAAATTGTTAAACTGTGTTAAATGCGCTATAATTTATATTAATTAGAGCACTGTAAATATTTATACCCATTGTGATTTATTATAATAGATAATAGATTGTGGGTATAACAGTATATTTTTTACTGGCGCGAATTTGATGGATAACGATTCTTGTTCGTTAAATTAAGTGATGCATGACGGAATAGTGATTGCATTATAAGCAGCTGTTGCATATGCATGCATTTGATTTATGGCTGGTGTCTAGTATAATTAAGTGATTGTTGTCTCAGGGTGGAGACCGAAAATGGGCATCGTTTGTAACGCCTCCTCAACAAAAAATACGCAAATCGTGTTAACACAATCAGCAAGGAATGCAATAGTTACGATTTACGGTCACATTTTTTTACATTTTCTGATCGTTACTAGACTGGTAGTGTGTCTGTGAATGAATTTGCATTACTTTATGTCTCTTAAATGAGTCTTAATTAAAGTCATAATGCAATCTGATGTTAAGTAGTCTACTAGTCGTGTAAGGTAAAAAACTTGAGCTAACATACATACATACATATATACATACATACATATATCACATACTGACATACATATGTTGTCAAAATCGTTATCCTTCCTTTTGGCTTCACCGTAGTCGGGTAAAAAGTATCTGAGCCTTACTATTTTGTATGTTATATATTATATTCTTCTACTTATCTACAATATGATTATTTTATGTAATTAGTTGGTGCTCGCAACTTCATTTGCGCGGAACTGTTGGGAAACGAAACCCTATTTTTAAAAGCAACTCCAAAATAAATGTAGCCTAAGTTACTTCGTATAACATTAGCTATGTAATAGTGAAAGTCCGGTCAAAATCGGGCGTTTCAGAGATTAGCCAGAACGAATAGACTGACAGACGGATAGACAGACAAAAAATTTACAATTTGATTTTTTGGTGTATGTACTTGATTGTTTGGTGTATTATATACTTTCATAATGCATAATATTATGCATTTAGTTCAAAGCTGTTAATTTGTAATTACAAACAGACACTGAAATTTGATTATATATTTGTATATACTCGTTTTGTTGTAGGATCTGAGGTTGTAGGTATGTTTTGCTCGGAGGAAACAAAAAAGTGAATTGTAATTGTAGTGAAGTGAAAGTAAAATTTGATTTATTCAAAATTTTGAAAGTTTTTCAAAGATCACAAGTGGAACAAAACCGTATCATATAATTTTATTTTAGAAATACTGTTACATGAAATATGATATAAATAATGAAGGTTCTACCTACTGGTAGGTTCCTTTATATAAAGTACACAATATTTTTTAAACCCTACGTAATCAAATACTTATGTAAGAAAAATTAATAAAAAGTGCTACAGATAAATTTTATTATAATTAGGTCCTTCAATCTACCTGAGATTGGAATACTATATTTATACTAAAATAATAATACAAATTATTATATTAAAAATAATGGGTGACTGAGGAAGCTCTCGTTTAAGTTAAACTTAGTTAGTGCTTAGTTTTCAAATTGAACTTTTTGGAATAATTCGGAGTGAGCATAAATTTTGTACTTCGAAGACTTCGCTTACAATCCTTCTTAGACTTTACATTGATTAAAATTCTAGATGTTTCCCGTGACTAAGACGCGCAATACAAAATACTCCGCGATAAAAAGTAGCCTATGCCTTCCTCGATGTGTCAGGTCAGGTCAGGTCAGGTCATACACTAATATGTCAATACTAAATTTCACCATCATCGGTCCAATAGTTTCGGGGCATATTCAATGCAAACAAACAAACAAATCTTTACACTTTATTATATTGATATAATAGTATCGACACAATAACATTTTTTAAAGATTGGAACTGCATCATTGGAATTTGAAAATAATTTGTTTTTCCAGATGTCTCTTCTTGGATTTGAGCCAATAGGGGATTACTGATGTTGATGATGTCGTCTCAACGTAGTTGTATTAAGACTGAAGCCCTATCTTAACTTAAATATTTTCGATATAATCTCTGTTCGGTCAACGCGTCATTCGCATACGCGTCAAATCGTACGCGCGCGATCGAGACAGCTTGAAAATTCAAACTAGATTTAACCGATTATATTTACGAGAATTGCCTCCTGGTGCAAATAGTAGTCAGCGATTAGTTAGTAATTTCCATTAATTACATGAATACTTGTAGATAAAAAAAAAACATTTTCCAACTCAATCATTACTTTTAATTATGTTACCAATTATATACATTTTTATGTAAATGTATAATACTATTTTAATGGGAATATCTTACACCACCACACATATTTTTAATATTTAATGGTTTCCTTTCATCGATAAAATGATAATAATACTTTTATATATATTACATACATTTTAATTTCTAACGCTGTAACGAAGAAATTTAATTTAGAAATAAAGAGTCGAAAAGAAGAAACACATTTAAATGACATAATGGAAAGCTTATTACAAGTTATGGGAGTAATGAGTTATTATTTATCCGTAAATGGTTGCAATCATGGTGGACCTATAATCGATTTTAAGTTTAAAAATACAAAATTGTATCACAAACTACTAGTAATAATCCAATTCGATCAAACTGTGGCCAATTTGTTACGTTCACCTCATAATAACTCGTAGTTAACATTTAACTGAACAGTTAAATCAACTCTGTCTCTAACACAGTAGAGTCCAAATTGCAAACGAATGCGCTTTGAGTAATGTGATATTCTGGTTGCGATATGAAAAAGCACAGGGCACATTATAGACATGGTGTTAAAAGCAATACCTTGAGTTAAAAATAATAATCTCTTATAGACAAAACTTTTTTTAGTCTTCTTTATAATAATGATCGTCTGATATATGATAGTCATATTATATATTAAAATGTTTATATTTACATTTTAAAAAGTTACAGAATAATCCAGAAACCTCAACTAATTTGAAGTTGGCTCAATACATTTTTTATCGCAATGCGACACGTCTACATTACTTATAGAATAATTTAACTGTGTTTAATCAAATATTTTAAAACTACTTTTTAACGTTAATGGTGAATTGAATAAACATTTTTTGTGTTGCAATTAAACTTTAGATGTTATTAATTTTAGCTATTTATCAAAGTTTTAGCTATTTATGTCTATAGTCTGCTATGTCCATGCGAGCGTGGGCAGGTTTAATATTAGTAAATCATTTACGGGTAAGACGGGAGCCGCAATTTAGCGCGACATGCCGCGCCGGCAATCAGCCGCGATTACAGCCTGCAGGTAGACTAGCTGACTGGTGAACTAGCATGATAGGAGACTAGCTCACTAGCAGGATATCAGGATAGCTCACTAGTAGGATAGCAGGCTAGCTCACTAACAGCATAGCAGGCAAGCTCACTAGCAGTATAGCAGGCTAGCGAAGTGAGTGAATAGACAGGAGCGCGACATGCCGTACCGGCAATCAACCGCGATTACAGCCTGCAGGTAGACTAGCTGACTGGTGAGCTAGCATGATAGGAGACTAGCTCACTAGCAGGATAGCAGGATAGCAGGCTAGCGAAGTGAGTGAATAGACAGGAGCGCGACATGCCGCGCCGGCAATCAGCCGCGATTACAGCCTGCAGGTAGACTAGCTGACTGGTGAGCTAGCATGATAGGAGACTATCTTACTTGCAGGATAGCAGGATAGCTCACTAGCAGGATAGCAGGCTAGCAAAGTGAGTGAACAGACTGGAGCGCGACATGCCACGCTCGCAATACAGGCCTACAGGTAGACTAGCTGACTGGTGAGCTATCATGATAGGAGACTAGCTTACTAGCAGGATAGCAGGCTAGCTCACTAGCAGGATAGCAGGCTAGCTCACTAGCAGCATAGCAGGCTAGCTCACTAGCAGTATAGCAGGCTAGCGAAGTGAGTGAATAGACAGGAGCGCGACATGCCGCACCGGCAATCAACCGCGATTACAGCCTGCAGGTAGACTAGCTGACTGGTGAGCTAGCATGATAGGAGACTAGCTCACTAGCAGGATAGCAGGATAGCAGGCTAGCAAAGTGAGTGAACAGACTGGAGCGCGACATGCCACGCTGGCAATACAGGCCTGCAGGTAGACTAGCTGACTGGTGAGCTAGGATGATAGTAGACTAGCTCACTAGCAGGATAGCAGGATAGCAGGTGAAGTGAGTGAAAAGACAGGAGCGCGACATGCCGCGCCGGCAATACAGACCTATAGGCAGACTAGCTGGATAGCAGACTAGCAAGCTGTGCTGGATAGCAAACTATTGGGCAAACGAGGCAGTTTGGTGAACTGGTCGATAATGGTTGATACTATTACAGAGTTTAGGCTGGAAGGCTGGTAAAAATACCTAGCAGAATAGCAAACAAGTGGAATGGCAGACTATAAAACTAGCAGAATAGCTAATTAATGGATTTTTCAAACAAGAAAAGTATAGACCTATTGTACTCCATTGTCATATTAGAAAAAAAACCTCATCTATACAATCCATTACCTACTACTGACAATAGGAGTTTATTTTCGCTTCAAAATAATAGCGCCCGTCACAGGTTGGTTCTGTCCGCGGTAAATAGCAGGCGCTATTCCAACCCGCGCTCCAAACCGAACGTGTGCATGCGCGGGGACCAGTCCGATCTGGCATGTCGACGACAGCGCATTCCACCGTTTTAACCACGAGCTATGACATATTTTAGACGCCGAAAGTCCGTACCGTAAGACATTTTTAGTAGTAATTAACACGACAGTTCGATTATCCAAACTGCACAAATACTTTCTAGGTCCAAACTTTAAGTTTGAAGGGCGCTATCCCTTTTTCTGTAGGTACATAATAATATAAATCAATTCAATGTACATAATATAATACATAATTAAGCTCATAAAAATGGAGAGAAGATCTATGACTCTTGAAATTGAGTTACTCGCAGGATGAGAATTCGATATCGGGTGTACCAAAGTCAAAATAGATTTTATTCAATATATAAATAAGGTGCATAGGTTCAGATAATTTTTGAAGGCAGCTGACTTCAGGGTCGTGAAGTAGACTCGAAGTACCTTATGTATACCACATTCTTGCAATAAACGATTTATTGATTAATTGAGTAGTCTATTCTCAATGTTGAATTTGACTGTAGGATCCAATCCGAGTACATATACTTAATACAAATCGAATTATAGAAAAGACTCGTCTCTCAGTAGCGAATGCGTTAGAACTTAGAGCTCGATTATACTCTTCGTAAATGCTTTGAAAAATCTATAATATTAAAACAAAATGAAATATTTTAAATACGCAAGAATTGTCAAGCAGTGAGTGAGTTGATGATGATGAATGCTAATAATAATAAATAGCTAAGAACACTCTAGATCACGTCAGATTTAAAATAAAAAAAACGCATCTAAATCGGACCTTTCGTTTTGGAGCTACGACGTCACTGACAGACACACAGACAGACGACAGATAGACAGATATATAATATTTATAATACCCCTCTTTTTGCGTCGGGGGTTAAAAATTGTGATGATATCGTTTCTAACTTTTCCTAAGAGAGAGAGAGAGAGAGAGAATACTAAATTATTATGAGTTAAAAAGTAAAAGATGGCTCCGTGCAAGTTTCGAGCACTTGTCGGTGGGTTAGGGCGAAACCGGTTATATTTCTTTTTTTTTTTCTATTGACTTTCCGAAAAAGCTTGTTAAGTTTCATTATATTTATCGTTTCATATTCATTTTCAGTTAATTTCATTTCGTTTCGCAATGTACAAGAGTCACTCATCAGCTGAATATGACGACCTCTCCCAAGCTCAGTGGTTGAGCGCGTCGCGCTAGAGGTCTCGGGTTCTAATCCCTCCAAAGGAACAAAAAATAATTCTATGTTTCTGGGTTATGAGTGTGTCATATAATAGAAATCTTAAATACTTACATGTATCGTTTATAGTATAAAAGTATTAAATATATTTCCGTTGTCTGGTACCCGTAATGCGAATTATTCGAGAACTTACCACGGGACCAGATTGACGTGTCATAAACATCCATAGATAGAATATTATTATAAAAAATGTCTATAAATTAAAATTCCCTACATTCCAAACTATTAATTACACAGAAATTAAAAATAATCAATGGCGTCCGCAGTCCGCACGTGTACCGACTTATCGACTATTCCACTCAATACGCCCACTAATTTATAAGCCGCAAGACTTACCGCGTTACATTTTATACTAAAACATCGTATAACCATCTTACGTTAAACCAAAATCAACTTTAGTACCTAAAGATAGGGCTTAGATTACTTTAGCAGGAGCTCCGTAGAACATACATGCGCAGGAGTCGATATCATTTTACAGTAGCGAGATCAGCTTCTTAAACATAATAAGAACATGTACGTAATTACTTTTTAATTAAAATGCTTTCAGCTACTTATAGCAATTTATTTGGATCGGGTGTGGTCGTGACGTCAGATAATTTATGACGTTACTTTGTTGTTCGACGTTTGCAAACGACTGTTAAGTGATACAAAAAGCTTCATATCGAATGGTGTACTCCGTTCAGAAACCACGAGGGGTCTTAGACTCGTGACATCTGACAGCTTTTTGACACGACAAGGACCGTCGGCCTACCGAGCGCCGCCTGGTGTCAGAAAAGGAATCGAAAATTCTTATTGACCGCTTTCGATACCACCTACGCCACCAGATGACGCTTTGTGTGCGTTGGGTCTGCCCCCTGGCGGCAGAAAAAATATCAAACACCCTCATTGAAACCAAACCTAACCAAAGAGAACACGTTATTATACTCCCAATTTACATATCACTGATTTACCGTGTGATAAAGAATTGAAATAACACTTAATTTAGTGGAATTTATTATTTATTTTTACGTTTATATTCAACTAACAACTTTGTATACGTGGAACTAATGGAAACTGAAACCTATTTGTTTTAAACGGAACCCCAAGTTAAAAGTAGCCTAAATTACTCCTTACAACATCAGCTAACTGTTATATACGGAACCTACACCAGAAAATAAATTTTTATATTGTCGTCCGTCTGCCCGTCTGTTTGTTTGTACCGGTTAATCTCTGAAACGGGTGGACCGAGATTGACCGGACTTTCACTGGCAGATAGCTGATGTTATTAGGAGTTACTTGGACTTTTTTTGTCTTAGTTTTCCGTTGAAAAAAATAGGGTTCCGTTTCCATTATTAGTTCCACGCAAAACGAAGTTGCGTGCACCAGGTAGTGTAATACTTAAAAATGTGTGGTGTGAACACGGAGCAGTGCAAGCATGGATCTTTGAATATTTTTAAAGGCAATAAATAATATTCTTAATCGACAAAGGATCATATAGAGTGATTTACCGGCAGGTACGTCATAATAATATTATAATGTAAAAAAAAATATCAATATATTAATAAGCTATCGTGCATAAAAAATATATATACTTATTGGGTAAAAAATATAGAGGTGCAAAATAATGAAATAAAAAAATTTGTTATAGTTTAACTGTGGGAGAGCCACGCTTCGGCACGAATGGGCCGGCTCGACCGGATAAATACCACGACCACCCAGAAAACCGGCGTGAAATAACGCTTGCGTTGTATTTCGCAGAGTGAGCGAGGTTACCGAAGGCCCAAGGGGATTTTAAGCACCAGGAACGCAAGTCGCAACACCAGAGGAGTTACAAGTATAACTCCTCTGGTGTTGCTAGTGTCCATCAGCCGATCAGTCTGCTCGTTTCCTGGTTAATTTCATTAAAAAAAACTCTCTACTCTTCAATAAGAGAGTTCTGAAATTGGAAATGTTTCAGAATAAATATTCCAGAATGTGTCAAGTACCAATGTACTTGACAGATTGAAAAAGAAAAAGAATTAAAATTACAGAAAAAAAATTGTAGTAACTAACATAAACTCAATAGTTTATGTTAGTTACTACATTTTTTTTTTCTAGTGAACATAGTTAATGGACTAGATAACCAGTAACCAGTGACAACACATAGGCGACATTACAGCCCGAATACCATGTCACATGCTCGTGAACGTATGAAGCTATAAAATGCACACAATTGTGTGCACTGAACTGGTTCTAATTATATAAACTTGTTTCTAATCATCATTATCAGCTAGCACCTGTATTGTAGCATATATTTTTGTACTCATAAGCGACTCTAGTCATTTTGACGACCTCTGTGGCTCAGTGGTTAGCTTTTTTTATTAGTTTAATAAAGTAGTTAGTTAGCCGCAGAACAAAAATGTATGGTTATTAAATATGTATTGTATATTATATTAAAAATCTATATCTAATGATAGTCTAAAAGTTTTAAATATACTTCCCGTTGTCTGGTCTCTCCAAGTTCCAACACATGTTCTTTCGGATACTTACAACGGGGGCCGATTGATGTGGTGTGAAGTGTCCTTAGATATTATTATTATTAATTATATAAGAAATCAAATAATACTAGATGTTGCCCGAGACTTCGTACGCAAAAGAAATATCGCCGGAACCGTACATTCTTCTACGATAAAAGTAGCTTAAGCTTTTAATCAGAGTCGAAATTACTACCATACCAAATTTCATCCAAATCCGTTCAGTAGTTCTAGCGTGAAAGAGTACCATACAAACTTTCGCGCTTATAATATTGGTAAGGATGTTATTCTCTAGTATAGTTTTAAAAGTTATATTATCGGCTGAATACTGAAATGTTACTTTAGTTAAGAGGCACTCAATCACAAACCCGTCTCGTCAAGCGGCAAGACCTGCGATTTAGGAGACCCCTAATTTTATGTGGCCTTTCAGTATTCGGCTGTTGGACTAATGAAATAGCTAGAGACTATTTGCAATCAATAAGAAAAAATAATTATTATAAATTAATTAATTAATTCCTTATTGGTTAAAAAAATTATTTTGATTAAAATATTTATTTCAAATCAAATTAAATTAACATGTCAATTTTGATTTCAGTCAGATTGATTTTGATTGATCAAATGGATCAGATTTTATCAATTTTCAACTTGTTACTCGTACTAAATAAATAATTTTGATATTAAGCTCTTGCAGCGTGTAAATAAAGAATGATTTAGTGTTATAAATGTTCGATTCCGTGGCCGCGTGTCGCAACTCACAACTCCTGCGCACCTCTGCCTCATAAGTGGATATCTAAGAGATCAGTCCTAAATACCTTTAGGTGTGCCGTAGAGAAGTCATAACTTTTAAACCGCATAATATTCGGCAAAGCGTAGTCGCTATATATCGCAACGCAAAATTTACTTTAAAAATATCGAAGAAATCAGTCCTAAATATATAACCTAACGACCGACTTTAGGTGTGCCGTAGAGATGTCAATACTATCTTACCGAATAATCTTTTAAAGCACATTATTCGGCAAGGTGTAGTCGTAATTTTTACAACTTCGTAAAATATTTAATAGTTCAATAATAATATAACTTGGACTATGAAAATAGGTATGACAAAAACCCATCTCGGATCAGAATCTAAGAATCTTCTCTACTGCTCTTATAGGAAAAAGTCTGTATTAAATGGTTTCATATTAGAATCTTTCAACAAGATAATATCTATTAGGTATTTCAATTAATACAAAAAATTACAGCATCTTTATAGAACTTACAAAAAAGTGTATAACCTTTCCAAAATATGTGTGTATAATATAGTAGCAAATTTCTTTAAATCAGTTTTTTCCTTTCCTAGAACTTACTTAAACTAGATAACAAAAATTGAATACTTCAGTGGTAATTGCGAACTGTGACTTCGTGTACTGCTCCGGAATATAGAATCGAATACCTTTAATGTGAAGCGAATACCGTACCGAATATAATATTACCGAATAGTCGGTAGCTTGTACAATGTACATCCCTCTAAAGGTGGAACGGATCAATTTGCGGCGCGCGCGCAAATTGAAAATCATCCTTATCGAAAACTACAGAAAATTAAAAATATACCGCAGGCGAAAGATTTTTTTAATTATATTCTTTTAAGGCTTTATCAAGGTTTACGTTACCTTTAGCAGCGTTAGTGTAATTACGACCTTTTTGGTAAAACCATGGTCACGAGAGAAATGGCGGTTTTTTCTGGGATGATAATCACGTTAGCTATAAATTTGTATTTTATACTAGCTGGTGTCCGAAACTTCATTTGCGTGGAAGTAATTGAAATTGAAACCATTTTTTTTAATGGAACCCTAAGATAAAAGTAGCCTAACCCTAAGTTACTGTTTATAACATCAACTATCTGCCAATGAAATTCCGGTCAAAATCGGTCTAGCCGCTTAAGAGATTATCTGGAACAAACAGACAGGCAGACAAAAATAAATAAATAAATTGTTGGTGTAGGTAGGGAATATTCATACGTATTTAGTGCTAAGCTGTTATTTTGAAGTTACAGACAGTCATTTCAATTTTATATATTTGTATGTATAGATTATTGTCATATATAAAATAGAAACACACAGTTAAAGTTAACTGAACAATAATAATTTATTTATCAAACCAATTAAATAATTTAAATAATATAAAGATTCAACATTGAATACCTGATGTGATGTATTCAATGTTGAACCTTGATGTGTCAATTCAAATATGAAATATTTTATTAGTCGTCTAAAAGGATCTATTAACAAAACAAGGACTCTATTCTAATAACCCGTCTATGTAGGCTTAAGTAACTTGTTCTTTATGCAGAACTCACGAATAATATGCCAAGATTTCAAAGCAACACCCAAGTGGGAGTTTTGTAATTTTAAATGCCAATTTCGCTATGCTAATTAAAGTTAATCATATATTAAATATCATTCTATCCCTCTAGTTCTTTGTGTTAACGAAAGAGAAGGAATGATGTTTAGACATGCGATAATTTTGGTAAAGATGATGTTAGTTGGTTAAATGGCAACTTAAATGGAACTTAGATATTGTAAAGTTAAATTACCAAATTCTAATTAGCTAAATATTTCTTATGGAACATCTACATTAGCTATACTTATATTATGAAGAAAAATATTGCATTGTTTGTTTGTTTGTTTGCATTTAGTAGGCTCTGAAAGTACTTGACTGATGTTGAAGAAATTTGTCACAGATATAGAGTTGACCACGGTAAAGCACATAGGCTACTATTTATCGTGGCAGAATGTATGATACCCGCACCCGGCAACATCAGAGTGCTGTGTGAGTTTTTCTTTTCGCATTCGATCCTGAGCGTGTTTGGCGCTTACTAGGAATTTGTATGTGATTTGACCTAGTTGTCGCGATTGCAACTAGGTGGCGCTGTACAAATCACATACAAATTCCTAGTAAACGCCAAACGCGCTCAGAATCGAATGCTAAAAGAAAAACTCACACTTAGCACTCTGGTAGTTAGATATAACTTTCAAACTAGAATATTGTCCGGTTCGCTTGGATACAAGAATAAACTTATTACTTATTCTTATGAAAAACCTATATTGATTATGCATCTGATTACAGATAATTGTAGTCTAGAAATCCAGTCTGTAATTAGACGGTGTTGCGTTATATTCTAGTCTAGACATTGAAAATGTCTATAAATTCAAGACAAAATGTTGGTTTCCTTTATAAATGCAATTTAACGGTGTTTTTTGTAAGCTTTTACTTATTGTTATGCATTTTTATCGCTACTTCATAATTTGTAATGTCATACTCGACACTATATTACGTATTCGATTATAATTAATTTAATTTAAAAATTGTCGCTGCTTACTTTATCAAGCGACAGAAACAATATGCAAAAAACATGCAAATATGCTATCTAACACATATTAACAGATTGTCCAACAGGGTCTAAAAGAAGATACTCAAACGGAAGAAACTCAGTAAATCCGAAACTGACTATGATTACACATTTCAATTTATATTTTAAATTTCATTCTTTTTAATGGTGATTATTACCCGACTACGGCGCAGACAAAAGGATAATGATTTTGGCAGTCTATGTATGTTTGTTCCACCGTAGCGCCTGAACTACTGATCCGATTATAATAAATGAGGTGTCAATAGATTCGTAATAATGGCCCGGGTAATATAGGCTACCTAATTTACATAGTCGGGTTATAGTTTTCATAAAAATATAGAATTTTTAGATATTGATAAAGTCCTTGGAATATTATGTTAGATAATATGTTATTCGAAGACTCGGTACCTTTGTTAAGTTTCACGTTAACTTTCTAAAGTTTCATGTTTCTAGAAGCATAGAGCTTGAGGTAGAAGCTCCGGTATTAAGGCACAAACCCCGTAAGATTTTTTAACGAGAAGCTAGTGAAGGGTGCTCTTTCTATATTTGACAATATTCCAACAGATGGCGCGTTAATTTAGTTATGACAATTTTACTTGAATAAATTTTCATAATCTTTTACTTTTGTACAATATTAGATTATACATTTTTAAAGCATAATTAATTAAAACATTGTCAGTTTTAATATTGTCATGAGGAGTAATGAATATAATATAATTTTAGACTAGATAGTAAATATTTTGAATAAAATACTACTAGTTTTAAATGTACAAAACATTAGGTATGTTTTGTACATTAAATTAAATAAAAATACTCATGTAACATAATAATGTTACAGTATTTTTATTATTTTTAAAGGAATAGGTACCAAAAAATATCTTATTATTAAAGTAAAAATAACGAACAGAATTTTGTAGCATATAGCAATAGTTTTACTACTCAATACTAGATGGCGCTAGGCGTAGCAATATTTAAGCGAAGTGCTCCGCATATTAGTACGATGAACATAAGATCATGCTTAGGTGATTTTATCTTTTTCCTTTTCGATCTCAATAATATTAATAAATTTATATTATTCGATTTTAATAATGTTAATAAAGTATAAATTAGAAAAAATGCTTAGATTTTTTATAATGTTATTACCTATTAGTTGTATATAATATGTAACTACATATTATTACTTTCGGAACTAAAACTTAAAGTGATAGTGTGTATCCTAACGAACGGGCTAACTAACAAAAAATTGGCTTCATACAAGAATAATATGTACATTATTTAATTTAAATTAGTTTAGAAGCATAAACTTTCTTCAATATTTTACCTATTCCAGTTACCTACCTCACAACGGGAATATTGTAATAATAAAATAATATTATCTTCCCCTCTTAGATTTTGCATAAATATTTTGTTTGTATAAAGTACAATTAACTGTGGACGCGTAATTCATTAAAATATACTTAAACGATGAAAAAATGGCCGTGTAACATCGAATAAGGCGCACCAATTTACATTTTAATATGTAACTAACCTACTCAATGAAAATATTTTTTATGAATTAATTGTTTTTTTATTTTTCGGTCGTACCAAAAATATTTTTTTCTCGAAATTTTATAACATAATTATTTAATTACTAGCCAGAGTAAAGTACTTGCATTTTGTTGGTACTTTGTAATGATAAATGAAATATAAAAATAAAACACTTTTGACCTCCTATAAACAGTACGCTATGTTCAGTAGTATGAAATAATTTATGAAATTTATTTCCTTTGCAGCCACTATAATATATTACCTAGTATAATTATATAACTACGGTATTCTTCACTTTGAAATTTAATTTGTATTATCTGGACGAACCTTAAAACCCTTCAAAATTTTATAATAATAAATTATAGTACAAAAATACAATTTTAATGATATATTTTAGGTAATAACGTATTTTGTAATAATTACGCGTTCGTAATGAAATAATTATCAACAACAGTCTCTACTTTTAACTCGACATAATGTTGCAAAGTTATTCTGAATATTATAACGAATATATATAAAAAAAATTTTCATATCTTATCCTTTTATTTTAATATATCATACCGTAAATACTTAATCCGAATTATGATACTTACACTGACTTAATTATGATTATTACTAAAAACACAATATCTACAGCGAAAGTGTCTCACAAAATATATTATGTAACAAATATATTTTCTTATAAAAGTATGAGTCACATTACTATAACAAGAAAAAACTATTATTATAATAAGTCATAAATTAAATTACTAAAAGGTGTAAAAAGTTGGCGCGTGTCAGTCTCAATACGAGCATAAACAGTCTCCGAGATCAAGCGGCATTATTGTGACAAGAATGTACTGAGACAGATTTGCATTGCATTATGTTGATATCTCATGATGTGGGGAACATAAAATAATGAAAATGTTTAACAGGTGGAGCAAAAAATGATTGTGCTACCGTCGCGGCTGTACAGCTACGTGTGTGTGTGGTCGACACTCGTGTGTATATGAATGAAGGTAGCACGGTAGTGTTTTGGTTGTATAATTAGGTTTAATTTATGAATAATAATATTTATGGACGCTTCACACCACGTCAATCTGGGTCCCCCGCTAAGTATCCGCAGAACTTGTGTTACAGGTACCAGAGAACGGAAAGTTTATTTAATATTTTGATACTATACATAATATTATAATGAAATTTTTTATTACATTATACACAAAATTAAGACACGCCCATGGGACCCAGGAACACAGACCACTTTTAGTTCCTTCGGCGGTATTCCAACCCGTGACCTCCGGCTTGAGCGCCAACGCGCTAACCACTGAGCTACAGAGGTCGTCAAATATTAAGAATAAGGAAATGATGGATAAAGCAAGTAATTAACTTTATAATATGAATTGTATGAAGTAGGTTCATAATATTTTTATATAAAGCCTACTTAAACCAATATGATAGGACTGTAGAGTTCTAGGACATTATGCTGCCTACCTATCTCGGTAAATGGTTTTAAGTGGCAAAAAAAAAACAGTAGGTAACAGTACGATTAGGATAAAAATGTTCGTATTGTAATAAAAAGAAATATTTTTTTTTTTAAATACATATTTCGGTGTTACAAGTGTTACAGCGGCCTAAGTCCTAACGCTCTAATATAAATGGTGGGTTACGGTTAGGTACTTATTTAAAATAAATACTCTGCAATTGTAGGTACTGTGCCTGAAAATGATCTACGTTTTTATCATGACGTTAGTATTTGATAACGTGATAAATGAGTGACGTGAGAGTAAGCAGTATGTGGAGTCGCCGCCGCCGCCGGACGCGCCTATTGGTCAAAATTAAAATTCTATAAGGCGAGTGATAACAATGTGCAGTAATCGACGTCAAGTACGCACCGACGGCCGCATCGAGACATGAGAAAAAGTAGTAACGCGAATTGTGATGTTTGTAAATAGTGAGGTGGTGGCGGGCGGCGGCGGGCGCGGCGCGCGGGGGACGGGGCGGGGCCGCGCTGGGCGGGGCCGCCCCTCTCCGGCGCCGGCGCGCCGCGGCCCGCCGCCGCTCCGGGCCCAGTCCGCTCCGTGCTGCCGTCGCGCACGCACGCGCATGTCGCTCGCTGTCGAATCCGGTGATGTGAGGTGGCCCCCGCCGCTGCCGCAGCGCCGCGCGATTGACGCGCTTTTTTCGCGACTAAGTGTGCCAGTTGAAGGCTCGAGAGCCTTCGAGCCGGCAAGACGCCGTCCACCGTGGATTTGAGGTACGGCGCCATGGCGGCGACCACGTACATGCCGGGGGAGCTGGATCTCGGCAGCATCGGCGGGTATCACGCCGCTTCGCCGCGCAGTGCGGAGCCCGCCGACATGAAGTACCAGCACCACCTGCACGCGGGCGGCTCGCCGTCGCCCGGCGCGCCCGTGCTCGGCAACCCCTGGGCCTCGCTGCCGCCGGCGGACCCCTGGGCCGTGCACCAACATCACGCGCACGCGCACCAGCCTGACGTCAAACCTCCGGCGCCGCCGCACGACCACCGGCACTTGCAGGGCCACGGCTGGCATGCCCCCGTGGTCTCCGCGCACTACGGCGCCGGATCGCCCGTGGCGCTGCACGGCGGCTACCCCATGCCAATGCACCAGCACCACATGCTACGAGACGTGCAGCCTTCGCCGCACCCGCTGCACCACCATCACGCGCTGGAGCGCGACCAGCCCGAGGAGGATACGCCCACCAGCGACGACCTGGAGGCCTTCGCCAAGCAGTTCAAGCAGCGCCGTATCAAGCTCGGCTTTACGCAGGCTGACGTGGGCCTCGCGCTCGGCACGCTGTACGGCAACGTTTTCTCGCAGACGACGATATGCCGGTTCGAAGCCCTGCAGCTGAGCTTCAAGAACATGTGCAAACTGAAGCCGCTACTGCAGAAGTGGCTCGAGGAGGCCGACTCGACGACGGGGAGCCCGACCAGCATCGACAAGATCGCGGCGCAGGGCCGGAAGAGGAAGAAGCGCACATCAATAGAAGTGTCGGTGAAGGGCGCGCTCGAGCAGCACTTCCACAAGCAGCCGAAGCCGTCGGCCCAGGAGATCACGTCGCTGGCCGACAGCCTGCAGCTGGAGAAGGAGGTGGTGCGCGTGTGGTTCTGCAACAGGCGGCAGAAGGAGAAGCGCATGACGCCGCCGAACACGCTGGGCGGCGAGATGATGGACGGCATGCACGGCCACTACGGGCACGACGTGCACGGCTCGCCGCCTCTGCACGCGCACTCGCCCGCGCTGTCGCCGCCGCACTCCGGCCACTCTGGGCACGCGCAGCACGCGCCGCACGCTCCGCACGCGCAGCACGCGCAGCACCAGCTGCAGAGCGCGCACACGTTGGCGGCGCACTAACAGTTCGCCCCGTGGGCGCCGCCGCGGCCCTACTACGCGGAGCCGCACTAGCGCCCGCGGGACTGTACATAGCCGGCACGAGCCGGCGCTCGCGCTGTACATAGTTCGCGAATGACGAGTTTGAGTTCTTTGAGTTGACGGGCCCAGTGGTGTCCGAGTGAGTGCCGCCGAGTCGCCGCCGCCGCCCGCGCCGCCGCCGGCCGCTCGGTAAGTACGCGACCCCGGTCCGACCGGCTCCGGCGGCCGACGATCTTGTGAGAGACGATTTCATCGAATTTATTTATAGATTATACTAAAATTAATGACGCTAATACGGACCTGCCGCCGTAGGGACTGCCGGCTCGTGGTACGGTTTGAAACCGAAGCCGTCGATACTGTAAATTGTGGCTAGAGACGGTCGAAGTGCACGGACAAATCGGGTCGGAGCTTCGTTTTGTTCCGGTAATAGGATTGAGTCAATAGGTGCAATTTTTATTTTAAGTGGTCGAAGAAACTCGGCGATGCGGCGCGGTGCTGCGCGGCGGTGCGAACGTCGTGCGGCGCCGCGCGGCTCCGCTTCCGTAATTTATTAAAATTAAGCAGACACGATGCCAAAATGGTTTTATTCCTGTTTACTAATGTTTTGTTGTTTTTTTTTCTTTTATGTGTAATTGTGGCCAAGTCCGGTACTTAATTTTGTTTATAAATATTTTTTTATATAATGTATCGTCAATGTAATAACATCTTTGCAAAAATTACAAAGAATACGATGTGCGAAGTTGAGTGCGCCCCGGTCGCCCCGAACCCGTGTTTTGTTCTCAGATTTTAACACTCATAGAAATGTTTTAGAATCATTTTTTTTTATGAAAAAGTTAGTGCTACTGTGTTGTTACTGCTTGTGTCGCTCTACCTAGAGCCGGGGCCGCGGGGGCCGCCGGCGCCGCGCCGGCTCAAACCAAACTGTTGTAAATGTAATTAATTCGTTATTCTCAACGAAGTTGACAAGTTGAAATGTATATAACTGTATAGAGCATAATAGGTAATAAAGACGGCAGCGGTAGTGAACGCCTCTAGTAGGTAAATAATGAATAATTAGACTTAAAATGTTTTATATTATTATCTAAGTATTTAAATAAACCAGAGTAAATATTTTACACGGTCGTATTATTTGACTCAGGCCAACGAAATCCAAGTTCTGATAGGGAAAGGGATGTTTTTTGCGCGGCGCAGGTAGAGACGCGGGGACTCTATGTGTGTTACGTTTGCACGCTTTGTTTGAATTTATTTAGAGATTAATCACGAGTCACGATCGCGAACAGGTTGTACTTGTAACCTGCGCCTCGCAAAACGGTCTCCATTTCAGATTATAATAATCATAAAGATCTTTCACTTATGATTCAAGTTTTTCCCGAGAAACCCACTGACATACATTGCCACTGTTTATATAAATTTATAAACATACGGACATATTTCTATATATATTTATCAAAAAATAAGTAGACGCTTTTTCAGTGACGAGGAAACCCAGCATGGAAATAACAAAAACTTTTATTTATTGAATTTTTAACTCTACATGTTGCAAACTCTACAGTATCTGAATTATTCATAAGCTAATTTTATTTACTTACGATTAAGTTTTATTAAGCAACCGATAACATCTTAAAGTAAATATATTATTACAAATCGTTACGCTACTAAGATTTAATAAGTGAATACTAAATACTAAATGCTTGTTTAGTGCTATAATAATAGTAACACAATTTTAATGAGCAAGTCTTAAGTACAATTAAATTAAGCAAAACTGTGGTATTTCACGTTTCGAGCATTACGTGTTTATAGGTTTTAGGATTTATGTTATAAAATTGATAGTAATTATAACAAGGTGCTAACCTGGCACTTATAATAAATAAAATTAATTTAGATTCTGAACTGTCTGAAGGGTCTGTAGAACTTTTGATTTGAGTTTTTGTTAATTTTTAAGAGCTGTACATAGATTTTTAACATCTAATTGTTAGTTTATGAGTCAGTACATAGGGTCAAATAATTTAAAGTTTTAACTCGTTCCAAATAATATACTATTAGCATTCTTTGAAACAATATTAATAGGATAATCCAAAATTTCATTTTAAATAAGATGTTTAATCTATATTTCGTGTGACGAAAATTTTATACCTCCTATAAATAGTTTCGTTAAAATTAATGTAATGAACTATTTTTTAAATCCAATTTTTTTAATTAGCGAATTCTAAGTTTCTGAGTTAGAGTTCTACGATTACTTTTTACCCGACTGCGCCAGAAGGAGGCTTATGTTTAATATTATTATTTCGAATATAATTAACTTCGTATTACATGTACATAAAGTCTCTTACTTATATATGTATATTACCTTTAGTAGCTTTAATATTATATTTCGGTTTGCCTAAATGAAAATTAAGCAGAAAGTAAAAAAAATATGTAGAGTCATGATAAACCCTTTGAAAAGGTACTGTATGTCCACTACTTACATATGAAATTCTCTAGAATTTAGACTATAGACTCTAGTCTATGACATAAATCTACGTACATTACGTTAAATTTTACGTACGTTTAATACTACGTACACTACGTTAGAATATAGACTCTAGTCTATGACATAAATCTACGTACATTACGTTAAATTTTACGTACGTTAAATACTACGTACATTACGTTAGAATATTGACTCTAGTCTATGACATAAATCTACGTACATTACGTTATGAACTGTATACTATATATAACTGCATACGAAATAAACTGAAATCGCAACAAATCACACGGACAAACGTATAAGATTAGTAATATATCGTGGTGTTTCTGTAGAAATCAATCATAATTTTATTTACGGCGCGCGCTCCCTGCGGTGCTACATTTTGGTTACGGCGTTGTAAAATTGATTTATCGACATAAAAACCAGACAAAACTGACCTCCGGCTAAATTAAATGCAATAAACGTAAAAATATACGTTTCATAGTTCTAATTTAGTATAAATTATCCGGATTTATATTACTATATTAGTGACTGGCCAGATTTTGTAGAGTTCTGTTTTTTTGCCCGCAGTTGGATTGCGGTTAAAAATTCACCGTTGAAATAAACTACGATGAAATCCATTTAAATATATAGAGAATAGCATATTTGTTTTCCCCGTTTAGGTGCGGCGGTCGGCGGTCTCATATGAATACTGTCAAATGTTGTTTACACACTTAAATAAACAAACAAACAGTTATGATAACAGATAATGTATGTATAATTATACATCATACATATTGCATACATTATATTGTCATACATTATATTATCATATGTAACCCACTTTTATCACTTATTCTCTGACGAGAGTCGTTGTCCGCTGATTGTTACATTCTATCCGACTACGGCGAAGCCAAAATCTTCTGAAATCGGGAGTGGCGTAACTTTTTCTTGTATGAAGATTTTCTCTATCAAATGTACGATCCTATACTTAGTTTTGAAATCACTGCTTTTAGAATAAAATTAAATCTTCAATTACAACAGTCTACGTAAAAATTGCCTATTACATGAAAGTGTGCTAGAATTATCTAGAATTATAGATTTGTACTCGCTATATTTAACATAATATTACAACAGCTTATAATGTTTTCATTCTATTTTTTTAAAGAGTTTACTTGCCGCAAAGTATATTTGCCCGTATTTTGTGACCCCATATTAGTATAAACATTTAGCATTCAATCAAAAGGCACACATTTTTTTATTAGAAGTATTACCTACCAAATAGATAACAGTTTTGTTTCATGTATATAGGCATTACTTGTACAGTTTTTTAGTTGTTTCAATTACTTTTTGCATTAAACTTTTCGGCACAGAATTGCGTGCAGTTGATAAAACGCTACTTTTGTAGCGTTAACTTTATACGCAAGATACAGCCCCTATATTTGCCTAGGCAAAATAAAGTCATATTTTGCCTAGGCAACAACACAGGAATATACAATTAAAACATAGGAAGTGAGACTTTTATCAAAGTAGGTATGCTACAAAAACGACTCCATCAGCCAAGGACGAGCACAAACAATAAAAATAATTAAACTTAATTATTTATTACGTAGCGCGTACCTCATTAAAGACAAAAAAAGGGTTTTATTTTTGAAACCGCAATAAAAATATCCGTTACATTTTAAGTGAACTTTTTGTTATATTTTCGGATGTATCATCTATAAAAACTCGATGCGTAGAACGTAAAAATAATTAGTTTGGAGAATAATATCTTCTAAATTAGGTATAGTTTTAGTCAAGTAGAATAGATATTTAGTTCTAACAGAGCCTCTTTAATTATTATACTTAAATTATACTAGTTTTAAATGCCGTTGTAAAAAACCTTCATATTAACTACAAACGAACGACTTCGTGTAAAATCTCTTAGCTGCGCTTCTCTCATTTAAGAATTTGGGGTCGGAATCAGATAATCATAATTCGCTTAGTAAGCTATTTGTGTGCTATTTTTTAACAAAATAGTTGTATTGGTTTAGGCCTCATTAAAACAAATATTGAAACGTTCATATTCCTTTTTAACAGAGAGTGTGGATTTAGAACACTTTTATAACCTCAATATTATGATACATATAATAAATGATAATATAAAATATTTGCTAACAGAACAGGAAAGTACTTTTTTATAAATACACATGTTATGTTGATTTGAAAATTGTTTTAGATTCTAATCAAAATTCAGGGGCTTTACAAATCTTCCTAAATATAAATATGTATTGCAATTCAAATGTAAACGCTAAAACTCGAAAACAGCTGGACCGATTTGGGTATCTTTGGTCTTGAATTAATTGCAGGAGTTCAGGGAAGGTTTTTAACGGTCAGAAATATTAGAAAAATTGCGGGGAAAATACTAAAAATGACGCCATACTTCTCTTTCCATATTTACTGTTCAATTTGTCGCTTGTCTGTCATAGAAATATGTGCTTATATTTTGTCCGTTTGGTTTATTGAAATAATTGGCTTGCCTCAGTACATTGGTTAGTGTAGATGTAGACAGTTTAGGTGTAGATGTAGGTGTAGTTGTCGGTGTAGGTGTAGATGTATGTGTAGATGTAGGTGTAGATGTAGACAGTTTAGGTGTAGTTGTAGGTGTAGATGTAGGTGTAGTTATTTGTTTATGCCAGTTCACAGTTACAGAACAACGTGTGTCGGGACAGCTCGTATTTAATAAATATTACAAATGCAAATTATTAGATAGACACCTACTTATACTAAATGCAAAAATGGTTACAGATATTTTTGAATCACGTGCCAGATTAAGGCCCGAATTAATAAACCGTTCTCAAACTCGTTCTCAAGACCTTTCTTGGCTGAGACGCTCTCAAGTAACGATTAGCTTCTCAAGATGGTCTTTAATTAATAGTATGATCTCAAGACCGTATCAGTTATAACGCGATTGAGACCACGTACTCAACTTTCAAGCGTCATCTACACGATTAAGAACGAATGAAATAACGTTTCGTTTACACTTTTAAAAAGAGCGGCTTTATTGATTATACATTCTTTTCAATATTTATTTTTAAAAATATAATATTTAATAATATAAATACCAAAAAAGTTTAGTCTGTATGTTTTATATTGAAAAAAAAAAAACTGATTTTCATTCATTTTCACGTAGATAAATATATTTATTAATCTCTAACATATTATTCTTCTTCTTCTATTGGAATAGCCTCCCCTATAATAGGAGTTGCCAACGCTCTAACATATTAATATCCATATTTTTATAACTACGCAAAACGGAATGCGGATCATTGACATTCGACAAAAAAATCTTCTTCTTCTATAAAATGGCTCCTTAGTGAATCGCCAATGTCAAAGGTGTGGACGAAAACTTTGCCTTATGAGTGGGTTTTATGAATAAACAAGGGCACAGTGTACAGGAGGAAGTCTGTTGAATAAACTAAAACCTAGAACAAACACAAACATTTAGGGTCAGTACCCTAGTATTTAGGGTAGTAGGGTTTTCTTTTGTTAATAGGTAGGTACATAAAGGAGTATTTACAAAAAACAGAACAGATTTAAGGTCGATAGCGCGAGGAATTGTAGGAGGAGGGAGGGAATCATATAATGAGGATTGGTTTTTTGGACAGCGAAATAAATTTCTGCTGTCAAGTGTCAAGTCAAGTTACTTTTGTTTTGACTTTTATCTGTAGTATTGAGTGTTATTATTATAAATCAAATAGGTAATTCGTTTAGTGTAAATAAATAAATAAAATTGGACATATTTCTATAAAACTAGCAGAATGGTGCTTTTGCACCATTAACCTTAAAAATACTCCGTACCTTATGCCATACATAAGTACTTTCTTGAGTATTGTCTTAGCGATAAGAACGGTTTATTTATACGGGCCTTAGAACAGATCTAGTCTATGCAATAAGAAGTTACTTGAAATACGCTTTCAACTATAAGATACGATGACATGTAATTAGGCATATTTAAAGTTATTTTTGGGATATAATATTTAATATCATTAAAACAAAATTCAAATAAATTGTAAACACTTACGGAAAACATCGCGGGCAAAAACTACAGTTTAATATTAATACAATAGGAAAAAAAAAATCACATAAATGTTTTTTTTTTCCTATTGTAATGTATTTTCTGTTATTATATATTAATATTTTTGTTGAAACGGCTGTCAACAATCGATATACTAGTACAATGAAACTGCTAAACGATTATAATAATAATTGCAGTGCATACACAATTTGTGTCCTAAGTCTTTTATTTGTTTAGTCTATCATTTATCACTTATCGTGCCATAAATAATATACTATCTATATTATAGTATAAAATTACAATCTCACTAGTATAGAGAATAAGTATAAAATACGTTTGTACATTCTTGAAGTTGCTAATCACAAATATTTTGTTTATAATTGATATAAATCAATAATTATGAAGGCAAGAAACGAAATCATAATTTTATATATAAGAGGACTACAACGGTATAATTAGTTACTTCCAAGAATTTTAAGAAACATTACAAATACTACGAAAAAACACTTCGCTCACACACACACACACACACACACACACACACACACAGTCACACAGAAACTGCAAAACAAACAAATTAAAAGTACCTACCTACACTGGTGATGCCCACAACACATTTATAATATATCTAACTTTTGCCCGGGACTCCGCCCGCGTAAATAAAATATCCCACTGGAACCGTATATTTTCCGCGATAAAACGTAACCTATATCCTTCCCCGTGGTCTACTCTATGTCGGTGCCAAATTTCATGATAATCGGTCCAGTAGTTTTACGTGAGAGCGCAACACACTCACATTGACATTTATAATAATTAATTATTTAGTAAGGATTAAGTAAGGATAAGTATTATACACATTAAGATAAAAGGTGTTTCAGTGGTCTAAAATGAAGTGCAGCTTAAACTAAATCCAACCTGGTTAAGTTAAGAGTGTGTAGACGCATCTCAGACTTGTTTTGGTAAAATAAAAAATAACTTCTTGTCGACGCGAGGACGCTGTGCCCCCTTTCGTATCGCCTTGTAAGGAGGTCTCTCGTCCAAAAGTCCGTTTCGTCACATACGTCACGTCACAGTTTCACCTGTCACATGTGACGACGAAAAAATGGCCGAGGCGCGAAATGCGATGCACGTCACTAGAGAATAAGGCCTGCGCACGCTTTCATTTACGCAGCATAAAGCATGTTTCAGTCTATTCTATTTACATTTGATGTTTCATAGAAGTTTTTTGTTTTTTTTTTTTTTTGCTCGGAATCTGTATAATATATATAATCTGTATCTGAAATAATGAAATTAAAATATTTGAAAAATTCTATAGATAATTCAATATATACTTACTTACAATTACATAATCAGCATACACCTTGTGACTACGTTAATACATATATATTAATAATGCTAATCAATATTATTTCCATGAAAACATTAACTTATTATTTTTATTAAAAGTAAATTATAAAGAAATATATACAATATTTAGACAAGCTTAGTATAGAAATTAGAAAAAAAAATCTTAATCTTAGGTCCCTATGCAAAAATATAAAAGAATACAATAAGAAATTATTTCAGTATTTATTTTGTAGATGGAAGTAGAATAGGAAAATGTACACTAGAAATAATTATCCATGTATTAAAAATCTTTAGTAATGGTGACACTGTTTGTAAAATTAATGTGCTAATTTAAAGCTACATTTGTTACATCACTTTTTGAAAGATTTAGACACGTAACGGTGATTTTTTGTACAAAATTAAAAAATGCAACGGTTTTAACGAAGGGGCCAATTCAAAGAACTTTAAAGCTATTATTAAACGAGGTAACACGTCGAGTATTTGGCTATTTTTTGTACCTACTACCTACCTACCACACAATCATATTCCTATTAGGTACAACATTCTGAAAGTATTTTAAACATTTTAATACTTTGATAAAATTCTTTCAGGGATAGGTTTGAGACTTATGGTATCGTTTTTTACATGTTACGTAGGTACATACAGACACATACATCCACAGTACGCATGTGCAAACAATAAAGTGTGCGCCCAGGCTAAGACGCAATGACATTCCCGGGGTGTAATGAAGCGCGTCGCGCCGTACCTCGTAGTGAAGCGCCGTACCTCGTAGTGAAACCTCACAAAACCACACAAACAACTCCTCAAGTGATTATATATAGATAGTACATAACAATATATACAGTACAACGACAACGCCTAGTACACACAGCCTGCATGTACAGTAGAGAATCAAGACACTGCCTACAAGTGAAAAGGAATTTATTTCTCATGACAACATATTTTTTTACTTAACATAGCTGGTGACTTTTACATACACTATTTTTTTACTGTTAAAAATTTGCTCTAATTAACCTTAAAGTGTATTTTTGTTTTTTTACATAATTTTAAAATTTAATCTACAAAAAAAAATTACAATTACTGAACAAATCATTGCAATTAACTAATAATTATTTTGTCAAATCTACCAATTTAGTAAATAATTATGAAATAATTTTTAAATATTCATGTGTAAAATCATAATATTATACATTATGATAACATTAATTAGGCTTACAATAAGCATCGATCGCGTTGAAATCTTTTACATGAATAATTTGTAATAACCGATATTTTTCACCGTGGAGTGTATATGAATAAAATACAACTTTATCTAATGAATTAATGATTTCCTTAAAATATGCGTAGTAGTGTACGGATTCGTTATATAAAAAAAAAATAATGTAATGCAAACATTTTTGAAAACATAGAAAAGCAATGAAATAGTTTTATCGAATTCGATTGGTCCAAAGTCGTGGGAAATTATCCCAGTAAGTGTCATAGACTAATCGCTTTAGGTGTACCTACAGACATTGTTCTTGTAGATCCTGATTCGTACATTTTACTAAATACCTACCTGCATAGACTTATCGAATACAACCAGTAGCTATGTACTTACTACTTACTGATAGTATTCGATTATTAGTCTTCGATATATTTCTGTATTTGTATAGGGTTTGATTTATACATTTTGTCGTCTTGAGGCTAAAATGTTTTAACAGCAGGTTTAATTTTATTGGCAAAATATCTTCCATTTGGGCGTCGCAACCCTCACGGTTTTGAGTGTCTTTTGTATACAATGTGACCATTCTTACACTTTTAACGGCTGGTTGTCGATAGAAGGACGAACTTTTGGTGTTGTGTTTTACGTCATATTATAGGCAATGTCATCAGAAATTCAAAGGATGTAAAAAATATTCAATTAAATAACGTAAAAAAGGAGTTTTTTTGTCGATAAAATTAAGCCTGCTGTTAAAACATTTTAGCCTCAAACGACACAAAATGTATATATCAAACCCTATACAAATACAGTTATATATCGAAGACTAATAATCGAATACTATCAGTAAGTAGTAAGTACCTAGCTACTGGTTGTATTCGATAAGTGTATACAGGTAGGTATTTAGTAAACCTATACAAATACAGTACTATCTACTGTTAAAATATTTTACCCTCGGGACGATACACACTGTATACCTACTTAAGAACTTGGTACTCCTTAATATTAATAATATTTTATTAAAATTCGTTACGGGAAAGGAATAAATTTTGAATTTATCAAATTTAGGAAATTTGATAAATTCAAAATGTATGTAGATATATGATTTTATAAAATATAAAATTGTATTTGTTATAGTTTTTGAAGTTTATTATGAAATTCTATTATATTTTATTCCGTTTATAGACACAAGCTAGTAGATACATAATATGTGGGTTTCATTAGCTAAAATAGTAATTGCTTATTATCATTATTTTCATTTTTTACTAAAATATTCATTTAATGTTTCATCTCTAAAAACATTAATATGTGGAGTTATTATTTTAATAAAAAGTTAACAATATAGACATTAAAGAGCGTAGACTCTAGAATGGACGCTTGGGGCACTCCCCAACAAGTATTACAGAACAGTACCATCGGTTACTAAAATTGTAAATAAGGTTGTCTATTAGAGGTTATATATATATATCAATTTTAGACATTTCAGTGGGTAGTGCCCAAAAGCATTTTGTTTATGTTACCTAATGATCAGTTCACACCACAACGAGACGATACGCTACGCGGCGCTAGCTATTCAAAATTGAACTTTACTTATTACACAAATGATACAAGTTTCATATGACACTGTCATACACTGCACACTCGCATCCTTACAATAAAGCAATTCTTGTGTAACGAATACAGTTCAATCTTAAAGATGCAGCCCCGCGTCGCGTATTGTCTCATTTCGGTGTAAATTGGTCCTTACATGATGTTACTAAAATATATGTTATGGTAGCTCTAGTTTCTCTAACGTGGGAGGATAGGTAGTAGATAATGGGAAAATACTATTTCTTCATAGTACCTATCTATATATATTACTAGCTTTTACCCGCAGCTCCGCTTACGTAAGTACCCACGGGAACATTGTACTTTTTCGGGATAAATGTATGTTTTTTAATCCAGCGCCTAAACTACTACCATACCAAATTTCATCGAAATCCGTTCAGTAGTTTTTGCGTGAAAGAGAAACAAACATGCATCCATCCTCTCAAACTTTCACATTTTTTAATATTAATAGGATCATTACATAATATATTTATTTTAATTCATAAAATATAATAAGCATATACTCAATTTAATTAAAATTGTACAGTTACAAAGAAGTTACAAGCTTAAACCGAAGATTAAAAACCTTTGTACGGCAGACGACCTCTGGGGCTCAGTGGTTAACGCGTCGGCGCTCAAGCAGGTTCGAACTCTGCCGAGGGAGCTAAAAGTTTTCAATGTTCCTGGGTCATGGATGTGAGTTAAATATAATTTATAATTTAATAAATATAACAAATATATATGTATAGAACCAACAAATATTATACTGTCTGGTCTGTCCCGCTGTCTGGTCCCCGTAACACAAGTTCTTCAGATACTTAGCACGGGCCAGACTGACGTGGCGTAAAGCGTTCACAGATATATTATTATAACATTTAAGAAACCTACCTTTATAGTGTTTTGTTATAATGTAGACTACATGTTCGCTGTGAGCTTTTTGTAGCCACTACAAGAGTGTTTTGTGACTTACTATTTTCATGACCCAACAAGTCTCTTCTAAATCTCATTTTTAGCAAGGAGGATCCAACTATGCAAAGATATTATCTAATTTTCGAGGTATTTTCTTTTGATATTATATAAATGAAATTATTATTCTTAAATATATCATTCTGGCAAACCAATTTTCCTATGGTATTACGGTAGCCTTTCTTTCTTAACTTTTAATTTGAGTTACAAAGTAGCAGAGCATGATGTGGTTATTTTAAATTAGTTTTGTAAGTCGTCGTCTACCAATAGTAGGTGATGTAGGTGATGATGATGAACAAATATTTGAAATGGTTACAAAATATCCACAGTTAGGTTGTTTGTAACCCGCGCGAATGTCGGCGCGCGGCAGGTGCGCGGTTATCACAGTCCTCGGTTTGGACGTAGGGACACTTTGATTCATGTGTTTCAAGAGACAAATTAGGAAACATATTTTAAAGAGTTTTATCGCGGGTAGTAAAATTTAAACGATATAAAACATCTAATACAGTGCTTGAACAAAAAAAAAACAAAATTTATTCTTACTTGATAAAATTTGACAATCACTTTTGTAATTAATGTAATTGTAAATGTTTTTTTATAATATATCTATAAAATCCTTGATTAAATCTAATGAAATAAACATGTATAATATAAAATATATAAATAGTAATTCATTTATGTTTTTGCAGAGAATGTTTCCAAGGCCACTTAAAATATATGACTATATTGTTATCATGGCTATAAGTATAATAAAATACAATTCTAATATCATGCTGAAGGCTAATTTAATTAAATTTAATTATTTAATAATAATAATAATAATATCTATGGACGCTTCACACCACGTCAATCTGGCCCCGTGCTAAGTATCCGAAGAAGTTGTGTTACAGGTACCCGAAAACGGGAAGTATATTCAATACTATTATACTAAACATATATCTAAAATTTTTATCATATTATACACATATTAAATACACATCCAAGACCCAGGAACACGGAAAAACTTTTTGTTCCTTCGGCGAGATTCGAACCCGCGACCCCCGGCAGACAGAGGTCTGGAGGACGCGACAGAGGTCGTCAACTACAACTACAACTATACAAAGCTACCTGTACTATTTTTGTTATAAGAGAAAAGAGAAAGAATATATTTTTTTGTTATTTTGAAGTCGTAGTAGGTATCCACATTTTTACCATGCTCAATATCAGTGTGAAAGTAAAAGACAATGACAATATGCAAATCCTATGAAAACAAACTGAGGAAAATGTCCCACTGTCCACAGTTAGCGTGGTCACCGTTAGTGTTGATGTCAATTTATAGGAGCCCGGGCGACGTCCCGCGGCGTCATATCTTGTCCTCGAGTGTCTGATACCTTGTGCCGAGCCGAGCCACGCATACATTCACATTACACACACCTACACACAAACTTATACATACATTATAAATATACGCAGTCCACACACACTATTTAATCCGTATATCGCACGGGAACTGTGCATTTTGTCGCTATAAAAAGTAGCCTACGTGTAATCCAGGCTAAGGACTATGTGTTTAAAATTTCACTCAAATCAGTTCAGCAGTGTGAAGGACAGTCAAACCAACAACACGTACAGGTGTATATTTGCATTTATAAAGATATATGTTAGTGTGGTAGCAACAACCACACATACACACATATACATACACAAATACACAATTACAAACTCATCATATTTAACTAAATTATGATGCTTTATAACTCATAAACTATAATTAAAATCCTTTGTTCTTTTTCGTGGTAATATTAATTTTTGAATTTCCTAATAAGTTTATATAACAACTTCTATAATTACTAGGAAAATATAAAATACCTAACTATACGAAATTATGATTCACTCGAAGATTTTTACGGTCCAAAATGAACGATAACTTTAAAAGTTTTTGATAAAAAATTCAATGTTTCTTCTACTACCTTCCAACTAGAAAGCTAATGAAGACACTTACTATTTAATTAATTTGGTATCACTTCATAAAGTTTTGAGGTAAGATTTAATGTTAAACGTTCTGTGATAATGTATTTACTACTCTGATACCACAGTTATGAGTTAAATACTATTATTAAGACCATAAAATAATAAAACAGTTAAATAATAAACTATTATTTAACTGTTAGCACCAAAATCGATTAATTAATGCGCTTAATTTAATTTGTTACATACGAGACAATTTACAATAAAGTGTAAGCCACAATTTTCAAAAAGTGGTTTATAAATAAATTGGAACTTGGATGCTTTCTTAAGCATCTTTCTTGGAAACATCAAGGGCTAGAGAAATGAAAAATAGGTATTTGTATAATCTATCGCTGTCCCGCAGTGCCCGAACAAGCTGACTTCAACTGAAAATACCTGTTAAAAGTACAAAAAATCAACGATTCGTAGTCCCCTGATTCCTTCTCCAAAACTTAACCGATTTAAGTACTTTTTTTATTCACAATTCAAAAAGGCTTGAACTGTGTGTCCTGTGTTTTAATTTTTTTATATAATTTAGTCAAATTTGTTTTCTGGATGTTTGAACACAGCGGAAAATCTGGCCATTTTTTTTAAGTTTTTGAACGTCCATAATATCTCTTAATAATAAATTTATGAAAAAAAGAAAATCATAGGGGCATGCTAATAGTATCCATAAATATTCAAGAAAAAAAAATGTTACTCTACCGGCATAATCCAGGGAGGAAACAGGGGACGTTTGTACGCTTTTCCATACATTGCGTGGCCCTTCCGTTTCCGTTTCCTCTTAAAATCCGCAGTAGACTGACGTGATGGACTAAAAAGTAATTCTTTTCCGACAATAATCATTCCAAAAAAACCCACTAGAATTTTACGATTAAGATAAATTAAAAGATAAACTGCCAATTTTATATTTTAAGGTGTCAAGATCTTAGCTGTCTTATGCATTTTAATTTCCATTAAACTTAATCATTATATGTTATATATAAATTAATATATTTATGTAGCGTTACTTATATTAATATCTTTACTGGCGTTGCTTTTTATTTGAATTGACACACTAAGTTATATTTCTATCGTTACGATTTATTCAAGACTAGCTGTAGCCCGCGGCTCCGCCCGCGTAAATACAGCATCCCAAAGGAACACTGTACTTTTTCGGAATAAAAAGTAGCCTATATTTTAATCCAGAGCCAAAACTACTACCATACCAAATTTCATCAAAATACGTTCAGTAGTTTTTGCGTGAAAGAGTAACAAACATCCATCCATACATCCATCCTCACAAACTTTCACATTAGTAGGATGCAAAAAGTAAATATTCAATAATTTGAAATATCTTTTTATATTTATGTTATGTTTGTGTTTATTGTAATTTGTATCACGCAAAGCTAACTAAACGTGGGTAATGTTTTTTATGTAATGAAAAAGAACATAAAACAGTAAAATGTATATACAATTAGTATTGAACTACACTTATTGTTTTTATTGATATACTTATAAAATCTTTGACATAACAATTCATTGTACCTAACTGGAGGTACAATGAATTGTCAAAGATTTTACAAGTATTTGTGCAGCAGAATGTATGGAAAAACTTTTGATACAAATTCACAGTAGTCCAAAGTCTATTATACTCTATCCCCCTTATTACACACACCCCTTACATATCCCCCTTACACCACGGATACCGTAATTCATAATGCTGTCTTTGTCAGATACGTTGGAAAAGCCACTTGAGAGGCATAGACAGCAACATGGATTAGCGTATCCGTGGTGTAAATATTTTTATTAATAAGGGCGACATGTCTAATTGAGCTATCATAACTTCATCCAGTAACATAATAATAAACTTTTTGCCGACCTCTGTGACAGTGGTTGATCACGTGAGTGCTCAAGCGGGGGTTCGCGGGTTCGAATTCCGCCGGAGGAACAAAAATTTTCTGTGCACCTGGGTCATGGATGTGTATTAAATGAATTAACTTAAATATAATATTATGTATAGTATATAAGTATTACGTAAATATACTTCCCGTTGTCTGGGCCCCGGAACACAATTATTGGACCGCTTAGCACGGGGTCAGATTGACGTGGTATGAAGCGTACATAGATATTACTATTATTCTTAAAATTGAGGAAACCAGCTTGTATTTAGTTGTAATCTACTTTTGTTTAGACAAACTTGTTATGTCTTCCTCGTTCCTCGATACTCAAGGTCGGTGTAGTATGGGTAGGTGTAGGTAATTAGTTGACGTATTGGCCTAACGACTTCCTTTCAGGCCCTTTAGCCAAGATGCCATGTATCGCGCGTTATGTCAATCTCATATATTTTCAATTTCGACGATCGTCATTGTAAATAACGATGGTATATTGGCTAGGCCCTCAGGTTTATAATCTTTTGGTAAAACGAATTAGCTCTTAAGATATAGCCCATGAGTTTTGTAGTGTGTAAAACGTTTGGTGATAAGAAAGAACTGTTACACCTTATCACGTGTCTTGCAAAAGTTATGAATCGATTTGCCATTGGCATGGCGATATTGTCATTTATCAGATAAAACAAAATTTGCAGCACCTTAAGGTTTCTCGCCCAGTAGATGAAGATATTTACCGTGGGGACGATCAATCTTTATTTGAAATAGTAGTTTCCACTTTATTTCGCCTTACATTTAACACTGTAGTCTTCTCGTGACCTAACCAGTGTAGTCGTATTCTGTGCATCTAAGTTTCCCTAAAAGCTAGTAGCTAAGTAGCTTGTTGATTGGTCTGTCACTCTGTATATAGTAATTCTAATTACTCCCACGCCCACGCGTGGTGTAGTGTATTGATAATTAATTATGTATTCATACAGCCGTTCGCGGTTACTGTCACTCCTGATGTATGGCGTTTAGAATTCCTACATTACTTGTTCAATGCATAGATCATGACCTTGAATAATGCAAGGTAGTCACGAGCTGTAACATGTACACGCGCTGGATTTGTGATTAAATGTACACTTCACATTTTTTACATAAATATTATTTATGTATTTTTGACAAAATCTTGCCCGCGACTTCGTACGCGCAGAAGAAAATCTCGCGAGAACCGTACATTTTGCCGCAACAAAAAGTAGCCTATGTCTATCCACGTGATCTACCCTATATCTAGATCAAATTATATCAAAATCGGTCCAGTAGTTTCTAAGCTTAGTAATAGTACTGTTCTCTACAAAGTCAAAGTCAAATAACTTTATTCAGAACTAGCTTTCTCCCGCGGCTCCACCCGCGTAAATACAGTATTCCACGGGAACCCTACATTTTCACGCGATAAAAAGTAGCCTATGTCATTATATATATGTGTATTATATCTGTGACAAATTTCATGATGATCGGTTAAATAGTTTCTACGTGAAAGAGTAACAACCAAACAAACAAACTCACGTTCACATTTATAATATTAGTAAGGATGTCTACATGATGCCTACCACCGGTTCGGGAAGTAGCCCGGCGAGAAGAACCGGCAACACCAACTCACGCGGCGCCATCTTTTACCAAAAATATGGAAAATTGCTCTTGAAGAAAAAGTTTAATACAATGAACATTGTATGTGTTAACACAACACATACAATGTTCTAAATTCTAGCTCCCCAACATAAAAAATAATGATCCGTGCGAACATAACTTTCACTTGTGCCTCCTTGGCATATTATTTACATTTCCATCAAAATTATTACAGCCAAAAATGCTTACGTGTAGTGTAAGTCATGGTGCGTAGAGAATACAATGAAGCAGTGGTTGAACATTATTTATACTACATAATACTACACAATACTCAAGAAAAGGGTATAAAAATGTGTAAATGTGTATTTGAGAAAATCTTATTTCCATATGTTTAACTTGAAAGTCTGCATCTCTAACTCATTATGGACTAGTACTTTTGGAGATACGTGGCAACATAAAAAAGCGACAAACACCGTCTCCTTTCCGTCGCGGGTAAAAAGCGACAAACGCCATCTCATGCTAAACGCTTACACCGTCTCCTTTCCGTCGCGGGTACAAAGCGACAAACGCCATCTCATGCTAAACGCATACATCGTCTCCTTTCCGTCGCGGGTACAAAGCGACAAACGCTATCTCATGCTAAACGCATACACCGTCTCCTTTCCGTCGCGGGTACAAAGCGACAAACGCCATCTCATGCTAAACGCATACACCGTCTCCTTTCCGTTGCGGGTAAAAAGCGACAAACGCTATCTCATGCTAAACGCATACACCGTCTCCTTTCCGTCGCGGGTACAAAGCGACAAACGCTATCTCATGCTAAACGCATACACCGTCTCCTTTCCGTCGCGGGTAAAAAGCGACAAACGCCATCTCATGCTAAACGCATACACCGTCTCCTTTCCGTCGCGGGTAAAAAGCGACAAACGCTATCTCATGCTAAACGCATACACCCGCGACGGAAAGGAGATTTCCGTCGCGGGTAAAAAATAGTCAAAAACAAAACAGAAAACAAAAATGTTGATTCAAACATGTAAAAAACTATATACTTGTGTTTCCAAAACCTTAAAGCGATGTTTAACGAAAACTCAAACCTACTACTTATGAATACAATTTAGAAAATTTTAACGTAAACATAACAACATTTTCAAGTAGGTAACGTATGAGCCTAAGTTTTGATTCTCTGTAGTGTTCAACAACTCGGAACGAACCCTTCGCTGTAGTTATAATTACCTTAAAACATATTACTTTTTTTTATGATCTGATATAATTAAATGATATATTAGCTACCGGTTCTGTCCGCTTGATCCAAAACTTGGTGCCTGTTTCACAATCTTATAATAAAGTGCCGGAAAGCTTATTTGGAAGTTTTGTCGCTGCTTACTTTATATCGAGCGACAGAGACAACACATGCAAATAAGCTATGTGACACTTATTAGAAGATTGTGAAACTGGCTCTTAATACACAATACTCGATACAAAAACTCGCTAGTAGTTAATAAGTTAATAGTGAGTAGTTTTTTTTTAGTTTTGTGACTGAAATACCTAAAATCCTACCAAAAAAAATTGTTCAATCTGCTTTTTTGTCCTATTAATTATTATAATCTCTAAAAATTATAATCTACTAAAAAAATTTGAAATACAATTTTTTATTAATACAAAATATGTTATTAGTAGGCACTATCTAACAAACATAACTTGGTAGACTTACGCCCGAAATTAATAACGTATCTAAATTCTTAGATTGACTTCAATGTTAGATTCTCAAACAATAATTGACGAAAATTGACGTGAAGGTAATCATAGGATCATTGAAATATAACGAAATCTTGATCTCAGAAAGCTAAAATGAGATTCAGATACATTATTAATTTCGGGCGTTACAACATATCTAGCAGTTTGAAATCTTGAAGTTTCATTTCACCTGTTTGATATAAAACATAATATTATATTACTAGCAAGCCTATATATGTGGTTTTCCACATAATAATATGTAACTTTTCGCATTTTTTTTGAATTTGTTAATTGATTTGTCGTTAAACATAATTTTATGGTAAATAGCGATATGTTATAATTTTCACACGACAGCTGTATCGGCGCCATTTTGCATACAAATTGCCAAATTAGATCCAATCGGACACCGGCGGTGTGACGTCACTATTGTGCACAAAGATGGCGCTGTGATAGCGATATGGGGTTAGTTTATTATGGTGTGTTACAAAACGTAATGATTTACAAAATATTACTATAGAAGTTTCATTTAGTCTGTTATAATTATTAGGGTTTTTTTAACATACGAGCACCTAGAAATGAAAAACAAAATATAAGCTAACAATTTCTAAAATAACAATAATTATTTATTACACAAACAGTAAAATAATATACCGAGTTTACATTTTTATTGTTTTTGAAATGATTTTTAAAATGAAGTATCTCCGAAAATTAAAAAAAACTCGTTCAACCACTGAGCTACAGTCTAGAGAGCAGGATTTGAAAAGCTATTCCGTCGTAAACGATTAGGTTAACAAGATGTGACGTTAATACGTTTATTGGTCTAGTCTAGACCGCAGGAAACAAGTGAGCATCCTATAGTGACCTATCAGTCATCATTGAGTGTGTCTCCTCCGTATTACTGTCTACTGCCAATACTCTTAAATAGCAGACTGCGCACTTGGAACTGATTCCGTTTGGAGTGGTATGAAATGATGGAATTATTGCGGAGAACGAAATATATTTGCAATGTATGATTTGGAGTAACTTACCTTTAGCGCCAGGAAATGTTTCGACCTAGATGAAAAGTTAGGGTCAGCTCACACCGAAAAGCGACGCAGCACACGCTTTATAAGATAGCGATTACAAAATCAACTTTAATCACTACAAAATAAAAGATACAGGTTTCATTGCAAGGGTTCGAATTGCGAGCTGCGTCGCGCTGCGCAGCGCGGCACCGCTCTTGCAAGAAAACGTATATCTTTTTGAGTAGTGAACGAACTTACGTTTTGGAATCACTTAAAAAAAACACACTTCTTAAAAAGTGCAAGCCACGTCGCGTCTCGATGTGAACTGACGCTTACAAGCTATACTGATTTAGATTTTTTATGGACTGTTTCTACTATTTTTATCCCTAAAATGTTAGAAAGATACTTTACTACACAGTACACACCTAGTATTTGTTATTAGGGGGTCAGCTCACACCGAAAAGAGACTTGACTCGACGCGGCGCTGCATTGAAAGCTGCACCGGGCTGCGTAGCGCGGCGCCGCTCTGGCAATGAAACGTGTATCTTCTTGTGTACTGAATAAAGTTCAATTTTGAATCACTATCTTAGAAATGCAGTGCCGCGTCGTGTCTCGGTGTGAGCTGACGCTTACTCTCTTGTGTCTGAAGTCAAATGTCAAACATCGACAAGCGCATATTACGTATATTATAATACACTCATCAGCACATAATTAACGAAATCAAGTGAGCAATTAGTCGATCCGTCTCGGCCACTCTCGATTTCCATATACATAATGACATTGTTATCTGTTGTGACTTGCGGCTATCGTCTCCCACGCGAGTAGACTCGATACTAATTAGATCAGAATCGTTTCGCGGTTACTCGATTATGTATCGATTTTTATATATTTTTGATTATTTACATTTTGGAATGGCATAAAAATATGTACTGGGAGCTGCGTCACAGCTTATACTAGTACAGCTCTCAACGCTAACAACATAATAATTACATGAACTGTAGATACTAATAACGTTTCTTTATCTGATTTGAAAATAAATAAATAAAATAATTCTTTATTAAACTCTTTACTATCACTTATTCCTCTTTTGTGGCACACGTTGATAATTCATCATACTTTACTATTATTAAAAGAGGAAAAATTTGTTTGTTTGCTTGCATCGAATAGGCTCCGAAACTACTGGGCCGATTAAGATGAAATTTGGCACAGATATAGAGTATTCTGCTGGGAAGTACTTAGGTTACTTTTATCGCGTCAAAATGCACGGTTCCCCTTGCGCGTACGAAGTCGCGGGCACCATCTAGTAGGTACCTAATTAATACCTTTATTCTTTTTTAAATAAACCACATTAAGGAACGTGAAGCACCAATCGCTTATAAAACTTTGAATTAGTCCTCGATAACTTTTAATAGTTTGATATTTAAAATTTGACATTAATCGATTGCAAAATTCGATTTCGATATCAATATACTATTTAAATATTTTTTTGGTTCATTTGTATCCTTGGCTAGCAGGTGCAACGCCTACGGCCGGCCCGCCCCGCAAGCTGCACCGAAATTAAAGGGGTTAAAATACCGCAACAAAATTACAGGTACATTTTGTACCCGTGAAATCGAGGGTTAAAAATTGGGAGTAAACACTAGATTTTAATGGCAATTTACTATTTCCCATGTAGGTAGGTTTATAATCAAACGATAATACTTTATGTTCCAGTGAGTATCATAGCTCGTAGATGCAGCGAGAAATGTTACTAAAAATATTATCGTATGTTCTATTATAAATATATGTAACGCAATATTAATGTTAGTAAAAATGTCTTACTAAACTTTTATAAATGTGAAAGTTTGAAAGGATGGATAGATGTTTGCTTTCGAAAGAGTCACTCTTTCTCGCAAAAAACTTAACTAATTTTGATGAAATTTTTATCCTGAAAACTACATTGTTCTAGTAAGACACTGGATTTACGTTTAAGTTATGTGTAATTATAAAACTGAAAAGCATTAAGAATTGTGAGACATTAAATTCCTTTTAAATTTGATTAAAAATTTATGAAAGAACTTTTAGGTTTTATATTGTCCTGGTAGTATATAGTCCAATAGTAGGTAAGGTAAGAAGTGTATAAGGATTTTTTTAATTTGCACATTTATTTTAATATAATATTAAACATTATTATTTATTACACACTTTTACTAATATTAAAAATAAATGTATAAAGAAAGACGATATATAAATTAAGCACTGTTTAGAAATAATATTTCTAATAAAAACAGATTATATAAATTTGTGGCAATTTATGTTATAAGAATGTCATTGGATAAAACATGTGAAGGTAAAAGAACGTTGAACGAATAGTCTATGCCCTTATAGTTCTGTACCCAATCAGAGGGCTTAGCCAACATGCCATCGTTAATAAGAATGACGATCTTCGAAATTGAAAATATATGGGAATGACTTAACGTTCGTTAAGTGTTCGTTAAGTGACCTACGTCACTTACGTCACACGTCAGTACCTACGTCAATAGGTACTGACGTGTGACGTAATAGATTTTCTATTTCGAACTTCTGGCGATGGCGTCTTGGCAAGATTTGTCAGAGTCTTTAGCCAAGTTGTCATCGCTAATTACGAAGACGAAGTTCAAAAACAAAAATGTGTTGGATTTGACATAGCGATTTGTATGTCACTAAGCGATGCATAAGACAAATTTCATACAGCTTATTTTCGAACGTAGTCTTCGTAATAAGCGATGGCAACTTGGCTAAATGCTGTGTTTCGTGAAGAACTTCTAGGATTTAGCGATCCATGAATGCAGGATTCTTGGTCGAAAATTTTAAAGCCACCAAAAACCAACAACAAGGGGAGAATTGCTGAAGATGATGAAAACGGTAAGAAGATGTATACTGTATACTGTCTGTCAATGTTTCTATGCAATTAATACATTGCTAAGAAATGATGTTCCCCTGGTATGTGTTTGACGTCATCCAGTAATGGCCGCTACAAAAAGACATTCCACAACAATTGCTAGAGTTTTCTAGTACTCGCCTCATAGTTTCTAGTGAAAAATAATGCAGGAAATCTCTTCTAGAAATTATTTGCTGTCAATGGATATGGGAGTCTAAAAAGGCCACTTTAGGTGTTTCATATTATGTTTCATATATTTTTTATATATGAAACATAATATGAAAAACATAATATCATATTATGTGCACCATTATGCGCATTTCTATTGAAAACTATCAAAATTGATGTTTTCTAATATGATGAAATCAGATGAATCATGTAGCCATTTTACCATTTCACGTATTTTGTATGGAAAAAAATATGAAACACCTAAAGTGGCCTTTTTAGCCCCCTGGTGTGCTAAACTATACTGTTACCCTACTGAAATGGGGAGCACGCATAGTTTTTTTATTGGCTTTTCAAAAAGTACATAATAAGCTAGGTAATATTGTCTTTGCAACAATATATCTAGAACAACAGTGGACGAAATACAGTCAGTCATCACAAAAATTAGATCATTGGAGACCATTAATAACCTAACCAAGAGCGTGTCACGACATATCTAAGGGTTCCGTAACTATTAACGCGCAATAAGTTATTTTCAAATTGCTTTAAAAGTTACTGTCGGATTTGGTTAAAAATAATTTTCCTAAAGAGTTTTTAGCATGATCTATCAGCATGATAACTTGCAAGTTTCCAATAGCTTAGAAATGCTAGGAGGGGGGCCAACTTACAAAAAACTTTGGAGGCTGATTACTCAAAAATGGTCGACTGTATAAAAAATCATATATGCAACCTACCTTTCTTTTAAAAGGCCTATTTAACTAAACCCAACATGATGGGGTACAATGAAAAAATATTTTTCATCCCCACTTCACATGTATGGAGAGCCACCTCTAATATATAAAATATATTATTATTTTATGATGCCAAAACCGAGATCTATATAAGATCTATAACTATACCAAATTTCATCCATTTATATTCATAATTACAGAAGCTAGAAGCGCGGACAGATAGACAGACAAATGGACGGAAGGACGGACAGAGCGAAACTATAAGGGTTCCGTGAGTATTGCGGATAATATTGCGGTATTACCCTAAAAACGCTATACACAAAAAAATACTACTCGTGTGACGTCATTGTGATAGCAAACTAGGTGAAGTTTGAACAAGCAACTTTCAGGCAACTGCAGGGGCTTGATATTTTTGTATAGGAGGTAAACGAGCAAATGGGTTTCCTAATGCGTTTACTGCCGTGACACTCACATCGCCAGTACAAAGTTTATTGTTTTTATTAAGGGCATATTCCACAATCTACTGATAAGTGATGGCTTATTTGCGTGTTTTGTCTCTGTCGCTAGATATTTAGTAAGCAGCGAAAAAACTTCCGAATAACCCACGGCTAATTCGAATACTGTGAAGATTGTGGAACAGGCCCTTAAACAAATTTTAATTATCTGAGCAAGGACTGAAATACCAGGCACACAGAAAACACGAGGAGTCTTTAAAGTATAATAAAACGGGTCGTAAGGAGTTACATACGATAAATAAGCGAAATTACTTGCCAACTTTAATAACGACAATTAATTGCTGGAGGGTTTTATAGCCGACGTCACGATATCGTTGGGCGAAGAAGAACTACGGAACTCGTAAGCATACAAAAGGTAAGTATAGTAAGTATTATAATATTATACCTATCGAAGTATTGTAGTAATATTTAGGTTAAATAAAAAGTGAATTCATGTATTTTACAACAATTTTTTTAAAAGACATATGATTTCACTTTTATGCAATTCTTTATACACTTAACAATACTTAATTGTTAGGACTAAATAATTCCAGTTTCCAAATGACAACCACAAGATAAAGTAACATGGCCCTAAGACAAAATCACAACATGCTAACGATATCGAAGTTCGAAATAATAAAATTTATGGAATTGATCCATTTCGTCGGCAAATCACGTGACATTTTGTTTAAGGGCCCTGATCTCTGTCTTTAGTACCAACTTACAAGATTATACAAATACATCAAATTATCTATTTTAAAATATTTATTACTCGTAACACTTGTAATGGGTTCTAGAATTTTCTTTGTCAAATAAATCGTTGTGTCCTTACACAATGTTTAGTGCCAATGAAAATCGTGTCGCACCATATAAGTGATCACTGTACAAGTCGCTTCACCCGGAGTCACTCGCCTGTAGCGGTAAATCATAACCTCGCTTATCGTAACCCGAAATTGTTGGGAAATTGTGCGGTACCTAATTAAGTTTGAATTAAACGGTCTATGAATAGCGACTTTAATTAAAGATAATTTTTGGAAGGTTAGTTTCAGTAGGTAAGTGCATCTTTCTAGTATAAAATATGTAAGTAATGAATGAGGCTCTTCCGCGCCCGCCAGATTCCGGATTATATTGTTTATGTAGCTTTCTTTCTGTGTTGGCACAGCTTTTCCATAAATCTAATGTTATTTTTGACATTCTCAAGTACCTTCAATCTTGCGCAAAATCTTCCGCATTTAAGTAAAGCACACAACAAAGTGGCAATAAGTGGTCAGTTTACCTTGTAAACATTTGCGTGCGAATGCCAAGACCGAACACAGAGCTTTATAAATCTAGAAGGAGCATGCGAGGTATCCGACACGAAAATACCGACATTACTTATTAAATTGACGACTTCTGTGGCTCAGTGATTATCTGCTCGTTGGCGCTCAAGCCAGATTCGAATCACGCCAGGGAACAAAAAAGTTTTCTGTGTTCATAGATGTGCATTAAATATAATGTGTATTTTATAATAAAAATCTTAAATATAAGTATAGTATAAAAGTATTAAATATACATCCAGTGTCTAGGACCCGTAACACAAGTTCTTCGAGAACTTACCACCGGATGGACTCGGACTGAAAGAGTCCATACATATACAGAATGTTTTTTCAGTTAGTGACCAAACTTTTAGGAGTGAATATTCTCTTGTATATAAGCAATTTCCTAGTTAAAAAAAAACCCTAGCTGTTTCCTACAAAAGGGCTATGGCATAGATAACAGTTTGTAGGAAACATCAGATTTTTTTGGACGTAGGAAAGTTGATACCATATTAAAAGTTGCTACTTGCTTAATGTAAGCAAGTAGCAACTTTAATATGGTTGCTTAATATAAGGGTATATTCACTCCTAAAAATTTGGTCACTGACTGAAAAAACACTCTGTATATAAAAAAAAAATATAAAAAAATACTATTTGTCTGTCAACAAATTTAAAAGCAAGTTGCAACTAGATGTTTCCCGTGTCTTCGTACGCGCAAAACTAAATCACCCCGGAACCGTACATTTTCCCGCAATAAAGTCTATGTTCTTCCCCGTGGTCTTTATCTGTGCCAAATTTAGTTTTTGCTTTAAAGAATCATAAACATCCATCCACCCATCCATCCATCCACCCATCTATCCAATATCCATTCATCCACCCAGACTCACAAGCTTTCACATTTATTATAATAGTAAGTAAGAAGTAAGATTATCCTACTAATATTATAAATGTGAAAGTTTGTAAGGATGGATGGATTGTCGTTACTCTTACACGCAAAAACTACTAAACGGATTTCTATGAAACTGGTATGGTAGTAGGCTCTGGATTAAAACATAGGCTACTTCTTATCCCGGAAAGTGTTCCCAAAGGGATACTATATTTACGCGGGCGGAGCCGCGAGCAACAGCTAGTAAGACATAATTTTGTTATCTTCAAAAGTGTCTAACTTCGCCTGCATTGCGTGACGTTACTGCAGCAATTCAAGACATTCATCGAGACACAATGCACCAATACTGAGTAGATGCTGGTAATCGTGACCAAAATGTAGCAAAATACCGCCTATATTATAAAATAACCTTACCGAGAGCATATCAAGATATGTCTCAGGAGGGTTCCGTAGCTATCAATAGGTTAAATTCTTAAAATTACTTCAATAAAATTGTCCGATTTCGCTAAAAATAATATTCCTAAATAGTTTTTAGCATGATCTATTAGCATGGAAACTTATAAGTTTCTATCTTTTACAGTTTACAAATATATTATAGTATATAGTTATTAACAATTATGTCAATAAAATATTATTATTATTATTATTATTATTATATACCACCTTATAACCAATTTGGAGGCCGATTTCTTGAAAATGTTTGACTTTCAAAATTAATACTATCAAATCAATATTTCAAAGACTTTATTCAAGAAGACCTATTCGACGATACCCCACACGATCGGACAATGAAAAAATATTTTTCATCCCCACTTCACATGTAGGGAATAAAAAATATAATATAAATATAATTATAAAATATTAAATATATTTAAAATATAAAATATAAAAATTAAATGTATAAATTTTTAAATATAAAAAATATAAAATATAATTAAAAATATAAAAATATTTATATTTTTAATTATATATTAAAATATTATTATTTTACGATGACGATTATTTTACGAACCAAAACTGACATTGTACATATACAATATATAACTATAGCTATAGTTATATATTGTATATGTACAATACTATATTGGGTATACCTAATTTTGTACATAACTAGCGGTCCCGACACGCGTTGTTCTGTCACGCCTATAAATGAAGTGTTAATATTTTCCCCGAATTTCTTCCAAAATTGCTCACCATTTAAACCCTCACCTGAACTGATACAATTATTTTAAGACAGAATTTGCTAAATCGGTCCAGCCGTTCTCGAGTTTTAGCGAGACGGGTAAATTGAAATCCATTTTTATATACAATAAAGATTACAGAAGCCAGGCGGATAGACAAACAGACTGATGAACAGGCAGACAGACACATAGACAGACGGACGGACTGAGCGTAACTATACTTATTCTTCTTCTTCCTCGAGTACTACAGAACCCTAAAAAACGGTTAGGAATCCTAAATTCATAAAAACAAGAGGTAGCACAAAGATACTGCCAATATGTATCATTCATTATCTATACCAATTTTATAAAAAGGTCTAGTTTGTGAGTTTGTGATTTGTGAGGATGTAATCTCTGGATCTATTTAACCGATATTTAAATTCTTTCACCAATAAAAAGCCACATTAAATAAGTGTCATTGACTATAAATTATAGAGATATCCTGTGAAACCCAATTAACCGCACAAACCGGGCAAAGCGGCGGGCAAAAGATAGTAATAGTTTAAAATAAATATAAAATTAAGAATTAAGATTAAAATTAAAACAACAGGTAGCGCTTCAACAGGTATTTGCAATCACCTGTATTTGCCGAAATTTACATAAACATATATATGTCGATATGATGATTATATACACTGATTCATTATGTAAAGTTCATTGACATGATCATACAAGTATCAGTTATGTTTCCATATCACACTTATTACAAAATCAACGGGAAATATCATGTAAATGGTGCTTGCTATATTTGTTGTATCGTAATATATCTAAGTTATAATAATTGCTGTCGTCGAATGGCCATGTTATGGCAAAATTGAGCCAGCTCGACTAGAGAGATACCACAGCCTCACAGAAAATTGACGAAAAACTGAAAAAAAAAACGATCCATAAGCTTGTTTGCTGGTCCCATAATATGACGACCTCTGTGGCACAGTGATTAGCTTTGCGCTCAAGCCGGAGGTCGCGGGTTCGAATCCCGCTGGGAACAAAAGTTTTCTCTGTTCCTGGGTCATGGGTGTGTAGTAAATATGTACCGTTGTCCCGTACCCGTAACACAAGTTCCTTGACAAATTACCACGGGACAGATTGACGTCCATAGAGATAAACAAATATTATACTAAATCTTATAACATGAAGTAATGTCTGTCAGTCAAAATATAGGTTGTTAAGTATTTCAATGTAATTAGGACAGGTGCACACGCGCCGCTTGTGCCGCCGCCGCGATAAGTTTCCTTCACGGCTCTCAATTCTAAGTGTGTCCTTTTTACGGTGACAAGTCGGTTTTATCGCTTTTCGTCTTGCTTCCTGTTGCGATAAATGTTCCACCGAATGTTGTGTAATGTTATAAATCAAATGAAATAAATTATTCGGATAAATTGTCGTTTTATTTCCACCTTTTGCTGTATTATTATAAGTGGGTTTCAATATATTAACATCTGGTTATAAGTACATATGGATATTTATTTTTCATGATTAATTGAAAAATCTACTTAAATTACTTTTGTGGTCGATAAAGTTAATATTAATGAATATTAGGATGAATAATTGAATCTGGTACATGCATAATAGGATAAGGTGCATTTCATAATGCGATAACGTTGAAACGTTAAGTAATTTCAAAGTAATCTTAAACAGAATTCTCAATATAGAACTATATCCAGATGAAACCTATTTGACTTAAAATATATGTGTACTACACGCAAACACAGCAGCCAAGCCTTTTACTACATTATTGACAAAAATAATATTTGTTAGTTTAGTAATTACTTTCAAACATATTTTTCTGGAATAATATAATTTGATAAATTATAAAATCCACTAATAAACCATGACATTGAAAATAGGGTTGAGTAAACTAAAAATAAATAACAAACGGTTGGCAACAACTGCAACTGTCGCGCTGTCGCAGTAAATTACGCGCGTGTGCCCCCACCTTACTGTTGAGTTATACATCCGGAGGCGTTAAGGCATAGGTCGTGGTGGCTCCTGCAATCTATTATCGGCATACGAGTAGACCTCATTTTCAATGTCGCTGTTGTACTATCAGGGAATTTGACAACAGTCAACTTGCTTAGGAATTGAATTCCCTGATAGTACGTGCAGTATTGACGAAGTTCCCGCTCGACCGGTTTCGAAACATTTACCTTGGCACTAGGACGCCTCAAAATATTTTAACTCAAAGGAAGTGACCGCAACCACTGCAGACGTGGTTGAACTACGTATTTACACGTGAGTATGTGTGCGTGCGCACGATTAAACAGCGCTTGTTTAGCGATTTTCATCCTACGCCTGGTCGAGCAACTGAACGATAGTACGTAATATTATCTTAGAGAAAGTATATTTTACTAAAAGAAGATACATTTTAGTAGGTGTTGCTCCTCGATGTTGCTCCTCGGTGTTGCTCCTCGATGTTGCTCCTCGGTGTTGCTCCTCGATGTTGCTCCTTTCCTAGTCGATATCTTAAAAAAATAACTTTTGATGAAAGAATTTTATGTATAGAATATCATCTACACTTCAAACTACTTGGTTAAGTCGTACAACGGGTTCCGTGAATAAAGTAATTTCAATCCTTTTGCCGTAATTTAAATTCACATGAGAATTCCATCAAATCGTATCGGTAGTTGTATTAATTTAGTGAGTTGTATTAATGCGGTCCATAAATCGCCTGCGCCCGCGCCGCTGGCGGTCAATAGCGGCCCACAGATGGCGTTGCCGCGGGCCGGACACGCAACGCGGTTATAATTATAAAACTCTCTTTATGTATTGAAAATCTTGCACTCCACGAGGACTCTAAATTTAGTCCAGACCGTGAAGTTGTTAGGTATCGGTAAAATCATCCATTCGGGTAGCAGACGGAACGCCAAATGGTCAATTGCAACACCAGAGAGTCGATAAGTGCGTTACCGGGGTTTCGACACAACAGAACTTGACCTCTGGTTGTCTTATTTAGGTACTTGGCGAAACATAAAATGTTATCTTTTTCCGATAACTGGCATACAGCTTAGAACATAACATGACAATATTATACCTATTTAGCATCAGAAAAAAGCTTATGCTATTGCGTCGATATAAGTTTTTTCCAAGGTAAAAAATATCACGACATAAAAAAATATTGATTACGACGAAGGAGTTTCGTTTTCGAAATGGCATGTCGAAAAACAAACGCACCTACGGCAAAAAATCAATAATAAGTGAGCTCGAAATTGAAGTGTTCACGGCAATTTGACCGATTCGATGGTAATTCGGCGTGCAGTCGCCACAAGCGAGGATACACGAACACCTGCAGGCAAGTGGTGGAATTTATAAAATTCTAAATATCCCTCATCAAAAAGATGGTAATTTTAATATAAATTCGAAGATTTTTGCGTGTGTATGTTACTTAAATATCGGCATGGCTACCACAATTATGGATGAATCGAACTGAAATTTGTTTGAGCTATATTATAATATACATACCTATATATGCTAATACCTCCCTGATCTCCAAGATTTAAGAGCAATACGGAAAAAGCTGCAACATCTAGACATCCAGCGCAAAATAAAGGCAAGGCAAATAATGAAGACGACAGTGCTGGAAGACATAATCATGCTACGTAGAAAGAAGGAAGTATCTCAAACTCAAACTCAAAATTGTTTTTTCCATAAAGGTTATAATATATCTCTTATACAATTGTCCTACAAATTATCTCAATAATATAAAATCTAAATAATAAATAAAATTAAAAAATTAAAAATGATTCTAAAATAAAAATTCGGCAACTTTGACTTTCCTTTAAAATTCCTCAGATATATTTGAAATATTTCAGAGTTAACCACTTAACTGACCGCAAAGCAAATAAAACATTAGGAGGCACAAACTACGGGCCCGAGCTCAGGGAATAGTATTAATTTGATGCCAACGAGGTAGTAACATAGATCCACTTAGTACCGTTAGATCGGACTAAACGATTGAGGCCTTTACAACTGTTATTTTACTGTCAGTTTTATAGGTGGGTTAAAATGTAGATATATTACATATGTTGATGATTTTTTAATTGATATCTGATAACATACTAAACTGTAAGTTTATACATAACATAATTACAAATGTTTATTTAATTCACTATTTCCAGTCCATGTTCCTAAATCGTCTTAGTTACAATGTGACGGCTTGAGTTTCAGTTAAAATGCTAGTTACGTACATAAACAAAAAAAATGACAATTGAAATTCTATTTAATGTTGATATTGATTCTAAAAATATAATAATTACAAATCCTTTTCGTTGATTTTCGTTATTATTATAATCAGAATCTAGGATTTACATCACATCGTGGTCATACCTTATCCGTGGTAACAGCAGGTGTCCCTAAATTGTCTATGATAAATACACACCATCAATATTGGAGCACCCTTTCGTGGTCAATCGTGGTCGTGGGGTTCGGGCGTTATTAGCGGCGCCCATTACACGGTCGTAATAAACAACAGACAGTACTGATATTTTATTGGAGAACGCCAACGGGAAATGATTGTTTGTCGTAGAAAAGGAAGTTACAGCTATGTAATGTGAAGACGTCGCAAGGACAGCAATGACTCTTGCAAAAGAAGTTATTGTACTTCATGTAACATGCTGTTAACCAAAAAGAGTTGATCTACTAGCGGAGTTGATGCAACAATCGCAACACGTGAGGGCTTAGCCAACATGCTATCGTTAATTACAAAGACGATCATCGAGATTGAAAATATATACAATTGATGTACCGTTCGCTAAGTGACATACAGGAAGTCAATATCATACATTTTTGATTTCTAACTTCGTCAGCGTAATTAGCGATGGCATATTGGGTAAATGTTCAGTTGCCGTAGCGGATACGATTCTTACCACAGTAACAAAGTAATTTTCTACCTTTTACTTAGGTTAAAGATATCCGGATAGACACGATTAGTTCTTCAAATGAACTCAAAGGTATTAAGGTAAAGGTAACATGTGAATTAAACTAGATATAGTGAACTGTGACATTAAGATCAGGTAAAATTTTGAAACAATGTTTTATGTGAAAATTGGCCTAAATTCCACAAACTCAAGTTAGGTACATTTTATGGCAACATTTTTCATTATTATTGTCGAATAAACTATGCCCACGCCTGGGGAATCTATCGTCCATTTTTAGGTCATCATGGTGTGTGGGAATGGTCTACCAGTGGCATAAATTTCGTGTTGTCAAAGAACAGGTGGGCTATGTCCCGACAGCGGCCATCTGTGGAACCACTTACGGGATTCACTTTAAATTATGCAACGTCATCTTCATCACTATCATCACCAACAACATCATCTTGTTTATCACTATGGACTATCATTATTTAGATTGAAGTTGTAGGTTTTTGGAATTGTATTTAAGTATTTGGAGCCAATTGTAGTGTACACTCGATTGTGAGCGACTATAACTATTACTATAGCTACAGTCAAATATATTAACTAAGGGTCCATTCACACCTAAACGTATCGTTTGATACGCGAAGCGGTGTTGCATTTTTAAGACAGAATTTAAAATTTAAAATTTATTAATTACACAAGAAGATGCATGTTTTATTATAAGAGTTCGAATGTCAAGTTGCACCGCACTGCAAAGCGCATGCGCAGTGTATGACTAATGTCATATGAAACGTGTATCTTTTTGTGCCGTGAATAAAGTTTAATTTTGAATAGCTATCTCAAAAATGCAGCGCCACGTAGCTTCCCGTATCGTTGCAGTGTGATCTAAGATGTTTAACTGACTACTAGAGCCAATAATAATAATATAATTAGAACTTATGACGGACAGAACGAGCGTCCACTGAACTATTTCGCAAGAGAAATTCGGATTTTAATTGATCATTAATAAACTATATTTTAAACTATACACATAATCACTTAACTAGCCTCTTAATTCTCGACCATAAAAGAGAGGTCTAAATACATTCGTCGCATAGAGCTTGGGTGACACTTAGTGATGTGCCAACGTGCGTGAACTCAATATCGATAAACTCAATGTCGATAAAAAAAGTGTCCGACTTCGACCCCGACGCACGACTGGAGTTTACTCTAGAAAGTAAAATTTGGTGTGCAATGCAAAGAAAGTAAGTACACTCAAAAATACTACTATCAATAACTAATCACTAAAAAATAAAAAAACAAAAGCTTCGAATCTATGACTAATTATTTGACATCAGTCGTCATTTGCAATATTTGATGTGTAGTTTATTTTTATTTACAGATCTCAAACATATTTAATTTATAACAATATTTAATTAGTTACATATATAGCATTTATTTATTTAGTTATATATATATATATATATATATATATATATATATATATATATATATATATATATATATATATATATATATATATATATATATATATATATATATATATATATATATATATATATATATATAACTAATTAAATAGAAACTTTGGTATATGTGTCATATAGATTTTCACCATAATTTAGCTTCAAAAAACACTAAAGTTCATAGATTTTAATTTCTCACATTGGCCTGTTTTGTTAATAAATAATATAAAAAATGTATCCACAGTATGTAGATAACGCAGCTTTAAGTAAATAAAAACATAAATATGGTTTTAGTTGAGATTTGAAACTTGAAACATTAAAAAAAAATTTTTTTGATTCTTCAAAAAGGATCATAGACACTTTTTGAACGTGGTCAATTTTTATTATAACGGCTAACATCGTGTGACATCGTACCATGTAACCGTTAGACATCGTGAATTCGATTTTTCCTCCCATACATACTCCGGGCTTAAATATATATGTTTATAATTGTATTTTTTTTAACTTTTAATAGAGTTCAATAAAAATCTATTAAAAGTTAAAAAAATACAATTATAAACATAATACTGCCATTAATTATATTACTGCTAAGCTAGACACATAACCAGACACTTGGAAGTAATTAACATTGAGTTTAAGACAGAAAATGCACCGAATCACTCTTGAAACTATTGTAATTACTATAATGTATTGTAATTTATTACAAGTATTATATTACATTACATACATTTAAATAAATCATGCAAAGATAATCATGCTAAATTGTTTATTTATAAATGTTATTTAGGTAATAAGTTACAAAATCTAAAATTAAAATAATTTTATATCATGCAAATTTATGAATTGTTGGAGTGTTGTATGTAAATATTGCTAAATGATACCATTATGCATCTCATGTAAATTAAATAATCAAATTGAAATTCCGCTATACAGTAAGTGATAAGTCGAGTGCTACACAATAGTGTTCACAAGGTACAATGTAAAGGTATCGATAGTTTTTATCGATATCGGCAAGCGGTGTATCGCATACGTTTTCATGTCAAGAGCCCATAGATCCCACGCACTGAGCCCGCGCCAAACAGGTAAATCTGCTCTTACGCAACTGACTACAGTTGGTTTCCAATTTTATTGACCGGTTCCGAAGTCGTCTTAGCCTTCTAATTTCGGCTCGTTAAGATTGGAAAATACGAAGAACACAGGTGAGATCCGTTTTCACTCGAACCATAAACATATCTCACGAAATATCGAGTCATTTATTAATTCAGCTAATCAACGGTAAACGGTCACATCACTAAATCAAGTTCGCGATAGATTTACTATAGATATAAGAGATTTATCAGTTTTACATTTTTAATGAGCAACCGGGAATGTTGCGTTTCGTAAGTGTTAGTTACGATGGGTCCCTTTAGCTAATGATAAAATAAGAACATATTATAATATCGATTATAGACACCAATTTGACAATCAACTAAAAATAATTAGAGACAAGTGGAATCTATAGTATAGTCTTAGTTTGATCCTTAAATATCAACCTTCTGCTGCTAGGGGGCAGACCCAACACACACAAAGCGTCATCCGATGGCGTAAGTGGTATCAAAAACGGTCAATAAGAATTTTCGATTCTTTTTCTGTCACCAGGCGGCGCTTGGTAGCCCGACGGTCCTTGTCATGTCTAAAAGCTGTCAGATGTCACGAATTTTAAAACCCTCATTGTAGCCAATTACTTTAGCTGATTGACGAGTGACGACTGATCCTTCTTATTGGCGGGATTCGAACCTGCGCCCACTGGCTTATAAGCTGGCCCCGATACTAATACACCAGTGAGTAATCATCATCATTTAATCAGTTATCTGGTCACTCTCTACCGGTTACAGTAGCTGTACAAATCGTCATCGCTTCTGGCCATCGCATTAGCATACATTAGCATACTTAGTCTCAATTATATCCTTCACTGTCATTAACTTGTGACTTATTATACTTAATGATATATATTATAAATCTTATCCATGCACAATTATAGTTAACTTACCCCCTTCATCATTCCTTGGTGGGATTCAATCGCGAAACCTGCGTTGCGCTGAGATGGCATCTGAAGCACTTGAAATATCACAGTTAAACTGCTTTTTGTAAGTATCCAATGAACGAGATGTCCTACTTATGGGAAATACAAGTACTGTCACAACATAGGGGCGATAATCTGTTGAAGAATGACAGGAGCAGGTACCTACTAAGTCCATTGTGGGGGTATTTTTGATCCAAATGCTATTGAACCTGGAACCTGGCTGGAAGGTGACAAAAATATATTTTTTACAATATCTCTATATGATCTCCTCTTATCCGCGCGTGGAACCTGGAGTCCTGAAATACAGAGTACCCTAGCTTAGGCTCTAGTTCACAAGCTATTGATTTTGTACACAACGTCAATCTGGTCCGGTGGTAAGTTCTCGAAGAACTATACAACGGAAATATATGTAATAGTTTATAATATACTTATATTTAAGATTTTATCATATTATATTGTACATCTATGATCCAGGAACACAGAAAACGTTTGTTACATAGCGCGTTTCGAAACCGCGGCCTCAGGCTTGAGCGCCAATGCGCTAACCACTGAGCCACAGAGGTCGTCAATCACCGAGTCCGACCTGGGGTACTTTTAGTTAAAAATATCGTAACGATAACTTATTGCTGGTAGGTGACAAAAACAATCACTGCATCCAGACTGGGATACTTTTGATCCACACGATATAGTGGCGATAACCTGTCGCTGAGTGACAGAAGTGGCTGTCGTGGGCGCAGTACAAATACGGTCCGCGGGAGACCAGACTCGGAGACACCCTGGAGCGCAGGGCTGGCCGAACTGCAATTAGATCATTTTTTACCGGCCAAATAAGCCGCGGGAAGCCAACACTTCTAATACACTAATAGTCAGAATTTATTTCGGCCATAAGTCACGAAAACTAAACGTCACTGTTATTCTATAATTAGGTCAGATTTAGAAGAGCATTAATCTGAAATTAAGATGTCGTAAATCAGATGTCGTATGTCCCATCATAGTTTACAAAATTGCATATTTCATCAAAGTAGAGGTCTCTCTGAGCTAGAAATTCACCCTTAATAATAATTCATATAAGATTTAAGATTGAATAAAAAAAAATCGTTGTGACGGATTGAGAAACTTCAACGTGTAACAAAATTATTGTACCTATCAAACGCACGGTTAATAATCTGAGGTAGTGTGTGTTGTTGTGATTTTTATTAATTTTATGTGTTTCTAAGCTTAAATAATATTAGCTTTCAGCACATCTTCCTCCACATAAACTTTATAATCCTCCGGTTGCGCAATTCTCGTAAAACTGTAATGAAAGTTTTTTCTTCACGTATTAATAAAATTTCAATTGATTAAAATTTAAGCTCTCTAATTGTACTTCATTTGGTTACTACACTCAAAATAAAGTGAAATCGAACTATAATTGGAATATTTTAGGAAAATAATGTAAAGTACCTATTCACGTATTTTAATATATTGAAATATTGTTCTAAACACCTACTTAATACAAAATATACGATAATCTTTCATGATACAACTGCTGAATATGAAAAAGAACTAAATCATGTATATGATAGAAAATTGTTTATATTTGAATATTATATGAACCAACATACACGTTTTGTTTCAACATCATTTCATTTTTCACCTTGAGCTTAAAAAAAACGTTTTTTTTACAGAGTTGACAAGCAATGACGAAACCTTATCTTTTCATAGAAATTAAAATCTAAACATGGCGTTATTTGTGCCAAAAACAGCAACGTCAACGTTGTTTTAGTCCCAACTTGTCCCAAGACAGACAACACTGCTGGACCTAGTAGGGTGCATAATATTATGACATATTATGTTTTGTGAATTCATATTTACGCCCATATTGATTTATTTTTTTTACTTTTTTTGTTGACTTTCCGAAAAATGCTTGTTAAGTTTCGTTTGGAAATAAAAATTTTTCGTTTCATCTCATACATAAAAAAAAATATAACTAATTTTCTCGCCTGTGTCAGCCCTGTTAACCCCCCGCTGGCGGGACAGCGCCAGCGCCTCTCACCTCCGCTGTAATGGACAACCACAATATGTACTACCTCGATCCTGTCCGCAACCCTCCAGGCTATGCAAGTATTTTATTAATTATCACAACATACGTTTCAGGTTTCTTTATTTAGTTTATCACAATAGGATCAATTATTTACTAGGTATACCAAATTATGTAATCTTATGTGATGTGTCAACCCTGTTAACCCCCCGCTGCGAGGACAGAGGAGAGCCAGCGGTTCTCATCTGGACAGTAATGGACAACCATGGTCCTGTCCGCAACCCTCTGGATATGCAAGTATTTTATTAATTATTTTTACCAAAGCATTCCTATGTGCTAGGTATCTATATTTACTTTTGCTTGGTTTACAGTTTTGTATCGTAAAACATACACAATGTCATCATTTTTTTTTGCAAAATGTAGCATTGATACATACAAAAGAGGCGACGCGACGTTCACATTTTGGACTCACTCGTAGATGGGTCGTAGCAAACTACGGCTGCTTCTAAGGATTTAGCGCAAACTCGAATTTAGCTAAATCTACGAATGTTAAAAAGTCAGTGATGAAAAAAGGTATTTCTAGTTTTCTAGTTACTTTCACAAAACTACAAATCATCAGATAGGTAATATAAGAAATAATATGACACATTATACAATAATTATCATCAAATTATATCAAATATATTATTAATATATTTAATATAATTTGATGATTATATTTCAATGACAACATTATATTGTAAATTATTATAATTTATATAATCATCAAATTATATCAAATATATTATTAATATATTTGATATAATTTGATGATTATATTTCAATGACAACATTATATTGTAAATTATTATAATTTATATTTATTTCAACTGCCATGTGTCTGGTGACATATTTAATAATAATGTACGGTGCAACAACCGTACAGAGCATCATCAGCATTTTGTACATTTCACGTGTACGCTCATTTATATATTTTAGGCTTAAGTCAATGCGGACTAGTGCAACTCATTAGAATATAGCATTAGCATTTTATCCTGTATCTTAGCAAATATACATATTAGCAGCAGCAAACTAGTTTTACTCAGCAAACAGCAGCATCTATAGCAGCAACAGCATCTCAAGGTGTACGAACCGTACACGTTTATGGTCCTTCGTTAGAAATTAGAATCAGCGACCTACGGATCCTACGTGCTTACCGTAAGCGGGATCTACTTCGCGAAGTGTTTAGCAAGCAGCACCTCGAGCAGTAGAAGCCGTGACGTAAGTTCCAGCAGCAGCGGTGAGTGACCAAACTTTTTTTACACTCTATCAAGAAACTAATTCATCAATCATCATGGAAGGTTTATTAGCAACTCAAAACCAGATCATCGAAGCCATGCAGCAACTTCTTACCAATTTTAAGAAAGACGGTGTCGAACGCAAGACATCGGCTCATATTAGTAAGCGATTATCCACGTTAGATCTTTACTGGAATGATTTTCAAAGCAATCATATTAAATTGTGTGAATTCGATCATAAACAGTCGCATGATTATTTTATTAACAATATGTACCAGAAAACCTCCGATTTTTACAATGATGCGCGTCCTTTTATTACGAGCTCGTAAAGCAGCTTCGGAGCAAATGGAGACGGAGTTGTCGTCACACGACATTCACCACTACGCCGCCATATACTGTTTAGCAGCAGTAGCTTTAGCAGCAGCAGTGGACCTGTGGTGCGCCTATCGGCAGCGGTCAGCGGGGCCGGCGCTGGCGGTGCAAGCTGCGCCAGCCGCGCCGGCATCCTTTCCGTTTGCGCAACTGCGCACCAGCATTGACCCGAGTGTTAGTGTTAGTGATAAGTGGGTGAGTGAAAGTGAAATAAACAAATCAGTATCAAAGTATTGTGTTAAGTGTAATTCTTATGTGTCAGTGAACAAAAGCACATCTCCGAAACTAGAACGGTGTAGTTTTAAGAGCGATCAATAATAATACTATTGTCGGGCATCACCTGTAATAGCTTTAGTATATTATTGTTCCATCACCTTGTTATTAGGTTAGTTCATCGACCATCTCATCATCCAGCACCCACCGCTTCTGTCGCCCGGGAGCATGTACGGTGCAACAACCGTACAGAGCATCATCAGCATTTTGTACATTTCACGCGTACGCTCATTTATATATTTTAGGCTTAAGTCAGTTCACGCATAACCGTCGCGCAATGCGGACTAGTGTAACTCATTAGCATATAGCATTAGCATTTTATGCTATATCTTAGCAAATATACATATTAGCAGCAGCAAATTAGTTTTACTCAGCAAACAGCAGCATCTATAGCAGCAACAGCATCTCAAGGTGTACGAACCGTACAAATAATAATAACAATAATAATAATATCTATGAACGCTTCACACCACGTCAATCTGGCCCCGTGATAAGTATCCGAAGAACTTGTGTTACAGGTACCCGAAAACGGGAAGTATATTTAATACTTTTATACTATACATATATTTAAGATTTTTACTATATTATACATATATTTAATACACTTCCATGACACAGTAAAGAAATGTAGGCACGTGACATATTGTAATAACATAGTTTAGCAACGTTAATTATATTCAACTACACTATACTAAAACCTGATAAGTAAAAAAATATTCATCCCAAAAGATTTTGCTACAAAAACAATGTTAGAAAATACTAATGGTTTTGACGGTAAAATATGTCTATATAAAATGAAATAAATAAAATTATTTCTGTATAAATTTGAAACAACTAATTTTTAGAATTGTCGTACTTGTTGACCTACCATGCACCGGTTCGGGAACTGGCCCGGCGAGAAGCACCGGGCGGGGTGGCGTAACAAACTCGCCCGGAGCAAATAGATGGAATGTTGTACTTTAAAAAAAATATTTGTGCAATTTAATAACTTTATCTTTGTGTCGTAGGATAATTGTCAAATTATGATCTTTGCGAAAATCCTAGAATCATTGCAAAGAGCTGGATTATTTGATTCTGAGATCAAATATCGCCATCTTGCTAACAATTTTCAGGATCTTCGCAAAAAACCCGACTATACTAGGAAATGTAACAAAAGTCAGAATATATAATAAAGTACATAGAAGCAGCTTCGCAGGTGGCCATCTTATTCCCGACTCCCAAAATCGTCAATCAAATCTCAAACACAAACTTTGATTTCATTTAAATGAAATAATTATTAATTTTAAGAAAGATTTTGAACGTAACATAAATGGTAAATAATGCTGCTATGGCAATTCAGCTTGTCCTGCTGTTCTCACGTTATTTTTTATTTTTTTGTATTTGTAAACTTGTTAGTATAAAGATATCCTGTTACTTGTCTAGAATCGAACCCGGCGTCACATCTATACTAGTGTCTAAAAACATTTTAGAGTCATTAAAACACACATTTTTATCTAATCTATTAAATTATTAGTAGCACTCACATTTCGAATTCTATTTTATGTAAATTAATTCAAATTCTCATTGAATTTAATGTGTTAGGTTTATATCGAAAGTTAAAGACTTGTTGGTTAGTGGACCATTATGTAAAATATTGATATACTGCTTATTATGGGTTACTATGATTAATCATTATCAGCTTGTCATCAGATACAAATTTACTCTCTTACCTGGGCTGATTGATAACTGGCCGAAACGACGAACTTAAAAAAATGATACGCAAAAAAGGAATATTACATTATATTCTGGCATCTTTTTGAAAATAGAACGCCAAATTTGAATTTAATCGAACTGATGGAATTTGTTTGAGAGGACGTAGAACTTTCTCTGTCGTAAATTTTCTTAACAATGGAAAGAAACGAAATTCGTGCGGTGATAAAGTTTTACGTTTTAAAAGAGAAAACAGCAACCCAGATCAAAACCAAGCTAGACAGTGTTTTAGGTAATTCTGCTCCTGCATTGAGTACGATTCACACCTGGGTAACTGATTTTAAACGTGGAAGACAGAGCTGCGAAGACGCCCACAGGTCTGGCCGTCCAAATGAAGTCACGAATCCAGACATGATCAAAAAAAATCACAAAATTGTATTGAATGATCGGCGCTTAAAGTTGCGAGAGATAGCAGAGATGGTGAGCATTTCATCTGAACGCGTTTTTAATATTTTGCACCAACATTTGGGAATGAAAAAGCTTTGCGCGCGATGGGTGCCGCGTTTGCTCACTGTAGACCAAAAGCAACGTCGAGTGGACGATTCATCGGAGTGTTTCGCGCTGTTTAACCGAGATCCTAATGAGTTTTTGCGGCGTTATGTAACAGTCGATGAAACCTGGATACATCATTATACTCCCGAGACAAAAGAACAATCTAAGCAGTGGACTGAGAGCGGAAAACCTGCGCCGAAGAAAGCAAAAACGGTTTTGTCGGCCGGCAAAGTGATGGCGACTGTTTTTTGGGATGCTCGAGGGATTATTTTAGTGGATTATCTGCAAAAAGGAAAAACAATAAATGGAGAGCACTACGCAAGCTTGCTGCAAAAATTAAGTGAAGAAATCCAGAAGAAACGACCACATTTGGCCAAGAAAAAATTTTGTTCTACCATGACAACGCACCTGCACACACGTCAATGGTTGCAGTCGCCAAACTCCATGAATTGCGGTTCGAATTGCTACCGTATCTACCCTATTCCCCGGATCTGGCCCCGTGCGACTTCCACTTATTCCCAAACCTGAAGAAATGGTTAGGTGGCCAGAGATTTTCATCAAATGAAGAAGTCATTGTTGCCGTCTCAAAATACTCGTCGTATTTTGAGGGGTTGGAGAAAGCATTTTATCAAACTGGTGTAACGTCATTGGAGAAGCGCTGGACTAAATGCATCGAGGTAGAAGGAAACTACGTTGAGAAATAAATTTATTTTAAATAGATTTTTGAAGTTTTTCTTTGTCGTTTCGGAAACTTATCAATCAGCCCTCGTATCTTATAGTGTCGTTTCTTATGACCACTAAACGTGCTCTTTACATGGTAGTAAATACATTAATAGATGACATTGTTAAGTGATTACTGAAAAATACAAAGTTTAGAAAATAATAGGTATAAATGACGGTAGATTTTGTCGATGTACTGGACACGTGGGATCGGTCTAGTACCAACTACCAGCTACTTAAACTGAAAAATAAAATAAAAAACAAATACGAGATAAGAATGAACAAAAATAATATAAAAGGACGTATATAATAAACGTAATTAAATTTTATGTAAATTTTAGTTATTATTTTTCGTTAGTTAAGTTTAATGGTCTATGGCGTATAAAGTCAGTGTTTATAAAATATTATACTGTTGATACATTTAAACTAGAAAAAGATAATTTTATTATTTTGAAAATATATAACTAACCTTAAAATAGTGTATGAATAAATAAATCCGATGTGACATAATCATTTGAATGCTTATAAGCGTGCCGGGTCTAACAATTTACTAGTTAACAATTACACCAACATGACCACATACTATGACGACACTAAACATGAATGAATATTCACAAATATTATGTACTACTTAATTCTCATTCTTGGTATATCATTACCACTCATATTTCTCTTTGAGCCCTAAATTAAGTGTCTTGTTAATCATTATCTTGCAATTAATAGTGTGCGTAATCGCACTCGAATACATTACATATTTAAAAAGAGAAATCTCAAAACCGTGTAAGTTTTGAAAGCCAACGAACTTTCTAACATATGTTCTATCAAATATATAAAAAAAAGTATGCGGTCATTACATGGAAACGATAAGTGTGTAACGACTTAAACGATGCTAAATTTCAACAATTTGATTATAAACGAAACTGTCCCGCTTTTTCTTTGGACCTGTGACAAGACTATTATACAATTAGGATCGTTTTGGTAATGATAGGGCCGAGGCGACCTCGGGCGGCGGCGGGTTAACAAAAAACGCGGGCCCACTTTATTATAGTTATATTAAAGTTGGTCGATTTTGCATTCCTCAACGGTGACGGGGGCTAATCGGACGCTTTGACAGCGGCCACGATAGCTTTAATATAAATCACGAGAGCCAGCAAACGGACAATAGGGCTGGTAAAAAACGGCGATCGTGGATTTGGTGGCATTCGGGAACGATTCGTGAATCGCATTTTGCGGATACCCTCGCGTGTTGCTGCATTATTATTTAAGTTAGGGCCTTTAAAAAATTGCAGCGTCGCTGCTGTTTTTTTGCGACGCGTGCGCAGCGCATAATTGGCACGCCAGACGAGCGCGCGCTTTTTACCAGACTGCCGTTTGTATATAACGGTGCCTTAATCATAACTTAAGACGACCAATCCTTATCCACTTTATTAGAAAAGTCTAGATATCTGTCTATACAAATATCTTTTATTATGAACATTTTAGGTCTTAGCTTATGATCTTTGAACGAGAGAACGATAGTTTTGAGTCATTTGCTAAGACAAAGATTTCAAAATAATATTTTTAATTTTCATATTTTTATAGATGCTACAGGTATTACAGCCGATATTTTTATTTAACTACGAATCATATCTTGTCTTAATTGTAATAATATCCTTTTTCGGATAAAATTATATTTATGCATTACCTACTTTATGCATCACCTACTTTATGCATTACCTACTTTATGCATTACCTACTTTAATTTCATGGGTAACAGCATAATATGAATATGACCTTCAAAATTCGCCATAACGTTGAAAATTAATAGGTGGTATATTTAATTTACTTCCTGCCACAATTATAAATGTGAAAGTTTGTGAGGATGGATGTATGGATGGATTTTTGTTACTCTTTCACGCAAAAACTACTAAACGGATTTCGTTAAAATTTGGTATGGTAGTATTTCAGGGTCTGGATTGAAACAAAGGCCACTTTTTTCCCCGAAAAAGTACAGTTATCCCGTAGGATACCCGATACTATATTTAGTATAATACTATATTTACGCGGGTGGAGCCGCGGGAAAAAGCTAGTACTATAGATCCTTCTTACCTTGATTTTGTAGATTTTTTAATTATTCTCCTTGATATTTTTTTAAAATCTTTTGGTATATGTAATGCTTGGTATTTTGCACGATCAATAGTATATCTAAAAGTGTATGCTTGAAATTTGCAGGTAAAAAGTACGATGGCCTAATACAACGCTCGGAGCGATGGTCGACCGAGATGGTCCTTCGAGCAAAAAGAAATTCCAAAACGAGAGGATTCCCGTTGCGTACCCTCAGGGGTTTGCGTATACTAAAAATTGGCGAACGTGTTAGGATACAGGAATGACTGTAGATTATTTAGCAAAAGAAATTTTAAAATAATTTAGAAGGTATAGATCTGAAACAAACATCTATTTTTCGAAACGATAACGAAGTTAGAAAAGAATATAATATATATATATATATGAGTAACCAACGTGATTTAGCGATGATATATGTCAGACGCATACATTTTACTGTTTTCGAGATTCGTCATGGTTTCTACGTTGCTTCTTTAGGTTTAAATTTTGGACTAAGTGTCAAACGAGTTCTAATGGTTATAGTTTATAGCCGGCGCAGTTTTATCAAAAAAGTTTAGTTATAAATTACAAATTATGACACGTGATATATTTTGTATTTTATTAATCGTAATCACGTTTAACCTTGTTTGATATCATGAGATTCGAAGTTTTTTTTTACGATCATCCCCATATCTCGTCTCTGCATATCTGACCTCACGCGCGGAGGCATCTCGTCAGATGTCACTCGAACAATAGACATCGCAAAAATGGAACTCGTGTCGCAGAACATACAATGGACAAAAAAACAAACAATCGAATAGAAATCGAAAACTGAGCTTTTTTCAACTGGCGACCGAACGGGATTTTGGAAATCCGGTTTTGATTTGTTTGCTTTGTTTTTCCAAGCCTCAGCCACTTTTGTCAACATGTCATGCCGGTGGGGACAACATGAATAGATCCAAATGCATCTTCAATAATATTGTCCATCAATTCAGAAGATACTAAACTCGGCTTATCTGCGATTTCGGGGTATTGAGTTTTAATTCAGAATACACACTCGAACACTTTTATTGGTACATATTCTTGCGCCTGCGATTAAGACGTTATGATTTTCTAAGAAGTCAGGCTAATTTTATGTATCTATAAGAATAACATTATTGATTATAACATATACTTTTTAGATACAGTAAAACATAATTATAGTGAAACCCATAAAAGATAAGCTTTATAATGAATTCTACAAATACAATGATAAAAACATAATATCGTAGAAACACTTCGAAATAAAGAAGAATATTAAAATAATAGCCCATAAAATTCTAGCTTGGTCGATTATGAACAGTTTTGTGATTATTTACGATTTCTTCGCAAGGTGGCAAGTTATTTGACTTAACCCCTTTATGTGTCTGTTCAAAGGTTAAAGTTCAGATTGTCAACCTTGGTTCGTCTAAATGTCATTTCTAAATTAAATTTGATTTGGTCTTAATTCTTGCGAAACCTAATAAACATTAATTAGGATAAAAATATGAATAGTTCAACTCGATGAAGCTTACTAACACAAAAGTCAACTTAACACAACACAGTCATAATTTAGAGATAACATTTTGTGTATCGTATTGACATTACATTTGACCGTTGGTGAGAAACTGGTTCCAACAGATTTTAATAGTAAACTACGAGGGAGAGCTCTCATTGATTCAAAATATTGCACAAAAACCGTCGACAAAAAATCGCCAAAAAACCACACAGAAGGTGAGAAAATCCACTAATTAGCACCTCGGTAAACGCCCCGTGGTGGCAAATCGCTCCACCTATTGTTGTTTATGAAAGTATAATTACTCAGGTGTTTAATTTTTTTAGCCAAAACCGAATTTCTTTTCACTTGCAAAACTTCCGTTTACGTTCGAGCAAGCAGCGATTATTAAAAAGGTTGTCTCCGATGCGTCACTGTTTATAATTGCGACGGTTCCCTGGTATTGTGTTGCAAAGTAAAGACTAAAAAGGTTACAAAAAATGGCTCATCGTTGTCCCTTTTGGGCGCGTGCCCCAGAAGCGCGGCCGTATAATTAATGCGCAAGCGGAGTGAGCTAGCTGCGCCCGCGTCTACGAACAAACAGACGTCAGGTGTATAATCTTCATTTTTATTTTTTCTACCACTTCCCCTTTGCATAAATTAACGATTTCGCATTTACCATCAAAGGGATTGTTTATTTGAGTTGCGTTCGGTGTGGTCAATAAAAACCTCACTATTTCATCACGTCCTTCGATCTTTGCGAGAAGTGCACCCATATTACATTTTTTATTTTTCAAAACTAGTTACAGATCACTGAGCACTTTGTTATCTATCACTATTATCTAAACAATTGTGTTCCAAGGAGAATTATGTCTTATAGCGTCCCCGTAAGATTTTAAATCTGTAATCTTTATGGTGTTAAGATGAATCCTGAGCTAATGTTTTGTTGCGATCCATTTTTAGTTCAAACCTAACGGCATAAGGTTGGTTTTGCTCTTAGCTGTTTCGAGATGTTCTCACCTGGCCGCGGTCGGCAGCTGGATAGCATTGTCTCGGCTCATCACTTGACTCGGGCGAAAGGGATGGCGCCCATGTGAACGCACTAACGGAATCCTGGGAATGGATGCTCCTCGCAGATAATGGCCGACCCCGCACAATGGTAACTCGATCGCTGCTCGATTCCATATTTTTGTAATTAGATCGCCGGTCGCTAGATCGGATCGATCGAACATAATATTTTACACAACCGCTAATGTGATTCCGTAATTATAAACAAGATTTATACTACAGAGTGAACATAAAAAAGTCACGCGAGTTTTTTAGATAAAAATAAAATTCCAATGTTAGAATTTTATTCCCCAATATCTTATGCAAATGATGAAACGTCGTTGACGATTTCAAATGGTCATTTCGGTGGGAAAAGAAATTATCATAAATGCTATAGCCGTTGAGAGTATTTATTTCGTCTCTTGGCGATTTTCTAATAGATCACCGACATTAATATGAGCGATACTGGTTCTTGTGAGATCCGTTAGTGGTTTTATGTAAATTATTTATTTTATGACAGCTTCTAGTTTACATTAGAATGTATCAAAATCAAATCGAGTTCCACTAGCCCTTGACCAACATAACCTTGTACCGTTAGCGTTTAATCCCTAATTATTATGCAAAACGAATGATTGTGATTTTTTTATTTGCGAATTATGAAATATTAGAGAAATAAGGAAGGCAGATGATGGTGAAAGATTTTCCTCAAATAAGTTATTTTTATCATGACTTAAACTGACGTTAGGTCAAAGGATTTCCTTAATTAGCATTTAATAATCTTTGTTAGAAATGTAAGAAAATCGATTGATTTCATTAAAATCCCAATGCTTATTATAACGAATAAGTTTTTACACTTTCTCTGTGTTGTTATTTATAAATAAGTCATCATGTATTAATATTATATTATTATTATTGACACATTTGTAATAATAAAAATATTCTGATGATGGGAAAGTCATAAGAAGCTAATGAAAATAGTGTTATTATTAAATAACAAATTGATGGGAAACGAAATACAGCACTGCATCAAATTCTATACAAAACGACTTTTCAATAAACTTGATTGTCGTTATAAAATATTTTTACAGTGTATTCTGACGTTAGCCACTATAGTTAGGGAAACAAAACTCGTTTGCCCAAACGATAGGACACGTTGAGATTAACAGAACCGGATGCTGTCCCGGCCAGCGGAACGGTCACAAACGGCCGAGATCGTAGACCAGTGACCACCCCTCACATCTCTCGCGCATTCATCACGCAGATGAAAGGATTCATCGGCTGATAGAAACGAACTAAGTCTAACGGATTTCGGTCAGTAAAATTCCCCGACGACAACAACCGTCTCCGATCTAACCTGTTTATTCAAATTCAGTTTTGAGATCTAGCGCGAGCATAATGGGACAGAAGAGGGAGGATTCGAGCTGGAGGCCGATAGGATCGTGTTTCTTAAACTCGTCGATATCTAATTTTCTACACAATGGGCTTAAAAAACGAAGCCGAAATATATGTCACACAGCCACCCTAAGGACTCAGACAATGGACAAAAGCTACGCGCGCCACAATGCGCCCACGCAGTTTTTGTCGCATTGTGCGACATAATGACGCAGGAAGATCGGATCGATCCACGTGCACATCCTAGAATATGTAAATCGATATCTCGAGGTGAAAGTTGAACGAAAAGTAAAAGTCGTCGCATCTGCTGATATAAAATTATGTTAATTCTCGCGGCTCGCGGGGGAGGCGAGGGTTACGTACCCTCGTAACAATAACGCGATTGTGTTCCACGCTTCTACCTCCACATATAAAAAAGTGTCTTCAAGCGTTCATTTGAGTCCATTTATAGTTTACAATGAACTACTACAAATCGGCCAATCTTTTTCTGCCGCTCATTGTTGACGCTGTTGTGAGGTTTTATTATTTGTTTGACATCACTTTTTAAAATCTTTTAATGCGTATGATTTATGAATTATGACTTTTTATTTATCGGCTCCATCGGCATCGTCTTAAAACTTCTTGGAGTTTATTGAAAAGAATCGCATAGAAAAGGTGTGTTTTATTCAAATCAGTGTAGGGCATTGTTGTATTATTTTCTGAAAACACGTATAACAATATTTGTGTTGCTTTTATTTTCTATATTTGATTTTCATTTTATTGATACTCACCATTATTACTTTGATGTTATCAGTAACAAAATCAATATCCCAACTTTACGACATATAGTCCCGAGTACAATTTTTACCAAATTTTTGTATTCGCGATTTTAGTTGAAACTACTTACCCTCACTATTACGCGCGGTTAGTGGTTAGTGGTTACAAATAGCACCATTTGCGCGTAATGGATTGGACATTTCACAGTGATGGCAATCTCTTAAACACTAATTTGTCGTGCGCTGGGGTCGGGCCATATGTCGCGAATTCATTGTATGGATTTTGACTTTACCCACTGCTTCACCCCGACTCATATCTAATGCTCATTTTAATTGACGCCAAGTGGCATTTTTGAACGGCGAATCATTATCATCATCATCATTTGAAATACTATCTTTATTAAGGAATAGAATTAAGATTTTATAGTCACTCTTAGTTGTGATTAGAGTTTTATCATTATTATAATAATTATTGTTTTATGATTCATGGAAGCTATACTTACACAGAATTAAACGAACAAACTTTTCAAACCTTGAAGTGTGAAAAAACATATTACTTAGGCTCGTGTTCACCGACATTTAATCAACCGTTTATCCTGTTCACCACGTCCTAAACACTGGTTATAGAATTTAACCGGCCGATTATCTTAACCAAGCCCGAGACCCTTGTTTAACCGTCGATTATAGTGATTTGACAGAACTTTTGTAGCTTTAAATTTAATATTTTTGCTAAAGAGTATAGACATATTAGTTATTTGAGACAAAATGATGCCTTTTAATGTTATAATGGAAGGAGATTACAATCTCAATATGCTTGAGTATTTGGATGAGTTAGAAGCGATGACGAAAAGACCTCGGATTTTTCAAAGTTGCCGTAATTTCTGTGAAGTATGCGACGAAGTTTCATTCAAGACCCGGTTTTGCTTATCCAAATTGAGTGCAATTCATATTCTTGGATTAATTGAAGATAAATTAGAATTTGAGTTAAATTCTTCAACGAGTCGTATCCAACCTGCTACTTTCTGAGGATTTGTAGAGGCGTCAGTCCGTTTATTCTCAATTATATTCTTGTATTTCATTACAAGTTCAGATAACACACTCTTCTCATTGTTGCTAAAATTAGTTGTTCTCTTTTTCTTCTCATCCATATATTTTATTACAAGAAAACAACAAAATTTGGTCCACTATAATTGTCTACACGATACTATATCGACATAAGGTCTATGTAAATATACGTCCTAGTTAAAATGAATTACTCTTTAAACAAAAGAAACAGTAAACAACAACTTTCACATTTTGTAATATTAAATTTTACGTAACCAAATCAAAATGTCAGAAACAAAAATGTCATGTTATGTTGTAGCTTTACATTTTTATTTAGTTGTATTACATTTCTCACTCATTTATTCATAAATGGCCAGTTTTGTCTCGATCAGAGATCAGAGAAAGAGAAGCGATGGTGAACAGGAAAAAATGACTACTTGTTTAAAGTCATGTTTAAAATTTAAACGACCGACAAAATCAATGGTGAAGTTACTTTTGGTGAACTCGAGCCTTAGTTGCTATAATTATTGTTTATTATAATAAGTGTTATTTTAGCAAGTGAATCATCCTTGTATAAACTTTAATATGCATTTATTCTATGATTACATCTTAAAATATTTTTTTTACGAAGCATGTTATTAAAATAAATCTTTAGTTTTACTCTCGTACTTCCTTATTTAGAAGACACCGTACAATTTCAAATTATTTGAAAAAAAATATCAAAATTTTGACATTTAATTAATAAATAATAACTAAGTATTAAATTAAATTGCAATGACAAACACTGATAGATGGAGCTTTCGTTAGCTCTAGCAAAATCGATGTGAAGCTATGTAAGTCTGGTACTTTACTACTAGTGCCTAAGGTAGTGGGTTTTAACTATCGCTTAAGTGACAGAGCTTTATTATCCCATAATAACGAGGCACCATAAGGAATAGTAGAATACCGCAATTACCAATAGTATTTAATGTTTTCTTTAGCAAATTCGATGTCATTACTTTAATCATAGTAGCTCCTGATCAACCAGAAACCAGAACAGCTACGTGTATAGTGCCCAAGTGTGAACGCAATACACAAGAGCACTCTCTCTTCCTTAACTCTCGTAACCCAGTTGTACGAATGACGAATACGACTGGCGAGAGATCAGCCACAGGACCTATTTTTTACATGACCATCCGACACAGATCATCTTTCTTGACAGAAAATCAGGTGATCAGCTGGCATTATCCTAATCACACTTGAAAACAATATTTTTTGTTGATCCAACCCGGGATTCCAACCCACAACCTCTGGGGTTGGGAGCTAAGCTCTAAATCACTGGACCACGTAGGTCATGACTATACTTTTATATGAAGATGACTTTTCTTATCATCATCGTTAAATTTCTTTTTACTTTCTACTGCTATCTACTGCATGTTGCGGACAATTATGAACGCAATAAAGTACTGCAAGGAAATAATTTTTGATTGCAATGTGGAACTGCACAGGTGCGACCACAAAGTACGCGCGAAAAAACTGCAGACTATTAATATTATGTTATTAATTGAGTGGAAGGCCTTAAATACTTTATTTATGGTAGCATTATATTTAATGGCAATATTAAATTTCGTCTTTAAACTAAAGGTCATTTCATTTATCCATAAAAAGTGAGGGCGCCGCGGTCCCCTTGCGGACAACCTTCCATTGTAAACTTTGTCCGATTCGCCTCGCCTATTGTGTAGCAGTTGAAGCCAAAACGTAAATAAAGGCAGATGTTACCATACTACAAAATATACTTGCGGACCGTAACAATAACAACATGGCCACAGATAAGCAAAATCCAACCGTATGTGAAGACAATAAGGATGGTATAGCACATGAAGTTTCGCTGATACATCGTTTCGGAGGTCCCATATCTAAACCAAGGTCCGCGGGTGTGTGGGTAGTTTTACAAAACCGAAATTGTAGTAGCGGAGTTTAATAAAACTGATATTATAGGAACGTCACTCGCAGTTGTGCGCCGCGACGCAACAGACGCTACACGTTTTAATTTACAGCCGCCAGGGGTAACAATGAAATTGTTACGAATTAAATGCAAATACAAGAGTAAGTTCCGCACTGGTACACATGCGCAACTTTGCGGGCACATTATTTGCCTAGACTGTGTCCCAGTAAAAATATGACAGCCGAGTTACAACTCTTTATGGGCTATACAAGCCTGGTATCAAGTATCGGCTAGTACCTACATAATATAAGGCTAGACTAGAAGCTAGATAGTTTTGTATTCCTAGTTTACACGTATATATATACACAAAAAAGTTTCTAATACTTTCATTCTATTTCTAATACTAATTTTGTCCAATAATTTCAAAACTAATGATGGGCGTACATTTGAAAGTAAAGAATCTTTTGACAAAATCTACTGAAATAAAGATTTTGTCAATTATATGCGAAAATATAATGTCAAAATATCAAGATGACAAATGCCAAATATCAATTACTCCAAACAACCCCAAAAGTAGCAGTTGCAGTAGGGCAGTTTAAGTGTGGACACTTTTTGTCTCGACATGCCTCGTCTATAATATATAGGATTTTGCCTTAGATTGTACCTCAAGTCCCAAAATATCACGAAGTTTTTAATAGCTTATTTTGGCTTTCTTTGTACAAGCAACTGTTTTGCCATACCTCCACTTATTTTGGACACCGGACCTCAAATACAAACAAATAAGGGATGATTTCTTGTTACTGGATGCATCAGTACATAAATATTATTAAAGACTAAATAATCCAGTGGTTACATTTGGCAAGTGCAGCGGGGGCCCAATTAGTAAATTTGATTAAGACCCCTCTTCCACTTTATCGCTCGAGACTCTTCAGCATCAGTTCGTCCCCTATTTAATTTAATATTGGTTTGATTTAGTACCAACAATTGCTATGCCAATTATTTCTACACTTTATGAAAAGCTCGGGTTTGTAATGTTTAGCACCAACTTTTACGAATATCAATGTTTAGAGAAGCACCGAGATTACATCAGGCATTAGTGCAAATTTACGTATGTACGTCGTCACCTTGTATTTAATAAAGTAGCCAAAAAATATATCCATCTAGGACCTACATTCTAGGTTCAGATTACCTATGAACTCTGACTCGTATTTTAAATTATTATATTAATACGTAAAGAAAAACTTTCAGTACAGTTTTACGAGAATTGTGCAACCGGAGGAATATGAAGCTTACAACACTTAGGTGTGCAGAAAACTAATGTTTTTTAAATAAATAAATAACTATACACAACGAGAAAAGCAAATTGCACAGATACAGAGAAAAAGAAAATTAAAAAATGCTAAGAAATAATTAAAATTAATAAAGATTAAAACAACACACATTACCTCAGATTTTCGACACACAATACCGTGCGTTTGATAGATACAATTTCTGTCAACATTTACCTTTTTTTATTTTTTATCTCGGAGGCAAAATAATATAGGTAGTATGCAACCTTTATAAAGTTCAAACTTAATAATTATATGAATTATAATGGGCGACTATCGTCCACAGGGCGACCTCTAACAGTAATTATTACCCGTTAGTTGCGATACTTCTAATATCGTCAACGATTTCTGTAACTTTTGCTGAGACCCTAGTAACCTTTTTATGTTCACTCACATGCTCTCCATCACCACTGGACCCAATCGGAAGCGATAATATGCTAAGTTACAAAACTCATGCTGAATAAACTCGTATACCCGATGAACATATAATGAGGGTTCTAACGGCGTTACGTGGAATTATTTACGATCATGCCACACGATAATACCTACTGACCATACATTACCACACTTGACTAGGCCCATTTATTCGTTTATTTGAATTATAATTATTAAGTGTTATTCTGTCTTGGATGATCAAACAAGGGAAGAAAGATTATCTTGGATTTACTGTTCAAATTTTTTGTTGCATATTTTTAAGGATTGATTTTTTTTGGACTTGATATATTCCTTTTCTTAGTCAAAGGTTTTGCAGTCTTGGGATGTAATGGAGCGCGGCAGCGGTATCGCTAAGCCTGTAATAGTTCTTTACCATGACATCGAGACCATGTAATTTTCAAAACATTTTTACCTACTAAATAAATTTCAATCTATGTAATTCGAAGCATACATTTTGAATAGAAAGTCGTAGCTTTTACTTGTTAAAGTGTTAATCTTAGATCTTTATGTCTCACTCGGATAAGATGGTCAGATAGGCTTGGACATCCGCGTACATCCCAAATTTAGAAATCAATTTAATTGGGTACTTGATTAATATCTAGTTTCGTCGATTAATGGAAATGCTTCGTGGCCAATTATAGAGCTTGTCCTAATAGTTGCGGTCAATGGTAGTCTTTTACTCGTTACAAAACTGCGGTTTTCAAGCTCGGCAATATCTATTTTTTTCAAATAATGTTCTTCACAAATCACATATTTCTGCTACTGCACTATTGTACTAGAAGTACTTGGTATCGTAAACCATAATTAAATAGGTTGAAGCTTTTGTTTAGTTACGACTCACGTGTCTTATCTTGTCTTGTCTTGTCTTGTCTACACTATAATATTATTAAGAACTCAAAGGAAAGGTTTGTTTGTTTGTTTGTTTGCAAGCTTCCAAAACTACTTGACCGATTTTAATGACATTTGGCACAGATATAGAGTATACCACGAGGAAGAACATGATCTGCTTTTTACTGCGGCAAATTTACGGTTTCCTCGGGACTTCCTTCTGCGCACACACGGGCAAAATCTAGTGTAAAATAAAATTAAGACCCGAGTACCCACCACGCCGGCCCACCGCGGAAAATCAAGTTACACGTAATCACATTACAGCCCCCGGATTTGCGTCTAAATCCGTCACTTGTAACCGCTGATGAGCTATTCTTTAGGGGAGGATCGCTCAACGCACGGTAACTTTGAATAAAAATGTTACTCAACTCTGGATTTTTTTGCTCAAAACACATTGATTGCCAGGATGCGCGACCAAAACGTTAAATGAACAAAAAATTTCAAACCGACTTCCAAAGTAAAAACGCACAAAAAAGTATGAAATAAAACTTATTTTCTAAATAATTCCCCTTTTAAATTCGGCAAAAATTTTAACTATTTCTCTACTCAATCTTAAATTAATTTGGGCTGATACCGACTCAAACTTAATTTTGAAGTCGGTATCAGCCCAAACAATATCCTATATTATTTTATATAACTCACATTCAAATTTGCTGGTCTTCAAAATTAGGAAGTTTGAGTAGCTTTTGTTTTTAGTTCGTTAGTGATTTTAGCCGAATTTAACAGGAGAATTATTTAGAAAATAAGTTTTATTTCATACTTTTTGTGCATTTGTACTTTGGAAGTCGGTTTTAATTTTTTGTTTAAAAAAATATTTTTTCCCTTTCTAGTTAAATTTATTATCTATACTATTATGAAGACATTGATATCGATGCACAAAACTCTGATGAGTAATGAGTACCTATGTCATTATAAAAATATTATGTTGGTGATGATGATGATTACTGTAAGTGGTATGATGGCATGTGCTTGCAATTCTTTAAACAACGCCGGTATCCAAACATGTATCTACAAGGAATCAGGAGTACTGTTAAGTACTTTTGGATCCAGGGTCTACCTTGGTGCAAAATCTTACTTTTTGGTAGCATATGATTGGACTACTTCAGAAAAAGTCGAAATCACCATATGTGTCCATATAAATTTTGAGGAGTTCCCTAGATTCCTCATGGATCCCATCATCAGGTCACCACTTTGGTGAAAATTAGACCAAGTAGGATTATACACTTTACATAAAAAAAATAATTTTGAAAATCGGTCCACTAACAGCGGAATTATCGTTGAATATGCAAAAAAAAAAAATATATTAGGTCATTTACCTATGAAATTGCCGTTTTGTATGAAAAAATTTAAACGGTTTTTTTTCATGTATTTTTTATTTGTATTAATCGAAGTAATCACCCATGCACTCAATGCATCTTTGCCAATGCAGTGGCAGTTTATTGATGCCCTTCTTAAATAAATCAGCTGGACGGGACGCAACAAATTCTTCAAAGGCATTTTGTACTGCCTCTCGGGTGTTGAATTTTTTTCCCGCCAAGAAGTTATCCAAATTCTGGAAAAAGTAGTAGTATGTAGGCGCAAGGTCTGGTGAGCAGGACGGATGACGGACAGCTTCCAACCCCAGTTCTTGCAACTTGGAGACCGCCTGCTGTGCAGTATGAGGTCGCGCGTTGTCGTGCAGGAGCAGCGGAGACGAGCGATTGACCAATGCTGGTTGGAGATGTGCCAGCTTCTCCATCATTGTGTTCAGTTCTTCACAGTACACATCTGCAGTAATGCTCACCCCGTTTGGTAAGAAGCTGTGATGAATCACACCGGCGCTAGACCACCAAACAGTGACCATCACTTTTCTAGAGGTATGTTTTCGATTAGGGCATTGTTTAGGTGCTGAACCAGGATCCAACCAACTTGCTGAGTGCTTGCGGTTATCAAACAGAATCCATTATTTATTGCAGGTAACAATTCGGTTCAAAATTCCTTCATTTGTGTGTCTGTTGAGCAGTGCAAGTCACGTCTCGATGCGTACTTCGCGCTGGCGATCATTGAGTTCGTGGGGCACCTATTTGTCAAGCTTTTTGACCTTGCCAATTTGACGCAAATGGACCAATATTGTTTTGACGCTAACGTCGAAAGCTGCTGCTAATTCAGCTGTAGATTGTGTATCATCAGCTTCCTCAATCGCCTTTAATTCGTCATTGTTGACCAAAGTCTTCGGGCGACCGCGAGGTTCATTTTTCAGGTCGAAATTTCCAGAACGAAAGCGAGCAAACCAATAACAGGTGGTGCGTTGGTTTGTAGTGTTAGCTCCGTAAACGTCGTTGATGTTGTGTGCCGCTTGTGCCGCGTTGCGGCAGCAAGTAATTATGGAATATGAGTACCGTCGTGGCAACGACGGTACTCATATTCCATAATTACTCGAATTTTTAACGTATCCATGATGACGAAAAAGATTGAAATGCTAATGAAAATGTAACACTAATCAATAAACAAATGACTACTTTTGGAAAAAGAATTCCATGTTTTTAAAATAAAATTAATTTGAAATTAGAATTCTTAGCCAAACAAAAATTATTTTGAAATGGCCAGTACTGCAGAACGGCAATTTCATAGGTAAAGACCTATTATATATATAATACAGCCGAATGCATGCCTAACCGCCTCCTTGTTTTGGAAGTCGGTTAAAATTTAACAAAAATATTATATACTAGATTTACCCGCGACTTCGTGCGCGCTAAGGGAAATCTCGCGAGAACCGTACATTTTGCCGCAATAAAAACTGTCTTTTCCCGTGGTCTACTCTATATATTGCCAAATTTTAACAAAAGCGGCGAGTAGTTTCGGAGCCTATTCGATGGAAACATACAAACCCACATTAGTATAGATCTATACTTTTTCTTAATAAATGTCATATTTTGCATTTCACGTGATTACAAAAAAGTATTGCTTACTTTTTAAAATTGGTTCTTAATTTTCACGGGAAAAACAAGAAATATAAAATAAGTCTGGAGCTACATCTAAAAAGAAACAAAATTATGTTACGTCAAATGTTTTTTATACACATTAAATAAATATAGATACAAAATATAAAATAAATGGAATTATACTTAATCGCCTACATATGAAGACGCAAATGCTAAATTACCATAAACGATAAAAAACCTGAACTAGATTCGGAAAACATATATTAGCATAAAATATGTGTATTAGTTTTATCAATATACGCGTAACTATTGATATGTTAAGCTCCGACTACACGCTTCGTCCTGTCTGATCAGTGATAAGTCTTGTGCATTAAGTCTAAACTTCGGGCGTGGAAGACAATACCCTGTGTTATAATACGCACTACGACTGCGTATAGCACGTTTTGTTTATTTAAACTACAAATTGAGCAGTCAAGACGTATCATTAGGTAGTAAGGTACCAAATCTAGGTCCTCAATATCGTATAGTAAGTATATTATAATAGTAATGGCGCACTGAAAATACAGTCAGTAAAAATGTGATCCCAGTGTGCCCTGTGCGTTTCTGAAATTTGGAACATCTGCAGTTCTGTGCATTATTTATTTATTTATTTATTTATTTAATAGATACACCAACAAGGAACAAACATTATTAAAAGCTAAAATTGCACATTCATGTTGTTTACACATCTAAATGCTGCCTTAATTATAGGTGTAATACAACTTGCATCTTTTATAAGTACTAAGCATAATTTCAGGGAGATTAAGTTACTATGAATTAATATAATTTACAAATTAAACATAAATAAAGAAATTATATTATCATAATCAGGTAATTTCTAGCATTTCTTCATAGGGGTTGCAAGACTTTATATAAATCTAAACATTATATAAAGAAGTTTATATAACCACAAGAATAACAACGCAAATTGAGTTTTGTCTACCATCGCCATAACGTACAAATTCTTTGTTACTAGTTTCTTGGTTGTGAACCAGTCGAGTAATTTTCTAATAAAACCAGTGCTCGGCCCTCGCGCGTCTCATCTAACTGACCCGTACAATCCGTAATGTTCCAAGTCTTTAGCTTGAAGCCTAGGCCTAAATGACAATGGACAACAAATGACATTTCGCAGTCTAAAACCTGCAAGACGGAACGTGTAGTCAGTCGTTATGTCATCATAGTCGAGATGACACTGTGTCGCAAATGTCAGGATTTCGTCAGGACCTTGGGCCGTTAAATTAAAATTAATATTAGGATTTACTAAGTTACAGTTTATAGGTCAATTTGGAAATGTTGCTGGTGTTACTTCATTTTATGTTTTGGCTAAAGAGCAACAAAAATTTGTTATTTAGTTTTATACTCAAATAGTATTTAATAATAATGCAACATAATATTTAAAATGATCCTGAGTAGTATTTTAAATAAAATACTACCCTGGACCATTAAAAAGTAAATATATCAGAAATTAAACTATGGCACTGATTACTTTCTAGTAACTAAAAATATTTTAATTATAATACAAGTAAGATTGTAACTACTACAATAATTACCACAGAAAAACTAATATTAGTAACGACAAAATTAATAAAATATATGTACATTTCAAAATCAAGTTAAAATGACTGTCCTCTGTAAAAATCAAATCTGTTCTTTACACATAATATATTGTATATTAATATTAGGTCATTACATATTAAATTGGCGTTTTGTAAAGAAAGAACATAAAGTCTATTTTTTATAAATATAATATATTTATTTAATCAAAGTATATACCATTGCTACAAGGGCTGCACTAAAAGTATCGGGAATGGAATATTTCCACTGTTCCTGTCATATTAAAATCTTTTTAATTTAAAACTCCTTGGTTTTAAAAATCGAATACCGTTTATTTATTTAAAAAAAGATTCTCGGTCTTGTCACAAGGTCTTGTCAAACTTGTTTAGTCGTTGAGAAAATAGAATTGACTCGAGAAAATGACTTTCGAAGTGGTTTAACCCAAAAACAGTGTGTTGACCGGATGATTTCTGCATTTGATGATGAAGCCCCATCCAAAACCACAATTTATCGCTGGTTTGCTGAATTTCAACGTGGACGTGTCAAGCTCAGTGATAATCCCCGTCAAGGTCGTCCAAAAACTGCAGTCACCCAAGAAAACGTCGATGCTGTGCGTAAGTTGATTGAGGAAGATCGACATGTGACATACCGCGAAATTCAGGCAACTTTAGACATTGGCATGAGTCAAATACAAATAATCTTGCATGAACAATTAGGTGTAAAAAAGTTGTTTTCCCGATGGATACCGCATTTGCTCTGTGAAGAGCAAAAAGCGGCTCGCGTTACCTGGTGCGTCAGAACTCTCGAAAGATTCCACGCAGTATCCTCAAATGCTGTATACAACATCGTATCAGGTGACGAATCCTGGATATACGCGTACGAACCCGAAACAAAAAACCAGTCACGAGTTCTTCACGAGGTGTTCAAAAATGAGTGAAAGCCAACAAAAATTGTTCGTTCACGCAGTGTTGCAAAAAAAATGGTGGCCACGTTTGTCTCCAAAACCGGCCATGTTGCATCTATTCCTCTTGAGGGACAAAGAACGGTTAATGCAGAATGGTATGCTAACATTTGTTTGCCACAGGTCGTTTCTGAACTCCGTAAAGAGAACCGCAACCGCCGCATCATCCTCCATCACGACAATGCGAGTTCTCACACCGCGCACAGAACAAAAGAGTTTTTAGAGCAAGAAATCACAGAATTATTAGACCATCCGCCGTACAGCCCCGACCTAAGCCCTAATAATTTCTATACTTTCCCTAAAATAAAGAATAAATTGCGTGGTCAGAGATTTTCATCACCTGAAGAAGCTGTGGACGCCTACAAAACGGCCATTTTGGAGACCCCAACTTCCGAATGGAATGGTTGCTTCAATGATTTGTTCCATCGTATGAAAAAATGGGTCAAATTTCGCGGAGAATACTTCGAAAAGCAATAAATACAATTTTAAATAGTAATGTTGTGTCACTTCCTTGATTCCCGAAATTTTCAGTGCCGCCCTCGTTTTCATGCACTTTTGCCAACTCTGTTAGGTAGTTCATTGATTCCTTTACAAAAAAACTAATCGGACAGCTATCAATAAAATTTTTGAAGGCGCTTTGGCGCTACCCCATTGGAGTTGAATTTTTCCCTTGCAAGAAGTTATCCAAATTTCAAAAAAATGGTAATCTGTTGGAGCAATGTCCGGGGAGTACGGTGGATGTCTTAGACATTCCAATTGAAGCTCCTCTAATTTGGTAGCCATCTGTTGTGCAGTGTGATGTCCAGCATTGTCCTGAAGCAGCAGTGGCCTAGAGCGAATAACCAATCTCGGTTGTTTAGCAACTAGCTTTTCCAGCATGATTTGCAGTTGCTGGCAATAGACATCTGCCGTAATCATCTGGCCGACACCGGCACTAGTCCACCAAACACTCACAAGTAACTTTTTTGGAGTCAATTTTCGCTTGGGAGAGGCTTTGGCTGGTTCGGCAGGGTTCAGCCATTGCGATGAGCTTTTCCGATTATCGTACAGGATCCACTTTTTATCACAAGTTATGATTCGATTTAAAATCCCTTCATTTTTGTGCCGGTTGAGTAATGTAACGCAGTAGTCGACGCGCGTTTGTCGGTTTGCTGCACTCAATTCATGAGCTGCTTAGCTTTCAAGCTTTTTCACCTTCCTATTTTGCTTCAAGTGGATTAAAACAGTTTTATCACTTACACCGCAGCCTGCAGCTAACTCAGACGTGGTTTGCGATGGATCCGCTTCCACAATAGCCTTCAATTCTTCATTATCAACTTTGGTCTCCGGCCGTCCACGGGGCTTGTTCTGCAGGTCGAAATTTCCAGAACGAAAACGTTGGAACCAAAAACGCACTGTGTTTTCTTTTGCGACACCGCCGCCATATACATCATTAATCCTTCGAGCCGTTTCTGCAGCACTGGTGCCACGGTGGAACTCGTACTCAAAAATAATACGATATTTCAAGTTTTCCATTTTGTAAACAGAGTGACGCAAAGAAAAAACCAAAAGTGGAAAAAAAAATTACGGTTTTCGAAACACAAATGCATGAGTAAATAGCGGTATAAATTTGAAATTGGAATTCCTAACCAAAGAAGATATATTTGAGATCAAAGTGGCCAGTACGACAAAACGCCAATTTCATCTATAAGGACCTAATATTTATGTCCTTGTAATTAAAATTGTAGGTACATAGCTTTCAAAATTTATATAACAAATAATATATTTTATTTTTACGGTTTATAACTTAAAAACAAGGATATTTTGTATATTCGATGAAAACGTTTTATAATATTGAGCAATATTTTTCATGAAACAAGAAAAATATATTTAATTTAATTTAATTTAATTTATTAGACTTTTTAGGAGCTTCGTTTTTTTTTATTTTTTTTTGTCTAAGCTACCAAAAAAAACTAATTTTATTGTTCATCTCCAGAAGTTTACAATAACTGACAATTCAGATTAATTTTATATTGTCTCTAAAACTAAGTTAAAAATAATATAAGTGTGTTAAAAGAGTTGAATCTGTATTAATTATAATATAATGTACAATACACTTGCAGCGTCAAATTGTCAAGTGTGCGAAATTATTCCTCAACCCTCGTCGTTGTTTATAAAACTAGACTTTATTAAAATCAATCTTGCACTCAATGTTAATTTATTATAAATTAACATATTATTTAACAGCGCAGTGGCAGGTAAAATAAAAGTGCACAATTTTAGATGAGGTATGGTAAGGTAGATTACGACGGTACACTTGCTAGGTCAAAATATTGTTTAGTAAACTAGATAATTAATTTTCTGCACTTGTTTAAAAATCAAAGTCACATTTTAATAACCGCGCAGTGACAGGTGGAATTTATGTGCATATTGGCGTAAGTGACATTATGACTGTTTACTTGAAGTGTGAAATTAACAAGTGCACTAAATAAAATATCCTTTTACTGTATCAAAGACTAAGACTTTATTAAAATCAATCTTAAAAAATAAATTATCACATCATTTTAAAAACCAAGCAGTGGCTGTAAATAAAAGTGTATAATATTGACGTAAGTTACATAATGACAGTACACTTGAAGTGTCAAGTTGTCAAGTGTTTACGGTATACGGTATAATCAGCATCATAATACGCGCTAACAAATTGGGTGAACAATAAAAAGTTAAATATTCAAATCCCGGGTTACTGGTTGGCGCTATGTCGTAGCCAAGATAGAGTTGAGAGTAAGGGCTCCGTATATTTATATGTCACTATTTAATTTTGGTAGATGTTTATAGTTTATGTAGGTAATGTAGCAATATTCTCTCTTAATTTTAGTTTTTAATTTCATAAAAAATGGTTGTTAATAATATCATAACATTCATGAAACAGTATTTTAGCGTGCTGCACGAATGCTGCGGTACAAAAACGATTATTAGATTTTGGTAAATATTTCAACTTGCCTACGACCCATTTGTATGACTGACAAATGACAATGTGCAAACACAACCTATATTAGGTACTACCTACTTAGTTTAAACTTTATAAAAGTTTTTTGATCGCCTATTATTATTCAAGTAAACTTCAAAATTAGAACTCAAATTGTTTCTTAAATTTCCAAAAAAAATCTTAAATTTTAATTTTTCCACGGATCCCAAAAAAGCGGTCAGCGACATTTACAATGAGCAATAAAATTATAATGGCATTATTTGTTTATCGATTTGCATGTGTTAAGTGCAGTTTAGCATATCAATGCGCGCGCGCAGGTCCGGCGTAATTATGATTGACATTCTCTCGGCCCATCTCTGTTACCACTTAACATAATTACTATACAGTTTTTTTCCCTTAATAGACGTTAATACGTTTATATTAACATATAATTTCTTTAGCTTCCTAGACGGGAATATTTTTTTCAGTTTGACAGTCGATTCCAGACTTTGACACTTGAAGTGTTATTTTAACAGTTTGAAAGTTTTGTGTTATGTTTATTCTTCTATTTATTTTTTCTGTAAAAAAAACACAGGTACTAATAGTATTAGTAGTATTCTAGTCTTAAGTTAGCCTCATATTTAGGAGTTCAAGGGAAGACCACGGACATATCGATGAGCGCGCTGCGAGACGCGAGACACGCTACGTACGATTACGGCCATTACGCGCACGCAGCTTCACACGATTTGCAGATGCAATTTTAATTGTTCGTTTTTTGTTTGCATTATCGACACATTTGTTTATGTGGCGTGGCACGTCACTAGTACGTCATGTAAAGATCACGTGTTTTTTATTGCAACGAAGTTTTTTTCTGGACGATTTCTTCTTTATTATTTTAATCTGCTTCATTCATGCTTTTTGACGTGAATCGTGTACTTAATGAAGCAGGCGAGTCTGTCTGCTGGCGTTGTGACGTAGAAATTTAACGTAAGATGTAGAAGTACATGACATCATTACGGTCGGTCGTCTTTTTAGTTTCTTTATTTATTAAAGTTCGGTATAAATTAGAACCGCCTGCCGCCCACAGGAACTTCGAGTATGCAGCCTATCGTCCACCATTGTTGTTTCGCTTCCGGAAGTCTTTTGTAAATAATTTGAATATTCGGTACGATTTCGCGAACGTTTGTGAATAAATTTGAATAATCGCGGACCGTTAAGGTGCGGAGCGCAAGGACGATTTTTGCATATGCGCCCGCGGAATACATAGCAGCTATACGCGGACCTTTGGTGCCCGACGACCAAAAAAAACAATTAAGGGTCGATTACACGTATCAATACGCAGGAAAAAAATCGGTGGCCTCCTAACAAAAATTTTGGGTCGATCACACGTATCAATCTGCAGAAAATAAATTTTTGGGTGACCAACGACCATAAAACATTTATGTTTCAATTACACAAAAAGCAATCAATTAATCAATCAATCTGCAGGAAAAAAGGTTATGCAGATAGTGAAGGACGAGTAAAGACCAAAAAAATATCTATCGGATTCTGTATCTGTCTGACATTTTTTAACTCCCGACGAAAACGGTGTGTTATAAGTTTGACATGTGTGTGTGTCTGTCCGTGTCATCGTAGCTCCCAAACGGATGAACCAAATCTATAAATATAAATAATAAATGCAAGATCAAAAAATTTTGATCTTGCATTTATTATTTAAAAACTTGATGAGATGAGAGATGATGACATGCTCGAGAGTGTTCTAAGCTATAATTCATTATAGCTTAGAATACTCAATACATTTTATTATGATTTTGATATTTTATGATTATAATTCATTTTGGAAGCCGGTTAAAAAGATGACATAAGACAACGTTATGAAGAAGAGAAATCGTGTTCTTTTCCTAATTAAAATGGTGGAAATTCATCAAAATATGTTTCGTAATTCGTCATAAAGATAATATACAAGTGATTATTATATTTTTAACCGACATCCAAAAAAAGGAGGCGGTTATGCATTCGGCTGTATATATATATAAAATGGTGACCTGATGATGGGATCCATGAGATATCGAGGAGATAACTCCTCGAAATTTATAAGTAGTCCAGAAGTAGTCCAAGCATATGCTACCAAAAGTAAGATTTTGCAGCAAGGTACCCTGGATCCAAAAGTACTGAATATAACTTCTGACTCCTTGTGGATACATGTTTGGGAATTTCGGCGTTGTTTAAAGAACTGCAAGCATATGCCACCATGTCAGTTGCGGTAATCATCATCATCGACATAATCATCACACCATCATCACATTATGATGATATGATAGGTACTTCTCATATTTACCTATGTATACTAGATACTTATTTGGGGATTCCGGCGTTGTTTAAAGAACTGCAAGCATATGCCACCATGTCAGTTGCGGTAATCATCATCATCGACATAATTATCACACCATCATCACATTATGATGATATGATAGGTACTTCTCATATTTACCTATGTATACTAGATACTTATTTGGGGATTCCGGCGTTGTTTAAAGAACTGCAAGCATATGCCACCATGTCAGTTGCGGTAATCATCATCATCGACATAATCATCACACCATCATCACATTATGATGATATGATAGGTACTTCTCATATTTACCTATGTATACTAGATACTTATTTGGGGATTCCGGCGTTGTTTAAAGAACTGCAAGCATATGCCATCATACCACTTAAAGTAATCATCATCATCGACATAATCATCACACCATCATCACATTATGATGATATAATAGGTACTTCTCATATTTACCTATGTATACTAGATACTTATTTGGGGATTCCGGCGTTGTTTAAAGAACTGCAAGCATATGCCATCATACCACTTAAAGTAATCATCATCACCACCATTTTCACAAGAAACACCAACATATTATTATGATAAACACTACTCATCAGAGTTTTGTGCACCGATATCAATGTATTTAAAATTTTGCTAGTACTAAAATTATATTCGTGATCATCATCATCATCACTATAACATATTTATTTAATGCTTACTGCTACATTTTTTCCCTCGACTATTCAATAGATAATAATAATTATATAATAGTATTGTATCTAATCAATATTATCACTGGTGATTGTTTAGTAGGTCAACAGATCGGTATCGCTTATTTGGGGAAATACCCCGGCCTCTCAGAAAACTGGCATAAAAGAACGCTTCAGTTTCTTTTGCCGAGAGAGTGACAATAGCGGAGGCTATTTTGTATTTATAACTTTCTTAAAATGTGTTCATAATAATAATAATATAATAAATATAACTAAAAAGAGAAAAATTATTATATTTAAACAAAAAATTAAAACCTTCTTCCAAAGTAAAAATGCACAAAAAAGTATGAAATAAAACTTATTTTCTAAATAATTCCCCTTTTAAATTCGGCTAAAATTTTAACCGTGTCTCTACTGAATCTTCATAATTTTGAAGTCGGTACCAGCCAACTTGAACGTGAGTTCTATAAAATATTGTGTTATCACGATCTTGTTCATGCTGGCACCGACTTCAAAATTATGAAGATTAAGTAGAGAAACGGTTAAAATTTTAGCCGAATTTAAAAGGAGAATTATTTAGGAAATAAGTTTTATTTCATACTTTTTTGTACATATTTTATTTTATTTCATGTCGTGGTCAACGGTCGTCACGACATTTATGACTATAATATTATAATTACGGTGTTCTTTTTATAAAAATGTCAAGTAACAGCGTGAGTTACTTTTGTAATATGGTATGTTCAAAGTCTTCATTATGAGTAGAGAGTTTTTTTTCAGCAAAATGATTTTTTACCTGAGAACTAGAAATATTTGTGAGTTATGATATAAAAATATGTTAGGATATAAAAATTACGTATTATCTTTTACTTCAAACGAGCAACTCTTATATTATGATGAGAATCTCGGAAACGTCATAAACAGTTTCCATGAAATTTAGAGGGTTTCGGGGGGTTAAAAATCGATCTAGCTGCTTCATATTCAGGGAAACTGCGAATTGTGGAGTTTTTTTTAATTTTTTTTTCGTTGTATTATATGTATGAGTTATTTTGCTCTTAAATTGTCATAGAGCGCGTGATTCAGCGAGGTACGCTCAAACTTTTTGCGTTGTTGGCAAATTGGAGTCTCAGGTTCGAGTTCCGGGCAGGCGAATATTTTTGTGATTATTTTTAAATACCTATCACTATTACTACTAGAACACCGAGCAAAACTCGATCTCCCAGGTACATATCTATTATCTACTTTAACCAGTAATTTAGATGTTGAAATTGCTACATTGGCAAAAAAACCAGCTTTGTCCAAAAGATCTCGGTAAGGAGGTAGAATTGTACCCATCCCATACCCATCCAGGTACCCATCTAAAGGCAGTGCTTTAGATGGGTACTGGACGGGCAGCGGGCACAACTTGGATAGACTTGAGATAAAAAAGTGAGATTTCCGACCAGGATTTCGACTTTTATTGACAAAAATACAGCCACATAAAGAGATGAAATGTACCCCGTCGGAGAAGCTGGACGGACAGTTGCAACCCCACTGTAGAACACGTTTGTAACAAGTACACTAATTTAAATAAATTCCCACACTTGTGCGTAATTTAAATAATTCCTTGTTATTTGGGATGTGAATTTTTAATCTTATTACCATAAATAGGGTCAATCTACGCGCCTGTTCCGAAACTATATCACTGCGTGAATTCATAAGATGTAAAGAAATCGAGAAATTAGTTGGTGTAAAGGAGTTTCTTGTAGAGAGATTTGACATTGGGATGGTAAGTTTGACATAGTTTTTGAATTAACATACAAAGCAAATTAAATATAACCTTGTATTATCGTTGAATATACAAAAAAAATATATATTTATACAGCCGAACGTAAAACCGCCTCCTTTTTTTGTAAGTCGGTTAAAAGTAGCTATGATTTTGACAATTTTTTATTGAGATATATGATTTAGGTATTATATTTTTATTATTGGTAGAGAGACACGACTTGGTCGAATAGTAAAATACTTAAAAATCTTATGATATTTGTAATCAGTAGGTACATTTTCAAATTAAAAAAATGGTTTCTCAGTGTTTTTACCACCTAAAATATACATTTTTTTGTCACAGATGTTAGTAATGTTCATTTTGATTTACGGTTATTTGCAAATATTATGTTAGGTACGTATTAAGCCGGCCAAGTGCGAGTTGGACTCGCGCACGAAAGGTTCTGCACCAAATGAAAAAAAAATTCAACAGGTGTATGGGAGTTTATCTTAAATATTTATTTTATTCTGTTTTTAGTAATTGCTATTATAGCGGCAACCGGAATACATCATCTGTGAAAATTTCAACTGTCTGGCTATCACAGTTATGGCTTGGTGACAGACAGACGAACGGATAGCGGTCTTAATATTTGAATCCCGTTATTAGGGTAAAACCCTTTGGGTACGGAACCCTAAAAACTAGATTAAAAAACGTCATGGTAAAAGTTTAAGTATTTTTATTAGATACAAGTAAGAAAAAAAAACAAGACGAACTCTAAATATTTAACATTTTTGAACTTTTAAAAGGTTGGATGAATATCATGGCCATTGACTTAAACCATGCTCAACTGTGTATCATATTTGTGTGTCCGAGTGTACACGATGGGGTGACAACAATGGCGCAGTCACGCTTTGTCCAACTCTGACAAACTCCCGAAACCAGTTTCATTTACCCTTATTTGTAAAAAAAAATCTAAATTTTCGTGTTATCGATACACCATCCAGATATTGAAATCAGTGTTAAATATTGATGTTTTAATTTGCTTACTGCGGTGTACTAATATAGTACACCGCAGTAAGCAAATTAAAACATCCCACAAAATCTATAATAAATATATAAAATCGAATTGTCTGTTTGTAATTTCAAATTAACTGCTTTGCATTAAATGCATAATATGATAATAATAAGTCTTTACCTATGAAATTGCCGTTCTGCACTGGCCATTTCAAATCAAACTAATTTTTGTTTGGCCAAGAATTCTAATTTCAAATTAATTTTATTTTATAAACATGGAATTCTTTTTCCAAAAGTAGTCATTTGTTTATTGATTAGTGTTACATTTTCATAGCATTTCAATTTTTTCCCTCATCATGGATTCGTTAAAAATTCGAGTAATTATGGAATATGAGTACCGTCGTGGCAGCAACGCGGCACAAGCGGCACGCAACATCAACGACGTTTACGGAGCTAACACTACAAACCAACGCACCACCTGTTATTGGTTTGCTCGCTTCCGTTCTGGAAATTTCGACCTGAAAAATGAACCTCGCGGTCGTCCGAAGACTTTGGTCGACAATGACGAATTAAAGGCGATTGTGGAAGCTGATGATACACAATCTACGGCTGAATTAGCAGCAGCTTTCGACGTTAGCGTCAAAACAATATTGGCCCATTTGCGTCAAGTTGGCAAGGTAAAAAAGGTTGACAAATGGGTGCCCCACGAACTCAATGATCGCCAGCGCGAAGTACGCGTCGAGAAGTGCCTTGCACTGCTCAACAGACACACAATGGATTCTGTTTGATAACTGCAAGCGCTCAGCAAGTTGGTTGGATCCTGGTTCAGCACCTAAACAATGTTACACCTAAAAGTGATGGTCACTGTTTGGTGGTCTAGCCCCGGTGTGATTCATCACAGCTTCTTAATAAACGGAGTGAGCATTACTGCAGATGTGTACTGTGAAGAATTGACAATGGATGAAAGGACAATGAGAAGCTGGCACATCTCCAACCAGCATTGGTCAATCGCTCGTCTCCGCTGCTCCTGCACGACAACGCGCGACCTCATACTGCACAGCAGACGGTCTCCAAGTTGCAAAAACTGGGGTTAGAAGTTCTCCGTCATCAGACCTTGCGCCTAGAGACTACTACTTTTTCCAGAATTTGGATAACTTCTTGGCGGGAAAAAAATTCAATACTCGAGAGGCAGTACAAAATGCCTTTGAAGAATTTGTTGCCTCCCGTCCAGCTGATTTCTTTAAGAAGGGCATCAATAAACTGCCATTGCGTTAACAAAGATGCATTGATTGCATGGGTGATTACTTCGATTAATACAAATAAAAATACATGAAAAAAATTAGTTTAAATTTTTTCATACAAAACGGCAATTTCATAGGTAACCTAATATATATCCGGCATCTACACCAAAAAATCAAATTTTAAAAATTTTGTCTGTCTGTTTGTTCCGGCTACTCTCTGCAGACAGTGGGTGCATAAAATTTCACGTAAAAATCGAATACTGTATAAATTAGGTATTTCTTTGTAGCGGTAGATAACAATAGTACTTGTTGGATATTTTATTAATCATCATCATCAGCCTATCGCCCTCTACTGCTGAACGTGGCCTGCGTTGAGCGCCCCCCAATGAGCGCCAACCGTCCCGATCTTGGGCAGCCCTCGTCCATCCGCTGCCAGCCACCTTCTTCAAATCGTCGGTCCATCGTGCCGCAGGACGTCCTACACTACGTTTGCCTAAGCGTGGTCTCCACTCCAACACTTGTCTGTTCCATCGACCGTCTGTCCGTCTACAGACATGGCCGGCCCACTTCCACTTCAGTGAGCGAATTCTTTGAGCGATGTCGGCGACTTGAGTTCTCTGGCGAATGTCATCGTTAAATTATTAATAAATAGAATAAATTGTATGCACACCGAGTCTCAGTTCAAAGCTGGCTTATTAATAATAGTTGTGACAAACGCCCATAAATACATATTATTATGTCGTCTTATAAACAATCACTAATCACAAAATATAGTAATTAATAAACATTTTATTCATTAATTGTTATTAATGACTTTTTGATTAGTTTACAGCATGATGATTTTAACTCAACTAATAGTTAGTTATTTGTTTATTGAGCGTTTAAATAACAATTTAGATTTGTGTTATCTTACCGACAACGATTTCATGATGGTATATTAAATCTGATGCCTATGATAATGACGACCTCTGTGGCTCAGTGGTTGAGAGCGTCAGTGCACAAGCCGGAGGTTCGCGGGTTCGAATCCCTCCAAAGGAACAAAAACGTTTTCAATGTTCATGGGTCATCGATGTGTATTAAATATGTGTATAATACAATAAAAATTAAATATCTGTATTCTGTATGTATACCTTTAGCCATTCCATCTTATTAACTCAACTGACAATATTGCTTATCAAAGTTTTGACAGTAAAAAAAAGACTAGTGGTTGTGTTTGCAAATAAATCGTGAATGACTGAGGAGGTGAAGTGTTGATGTTTTTGTGGAGTTGCGCGGGCGCACGCGATGTCGCAAATTGTCCGCTGGCCAAGGTCCCCCGCGGCGGGCGGGACACGCCACATGACATCACACAGCACCATACAACACCACATCCCATGGCGCATCATACGCCACCACACGCATGACGTGATATACCACCATATTATACCATCACGAGTCAAGATGCGTCATCACACAACACCTCGCCATAAAGTGCTACCACACGACCGCCAAATTCATTCTGGCACACACATCACGTCAGAGAGCTCTGTATCGAAGTAAGGGAGTTGCTCCTGCCTTAATTCTAAAGCCTAAACTAAGTAACTAACTAAAAACTAAGTTCCGCGCGCGTAAATTCTTTATCGCACGGGATCTGTACTTTTTCGGGATGAAAAGTAGCATGCGTGTTAATTCAGAAGGTGGATTCTGCAAATCCTGCTATAATACAGTTACAATCCAGTCCTAATATGTTATAACTGAAAAATGGTATTCTTATAAAAGTCAAACCAACGTCAAACCCGTTTTGATTGGTCCAAACTCCAAAAATCAGTTTATGATATCAAGACGATTCATTTTATAATTCAATCAAATTAAAATGAAAGTGAAGACTAGATTACAAAATTTTTTTTATTGCATAATTGAATAGTGCTCTTAAATATGAGTAACTTCTCAGAAGAAACAGTAGATCAAAAGACAATATTTTCAAAGGTGCAGCGATTTGTGTACAACATTTCGCAAGTCTCGTGAAAACGCTCCATACTAAAGTCGTACCTAGCTGTGACGTCACGCCTAGGTAAAAGTGTATGAAGTATAAGGCCGTAGGAACATATTTGTAAATATCTCCGATATTTGTACGTTTAAGTTCATACTTACCATAATGAATGGTTTTTGTATATGATGTAAGTAAACTAACGATGTAGGTTTTGTTTACTAATTTAGCAAAAAAAATTAAACGTCTTTGTACTTTTTAGATGTATCTAATTACTAAACTACACATAAAATTATTTTTTTTACATTTACCAAGTAGTAATGCCTCAATATTTCTGAGTATAGTAATGAAACTAAATATTTTAGATATAGTCATCATCCCTGTATATTCTTTACAAACAATATCGAAGAGAAACGCTGATGTTCCGCACTAAGCTTGGACTAAACTTCGACTGACAATTAGTGATACACATTTTTGTAAATGCCGTTCACTGACAATGTAATTATGGGATTAGGAAGGCCATTTAAGAAGAAAGAAGAAGTAGGACAAGAAGGTGACGTCACGTTTGACGACTGCGTTTTTAATCACGTGGTCACAAGTGAAAAATTAGTTATTTAAATTTTGAAATTTTATAATCATTACCCTTCCTTCTGGCTTCACCGTAGTCGGGTAAAAATCATATTGTATATGTTATAGTACAGTGTTTGTATAATTGGTTGTAAATAATGTTTAGTGATAAAATATCAACAGTTTGGATGTATATTTTCATCATAGGATAATTGCCTACTGGGGTTCTGAACTTAAACTACTACCATACCGAATTTCATCAAAATCCGTTCATTACTTTTTGCGATTAAGAGTAACATCCATCCATCCATCCTCACAAATTTTTCACATCCTACTAATATTATAAATGTGAAAGTTTGTGAGGATGGGTGGATGGATTTTGATGAAATTTGGTATGGTAGTAGTTTTGGCTCTGGATTAAAACATAGGAGGACTTATTATCCCGAAAAAGTACAGAATTACCGTGGGATACCACTTTATTTACGCGGACGAGAAAAAAGCTAGTTTATAATATTAGTAGGACGAATATAAAAAGTTCATAAGCAGTGATTGAGTTTTAAAGTTGATAAATGGCGAAGGATTGCCATGATCGGCGTAAAATTCCGCTGTACATGAAAAATGATTATAAGCGAAATCGCTCAAAATCCACAAAGACACGGCGCGTTACGCGGCTTTGTCCGCCCGTCCCGGGATGATTAATGACGCGGCGGGAATCGAAGTGCATGCAAAATGTTGCGTCACTCTCGTCATTTACTCGCAGGACAAAAAAGCGGCGTACCGAAAAACTGACTTGCTGCGTATCTTCGGAAGTTTATGCCCCTGTTTACTTGGGCTGTGGTCGTCTACTCGTAATAAATCGGACGAATGAGACGTCATCTCGATTCGATACGTATCGGCCGCGGGGGAGTCAGATTCGGTGATTAAGTACGGCTATTTAGTTGGGATTAAGTATTTCTGTTATTAAGAGTACGCTAATATATTGGAATAGTTTTTTGAATGACAATGATAGAGTGGCCCGAGTAAAAGTGTATTAGGTATAAGAAGCTAATATTTCGTTATTAGAGTCACTGATTTCTAATACCATTAAGTCGTGTAGCATGAAGGGATATAATTATAAAAGTTTAAAAGTGGCTGATGTTTTTTGTAAAGTCTGGAAACAAATAATCAGAATATCACCAAACCAAGAGAATATCAGGTCATGTCTAAGGAGGGTACCGTAGATGATTTTCTTTAAGTTACTTCAAAAGTTATTATCTGACTTCGCACAAAACGTCAGTAGCAACGTAAACTTCAGCTGAGGCTCCGCCACGATTGGCAATCATTGGCAACCGTTTATACGCCATCATATTATTAAATAGCCCCCCAAATTGTAAAGCAGTGAGCGATCTAAGAACGCTGTCTATAGAAAGCTGATATGCAGCTTTCGAACATAAAAAACTAGATCAAAATGGGTTCATCGGTTTGGGAGCTACGATGCCACGGACAGGCACACATACAAACAGACAGACAGACACGTCAAACTTATAACACCCCTCTTTTGCATCGGGAGTTGAAAAGGCTTTTTAAATGCCATGTAGTAGTCGTTGAAAGGTACTGATGATAACGAACATAGAGACGGTGTTTTGTAAGCGGCTAAGACAACAAAAGTGGATTGTGTCTCACAAAAGCTGCACGTAGCTGCCGCGTGTCTAATGTGGACTAATGCTACTCTGTGACGCCAACAATGCCTAACACACCGCTTAAAAACTCCAGCGAGTGTCCACTGTATCACGGACGTGATACGGTACGATGTTTTTATTTTTAACGGTATTTATTTATCGAAATCATCAAATTCGAGAGAAACTGAAAAATTTCCCCAGTTTGAAAATAACGCGCAGATGTAAATAAAAAAAAATCACAAACTAGACAGTTGTTAAAGAACAGATAAATATTTTTTTATATAGTTAGGCAGATCTGGGTTAAAGTTAACCCTGGGTTTTATATCATGTTATGTCCCTCGTCTTCTTTTCGTATTTATGTAAGAGAAGGCATATTTTAAGCCCTAGGATTAACTTTAACCTAGATCTGCTCAAAATGGCCTTGGAAAAGTAAATAATTTATAATTTAACTTGACCTAAACGTTCAAAAGTATTTTCTTCCCTTCTCCCTGAACCTAAACAAAAGGATTTAAAAAGGGGTGTAATATTGAAATAATGTAATACTAGCTTTTTCCCGCGGCTCCGCCAGTACAATACAGTAGCCCATAGGAACACTGTACTTTTTCGAGATAAAATGTATCCTATATTTTAATCCAGAGCCGTAACTACCACCTTACCAAATTTCATTAAAACCCTTCAATAGTTTTTGCGTGAAAGAGTCACAATCATCCATCCATCCCCAATTTCTCACATACTTCACATATTTTGTAATAGTAGTAAGACCTTTGAGATTGTTAGATACACGAGTATCTTCTATGTCGATGGAAAGGTACACACTGTTCGGATTAAAAAAAAATCCGGATTTCGAATTTCGTCGTCGTAATTACTTAAGCCGCAACGAAAGGGAAACTATTCCAACAATGTAAGGAAACTTGTTAGTAATGTCACCTGGCTAGCAGCTAGCTGATACCATCAGCAGACGGGAATATCTATACATCATCTACTACATGATCAATTTTACACGTAATTTGAAGTGAGACATATTAATAAATTATATTTTCTAATAATTTAATTGATGCTTTACTCTGTAATGATTTGAGAAAAAATAATAATATTATTAATAACATAATATCAATGGACGCTATCAGACCTTGTTAATCTGGTCCCGTGGTAAGTTCTCGAAGAACTTGTGTTACAGGTACCAGACAACGGAAATATATATTTAATACTTTTATACTATACTATACATATATTTAAGATTTTTATAAAATACACATATTTAATACACATCCATGACCCAGAAACACAGAAAACAGAAAACTTTTTTGTTCCCTGGCGGGGTTCAAACCCGCGACCTCCGGTTAAAGCGCCAACGCGCTAACCACTGAGCAACAGTATAATTATTATATATTGCTACACGACAAATTTCAAGGTACATATTAGAAATCAGTCCTCCTAGTGACTCTTATAACATTATATTAGCTTCCTAAACTTAATGCACTTTTACGCAGGCCACTCATGCCCGCTACTTGAGGATTTTAATCGGTAGTTTATATATTCATTAGCGCCTTTGATTGGTTAACGCGTTTCCGTCGTCCATTTCTGGATACCACACCGAAGGTTTTTTGCATTTCCTTCACCACCTAAATCAGAATATTTGTATTTACAACACCGACGCTTTTTTCTTATAATAGGTGTGAGAACACACGTCAAGCTATTATAATTTCCAAACATGTCCTGTGACATATTACAGACTCACACAATAAGGCCCCCCGCACACTCGCTCCTCGACAGAACCTGCACGCGTGACCAGCATATCACTCTGTGTATTGTCCTTTAATGTACCCACTATTCATATATTTTTCTTCATCATTATACTCTTTTAAGCCTAGTTTTCTGTGTATTCAAAGGGCAGCAGGTACTGATCTGTTAACATAGCCAAACCAGTGAAAGTTTTACCCTGAGCTCGTAGTCATTGACGGAGGGTCTTTATGTTTCCCTTCAAAGTGTGAGCGTCTTGACGCGTACTTCAGAAACGCCTCATTGGGAGGAGGAACACGTAGTGACGTGATATTCAGGGACCTGGGATCGAACCGGCATTATCTCGAGTGCTGCTTAAGCGACCTACCACTAGGCTATATTTGTATCGGCTCTCAATATGTAGTGAATCCTTTTGCTTCTGCATTATTTTTAGATCTATTACTTTTTTTTATCAAATTAAAAATAAACCGCGATAGATAATCACAATTATCGATTTGGACACGAACAGTTCTCACGACATCGATGGTACAGGCGTGGTGGGATCGGTGGGACATCCCACGACTGCCCTTGTCTCACGCGAAACAATTGTTATATCATTGTTATTTATTACTTGAAACGCCATAAAAACGCCGGAGTCAGCGATACCCACGTTATCGAAACGGTGGGAGCATTCCTCACTGAAATTTATTTATTAGGAATTTTAAGGTCGTCATAATTTTGGCCAGTTTACTGAGATATTCATAACCTGCGATGACCAGTATTCATCGACTACCTGTAACCTTTTTCAGGTTTCACTACTTCGATCACAATCTATTTGAGCATCTATCGGGAGAATACGGAAATGTCACTCAAATACGACTGCACAAATGTTTGAGTAGCTCCTAAGCACAAAATTCTTACTCACATATTTTGTTTTGGAGTTCCTCAACTGTTCTACATTCCAGTATGAATATAGGAAACATATTATAGTCTCTGATGATGACGACGATGACAATGATGTCTATGATGATATGAAGATGCTGATTGATGATGAAAATGATTGCACTTTGTCAAGGTCGTAGGCTTCAGTGCGTGCGGCCCGTAGCGTGGTTGATAATTATGTAATTGGCTGAACTGTTCCAATAACCGATATTGAGGACGATTTCTAAACTGAGCCCATCTTAAACAAAGAGATCAAATTGAAAACAGTAAAATCCTTTAAGTCACAAAGATGAAATAATAAAATATAATATTTTGTACAACTTCCGAATCAAATAGACATAGTTCTCGAAAATATCGATGCAGCAGCGGGATGGGAGCGGCGCGGCGACCGGCGACGAGCGGTGGCCGTTGCAGTAACGTAACGTATTTATAACGTTTTTTCAATTTATTACTTCGTTTAAATTATAATATTAAGTAAGTAATATAAAATAATTATCGAATTAATATTTGACGACCTCTGGTGTTAGCGCGTTGGCTGGTTTCGAGAATTTGAGAATAGAGGTGCCCGCGCCGCCCGCGCTAGCGGCCTGAGGGTAGTCATAAGGGCCCTTGGTAATTTAGCCAGTTATATTATTTATGTGTTTTAATCGATCGATCGCCATATAGAGCGTACCATGTATGCTAGCCATACACGTAACATTATACCTGACAGGTTTGCCTGTACAGTTGAGTTGTGCAGGTAAACCGGAGCGTGTGTGTCTCACAACTGTGCAGGTTTCCACACTACTCAGCTCAAGCTTAGGTGTCAGGTGACAGTGCAGGCAAACCTGTCAGGTACACAGTTACGTGTAAGGCTGCTTTAGAAGAATACATACGCCTAATAATACAATCAGAAAATTAAGTTTAAGTCGTATGTAGATAAATCTGATATGTAGAACTCCAAAACACGGAAATATATAAAACATAATTAAATGCGTACGCACGGCCGTAATTTTTATAAGTATTTCAATTAATTTTATCAAAATAAAATCTACATAATATGAAATCATATTTTAATGACGTCTTCAATTTTTATTATTAACATTGTTTGTGCTTGGAATGTACCTACCTACTTACAGTAGAGAATAATTTTGGCCAAATAACTTTTAGTAGGTATAATATTAATAACAATGCTGATTGTTGAGGTAACTTCAAAAATATACCTAGAATAAATCTAGATCAAAGATTTCAAAACTAAAGATAGGCTACGACGACAGAACGAGTATTCATACAAGAAAAAGTTACGCCATCTGGATATCACCAAACCTCAAATAGTCCCAAACAGCACTAAAAGTGAGGCCATTTAAGTGAGGATAGTTTTTGACTCGACACGCCTTGTATATAATATATACGACTATGACCTAGATGCCTAAAATTAAACCTTATTAACAAAAAAATGCCGTATTAGCTTGTTGCCAAATCCCTAAGGGACTAGGTTAACAACGTAAAGCGTGTAAAATAAAGCGTGAACATTGAACGCAAAATTCATAAATATAAAAAAATAAAAAAAAATCCGAAAGTAGGATTTCTGTCTTTGTTTAGTGGCATTTGCGAAAATGTAAGGTCGTCGAACTTAGCACGTCAAGTATTATATATAATATATCTAGTTACTGTGCGCGATCAGTGTGTATTCATGTTAAGTATTTATAATTTCTACATTTCGGTTCTTGTTGTGTTACGTAAAATACTAGGTGATTCTTATTCCGTTTAGAGAGAAACAGAGTATGTTTTGTTTTAAAAATAGAATGTACATAATTTACAATGACATTTATGTCAAAATGCTAAAGTGAAAGTATTTAAAAGTTGCAAAATCTTAATAATTCATGAATTTAGCTCACCCTAAACTCACTCCTGCGTCCATTTTTGATTTAATTATTTTTAGTAGTTTTGCTTTTTTTTAATTTATAAATTATTAGTAAATATTTCTTTTAAATTAGTAGTGCAATGTTGTAAAACAAATGTTCACCATGTTGGAGGAAATATAAATAACTTAACCAAGAGAATGTCAGGAGATGTCAAAAGAGATGTCCGTAACTATCCACGCGCAATATGTCTTCTTTGAATTACTTCAATATTTATTGTCCGATTTCGCTCAAATAATTTTTCTAAAGGGTTTTTATCACGATCGTGCTAAATAGATATTTCAGCACGGAAACTTACAAGTTTCTATCGCCTATGGCTTAGAAAATCGAAAATGGTCAAATTTGTAATAAAGTCACGTATGAAACTTTGCCTTTATTTTAAAAGACCCACTCAACGATACCCCACAATGTTCAATTCAGTTCAATGAAAAAATATTTTTCATCCCCACTTCTCACACGTATGAAGAGCCACCCCTAAAATATAAAATTATTACTATTTTATGACGCCAAAACTGAGATCTATACACAATCTATAAACAAATTTTATCAATTTGGAAAATTCACAATTCAGTAGAAGTGTGACACGCTTAGAAAGTTATTGACTTACATTTTTATGACTTTCATAAATGACAAATTTTACCGTTTTTATTTAAGCGATAAGTTGTAAAATATTGCTATATCGTGTGTATGTTTATAGGTTTTTGCAATATGACCTCCAAAATAGATATATTAAGATACATTATGAATGTGTCGTAAAGGAAAAAATTGGCAAACTGGCATGATTTATATTATGTTAGATCACTAGCCCGACTTGTGTTTAGATTATAGTATATTAATCTATTTTTAATTATAAATTAATCTCAAAATAATAATAATTATTTTTAACCGTTAGCTCTAAGTTAATACCAAAGAAACAATAATTTCTAACTCGGCAAGGCTCAGTTTCTTTAGATTTATCAAATATTGCCAAAGGCGAGCATAATTAGTTCATTAAAATCTATATATTTTTTTTAATGTTATGGATACTTTTGTGATTTGTCTTGTGTATGCATATTATATACCTACAAATTAATTACGCAAGAATTACAAAATATATTGATTAATAAATGCCACCAGAACATTATCACTGACTCGTAACAAATTATTATTTATTTTTTGTCGCTAATTAGCTTCTTAATCTTGTTTCTGTCCGAGACATCCATTTCATTATAAAAGGTGAATTAAAAGAAATACATTCATAGCGGTTTCTACGAGTTACATCGTGAAACCACATAACTGTTAACGTGACGAAAATCAGCGCAATCCGTTCGGGGTTTTAGTTTTGTTGACAGACCAGTCAAACTTTTTAATATACAAAATTTACCAAGGATGCGACCGGACCACCTGCTGCTGCCAATATTTAAGACTATTCTCTTATAACTCTCGTCACGCGCCGGGTCACTCACCACAACGCAGTAAATAACAGTAATTTGATTCAAATTATTCATGATATAGTTGTTAAACAGCCAAAAACTTTTTCTTTTCACTTTTGCTGGCTATCTTAATAATCATCTAACCCTTGCCACGGTCGCTGGCTCATTCATGTTTAATTACAATCGGTGTAACCGCCGTAAAATGGTTCGTGTATTAAAAATCTTTGGTAAATTCTTAAATTTGTTGAAAAAGTGAAGTACCGTACTTGGTAAAGTAGGTACTGCCGTCTGAAAGTCTTTTTAAATCGATACAAAAACGTAAGCTCTTCAATTTCGAAACGTAGGACTATATTATGGATGATTTTTGTGTTACCGCAACATAGTTCTAGACCGTTTCAGTGATTAGGTTTCGTTCTAGGCTTAAGAGTCTAGAACGCAACCTAACGGCTGGGACTAAATTGTCCGGAATCCGTGAGGCCGGGGAAAAACAGAGCTAAAAATCGAACACACGAGTGTCAATGGATATTATATCAATGTCAAATATGACAACACAATACTCATGTGTTGGATTTTCAACTCTAGTGTATTAAGCGAAGAGTACTATTGTCAGTTCTCTGAATTTTTCCGGGCCCGTCGGATTCCGGATCATAATATTATAGTCTCAGCCTTAAAGATGCGTAGGGTTTCTTATAAGTACGCCTTTTGGTTAAACATGCAAATTTTTACATGTTAGTCAAGCATATCGATTGTTCTGAAAAAAAATTTCAGTAAAATTTCCTACTACAGAAATGATAAAAACTAGCTCCTACCGTAGAGATAAACAAACATACAAATATTATTAGCTGATGTATAGAAATAGCCGTAGCAACAAAAACGCCGTAAGACAAAGAAAGTGCATTTTCCCTGAGTGTAATCGTATATTATTTGGAGCGGGATGCATTATTCATGCAGTTTGATATGGAGTAAGGTTCAAGTACGGTGCGCAAAAACGAAATTTTGCAGATTTTCTGTGAAAAGTCGAATAAGTAGTTAAAATGGTACAATATTGCATTTCTGTAAGATGGAGAAAAATGGTCTATAGGTAAAATGCCCGTGTCCCCCTTGTCTCAACTAACCATACGATAGTAATAATTACTAATATTTTTTTCTTTATAAAAAAGGAAGAAAATATAAACATACTTTAAAAATAATTATGACAGTTAATTATGACAGTTTAGATAATTCCTGATTTGATGACCGTTATATTTTAAAGACCCTTAAAATTGTTGACTCTGTTTCAATTATGTTTTAATAAAAATAATGAAACGAATTGGCCTCAGAAATTATATTTCAAGTTTTAGGAATTTTTTAAATTATTTACTTAAGGCGAGGTGAGTCACCAACTATGAAGTATTTAAGGGCGTGAAGGAGATGAGTGGGGGGTGCCGCCCCCGTAACTGCGGGGTGCTTCGCGCGAATTTCGTTAAAGTAATGTGTCCATAATGTACAAAAGCGTAATTTCGACAACTTAATATGTGCTTCATAGCCTAGCAGTTTTTTGCCCGCCTGGGGCAAAGCGTAATGTCTAGGTTCAAATCTCTTTACAAATTAATATATTTCTTATCTTCCTTGTTTTTTAAATAAATAATAATATGTCACTACATATTTTTGCTTTATTGCTCTCCGTATTTTTTTGTTACCCATTTTTATATAATCTGCACTAATATTTACGACATAAATACAACTTCGGGAAACTAATCATAACATAAAATAAATACTTAGAAGGGAAAAAATTTAAAGTCGCTAAATTTTTGCGTGTGGAGTGTTGCAATTCTAGCAATTCGATAATTTTTGGTTAATTTTTTAAAATGGCCATAAAAGTGAAAAAATCTATTTAAAGTTTGAAATACGAATGGTATCGTATCTGGGGCCTCCAGAGTATGTAAACATAATTTACGTCATTTTTGTCCAGTACAAAATTACTTATAAAGTGTGATAAATGACTATTTTCTGACTAAGACCACTCAAATAGGTCTAATTCTTAGTTTTGTGTAACATACACATTACACACATTGACGTTTCATTCTAAGACGACATTTCAAAATTTTATATTTCGCATTTTTCAGCGGTTACAATATCTAAACTTGCTTTTGCCCGCAACTTCGTTCGCGTAGCACAAAGCTAAATTTTGTCGCTTAATTTTATACAATACATAAATATACAATTAAATTTGATACCCAATATCCTGCCTTCCACATGAAACTTTGTTTATCTAACACCAACAAAATTACAATTTCAAATACCCAGTTTTAGTTTAGTTTAGTTTCTGACATTAGTGGTACCGAATAGTCTCTTCGGCTACATCGTATTTGCTGTAAATATTGTATTATTTAATAAAAAATAAATCAATTAATACAACGCGTGAATTAAAAGCGTAGTTTGCTGAATACATGTTCCTAATACTAGTGGTGAATGACTTATTTATTAGGATTAGAATTGATTAAAATAATTGAATACACTTTATAAACAAACAAAATAATATTTATATATAATTATTATTCATTCTGTTGTCAAGCAATGTAGTAAATTTTTAAGCAATATATGTTGTTTTCTTTCGTCGTGCAACAATATTTCAATAATATCTACTCTCCTACTGTACTCTCTTCGTCTGATAAGCTGCTCGGTATGTGTACGTACGTTTGATTTTTGAATTGTTTGGAAATTCGGAATGCGGTGGGTTCGAATCCCGGTAAGATAAATACTTTTGTAATTCTTAATTATTTTTTTTTTTTAATTATTTTATCGTTGTACTAAAACTCCGAGCAAAGCTCGGCCTCCCAGGTACTAATATTAAAAAGAGGGTTTTTGTATTTTCATCGAATACAATCTCTTCATATTTTTTTTATAATCTACATTTACAACAACTTAAATAACTTCATATTAAAATAAATAATTAGGTATAGAGCTTTCAACAATATACTTTAGTACCTGGGAGAAAAAATACTGCTCGGAGTTTTATAGTGCGAAAAAAATTTCTAAAAGATAAAGAAAGAAAAAAAAATATCGCCCGACCGGGATTCGAGCCCGAGAACAATTGGTCAACAACGCAAAAAGCCAATGGCCTACGTAGCTGCGCTATCGAGTATCTCATGTCAGACAGCCAAATTACTCATATCTTATTAGAATATCCTTATGTCGTCGGCATAAAGGTCAATTAGAAGGTAAAATAACTTTGAATGGACTTTAAACAATAAATTCGAATAATTTTTGACGGCCGGAGTGCGGAACAAAATGACATAGGTCTACTTAGCAAAACGCCTCCGCGGGTACTACCGTGTTCTATACAAATGAAGAAAAGGTCGCCATTTCACGATGTTTCATTCGACTCGTCCGAATTATTTATCATTGAAATTAATTAATCCTAACAAATATCTTGTTCCAATCGAAAAATAAGAACGACATTTCCCTTACTTTTATTATGTATTACGAAAATTTTTGTTCACAAATAAGAATACAGTTACAACTCCAAGAACCCATTTATTGGTTATTTAAAAAAAATTCTTTATCGAGAAAATTTACAGTAAACGTGTTGTGAAAACGAAGGTTGCAATTAATATGATCAAGATTAACATAATATATTTTTTGCTGCACTAAAATGTGTCCATTCTTCTTCTCAATTTTTTTTAAATGAAGCCTAATTTTACGCCGTAATTTGTCCCAAATTTCATCAATCGAATACAAACTACAAAATAAAACGCTATTTTTAAAAATAAAATTAGAATTGCTAGATAAAATTTAATAATTTAAAATTGCTAGATAAAAACCGAGTTATAATGACTAAAAATATTATAATAAACCTGTGTTTTATCTAGACGTAATTGAGTATAAAAAACTATTATTTTTATATTTACGTAGCATAACGAAATGTATACAAAGTTATAATTATAAAAGTATTCGGAATCAAAGCGAAGGCCCGACTTTTTTAAGCTAGAGGGGATAACATGTGGATTTTGATATTTTATCTTCAATTAAAACATAATTTCGCTTGTTACTGTAGATTGTTCACATAACTCAGCGGCCATTATGTTCAGAAGTTCACTTTTTACGGTTACTTATGCGTCAAAAAACTCAAACACGAAAAGAAACGATTCTACAATTATGAAATGTTATAGCGAAATTTTTACGCGCTTGAAGTTCTTTTCGAATTGATACTACACGATGCCATTTGTAAAATATATAATACCTAATAAATATTCTTTGACGATGCCATAGTGGCACCTAAATAAACTGTTTTGTTTCGAGAATTATATAATATACCTTAAGTATATTTTGTACGTACGCACGCTACGAAAATAGATATTATTAAAATGTATTATCTCCATGGACCATCAATTTTCTCGTTTCAACCTTGTACTCGTATGATGTTCAATTTTTTAATGAACATCTTTTATTTTAGGATAAAATTTTAAAAAAAAAACTGAAATATGATACACGTGCATAATATTATTAGAGTTATGTTTAAGTATTCTTAAAATAAAGACGGTGAGATTACACGAGGAAATCTTCCTACATCAAGTATGTACTCTTTTACAACCGAGTACGGAGACTCTAAGGCGAGCGCTCACTTGAGACACGACAGTCTTAAGACAGTTTTGTCTCACATAGACAAGCCTGTGTTACGACTGTCTTACGTCTGTCTTACGACTAGAACACTCATAAGAGTTTAAGACAGTTCAGTCGCTCCTCGACAGTTTTGTGTAAGAAACATTTTGTTTCAAGTGTGCGCATCTTCATATATTTATTTTATCATGCAATAGACTATATATCTTGAGTATGACTTATCTCAAATAAGCGCTCGTTCTTACTTAAATTAAGTGAAGCTTAAGTCACATACTCTCATTTAAGTAGCGTTTAAGCATTCGGCTGTTAAGCTAGCATTCCGATCTGTGCGACAAAGACGAGAGACCGCGACCATTAAACCAGCGAATACGGTTCTGTAGACGGTCGGGCGGCCGGCTCACCGGTCGCACGATGCGGGTCGCGTTGTTGTCGCGATTGTTCAGTGCTCCATATAAGCCGTGGCCCCGCGACCCTACTTCGGTCCCGAGTCGCGGTTAGTGGTAAGAAAAAAATACTCAAAACTTTTAAATGGTTAATAGAATCGAGCGTTACTTTGCGGAAATCCATAGCATACAATTTAATTACTATTATATCTAGCAATATCCTACGAAAAAATGCCCACAACCTGCAAGCAATTGAGTGAGTGCACGCATTAGCATGCGTAAAGCACCTGCCTCACCAAACAAGATCGTGCAAATACCACCACCACACAAGCAGCAATGTCGGCAAGATCGTGCAAGGCCCCACACCACCATGCAGGTTGCAAAACTCGACGCGCGTTTCGCCCCGAACCCGGAGCATCCTCAGGAAGTGGACCTGCGACCAAAGTTTCTTTTAGTTGGCATATCGAACTATGTTTAAACAATTTTTTGCATAGACCATATTTGCGCACCGTACGGAGCTAAAAGTTGAGGTTTGAGGCGCACTTATCGCGGTTTATTGTTGCTAAGTGTTTATTTAAATATTGCCCACCGCAGCCTGTCTATCCGTACATCTTTCCGCCTTATTATTCTACTTATGTTCTTGTATTCAGTAGATTGTTTCGGTAGCTCCTAGGATCAACGGCAGAATCTTTGGAGCCCTTAGGATAATTTTAAACTGGTACACGGGCTAAGTTTGAATTGATAATAGTAATGGCTATGTTTTACAATGATGAAATTACTTTAGTAAGTTTTGTTCCTTACGTTATTCTAAAGCCAAAAATTAAGATTGATACTTTATTAGGGTTCCGTTGTACTACAAGGAACCCTTATATTTCATTGTATCGCTCTGTCCGTCGGTTTGTCTGTCCGCACTTTTAACTTCTGAAATTAGGTCTATTAAAAAGAAGGCAAAGTTTAATATAATTATGATTTTTTACAAAGTTTACCGTTTTCGCGTAATCGACCTCCAAAGTGGCTTATGCGGTGGTCCCGGCATTTCCAAACTATAAGTGATATGGACTTGTAAGTTTTCATGCTGGTAGGTCATAGTGCAAACTCTTAAGCAAAATAAATTTTGGGTGAAATCGGACAGTAGATTTTGTAGTAATTTAAAGAAAACCGATTGCACGCTGATAGTTACGGAACCCTCCTTATATAGACATGTCCACACATGCTCTTGGTTAGGTTTGTAGAATATAAGTAAAGTGAGTACAATTTTCCGCGTCTTTAGAGCCTTGTACCAAAATTGGCCCGCGGCACGAACTAGCGGGTGCATAGGTCATTGTGCACCCTGATGTTGCCGGTTATTACAATATGATATTATATACACTTTATCAGCAAGAATAAAACGGTAATCAGGCGGGCCTGGGATCTCAGTCCATGTTAGATAGTTTCCCTAAAATATATCTCTACAATTTTCTTAATATGTGATCTTTAAAGATCACATATTAAGCATAGGAGCAGGCTAATTCACTAATGTCGATACATTAGTCATAATATCGATATATTAGTGTATCAATAAATATTAGAATTTCAAATTGAATATTTTATTTACAACCTTAACCCACTTATTTTATGTTTATAATATACGGAACCCCAAGGCTGGTAATCAATTAGAACGACCTAAATATAGATTTAGATAGTCTTAAAAGATTTGATGTTGTATAATGTAACCAAGAGTATGGCAAGATCTATTTCCGGACCATTACGACCTGAAAACCTTCAAGAAGGCGTATTCCCTCCTAAAAGGCCGGCAATGCACATGAAACTTCTCGGATGCTGCGGGTGTCCATGGGCGACGGTAATCGCTTTTAATCATGCGATCCGTTTGTTCGTTTGCCCCCTAGTTTATATAAAAAAAAGGAGTCAGGACATGTCTCAGGACTCGCTCAAAATATTTTTTCTAAAGAGTTTTTAGCATGACCATGAGCATAGTTTAGAAATGTCAGGGGGGGGGGGGGGGGGGGTGCAACTTATAAACAACATTGGAGGCCGATTACTCGAAAATCGTTGAATTTGTAAAAAAAAGTAATGTATGAAACCTTGCCTTTATTTCTAAAGACCTATTCGTCGATACCCCGTAAGATGGGTAGAATGAAAAAAAAACATCCCCACTTCACATGCATGGGGAGCCACCCCTAAATTAATACTATTTTATGCTGGGAAAACCTAGATCTATACACAATCGTTATCTATAAAAAATGTCGGCCATTTATATTCACAATTACAGAAGTTGGAAGGGCGGACAGACAGACAGATGGACAGAGTGAAACTATAAGGGTTGCTTGTAGTACTCGTAGTAGCTCAGAACCCTACAAATTGACGATTCTACTAGGTATTTACTATCCGGCACTATTAGGAAACAATATATCTAGATAATACTAGATATATCTAGATATATACTTTACTAGTTTACAAGTATTTTACGTTAATATTCCGAAATATAAATATTTAATTATTTATGATTATTGAACCAGGAAAAGCGAGTTAAACTATGAAACCTTCATGTTCAACCTACAGGTCTTCAACTGCTAGGAAACTGAACTCTTTTCATACACTGTTCATTATTATGAATATAATTTATTCGTCATTTCTAAGGTCCATTATGTGTCGTAGTGATGTTTAATCAATAATCATAAAAAATCAATATGCTTAATGTAATCAACTCGTTTAGGATACTATAAATTATGTTTATTGGTTTTGATGCGGATGATGTTTTGACGATTATAATGTTACCTACTGATTCTCATAGTTTGGTACATCGGTCCCGTGGCAATATGCTATTAGAAAACCACACACTACTGAAATCTTAATAATAATATTCAGTAGTATTTTATGTTAAAATAACTAAATGTACCACTTGATTATCCTTGTTCATTTCCAATGAGACTTTGACTTAAGTTTGTATGTCAAGTAAACTTGTCTTCACTATGCTACGTGTTTTCTTTTACGAGGGCTATACATTTTCTGATGTAAAAAGTAGTGTTCGTTGGTACTGAAATAGATAAATAAGCAAGAAATTTCACCCATTGAAATTTCTTACTTATTTCTTAAGTAAATGATTCAAAACTATCCTTTAGTATTTAAAGGGTGATTTTTAATTAAACAATGAATAAAATCATAAACTCTCTCCCTAAACGGATTCGCGGGGAGAGTCTAATTGGCAAATAAAATAACATATTATTTTGGCGAGCCGGCCAGGCTGCGCTTATTAAATTGTAAAAGAAAATTTAATTAATACAATTTTTTTTCCTTCACACCCGGCCATTGGGGAAGGGTTGAAGCAGACTTAGGAATGTTGTAAATATGACCTTTTTTAATTATCCAATTATTATTTTTTTAATATAAAATGAACCAGGAAACGAGAAGACTGATCGCCTGATTGTAAGCGATCACCAGAGGAGTTACAAGTGTGTTCACAGTCCTTGAAACCTCTAAGCCCACTCGGGTTTAGAAATCTAGAAATGTGATTGTTTTTACCCGAATACGTCGAAGCCAAAAGGAAGGGTGATTTTGGCAGTCTATGTGTGTATGTATGTTTGTTTCACCGTAGCGACTAACCTACTGAACCGATTTTAATAAATAAGGTCTTAATAAATTCGTAATAATAGTCCGGGTAACATAGGCTATGTAATTTATGTAGTCGGACTATAGTTTTTATAAAAATTGTAGTTCTTAAAACTCTCGTAGATTATGCATACCTAGTACTACTAGGCTTCATAGTAGCTTCATGAAGTGATGATTCCAATTTCCAGGGCGTAATAAGTCTTGTTTTTTCGTGAAAATAATATTAACAACAATAATCGTAAAACATAACAATTATACGAGTATAAGCCGTCGAAACTCGAGTTTCTCCCATTCCTAGAACACACGCAAGTATCATCAACTTTTTAGTTTCTATAAATTACATGTAATTTGGAGTTAAAAAATAACAAGTACAAAGAAAAACCACGGGGCGTGACAAACAAACACAATTAATTCGAAACCGCCATAGGAAAAGTTCTCGCCGCACGTCAAATAAATCATTTTTTATCATATAATTATATTATTTTTAACTGACATATAAATTTTCTTTGTAAATTAGAAAATTATGTGTGTGGCAAGAATAATCTTTTTATTTTTGTGTGTGGAAATAAAATGTGGTAAGAGGACCTTGTGGTATCCTTGGCGCAATTAAATTGGTAGAAAATAGTACCTAGTAGCTGTATTTGTTTTGGTGAAAATACGAGTGTAATATTAGTATCCCATGACGACCTCTGTGGCCCAGTGGTTAGCGCGTTGTCGTTTAAGCCGGAGGTCGCCGGTTCGAATCCCGCAAAAGGGATAAAAAAAAGTTTTTCCCGTGTCGTTGGGTCTTGGATGTGTATTAAATATAATATTATGTATAGTATAATGAATATCTGTTTAGGATAAAAGTATTAAATATATTACCTGTATATGTATGTCTGGGCCCTGTGAATCAAGTTCTTCGGATACCTAGTACAGGACCAGATTGATTTGGTGTGGATGCGTCCATAGATATTATTTTAAAAAAACTTACCTACTCTAACGTATAGTCTTTTAGTATATCAATAATATTTTCCTTTAGGAATATTTAATGGTTGGAGGCCGTAGCTAATCTGTATTGTTAAAAAACAGTTATTTTTCGCGCTATAACTCTGAAATTACTTTATGTAGGTACTTTCCGAAAAGCCAATTAAAATAAACTATACGTGTTCTCTATTATAAATTATAATTGACGTATCGTTCGCGCTTGTAGACAAAATTTATCTTAGTAAGTACATTCAGATTGTTTAGACGAGGTATAATAAAGTCAACACCTCTTTAAATTTGTGAAAACGATAAATAATAGTTTTAAAAAACTACAAATGATATTGGGAATTTTACTATAGAACAATAACCCACGGGCATAGACTAATCATTGGTCTCGCTGGGCGCTCTACCAGACCGAGCTCATACTTGTCAAACACTGCAATAAATACTCAGCTGAGGTCGGCTTACCCGAGCCAGTCATATTGAAAGCTTTATGTCAGGTTTACATCCCGAATATTTTATTTTATTTTAGTTAAAATTGTAAAACAATGCCAAGTTGCGTAGTGAAACTATGTAAAAATAATTGGATCAGAAATAATAAGGACATTGGGATCCCATACCATCAGTAAGTATCGTATAATTTCGAAATTTCAACATAAAATTACATGAATTACTCTAAACGCCATTCAGTGTTGCCGCGTATGCAAGAATCAAGTTCCAATAATTTTATGATGTAAATTTATTGTCATTGTATTTTATAATAAAATAATAAAAACCAACGACTATAAATTATATCCTATTTTATTTATCTAACCTAGATATTATGATTCTACCCATGGAACTGAATAACTATTCGCAAGGAGCATAGGTCGAAAAATATGAAAAAAAATATATTATGAAAACGTTACAGTTATGTGTCATATTACTATAGTACTAGCTGCCTCGACACACGTTATTCTGCCTTGACTAGTCAATAAATAAAAATTAATTAAAAATAAATAAAAATTATTATTATTTTTGTGAAGAAGAAGCGCATAAGAATAATATACCTAATACTGATGTGTACATTTGCTATTAATTAATTTTTAATTCTACTATAATTATTAATGTGAAAGTTAAAAGTACAGTGTTCCTGTGGGACACTGTATTTACGCGGGCGGAGCCGCGGGCAAAAGGTAGTTTTTAATTATTTTCTTAGCTACATTTATAAACAATAACTTAACTAATAGACCACAGCATAAGATATTGTTTCCATTAAATCGGGCAAAAGTTGAGTAGCTGGCATCACATTTTTTCACGCACACTAAAATTTGTCACATTTAAGTCAATTGTCACTTTACACACTACAATAATGAGTTGCTGCATTTACGAAGATGTTTTTGTTAGGGAGACAGGGAGTGCGTCATCTAGTCGAGCGAGCGAGACCAATCAAATATCTTTACCCACGGCAAACAAAGATAAAATTAGGTTAGATGTATATCGTCATATAATAATATAATATCATATAATTTCATCTGTATTACAACGGCATAGGTCACATACTTATCTGCAGGAGGTGGGGTAAATACTGTGATATGTACATAATATATGATTAACAATTTATTGATTATCTCAATTTGTCCATTGATCTGAATTAAAATAATTACGGGAAATTAAATGCGAATGAAAATTGCACAATATATTTGTATTTTTGTTTGTGATCGAAATTTTTTATACAGCGCAGCGGGTACGCAGCGGGATTTAACACAAGCGGAGTTAAGGGTGTGGAATTCCACATAGAACCCGGTATCATCACAAATTAGGGAAATCAAAATTATGATAGCTTCTCTAATTTCGTCCTAACTCCTAATAAATTTATAATTTTTTTTTACTATTGTACAGTTGTTTCCTTTTACTTTACAGTAAAATTAAAAATTTAAATTTATCTTTACATCCGAATGATGTATTTAACCCAACATTGGGCTACAATATGACGCAAGTAATGACGGTATGTATATCTAAAAATTGTATAAGTTACAGAAAAATAACACGATAAACATTTCCTGACTACTCACACTACGCATGGATACCCTCACATTGCCGTTCAACGCTCCGGCTTTGAAGGTCATGCGCCAGGCGTATCGGCCGCGCGTTATGAATAGAATTCAAGTAAATTATAGGATTTTATAACCTGTAGGATTTTATAATGAGGTCAAAATTTAAGGTCACACAAGGTGTTATGTATACAAGGTGATTTTTCAGTCAGTGACCAAAGCTGTCTATGCAATAACCCTTTTGTAGGAAACAGCAGATATTTTGTTTCAAGTAGGAAAGTTGATCCCATAGTAAAATTTGCTTTTATTCAAGAGTATATTCACTTCTTAAAGTTTGGTCACTGACTAAAAAAACACGCTGTTTAATTGGAATGAGAATCAAATACTGATTACGCTTGATTATATCTAGTATTGTTTTAAGACCATCCTGCATTCCTGTATAGATAGCACACTTATAACCAAATAGTTTTTTAGTTATCATTTAAAGTAAAAAAATATTATCACGTGTTTTATGAGCCAGCTAAAACGTAATTTAAATAGATAATTACAGTTTGTAAGTTACTGATAGAGCTGATCAAGTTTTTCATACATGTATTTGTTAATTGGTATTTTTTGGAAAATTCTAGGTGAAAATTATTATTTTGCTTAGACAGAAATACTAAGTTTGTACAGCAATCTTTTATGATATTAATTATGAAGATTTGAGCGAGCAAAAATGTTTATAAAATGTTTACAAATATTATAAACGCGAAAGTTTGTATCCATGGATGTGTCGATGTTTGTTACTCTATTACGCAATAACTACTGACCGGATTTTGATGAAATTTGGTATGGTAGTGGTTTAGACATGTACGGTTTCCTCAGGTTTCTTTTTGGACATACGAGGCCACGGATTAGTATTAACATAAAAAACTGTGAGTACTATATACTAAATTAGAATCTTAGATATTTTCTTGTGTTTTAACGTTTATTTTTAGATTAGGTTTAATAGCTTACCTAACTAGAAGCCTCATAGTATTTATCCTCCTGATTTTAAGACCTAATAGTTAAGGCATAATACTCTGTTCAGAGACTTTAGCCAAGTTACCATCACTAATTACTCGACGATAAGCATGTCTGTCACTTAGCGGCGCTTATGTCAAATCCCATACTTTTTGTTTTCAAACTTCGCTATAGCGAAGTTTGAAAACAAATTAGCAATGGCAACTTGGCTAGAACCTCAGATCCGATCAAATCATTTGTAAGCAAAATGATAATTTAACAAAATGAGCGTGTTATATTTCTGCACGGTAAATAAATGACATTTACATTTGTAGCATGAAAGTGTCATAGTCTTTTGGTTTACGCTGGGATTACATTGGATCTGAATTCTGAACGTAGCCACAATTTCTGGGCCTTTAGTCAAGATGCATTCGATAATTTCGACGGCGAAGTTCGAAATCTTCTTATTCTTTATAAAAGTTCGAAATCAAAAATGTATGGGATTTGACATAAGTCATCGCTAATTGATATGTCGCTTGCGATGCCTTATGTCGACTCCCATACATTTTGTTTTCTAACTTCTCCATCGAAATTATCGAATGCATCTTGACTAAAGGCCCTGGTGGTGGCGCTAGATGTCTATAATACCTCAATACCTCAATCACATCACAGTGGTATAAATAATAGATATCGAGGGGTTATCGATAATAAATCGCAAATCGCACCTGACTTCGATTGCCAAATGTATAGTTTATGACCTCTCCGCGAGCTATGCGTCCCTGGTGCCTCGTGCGCTCAATATTTGATGATGGAGTCACCCTCGCGGTTATGATAGTTGGCAAAACACTGTAACCAGCACAAACAAAAACGTAACGAAACAAAAAAGCGTATTACAATTTGTATCTTCGTGACTGTAAGATTTATTCTGAGGCCCGATTCTGGAATTTGACTTAGACTTTCAACTTACCATCAATTAAATTATAAATTAATCATCCTGTTATGATAATAAATTGAGCGAAAGACGGTATTTTAGTACAATAGACAAATATACAAACAGACACTGTTTTAGTACAATTAAAATCCCAACACAGTCATTTTGAAATTACATTGACTACAATTCAGAATTAAAGCGAGTACAAGGACAGCTGTTGCTTGACGTTTGTACGATCCAGTGTTGCCAATTATTGTCAGTTAAGACAGCGTCTTCTGCTCGTTTTTTTTTTTGAAACATTACACAAAATCATAGCATTTAGGGCTATGCACATTTGTGTAGGCATACACAATGTTTTTATCTTCCGAGACGGACGGAAAACATTCCCCGCGCGGGTAGAGAGGGGAAGGCAAAAAAGTGATTTGTGCGTAAAATGTTATGACATCACCGCATGTCAAAGTGAAAAAAAAAATACTGTTGACGGTTAGTTTCGAGCCAAATTGGAGCCAAGTTTATAAATGTAAGAGAATACCGTTTTCTATGGATAAGTGAAGTGGTTCGCTCAATCTACAATCAAGCTTCGATACAACAATAACTGCACGCGGTGAAATTCCTCCTTTGGCGTTTGTTTGAAGTTAAGTAGAATACGATTTTGCTGTTTGATAGGATCCGGACTGTATCGAACCAGTATCGAAGCTGCATTATTGTGGGATTAAAATAGGAGAATCGACCTTCTGGTCAAATCCATTCTAATCTAATCTCTAAGTGTAGGTACACAAATGTCAATATGGCGCTATAATGCTACCAATTTAAATGTCACTTATTTACCGAGCTTTAAAGATATTATGATACATACATTTGGCCGAAATGCATATTTTTGTTTACATATTATAGATTATTATATATAGATAAAATGATTCAGAACAGTATATATATATATATATAGGGTCCGGTAAACTGAATTACGGATATTTTGGGCATATGATGTACTGATAATCAGTAGCCCAGACCCATCAGACCTATAAGCAGTAGCTTATTTAGAGACGTTTAGGCAGAAAAATAATTGTCGAAAAAATTTTCCTTTATATGGGCGAGTTTGCGTTGAGCGGAGTCACCTATATGTGTGATGATTTTTTACTTTGAGTATGACAATATTTTTTTGCCTAAACGTCTTTATAACAAGCAGTAGATTATATTATACCCAAAATATTCGTAATTGATTTTACCAAACCCTATATATTTTCTGACTGTGCCAGACGCTATAAGACATTGAATGAACGAATGAAGGAATTTTCATACAGTTTTATGTCAATGAACAATTTTTTAAAGTATAATGAGTAATAATTTTACTATTTGTGTGTCAAGATGCAGTAAGCTAACATGGTAGACTATAGCTTAACCGTCTTTTCATTGAGGAGACAATCGATATCAAGCACTGAAGACAGAATAATATTATGTAAATGATTTTACATGCTATGTTTAATTAAATTAAGTATGCTATGTACAAAATCCGTTAATAGAATTAAATATAAATAAGACTTAGATGGTACACCATATACCCAAGCTAAGGTAAATTGGCTTATTAGTTTTAAAATCAGGGCCATTTGATAGAAATCAGTGGCGAGCGGTGACAGAGATGAGAGCGTCTAGCCTTATCTTGCAGGAACCCGTATTATGTTTATATAATTAGGTAATACATTAAGTGTATAACCCTTAAAAAGCTAGCCTTCTAATCCTCGACCAGCGGTTCAGCGAATATCAGGTTCTCTGGCCCCACTCACCAGTCGAGCGATGCGGGTCGCGGGGATGGTTTAGTTTACCCGTGGCCTTCCGATGCACGCTACGAGAGCGCGTCTCGAGACTGAATCAGGGTCGCGGAGGCACTGCTTAGTATGAATTTATATGGAGCACTAAACAAACCCCGCGACCAGCGTCGCGTGACCGATTAGCGAGACCAGAGAACCTGATTAGCTGGTTTGCTGGTCGCAGTTGCGGGTCGCATTGTCGCGTCACGGTCGCATATATCCGAAAACTACCTTTAACATATTATTATATCTCGAAAATCGACCATCATACTAATATTAAAAATGTGAAAGTTTGTGAGGATGGATGGATGTTTGTTACTCTTTCACGCAAAAACTACTGAACGGATTTTGATGAAATTTGGCATGGTAGTAGTTTATACTCTGGATTAAAACCTAGACTACTTTTATCCTGGAAAAGTACAGTATTCCCGCGGGATACCCGATAGTATATTTATGCGGGCGGAGCCGCGGGAAATAGCTAGTAATTTACATTTAAACATTTTAGTTTAAATTTTTAGGGTCCTTTTGCCTCTTAGATACGCAATAAAATTTTTTGTCCATGAACACATTTGCCGCCCATAGGCTATTCTGTTTTTGGCCCCTTGACCCTCATAAACTTCCTTCTCAAAATTACTCTTCTTATACTAATCAAGAGTACAATTGAACTTTTACAATTATCCTGATTGAAATGTGTACCAAATAGCTATTTGAAAATGCTCTTTATATAAAAACAACAGCGCAAAATATATTATAATGATAATACACATATGCCGCCTCCTAAAATTTGCCGCCCTAGGCTTCAGCCTACTCAACCTTTTGGTAAATCCGCCTGGATATTTACTACTATTTAGAGGTAACAGATGAAAAGATATAAGCAAATTATTGACAGGCTGCTGGATTTTCAGACCGTGAGGATGGCTCTTAAAATAGGTCCAAAACCGTGAAAACGTGATTTTTGCTTCACGTAATAAAGCGTTTTCATATTAAGCGGTACGATGTCGCTTATCGCGCGCGATAATGTGAGAGGCAGCTATATTATCGCACGCGATAATGTGAGAGGCAGCTATATTATATTTTTTTATTTACTTGCCTCTTAGATAGAGAAAAGTAAAAATAAAATCACGTAATTTACTATTATAAATAAAATTATAAAACATAAAATTACTATTATAAAAAATAGTAACGTCAACGTATATTAAAATAAAATTTAATCAAACGTACGATAGGTAGTGTAAGCTCACTGTGGTAGCGATACTATGATAAATAATTAATGTAATAATTAAAAGAAATTCAGTCCAGTTCCGTTAAAATTACAAAAATTAAATTTCACTCATGTTTTCCACAATGAATCCGAACGTCAAAACTCATAGGGATTGACAGTAATAAATCGACCATAAATCGATATATAGTTTTGATAATTCAAATACTCGTTTTTGTTTGACGAAGATTCGAAAATCGATTTGGTTTCAAATAATAACTTTCTCGATGGGACAACAATATCGATTAAACTTCATAAGATTACAACACGACAAATTTCAAACACAATGTGTCCAAACTATCTTTAAAATATAAATAGACTAATAGTTTCGTAGGTGCAGAGATTTGCAAAATCCTGTTTTTCTTCTTCTACTACTCCCAAAATACAAATTAAATTAAATTATAAAACGTGAAGACATTTTGTCATTTATTAAAATTAAATGGAGTTAGGTCATGCATATAATGTCTATTTTATTTATTGTCATAATTATTTAGAATTAAATATTATAAATCCAACACAAATTTGATGCTAGGGTTGTCAATTCTACATAAATAAAAATGTAAACTTACCAAACTACACACACCGGCATATTTTTAGTTTATACGTCATTTAATTTAAAAAGAAATATTTTCAAATTAAGATAACAACTGAACATCACATTTTATGCAATTGTTTTAATTTCATTCAAATACACCTTATCTGGAGCGAACTTCGAGTATTTCTTCCTTCTGAGTTTGATTTAAAATTTCATTGAAATACTGTTTTTTGTTAGATTTTTTTTAATTGCGTATCTTTTTGGAGTTGAGGACTGAATTATGTCTGACTTAGCCCCAACGGAGATTGCCAGGGCACTCGAAATGCGAAGAAATGGTCAAACCTACAGAGTGATATCCAGAGATCTTCGTCGATCACGTGGAGGAAATACGCGATATTAATCACCATTTTTCTAATTTAATTAATTGTTATTTTAATATTAATTTTCACTTTTCCCGGTTACATGAAAAGTTCAAAAATGTACCATTTTTCACAAAATATAGCCTTTACTCGCAAAATCTGTTCTTAATGTGATCTCATTTTAAGTAAAACAAATGAAACTTTAAATAACAAAAGAAGAGTAGTAAGTAGATTTTAAAATAAAACCATATTTTTTTAATTATGGACCTTTTTTGTGTTCCGCTAAATATGCCGGTGTGTTTATTTCAAAGACAAATCTAAAAACATTATTAAATGTCTGTATTTTTAGAGACGTATCATCTCCCAGTTCTAATTTGTCTGTTTTAACTGTAATGAGGAAGGTTTTTTTTGGCTACTTTTTATTATGGAAATATCCCACGGGATATCATTCTGCGCGTACGAAGTCTCGGGAAACATCTATTATTTTATAAATGAGCAGAGTTTTTTTAAATTTCCTTTCATATATACGTTAGATGGTTAGACGGTAGCAAATACGTTAGATGGTAATAAATGTTTTAGTTACAGAGTAAGATATTCGCGCAAAAGTAGAGTAAAAAACTGAAAGACGTGTGAATAATTCAGACGCAATATAAATCGCCAACCATAGTAACAAAGAAACTACATACATTAATATACATCCTTATATTATAGCTAATTAGCTTATTGGTGACCCAGCGAACAGGTCTTGCGCGAGTATCGCACAACCTACGCGTTCAATTCCGCCATTTTCTACTATCTTATCTTTAATTTGGACTGGTTTTGGTTTTTTATTAGAATAGTTTCGCTCCGATACCGGTCTCGCTGAAGGTTGTTCATAGATAACAGTAAAGTATATTTATTAGCTGGCTGCGCAACGCTGAGGCCAAAGGAAGGCTCGAAATATCATAGCTTGTTTCATAATGACTAGAACAAGTTTGGACTACGAGTGGGGTAGAGCGGGTAATTTTGCAATAAACACACTTTTTGTAAAAATATTATGTTTTGTGACTTTATCATTTTTTTTAATTGGTTTATAAAATATTAGTGTCGCATATAAATCGTTTGAAATATAATGTTAATAATTTTACTTTTTACACAATAATATGATGTTTTCATAGTGTGGAATTTATTACTTTTTAAATTAAATCACAAATTATTTAACAAGCTCCATTTACTTTAAAGTATTTACAACGTAATAAAATAAATAAAATATTTATTTAGAAAGTAAATAATATATAAACACATATTGTGGAGTTGATTCGTGCAAAATCAGTGGGCATTCGAAAAATATGGCGGCGGCTGTTGGCGCGGAACGATGCGCTTCATTGTGTCTGTTCAGTCTGATGATATTTCGCGCGCAATTCCTTTTTCGTACCGTTTTTTCTTGGGAAAACGACTATGAAATATGACTCGATACCTAATTAAGTCAAGCGAATCTCACCTGGAAGGCGTTAACGGTTTTCTGTTGGAAAAAACGGATCTCATATTTTTTCTGTTCGCCACTTACGTATATTTTATACGGCTAAGTCAATAGCAAAAATGAGGTCTATCCGATACAGAATAACTTTATTAATTCCCTTTTGATATTGACACGTAAATGAACTTTTAATATACAACACTTAACAATGATAATGTATTTCATAAGTGTTTAATTAGTCATAATTATATTTATGCTAAAAAGTTATAATATTATTAGCGTTTTTCTGCCCTAATTGCGCATGAATATTAGTTAAATGAATATAGAAACAATTCTTTGTAAACATAACTTGTGTAGGTTTCGTACATAAAAATATTCAGATTAGGAGCCAATTTGGACAACGCGAATTTAAAAAAAAAATCGACTCCACGATTTCCGTGTGAGCATTAGAGATTTCAATGAATGTGTGTCCGAAACTCGGATGAGCGGTGATATAGTGCTATCGTTTTTTTTTAGTATCTCGTTATTATAGCGAAGTCGTATGCCGTCAATGTGGTAATTTATTGTGACAATCTAAAACCAGTGAAACAAATTTTAGGGTTCGGTGGAACACTTACCTACAGTTTAGGTCTGTCTATCTGTCATAATCTTATATGTAGGTAAAAATGGATTGCGATTCCTTTGTCTCACTAAAACTTGAGAACGGCTGGACCGTTTTAGCTTCTAGATTGTAGGCAGTAGGTACTTAGTAGTTTTTAGTGTAGGTGTCGGTGTAGTTGTAGGTCTAGTTTGAGCTCTGGATTAAAACATAGGCTACTTTTTATCCCGAAAAGGTACGGTGTTTTCGTGGGATACTGTATTTACGCGGGCGGAGCCGTGGCCAAAAGTTAGTTTGGTATAATTATAGAATGTGTATAGATTTCATTTTTAGCATCATAAAATAATACAAATCAAAAAATTTTGGGGGTCGCTTCCCAAAAATTTTAAAATTAGTATTATTGACATATTTATACGGGTGAAGAGGGGATGTAATTTTTTTCTTTTCCCCTTCGTGTGGGGTATCGTCGAAAGGGACTTCCAAAAAAAGGAGGTGGTTATACGTTCGACTGTTTTTTTTTTTGGTAAAGTATTATTATTATTATTATCGAGTAATCGACCTCCGAAGTAGTTTACAAGTTGCGTCTCTTGCTTTTTCAAACTATAAGAGTTGGAAACTTATGACTTTCCATTCTAATGGATGAATGGATGATGGAAGATAATGTTATCATTTTAAGCGAAATCAAACCGCAACATTTGGAACAATTTGAAAAAAAAGAAACCGATGGCACGTTGATATGCACGGAACCCTTCTTTAAGCCTTGTCCTGACACGCTCTTAGTTAGGTTGTTTTTTTTTTTTATTTAGTAACGTTTCGGCATTGATTTCGCGACTTCAACACTGGCCTTCATGATTTTATAAATTATTTGTTTTTAATATTATTACAAAACATAGGATTCATGACATGATTATAGATTTTGTAAAATATAAAATCAGATTTTTTCTTATTTCAATATTTTTTCTGCTCTAAGAGTAACATTACTACACATACTTACTGCGAGCCTCAATTGTTTATCACTCGAAAATAATGGAAGTAGCAGTATGCGAAAATATAAGAATCTGTGTGTCATTAGCAGACTCACAAATTAAATATTTAAATATAGCAGCATATATAGCAGGTAATTTGGTAAAGCTATTGCATAGGAAATCTACACGCATACGTCTAGTCGCACGCACACAAACGCCGTGCCGAAGTCTGCCGAACTCAAACGACGTTAGACGATGCACGGCTTTCAACGCCGCACCGCTGTGCCGGTCGGGGTGCTGGGTTAGGTTTATTTTCGTTTCGGGATTTCTTGACGCGATAGAAGCTATAATGCTATATTGCAATAGCTTAATAACGACGTAGCGTCAACTGCGACAACGCAACACATGGAGCCTCGCTCTTATTCATTCTAATCTCCGACAACTCGCCACATCTCGTACAAAACTGTCGTTTGGCCGAAACTGTATAATTTGGTGTATCTCATAATCATTTATAAGTTATAACTCATAATTTACTTCAATAATGCGCTAAGGGCTACAGTTGACGGTTTATCGTCGATTCTGTCAACTTATTTCAACTGTTATATTATTATTAGCTCGAAAAATTTGATTTATTTTATGGGTCAGCTCACACCGAAACGCAACGCGGAGCTGCGTTTTTAAAATAGCAAATTCAGTACACAAGTACATGTTTCATTTTATGAGCGGCGCCACCCGCGCTGCGCAGCGCGGTGCAGCTCTAAAGTAGAACTCTTGCAATGAAACGTGTATCTTCTTATGTAGTTGATAAAGTTCAATTTTCAATTTAAAATTTTAGCCGAATTTAAAGGATCAGTTCCATGTTGACATGTAAACAGTTTTGGTGCCAATCCACGCATATACACGTCATTTCTAACTGTGTGCTGAGTGCGTGCTGCTGTCACTACTCGCCGTGAAGAGTGTTTGCCACTAGGGGTGTGGTTACATTTATTTCTATTTTTATGTATAGTTTATTTCACAGAGTTTTTATATTTCTTGGGTGTACTTCGTAGAATATTATCACTAGCTTCCTACTTGGTTTTTCATACTAAGTAGCTTATTTACGAATAACAGTTTGTGAGTTGAAACACAAATTCCTGAATTCACCTTGCTCGCGAGTGCGGCCATCGACCTCATTCCCGAAACCGTGTCGGGAAACGCTTTCCTCCCGCTTTCCACGTGCACGGTTTGAATGTTGCTCTACATGGAAAATTTGTGAAAATTGTAGTTTTGTGAACATCATCTTAGAATCAACTAAAATTCCTTACTACCGGGAATTTACCCGAGTAGCATAAGGGCACAGTTAGTTCATTACACTAGCCTAGTGCGGGTTGGATTTCCTACTACTATTATAGTTGTGAAAGTTTATGAGGATGCATGTATGTTTGTTACTCTTTCACGCAAAAATCACTGAACGGAATTCGATAAAATTTGGTACGGTAGTAGTTTGAGCTCTCGATTAAAACATAGAATACTTTTTATCCCGAAAATGTACAGTGTTCCCGTGGGATATTGTATTTTGCGCCGCGGGCAAAACCTAGTATAAACATAATTTGTAACTATAAATAATTGTTGTGGCGTTTGTTCCTACAACAAGTAAAACATCTGTACTTTGTAGTTCAATCAAATGTATGGGACCTAGTATAGGTAACGTCAATATTTACATAACGTTACCTACATTAGGTACAATAGGTAGGGCCTCTAATTTCGAACAGAGGCATAAACTGTAAAAGTGATATTTTTATTTAATTTATGTAAGTTTGTTTTATAATTTACATTTAAAATACTTTTTTTGTTTAATAAAAATTAATTGAGGATTTTAATTTTAATAAATTAAGTGGTAATTAATTTTAAAAATATATTTAGCCTTAAAATGTCAACTTAATTGTTAATAAACAATGCAATTTTATGAACCTTTGTCGAATATTTTATCTAAACTGTGTATCTAGAGAGTTTGTTAATATATGTGTTTTAATTGGGATTTGTGTAGATCTTGACAGCTCTGTAAGGTAAATAAAAATTAGCTAATCATTTACCTGTTAAGTTAAATTATATTTAATTATTTTGAAATGAAACATTAAACCGACTCCCAAAGTAAAAATGTACAAAAAAGTATGAATAAACCTTATTTTCTAAATAATTCCCCTTTTGGATTTGGTTACAATTTTAACTATTTCTCTACTCAATCTTTATCATTTTGAAGTTGGTACCAGCCAACTTAAATGTGAGGGCTATAAAATATTGTTCGGGCCGGTACCGACTTCAAAATAATGAAGATTGAGTAGAGAAATAGTTAAAATTCTAGTCGAATTTAAAAAGGGAATCATTTAGAAAATAAGATTTATTCATACTTTTTTGTACATTTTAACTTTGGAAGTCGGTTTAATTTTTTGTTTAAAAATAATAATTTGAAAGTCGGTTTAAAATAGAAATATAACATTCGATTTTAATGTTATCCAGACGAAAGATTATATTTCCTTGTTAAATTTTTATAATATGACATAAATTTTCTTACAGCGTACTGTTTTTGTTTGGGTACACACGAATTTACGCAGGTCATTTTTGTTGGGTGTAACGTTTAACTCAATCGTATATCCTGCAAAACATCTCTACACATTAAACGTCGTTGTTAAATTAGAAACAAGTCGTAGTGTTAACGTAATTTACGGAGTTGTTCTATTTTATTTACAGAAATCCGTTTAGTTGGTTTGTGTGACAATGGATATACAGATTGGGTTACAAGCTACATGGAAGCTTCGATAGATTTGCTGATTATTGACACTTGAAGATGTAGATACTAATATTATGAAGAAAAGAGATTTAATCGGTTCCGAAACTACTGGACCAATATTGATGAATTTTGAGCGTTGACCACGGGGTAGGAAATGGGCTGCTTTTTAACGGGTTCCACCTTTTGTCTTGAAAGAGGTATACGGGATGCAGTGACCTTTAGTAGGGTTGGTGGTGTCAAATGATCCTGATTTAAGTAATAGACCCACAGCCTTTAACCAAGTTGTTATCGCTAATTATGGAGACGAACTTCGAAAACAAAAATATATGAAATTTGACATAAGCATCGCTAAGTGACATAAGCATCGCTAAGTGACATAAGCATCGCTAAGCGACAAAAGCATCGCTAAGTGACATAAGCATCGCTAAGTGACATAAGCATCGCTAAGTGACAAAAGTATCGCTAAGTGACATAAGCATCGCTAAGTGACATAAGAATCGCTAAGTGACATAAGCATCGCTAAGTGACAAAAGCATCGCTAATTGACATAAGCATCGCTAAGTGACAAAAGCATCGCTAAGTGGCATAAGCATCGTTAAAGGCTCAGTGCCACGTTAGTAGGAAATAGTGTGATTAAAGATGATACCATGCTATGCCATGTCAATACCTACTTCATAAAAAGTATGGTTATCTATCACTTATCAAATCAATAATAATATCTATGGACGCTTTCACACCACGTCAATCTGGTCCCGTGGTAAGTTCTCGAAGAACTTGTGTAACGGGTACCAGAGCAACGGAAATATACTTTTATACTATACATATATTTAAGATTTTTATTATTTATTACACATCCTTGACCCAGGTACACAGAAAAAATCCGAACCCGCAACGTTCCGGCTTGAGCGCCAACGCGCTAACCACTGAGCCACAGAGCTCGTCACAATAGTTTTGACGTCCCTCCGTGGTCTCGTGATCGATTATTAGCAGTTGATGATGATCATGGTCATGATGATGATGAGCAGTGGCTGTCGTCATTCGTCCGGGCCGTACATGGCCGCCGCCAAGTGGAGCCACCGGCGGGCCGGCGCACCGCACGCGCGACGCATACTAAGCGACGCGTACGCGGGAATCGATACTGACTAATACAATGCGTGAAGTATACAATACTCCACTAGAAAATCGGCTATGAGTTTAGTATACAAACATAGTACTAATAAAACCTTAGAATGGAATATAATATAATCTTTATTTGCATAGAATGTTAGTTACAAAATATCTTAAACTAGTACATTTTAGTGCCAATTCTGCTTTATGAAGGGTGCAAATATAATTTTCACAATTAATAATTTTAATAAAGCATCCTCTGATATTGATCACATACCTACCTACAATTAAAAAAAGAAAACATTTTTATCGCTTTTAAGTAACATACTCATTTTGGTCATGATTATGATAATCATATTGTATTTATTGTATTGTTATAATCAATCGTACATGTACAAAGTAATAAATAAAAAAAATATTTCTGTAAAATGTCTATCGGAATTCGGAGTTTTGACGTATCAACACAAAAAAATCTCTATTCACTGACCACTTAATATACATGACATAATATTCTAAAAGCCTGCCAAGTACGAGTCGGACTCGCACACGAAGGGTTCCGTACAAAACGGCATAAAAATCATGTTTGTTGTGTGGGAGCTTAAATATTTATTTTATTCTGTTTTTAGTATTTGTTGTTAAAGCGACAACAGAAATATAATACACCTTACACCTACACATTGTCTCCAGCTCTCACGTATAAGGAGTACACACAGACGTCGACAGACAGCGTCAGACGGACAGTGAAGTTTCAGTAATAGTTTCCCGTATTTACCCTTTGGATTTTATGGACTACGGAATCCTAAAAATGTGTGGTGTTATAAATAAATTTACTTAAGTACTAAAAACTTAATTGATTATGAAATCGGCAACTGTTTTGTTCGTCAGGTTGACCTTCGACATAGGTATTTTATATATATTATATATGTATTTTATACATTTATATGCTGGTAAAATTTTAGGTATAGTAAATTTCTTACAGCGCAGTTGATAAATGCTTAAACATTGTGTTCGCACGTCATCTAAGGGTCAATTCACACCTAAACGAAACGTTACTACACGCGGCGCTGCATTTTCAAGAAATCTCTTCAAAATTGAACTTTATTAATTACACAAGAAGATACACGTTTTTTTCTAAAATTTCGAATGTCATGTTGCACCGCGCTGCACAGCGCATGCAAAATAAACACGTTTTATAAGTCATATGAAACGTGTATGTTTTGTATAGGGAATAAAATTCAATTTTTAATAGCTATCTTAAAAATGCAGCACCGCGCAGCGTCGCGTATCGCGGTGTGAACCCTAAGATTCCAAATGGAAACTCTCCACGCTTCGATGACTGTAAAAACATTATCAGTCGACTTATAGAAACGTAAACAAATTTAAAAAAATTAAGTAATCTCCTAAATGTCAAGCAGTGAGCGAGCTGATGATGATTAATTATAGCAATGAAAATTCTCGATCATGTCAGCTTTCAAATAATAAAAACTAGATCAAAATCGGTTCATCCGTTTGGGAGCTGCCACGGACAGAGTAAGGGGTCCGGTCCGGTTTTCCTTCAGTTCGGCCTGAATGGATGCAAAATCGTATCGTCTCTGTGAAATTTCGAGATCGCATCAGTCGGCCAGATGGACTGAAGCGATTCGTTCGATTGTTGCCTGCTCCAGTACTAAACTCGCGTCGTTTTTTACTAAAAGTATACTAAAAACTATCAAAAAAGCTACTCAACTTAGGAATCCCCAAAGCCCCCAAAAAACCACTGCATCTTGTGTTTTCTTATAATAAAATTATATTATTTATAGAATTATACTATAAATTTTATCGTTAAATTAAAATATACTGGGAAATATTACGTATATAGTAATTAAACGCGTTGTTTAATATTGTTTTATTTTTTTGAGCAAAGGACTCAGCATCCAGGTCACAATAATTTAAAAAAAGTATATTTTTAAACTTTGAGTATGACAAATACCTTTTTGCCTAAACGTCTTTACACAAGCAATGAATCATGTGCCCGAAGTTTCCGAGATTGATTTTCGGAGTTCGTTCGAGTTTCGTTATATTTAGTACTTACAGACTCTACATAATATATTTACGATTTTTATTAAATTATAAACATATTTAATAAACATGGAACAAAAAGTTTTCAATGTTTCTGGGTCCATGAAACTTTTTGTTCCCTCGGCGGGATTCGAATTGAGCGCCGATTTGCTCGCCACTGAGTCACAGAGGCTGTCTACTAGCAGCCTACGTAAAACTAAGCCAATGAGGGTTTTTGATATTTTTTCTGCCACTAGGGGGCAGACCCAACTCACACAAAGCGTCATCTGGTGGCGTAAGTGGTATCAAAAATGGTCAATAAGAAGTTTCGATTCTATTTCTGTCACCAGGCGGCGCTTGGTAGCACGGCGGTCCTTGTTCTGTCAAAAAGCTGTCAGATGTCACGAATTTAAAAACCCTCATTAACATCATTTAAATAGTGTGTTTGGATATCATAAAGAGATATTAGCCGGGAATATGGGATTGAATAGTTTACAACTTAAAATGTATGAAATTTGTGTCGCTGGTATGCGCGGAGCCACCGATCGCGGGTTTCGATTCTGTCACCTGTTTGCGCAGAACTATAGATTTATCTGCTATTTGAGTAAAATGCTCTATATATTATGTATACTTTAGATTAATAGAAAGTGAATGTTAAGGTCATTAGGATTTTAACGACGTCAAGTTATGAAAATGTAACTCCAACAAGGCCGTGCGGATGGAAATTTTCTGAATATTTGTACTATATTATAATTAATTAATATATTATAAGGTATAAATCTTTCCGTCATAGAAACATCATTGGTTGCGCGTAGGTTAGTATTTTATAATGGAGATTTTGTGTCAATTGTGTACATAATATTATTTAGTGTTCGTTTTTCTTTTTTCGCTTATGAAATATTGATATACATAATATGAAAGTATGTAAATCACATTAGATATTATGTTTATGAAGCGAGATCTTTTTACCCCTTTTTACAAAAAAAAAACTAAATCATGCTTACGGAGGAGTATGAAATTTGGCACAGTTAAATTTCATGTGAAGGAAGAGGTGCGGTAAGCAATTCTTTTGAATAATGCTTGGTAATACATAAAATAATTAAAAATAACATCAACGTTAACTACCTCAAATTAATAACTCACCACGCGTGTGATATAAAGTTCATTTTGTCGTACGTAATCGTTTGTCAATCGGTTTTTTTCACATTCGATAAACAACATATACTTACTTACCTATACATTTTTCATTTCGTCTCTAAGTGGCAAAACTTAAAAATTAATTAATAATTATGGTCGAATTTCGACCACTCGGTAGGTGAACACCAGCTTTATGAAAATTGTTCATATATAAATGTTCAAGCTTGGCGCTGTATCACCAAAATGTGTACTAACTTAGCAGCGTACATTTCTTGATAATTTGGCACACATCCATATAGTGTGCGTCTCATTTACACAGTAACTGTTTAGTAATCTGTAGTCTTACTAACACGCGCTGAGTTCTAGCGTCTTCGTGTCTCAGTGTGAAGGCGCTAATAGCAGTTTTTGCGCCTTTAGAGAGGTAATATGACCGGCTTGTTGTATATATAATATCTGCACGCAATTTGTCCATCGTGTCGTGTTGTTTACTGTATAACACGCATATATTATTAAAAAAGCCTCCGTGGTCTAGTGGTTATAGCTTGGCTCTCGACTCGGAGGTCGTGGGCTCGATTCCCGCATTGGTACAACAAAAAATGTTGTTTCCAAGTTAGGTTAGGACAATGCAGGCTGATCACCTGATTGTTTGACAAGAAAGACATGGATCATTCCATGCGTCGGATGGGCATGTAAAAAGTCGGACCTGCGCCTGGTATCTCGCCAGTCGTGTCGGTTATTGGTCCCACTGGGTTACGAGAGTAAAGGAAGAGAGAGTGCTCTTGTTTACTGCGCACACACTTGGGCTAATCGGTATGGGAGTTATTTTATTATTATCATAATATTCAATACATTTAGAGTCATAAACACCAAAATACCATAACAGTAGGATAGATGACTGATTTCTATAACATACTCGTAAATAAATAGGACTACAAAATATAAGTAAGTTCTCTGAAAAAAACAGTAGGTAATCAAGATTTTCAAAGATGCCTTTTTTTGGTTCCAGAGTTTCGTGAAAACGCTCCACACAAATGTCGCTGTAAAGTGTTACGTCACGCTTTCGTAAAGCTGTACGAAATGCATGATTCGCAAGAACATAATTGTCAATATCTCCGAAACTTGTTTAAATATTAAACTAAATATTTTACGCGTAGTTCTTCCCGTAGTATCCACCTTGTTACTAGAGTAAGCGCCACGATATAGACATTACACACATAAAATATATTTTTTTCTCATGTTTACTTTCAATGTTTTTCAAGTCTCATTGGTTCATGCCATTTGGCATAGAGAATGTAGTACAGGAGTGCCCATAAAAAGTATATAAATAACAGTTTCGAAACTTGCTACAATGGCGCTAGAGTCAGAAGGATGAGTGATACGAAGTTAACAATAAGAGATGGTGTGAATTTAGTTATATTTTATACTTTTTGACCTATACTTAAGTAGTTAATTCAGGAAAACGTGAAAAATCGAATCACTTGCGTAGTCGAAAATATTTTTATAAATATAACCGAAGAATATGCTTTACACCCTTGCGACAGTAGCGCTGCTACCTATTTGACGCTTTTTAACCCCGACACAAAAAGAGGGGTGTTATAAGTTTGACGTATTTGTCTGTCTGACTGTGTGTCTGTCCGTGACATCGTACCTCCTAAACGAAAGGTCCGATTGAGATGCCGTTTTTTTTTTGTTTGTTTGCCGACGTGATCGAAATGGATCTTAGCCATGGTCCAAGCAAATATGCTCATTACGATCACTTTGTAATGTATGGATATATCTCCTTTACTCTAGTCTCCATGCCATTTGGGATCAAGAATACATACATATTGTGTGCTAGCAATCTACATTTTTTGGAACTTTCTGTCAGATAGGCATATACACTTATCATTACACGATACCCATCAAAACCACTGTTAGGCTGGCAGTTACAAACACTTTTAACCAGCACAGTTACTCTGAGCGATAACAAGTCAGTTTTTACTCGTTAGTTAACCATTTGTGAGTATTAAGTCGTTATATTTTTACGGATGCGTAATTTTTTTAACGCACTAAACTAACTCGATGTTCTCCGGGATCTCGTTAAAGATTCATTACTATATTTGTATGCTTTATTGTTTTATAACTGTTCATTTTGCTATTATAAACGCGTAATTACTTAATTGACATCTTTAGTCGAATGCTAAAAGGCGGGGTGAACATACTTGTGCTCGTAGTAAATCTTTGCAGTTTCTGAATTCAGAAGCTGCAAAACCAAAGTTCCGTACCCAAAGGGTAAAACGGGACCCTTTTACTAAGACTCTGCTCACTGTCCGTCGGTCACGAGGCTGTATCTCATGAACCGTGATAGTTAGAAATTTCTGTTGCCGCTATAAAAACAAATACTAAAAAAGCAGAAAAAAAAAATTTAATGGGGCTCCCATACAAAAAAGTGATATTTTTTGCCGTTTTCTACGGAACCCTTCGTGCGGGAGTCCGACTCGAACTTGGCCCATTTTTAAATACCTAAGTACAGGTTTTTCGCCGGGTGATTATACTTTAAAGTCGAATATAGTAAAAAGTATCATATTTATTTACCTTATACCAATTTTAAAATTTATAAGCTTCTTAATTGTCGATATTTTTGAATTAGGTATTAAGGCCCGCTTGCGCAGATCTGGGTTAAAATTAACCCTGGGTTAAATATCATTTTATCTCTCTCATTTTTCGTATTTATACGGCGTACGTATATGAAAGAGAAAGCATGATATTTTAATCCAGGGTTAACTGTCAGCCAGATCTGCGCAAGTGGGCCTAAGAGGGTTTTTTCTTACTAAAGTTGGTGTCAATGAAGCATACTGTCGTCCTCAAACATTTGTTCTGGTAAATGTACGTCATAGCCTTTTTTAAGTTTTGAAATCGTTCTACCAACAGTATCTAAAGTCCTTTTCATGAAGGAAGTCCCCTAGACGCGGGGCTGTGATCGCGCGACAAAATGTGACCAGCATTATTTATGGGTATCAGAATACCTTGATTCTGCTGTTCTGCTTCACAAAATTCCTTTACAATTGAGTATAATTTCTCGGGCACAACTTTTTATAACCTCCTGAGGTTATGTTTTATTATGATTGTATTATTTGATTGTATTAGTATTATGATTGTAAATAACAATTTAACAAATTTGGTTCCACTAATTGCCGCGGGACATCTTTTGGGAAAATCACTGTATATCGACATCTTTGCTCCACATAGGATACGCCATATAAGGTCAATTCCATATACAATGCGTCAATTTTTATGTTCCTCTAGATATCCTGCATCGTATATGGCGGTTAGGAAGTCTCCTAATTAGGAAACATGTCGCCATATTAGTGTTTACTAATTAGCTACGTAAGTAATTATTATCATCGGATTTTTATAAAGTAACTTAGCTTTTACATAAATATAGTATCCCACAGGAACACTGTACAATTTCGGGTTGAAAAAAGCCTATGTGTTATTCCAGAGGTTAAACTACTACCATACCAAATTTCATCAAAATCCGTTCAGTAGTGTTTGCGTGAAGGAGTAACAAACATACATCCAACCATCTATCCATCCAGCCTCACAAACTTTAAAATTTTTAATAGTAGTAGGAAAAAGCTAATGCATGAAGTAACTCCAGAGAAAGTTATTTACCTTCTCGTATTAACGTCCATCGACAAATGTCTAGACCAGATGAGTCGCCCCTCATGGGTCTCCGGTGGTCGGTAACCTCACACTCTCCGCGAAACACATAACCAAGCTTTTACGCTGGATTTCCTTGAAGCTTTGGTATCTCTCCGGTCCTGATTCGTACCGCAGCATGCCAATGATGAGCAGTTTGGTGCGAATTGAGTGATATAAATACTTATTTTGAAATTGCGGCCACCAAAGGCTGGACAAATACAGCATTGCTGTAGGTCGATTCTGCTAATGAAATCATACAATAACAGTTTCAATGCAGTCTCGATATGTCAAAACAGCTCATGAACGTCAAACCAACGTTTAACGCGTTTTGATTGGTCCAAACTCGAAAAATCAGTTTATTATATCAAGACGATTCATTTATAATTCATTGAAAGTAAATTGAAAGTCTGAGCTAAATACGAGAATTGGGCTTCTGGAGTAATGCTGTATTCGCGGTAGCACCTGTTAGGTAGCACACTGCGACAACGTGACTTAAATACCGACCTACCCGATTAATAAATGTTCAAAATATATTTTTAACAACCGAATAGTACCTACCACCTAGGTTTGTATTACGTTGTCGTTATTATGTTTAACATGATTTTGAAATATTACAAAAATTGAACCCAGTAGGTAAATTTCTTGAAGTTGAAATGATTATTATTATTAAATCTTTGAACTGTAAAGGTTTATCGCGGTACTTCGGTTAACAATGTGAAAAGTGGCCGTGATTGTGAAAATAACCTGAGCGGCATTACAGTGAAAACACACATACACATACACACATACTTCACCCGGATGTCGGACACTTGTGTATGAGCAGGCCGTCGCGGGTAGAAAGTGTCTTGTAAACACTTTATACAACACGACTACGATACGACTTTTATTGACCGGCCATAGTAATTCGAGCGTTGGTAGCAAAGTTTTTTTTTCTATTTTATTAATTTAGGGATAAAAAGGGGTAAGGGTAGGGTATAAACAAGAAAATTTTGTGTGTATATATAATCGGAATATCAAAAAGGCAGCAAGTATTATATAGATCTAGCTAGGTCTCTTCCTTATTATATATTGTTATATATTATTAATCAGTTGGCGCCTTGGTTACGAACTTTTTGCATGGTTAGCAAATTAATGTCTCAGGTTCGAATCCCGGTCAGAAGAATATTTTTGTGATTGTTTTTATTTTATATTTTTTTATTAATTTTAAATTATTATATAGTTCTACCCACTCCAACCCACTCCCATCGTAACTCTTACATTAATTTCTATTACAATAAAAAATAATTTAATGTATCTAGTTATGTAAATAGATAGTCAACTTTGACTGCATAGTCAGTGTTTAATGACTATAACATATTGGCTGCAAGTGCTGTTGCCTGCGACGATAAACCGTGGAAATCACCTGTATCTTGTAAACTTGAGCCAAGGTTTGTTACAAGTATTTTTCTTTTAGGAGCGTCGCGAACACATTCCATTAGTATGTGAAATGTATCCTCAATTATTTCACATATTTCGCAATTTCGAGCGAAGTCTCGTCACAGATTACTGAATAATTACTACGTACTTACTGCATAATTAAATAAAATGGTCTCGTGAATATTCTATACAAAAGTCTTTATAGTATAGCCACAGAAAAAACGTACAGAACCCTAAAAATGGGAGCACATTTTTGAAGCTGCGTGAAATAAAGGAAATAACTACATATACAGGTACATAATATAGTGCAGACAACGAACAAAAAAAAAAGATAAAGTAATATTTATTAGACTTCCAAACTATTGAGCGAATTTGCAGATTCACCATCAAGATAAGATTTAAATTATGATTAAGGAAAGTATAATTTATTAGAACTACTGTAAACAGTAGAAATTAATTCAGAATTATAATTAATTAATGCCATCATAAATTAGATAAGAAAAGGACAATAATTCAATTGTAACACTATCTATTATCTCTATTATCTATTACTTCCTTTTTTTGCCATAAGTTAAGTAGAATTATGAATGTAGAATTTAATATAAAATAAATTAAAAAACTCGTTTTGTGCAGATACAGAGAGTAGAGAGACCCTGTGAGAGTGGACGTTTACCTCATTTCTATTTTTATTTAATATTAATAAATTTAGTTTCTACAGTATAAGGCGAAGATATTGCCACCCTATAACAATATACACCGATAGGTACAGAATAATAATTATTCAAAAGATTATCAATGCAAAATGTTCAACAATGTCCAAGGAAACAAATGAAAAATCTTCCTTTACAACTCACGACAAATCGTTTGTATTCCTTCAGTGAGTACATAACTACACAAAGTGTAATATATTACCATGTGAGACGTGCCCAATGCCGTCGAATACCTAATTACCTCTGTAGATCAGAGAAAATTGGGACTGTAAATCTCCCCGGGCAATGGACTTGGACAGGACTAGGTCGCGCGTGTTCGCAAATGTAAAAAAATTACGGCAGTTGCTGATATATGCAGGTCAACTGTGGCGAACTTAATATTATCGCCACCGAAATGTTTTGAATGGTTATGATTAGATGTTATAAAATGTTCTGGGAGACGAGTAGTACTAAATAGCAGTGGCGTGGGGTTCCTACAACTCCATTTCTATCGGCTTCACTTACCTTTTGAAGACTCACATCCAAATCCCCACCCCACCACCATTCAGGCTAGGGTTATTTAAATGGATCTACTCGTGTCTTGTTTGACAAGCTGTGTAGTAAGATACGGACCTTTAGTCAAGATGCATTCGATAAAACCGACAGCGAAGTTCGTAATCAAAAATGTATGGATTTGACATAAGTCATCGCTAAGTGACATGTAGCATGTGATGCCTTATGTCAAATCTCATATTTTCTTTTCGAAATTATCGAATGAGTATTGACTAAATGTCCAGTTTTTGGATGTTATTGAAAATAGCAAAGTTATGTTCGACAAGTAGTCAAGTAGACAGAGAGTGTCCGATGTGTAACGTGACGTCATAAGACACAACTTATTGCATAGACAGTTCATATTGCTAGAAAGAGATAGATAGATAGATAAATTGACCGCTCATATCTTGCACATTAACAGATACTGGCAATGTTTTGGCAATTTCTTTTATTTTTCAATGTAGTATCATATTTTTTTAAGTTAACATTCTGTTTCACGTAGGTATGTCCCCTATTTAACTGGCATAGGACATGTAAACTACTTGACAAATAAACTCATTATAAAGTTTTCTTTATAATGGGTTTATTTGTCAAGTAGTTTAGCGAGACATAAACAGTCTCATAGACTTATATTATTTTATGGACACTTGAATGGCCCCACTTTTGGTGTTGCTTGGGACCATTTTGATATTTGAGGTATGGTGAAATCAATATGGCGTAACTTTTTCTTGTATGACTATTTGTTCTGTCAATCGTACGTCATATATTTAGTTTTAAAAACCTAAGTCTCAAAGCATATATTGGTTTGTTAATCATTTGACATAAATTGTTATGAGGAAGCATCAACCAGCCAAGAATTATCTTGATACAATAGACATATTCCGGTACCGTGCAATTCATGTTTGTCCTATATTTTATGTTGAATCTACAATCTCAGTTCAATCGAATATGAAATATTTGTACGGACTAACCGCATGAAACGTCTCGTGAATAATAAAACCCCAAAATAGTTGTGTGATTAAAATCGTAATTAACAAAAGAAAGTGTTTGAATATTTATGCAAGGACATAATAAATACAGTACACTAGCTACACTAGCCGGGTGAACGACCTTTCACAGATACGTAATTCGTAATATACTCCAACTGTATGCAGATACACCTAAAATTTATAAGTATCAAGTGTCCAAAAATAATTTCGTCAAAACCTTCACTAAATATCCGAAGACAGTCCGTCTCTGTAAAAAGCGCGAAAGGTTGGCATAACTCAAAACAGTTGGAGTATATACTCCTTAACGTCGCCTGTCAACCGTCACCAGTCAACGCATGATGGGGCTGCCTTCGATGGACGTCTGCCAACCTCCCGGATATATCTAGAACAGCCTATCTCCACAACCAGTTGGGGGAATTTCGACTTTAAGGCAATGATGCAAGGTTGAATTTTGGGCGAATAGAGTTGTGGAGATACGACGAAAAGAGGCATTTCCAAGTTGGTGGTGGTGTCTTTTTGCCCTCGGCGACCTGTCGGCCCGAACGGAACTGCCTGGCTATTGTATGGTAATTCGCGCCCGGATTTGTATGAGCTCAATTATATTATGAAGCCCAACGAAAGTCAAAAGTCATCGGTGTTGTGCAGCGCCCGCGCATCGCCTCGATAAACTTTGTAGTAGCTAAAAGTACTCAACTTATATTATTCAGAAAATTTATTTTATTACGTATAGCTAAAGCTACTAAACAGATTATACTAAACAGGTTAAATATCTGGATTAACACATATACTACTTTATATCCCGGAAAAGTACAGTGTCGTAGGATACTATATTTATGCGGCCGCTACCGCGGGCAAAAGCTTGTTGGAATATAAAAGCTTAATTAAATTAAATTAAATAACGTTCATTTCGGGCGGCATAGGCCCATAATATTATAAATACCCTACAGACTAACATACATATTATTATTATTATATACTTAAGGAACACTTTAATTTTTATAATTTATGATATATAGATTTAAGGAACCGAAATCTAATTTTCAAATTTTGAAAACTTAAAACTTCTGACAAACTACTGCCTACTTTACGTAGACCCTTTTAAAAAATAAAAGTAAAAACATTGTATCGAGTAAATTGTTTTAGAGATACAACGTTGGAAATGATTGGAGACCAATATATACCATACGCTCCGGCAGGGTCATAGAACCGGCCAAGCACGAATAGGAGCGCCCCCCATATTTATATTATTCTGTTATTTATTATTTGTTGTTATAGTGGCAAAAAAAATACATCGTCTGTGAAGATTTCAACTGTCTTGCTATCACGGTTAGGGAGATACGGCCTGGTGACTGACAGACGGACGGACAGACAGGCAGACCACGAAGTGTCAGTAGTGTATTTACCCTTTTCATACGGATGGCAAGAGTATAAAAATGTAGACGACCTATTATTAATAGTAATAATAATACTTAATATTAATAATAGGACGACATATGACTATTAACTCATCAAAAGGTAAAAAAACGCCAATACATTTGTTTGGAATTAAGAAGAATGTCCCAAAATTTCTACAAAAAATTGCCATTCTTCTATGTATGTGCTTGTGTACTAGATATTATATTAGTTGTAATAAAAAAGGCAGTAAAAGAGTAAAAGCAGCATTAATTAATGTAATATAAACATCAATCATTTGTATAGACCATAAAATATTAATATGACCAGGCATAAATAACATTAGAATGTATTATATGAGAAAAAATGTGCCACTTTTCACACTTGTTTCCTTTGATTAATAAAACAAAATAGTTTCATTATGCTAAATAAAATTTGGACACAGAATTTTTCAAATGGATAGTAATAAACATTCTAAAATTTCCTATATCTTTTTTAAACCAAATTCTTAAAATGCAGCTTTATACTTTGTTGTAAGTCAGATATTGTCAACATTTTATAGGCTACTGTCATCTTCAATGGCTTAATAATACAATTACGGTTTTCAAATATGCATCTACAATTTATAGAAGGTTCATGTCTACTAAAAAGGTAGAATTTAGGTGTATGTCAGGTGTACGTTGGGTGAGGTTGGGTGCATGTGTGGACCCCCAGAAGTGTCCAAAACGCCGTGCTCGAACCATCAAAGCGCGCCGCAGCCGTAAGATTCGATATTTATTACCCTCTAGCACCGTAAAAACTGGGCCTGTGATTGAAAAATGCTTAGGGATGACCCTGTTTTGATATCGATATAAGTACTGCTACTAAACTACGATATTTGTCCAAAAAGGGGTCAATCGACAGTTGGGTCAAAAATACTGTAGAAAAGGATTTGCCGAATAACATAATCGAATGACTAGCTACTAAACTTTGCATTTCTGTTTAATCTAATCATCAGATAATATGTAGCGGGCAAAAGTTTATTCGCCTTTGTAGCCTTGTTATGTCAAAGAAAAAGATCATAATATTTTGGATATAGCATTTGATTCTTGGCGAGCTGCCATCTGTAAAACTATTAACATGTACCTACTAGAGAAATACTGACTTGATTAAATTGTAACCAATAGCAATTATATATATATAACAATCATAAACATTTTGCATAATTCATTGCGAATGAAGTGGCATGTTTATGATTTAGTAGATATATCATTGGACAATTTAAATAAATTATATATTTATACGAGCAATTAAATTCGAATTACAATAATAACACCTCAAAGATTTAACCTATTAAAATAATATCGATATTGAATTTCTCAACACTAGCTAACAATAACTAGTGATACTTTGAACTCCGATCATATAAGTATCGATTTTATTGAAAAATCTGTATAAAATCTTTAGTGATTCGAAACGGATTAGCCTTGTAGGCTGACTACTGTTGATTCTAACTTATGGACCGAATAGTTACACTAACTTAGGGATGTCAAGATTAGTAAATAATCAGGCTTTTTGGTTGCGAGTCCTTCCGATTAATGGCCGCTACAGACCACAATGATAAAACTGCACAATTCGATCACAGTAAGCCTATTTAGTATCTATGTGTACGTGCGCCGATTCGGGCGGTCTAGTGTGAGGACGAAGTACAGAGTGCTAAGTGTGAGTTTTCTTTTCGCATTCGATCGTGAGCGCGTTTGGCGATTACTAGGAATTTGCATGTGATTTGACCTAGTTGTCGCGTTTACAACTAGGTGGCGCTGTACAAATCACATACAAATTCCTAGTAAACGCCAGCCCAGCTTTGTGTCAACCCTAGCTAACTTTTACTGACACTAACAGAATTCGGACACTGGACTTATTAAGCAATTTAAATACATATTAGAATATTTGCGTAAATATCACGTTTTATATGTGACAGAAACTTGTAGGTTTGGATGTTTGTTATTCTATTTACTATTTGTTGTATAGTTGTCATGACTTTTTTACGTTGGATTAAACTATGATGCCGAAACCGAGATCTATACACAATCTATAACTATACCAAATTTCATCCACTTACCTATTACAGAAGTTACAAAGGCGGACAGACAGACAGACAGTCCGACGGACAGACCAAAATTATAAGGGTTCCTTGTAGTATTACTGAACTCTAAAACGAATTGAGCAATAATGCGACATTTTACATTATTTTATCGTCACGACTCATGCCTGGCCGACCGTTATATTTTATTATACCTAAAAATATATTAAAGCAAACCGATTGGTTCAAAGAATATCGCATGATTTTTGACGCACATACACAATGGATTTAAAAATACACAACAATCGAATGTCACTCCTTGACCCTTACAATTACAATTCAAATTAATTCACAGGTAAGGTAAGTTAAAGGTATTCCCAGTGGTCAATAAATTACCTATCAATAGGAAACCCGATAGTCTTGACTGCTGCACTGGTCAGTCAATCCCATGCGCATGGGAATTTGATATGTTCCTCAATTTGACGACTCAATTGTCAAAAAATCATCATCATTATTTAGATTTGAAAATAATTGGTTGCAGTTCGTTTGTCCCTACCCCCTCTAAAAGATAAATGGCTAGCTCGAAAACTTGGCAAAAAATTATGTGTGATGCCATGTAAACCATGTGATAAACTTTGAAGGAAAACTGTAACGGCTTGAATAACTTTGTTAGTTCAGAATTTATAGAGGCCTACCGACATCATTCAGGCGGCCGCAAAAGATGGCGATGGCGAGAGTAGTGCTGCTAGCCGAGAGGCCAAGGCGGTGCTACCGTTGCCTGGAAACCGGCCATCTCTGGCGGTTAAGTGCTCGTGCCTGGTGGACCTCAGTCGGAGCTGCTTCTGCTGTGTGAGTATACGGCAGCAACCAATTGCCCCATTGTGCGAGGCGCTGAGCAAGTAGAGGCGAGTTCACGTGTTGTGGAGCAGCGGCAGCATAACAGCCAAGCCAACCCAAATAAGAAGAGAAAGGCACCGGTATCAAAGTTCAGGCAAAAGCCCAAGGCCAAAGGCGCATGGGCGGAGCCATCCGCCCCCGCCATGGAGTTGGACGCCTAGATACGTGGCTTGCGATCGGGAGATCGCCGCTCACACTATGGGTCCCGAGGAGAAAAGCTCACCTATACCCGTTGAGGCAGGCGGCGGTATACGAACTAGCCGCCGGCTAAAGGGCCGGTTCGGCACGCGCTGCGGGGTCGTGGAAGAACGCTCACGCGATTCCCATATGGCAATGGCAAAAAATCCCCGCTCTGGCAATGAAGGATGCATCGGGGGGTTTTAGTCGGTAAGCCCCGGTGCAGTCTATGCGCCGGGGGAGTCCCACATACCCCCGTCCCCGTCCCTCGGGGGTGGTGGGGGATTCGTAACGAATTTCTTCTCATCGCAAAAAAAAAGAAAAAAAAAGAGTTACAAAGCCAAACTTGTAAAATGGGCATATTTGGAAAACTTTGTACAAAAATAACGAAATAATAAGTAAATACTATGTAAAATATTAAAAATTATATCATAAATGGGTGACCACGGAGTCCTGTTCTATGCGTGGTCTCACACGTTTTTTTTTTACAAACACTTTCTGCGAATTATATAATTTGTATATTTTGTTATGAGGTAATCAGTTAAACACAATCAAAGCCGGAGCCTTGTTGCGTCAGTATTCTAAGGACTATAACTGTCAACTTTTAACACAATAAACTCATAGATAACATCGTACAAGGTATGATAGAGAAATAAAATTACACCTACGACGCGCCTGCCGAAGTGAAACACGACAGGGGCGTGAAGCCTGGCGACTTGAAGATTCATGTTAGATCTATACGTTGATTCTGTTAATTAAATTTTACAATAAAACATTTTCGATATGTTTGAACAGCAAAATGGTATTCTCACAAATGTCGCATCAACGTTTAACGCGTTTTGATTGGTCCAAACTCCAAAAATCTGTTTATGAATTTAAGACGATTCATTTACAATTCATTGAAAGTCTCAGTTAAATACGACAATTGGGGCTTAAGTTTAAAACAGAATTTTCTGTATTTTTTTTTTCGGCATGAGGGGTAAACCTAAATGGTAAGTAGTTGAAGATAAAAAAAATGTGTGTGGGATTAGAATGAACTTATTAGTGAAGAATGCATAATTATAATGATACAATTAAATGTCGCATCTATTATTTTCGAAGGTATGAGTCAATTAAGTAAATTGCCAACTGTATAACGGTAATGAGGTATTGATGATGAAAAGTAACGGCTAAATGATAACTTTTAAGAAAGACAACTTCCAAAAAATAGAACAAATAGGTGGATATAAAAATGTATGGTCTGAAGATAAAGCGTCTCCTTCAATTTAATTCAAAGAACCTACTGCTGCTGCTGATGATGATGATGATCATTGTCAATGATGATGACGATAATGATGTAGATAATAATCATGATGATGATGATGATGACAACAACGATGTTGATGTATGGACAATATTGACGCAGTATAAATGTAGCAAGTGGGAGCTCACACGTCTCCCGCGAGCGTTCCCGGAAGGTACGACTTACGAGTCAACACGACTAATTAAACACTCTTTGTCTCTTCCACTACCGATAGATTAGGGAGGCGTAGAAGCGATACTCTGAACTTAAAGTTTATCATATCTATACAATCAAATTAAATTGAAGTGTCTGTTTGTAACTTTGAATTAATAACTTTGCACTAAATGCAAACATACACGGTACCAAAAATGAATAATTATAACGATCTGAATCAATTAATGGAAACTGAACCCTAAGATAAAAGTAGCTCAAGTTACTTCTTATAATATCAGATATCTGCCAGTGAAAGTCTGATCAAAAGCAGCTCCTCCGTTTCAGAGATTAGCTGGAACAAAGAGACAGTCAGAAAGAAAGACGGATAAAACATTTTAAAAATTATTTTTTTGGTGTAGGTGCCGTATTTACTATCATAATATGCGTTTTTTTATCAAATGAACCAGAAAACGAGCAGACGGATCGCCTGACGCTATGCGATTACCGCCGCTCATGGACACTCGCTACACCAGAGGAGTTACACTTATAAATCCTTTGGTGTTGCGACTTGCGTTCTCAGTTTCTTAAAATCCCCAACCTCGCTCTTGGGCCTTTTAGTGCAAAGCTTTTAATTAGAAATTACTAACAGATACTTCAATTGTATTTATTTAAAAAAAAGTCAGCTTAGGACTACTAGAGAAAGACTTGTACAATTATTGCTAAAGAGAGAGAGTGCAGAAATCGCAAAGATGTTTTTGTAATTTTTTTCCCATCCGTAAGAAAAAAGCTAAATCTTGCTGACATTGAGGAGAGACGTCTTAGATATTGTAAATAGGTAAAAACAATAGCCATTTACTCCTACACCGATACTCTATGTCCTAAATACCGTAGCCGCGTAATGTTTGGTGCGAGCGGCGGCGGCGGCGGCGCGGGCGCAGTGTTTGCGGCTGTTTGTCCATGTATCGGGAATATTAATGGGAATATTATTATGGCCTGTGAAATATCCGATCAAGAAAAATATTTGTCAGGTATTTGTTGAAACACTGTTGAACGTAAGGACTTAGCCCGTGAACCACAAACAGATATACAGGATACTTTCGATCATACTTTTGGGTAGAACTGGGTAGCGGGTTTGACGTTTCCGTCGAAGCTTACGTAACTTGGTGTTTAGTGGATTCTATCCCAATGTGATGGCTAATGAAACCTTTTTAATTATCTAAAATACTATCAGGGAATCTAATTCATAAGCAGAATATTCTTATGATTTATTTGTATTAAAGTGACGACACGCAGTCGCAATACAATAATTATTGTCAATGACATGTCAATACTCAATTTGATAATATAAAAATAACATAATGACAGCGGTCAACCTGTTTATGAATTAGATTCCCTGATAGTGCAATAGGTATATAAATACACTATAATATAGACTCTAGAATGGAAACCTGTTGAACAATCTTAGAAGGCCCATGAGTTTTCTCAACTCGCAGTGGCCTGACGTGGTTTACAGCCTAAGAGACCCAAGCCCCATCAGTACGTTTGTCAATGGCCAGTGATGAAGATCATGAAGTCCAAGCTTTAAAGTTATTTGAATATGCATCTGAAGTTTTAGACATTTTATATGATACCATATTTGTAAATAATAATACTAAAAATAATAATAATAAAAAATAATAAATGAGCGCAATACCTGCCGATCAACTGCTACCGAGTTGTCAGGTTTAATACCTAAATGTAAATTATTTGCCAATAAAGTATTTATTATTTTTATTATTATGTAAATATTGGCTATGTTAACGTCTCAATAAATAACATTAATTTATATAATATAAAACAGTATATAGTCAATTAATATCGATACAAATCGTTATTCCCAACAGAAGCATCACAAATTACGTAATGAAAGTTAGAACACTTAATATTTTTAACACATGCAAACTATCAGCTCATTCATAAATGAATTATAATATTAGTATTTCGTGATTATTGAAATCATATTATTTACCATTTTTTCTGGTTTTTCTAATTTCTGTAATATAAAAACGCATGATTTGAAACGCATTTTTCAATGATTCAAACGCATTCTGCCATGCCGCAAAGATTGCTGTTAATTAATTATTTATTGTTATTACTTTTTACTAGTTACATTTAAATCATGTTTTTGTATGCATCTTCTAATCATGATATAACTACATTTGTTAAATAATATTAGCTGCATATTGATTGTATTTATTTTTAGCCCCCGACAAAAAATATTGGTGTTATAAGTTTCACGTGTCTGTCTGTCTGTGTGTCAGTCCGCTGCATTATATCTCCTAAGGGAAGGGTCAGATTAAGATACGTTTTTTTAAGTCCTTTATAAAATAAAAACTTCAACTACGTTTAATTTTTTTTTCTGTCTGCAGCACACCTGTAAACGAAGCTTAAGGGCGCAGAAAAAATAAATTAAGCTTATTATCGTGTCAGAGAGGCACGTCCGGTAACAAGACACGCCGCGCTGACAAAACAACGAGATTTTTGTGCGTCTCACCTGATCGCTTACCACTTTCAATCATCTGACTAAATGTGGATATGACTGACTTCTGTGACGTCCATATTAACCTGAAATCATCACGAGGTTGAGAAGAAATTTTAGAAACTAGCACTTTATAGTTGCAGAGCAGCAGTAGGTCTATTCTGCTACTTAATTCCTACAATTTTTAGGTAGGGGTGTAGATATGATGTAGAAGCATCGTAGGATGTAAAACTAGAATTTAATTCTTCGGTGATTGTTTTTAAAAATGCTCTAGAGTCAAAAGCAGTCTTTCCCAAAGTAGTCAATAACGCACCCTTGTGGGCGCTGGAGGCCTAGAGGTAAGGGGCCCAGAAAAAATTGGGGGGCGCTGATGTGATTTTAGGCGATGGGTGATTTGTAAGTTCAGCTACTTTATATTTTAAAATTCACTGATATTAAAATCCTCCCACTACACAACATCCATTTGTTAGTTTATATTTATATCATATTTTATGCTACAGTAAAAAACTAAAAATATGTAGGTAAGTATATTAAATATTTACTATTTTTAATGCGTTTACAACGCATTTTATATATTAAAATATTTAGTAATATATATAATATAATAAATATATATATAATCGCCTCCATTTTTTGGAAGTCGGTTAAAAATAGTTATATCTATTGTTGCGGCCAAGCTGAGAACTTTCCGAACGCGGGATTTTTTATGTACCAGTAAAAACAATCTGATCTAGTAAAAATAAAATTGAAATTAGAAGGTTCAATTGCAATTCATCAGCCATTATTATTGCTCTGTCTGGTAAGAAATGTCTCGCTTAGAATATAGGTTTAATTAAACTAATATGTTATTGAGGTTTTTTAGGTGAAAAAAAAAATGGGGGGATACAAAATAACAGATTTTCAAAGTGGGCGTTAGACGGAATAAGTTTGGGAACCTCTGGTCTAAAGCAACAACAACTTTCTTATCATCTCGAGTTTAAACTAATTAATTAGTAACTTTAATCTTAAGTTATCGTAAAATACATTTTAATGGCATGTGCTCACTTTTTGGGAAAAAGCTAAAGGAGTCTAATTTTCTTTGAATACTAGTCATTGTTTTGACGAAACCTGATACTAAAGTCACCTCAAGCTAATTGTGGACCATATTTTTCAAGGAGACAAGGCTGGTGATAGCGAATTATTTATTTGTAAGTCTCTCGTGCGCTTTGAGATGAAGATAGTCGTGTTCAGCTACCGTAGACGTGACACCTAGACATGTAGGAGCGATCGAATCTAATAAAGGGAAATGTTGGTTTGTTTGCATTGAATAGGCTCAGAAACTACTGGACCGATTTTGATGAAATTTGGCAGAGATATAGAGCAGACAACGAGGAAGGATGTAGGCCATCAGGCGGAAAAATGAACGGTTTCCGCAAGAAATACGTACCTAGCTGTTTGTATATTGAAAACATTAGAAAAGCGTTTGAATTCTTTCACCACAGTAAAACTAAAAAGTCATTTTTGTATATTAGTTAATAGCTAATCTCAGACATTGTATTTGTAATGCAAAAGAATCTCAGAAATTAGGCTATTCGAAATAATTTGTTCAATTTTGTTCAATGAGGTTTTTATTGTTTTACGATAGATTATGTTAATGACCTAAATATATAACTATACTTCAAGTTCCTTAAAATCCATTTAATTGGTGGTGTCTTTAATAAAATAAAGATCTGTTGTACAGTTCATTTGTTCAGTAACACAAGAAGACATTTGTAATGTTAAGTAGCGGGCAGGACAATCGTTAAAATGTCAAATACATCTTTCTTCAAACAACGCGAGCAAACACTGGGGACAAACACTCGCCACCGCCTCGTAATGCTGTGTACTTATCGATAAAAATATATTGCATTGTTGTTCATTTTACATTGTGGTTCCATCACCTTGCATTGTGGCTCATCATCAGATCATAATCTTAGATTGTTCATCATTACTCCATTAGGAATACAGCTATTAGTGTCATTGTAGTTCGTCAGCTCATTATGCTACATTGGTGTCCATCACAATATGTTCATCTTACATTGTTCATTATCCCTTCATTGGCATGAATTTTTTTTGTCGGACATTGGTGCAAGCGTTGTGCCATTGGTAATGCGTTGATCTATTCGCGTTCATAATTTCCTAGTAGATTTAAACATAAACCAAGACGCAAGTATGTAGTAAATGTGACATAGGTTCATTGATATTTTATTTCCGCTTACTACAACTAAATAACTATTAGCTACCATTACTCGACCATTAATTTTAGGCATATGACTATTTGCTTCAAGCAGTACATAAAAGCTTCCTTGTGTGTGTTGGACTTATTAGTAAAATTTATTTGATTTCCCAAAGCACCTTAAGTATATTTATTCAAGACAAACCGTATTCGTCTTAGGGTTCTCGTAAGTCTGTTATATGAAATCTTAAACCTTTACGAATTATAATTGTTGTAGGAACACATAATTATATTGACTAAACATATAGATCAGTGAATACATAGACGGTTAAGAGCATTACGTTGGTAGTGCCTGCAATATCCATATATTGCAAGGTAAACTCTTACTTGTGAACAAAAATCTTTCTTACTCTAGTTCATACTAGAAAACCCTTTGTTTCGATGATTCAGGTATATAAAGTATTTTTTGAAAACCTTACGTCGACGGTTTATCCCTTCGGCAGTATAGAACGGGTGTTTTCAATGAACTTAACAAGTGTTCTACTAAATTTTTCGCTCTATCACAAAGGAAAATTGTGGATCCACCACTTCTTTTTTTGTATTAAGTACACAATTTACGATGATTTTAATTATCATCTCAGAATAAATAAAAAAGTTAAGAGGCCTGTGAATAGAGGTCTATGAACTAGACAGTGAGGCCGGTCTAAGCTGCGTTACGCCGTGTAATTACACAGTTTCACGCACACGCATGCAATGAAACTCCGCCTTACCTTGTATGTTGCGGTGTATGATCTTTTATGTATATATTGCGTAGCTACACGCACACTACATACTTACATCAATAACTGCTCTCATTTTTTGTTAGATAAAGCTCTGTCTTCACGTTTTATTAATTCTACGTACGTATTTTTTCTGAGATTTTCATAATACAAAGTGTCTGCCGTACGAAGCTGGTCCAATCACGCCAAAATATACGGAACCATTCGCACATAAATTACTTTTATAGCGTTTTAGTGAATAGTTTTATAGCGACATTAGTCATTCGTGTTTCTCTTGTTTTATTTGTTTTTTGTGACAGGCCGTATTTAATTATTATATGTTAACATAATAGCTCCCTACACCGGTTTCGGTGACGATGGCACCGGTTTCATTAAAACCAGGCCAGCTACGCAGGAGTTATTTTATAGTGCCCAAGTATGTGCGCAGTACACAAGAGCACTCTCTCTTCCTTTATTGTCGTTTCCTAGATCAGGTTCAGAGATCAGGCGCAAGTCCGACTTTTTATTACATGCCCATCCGACCCATGGATCATTTTTCTTGTCAGGCAATTAGGTGATCAGCCTGCATTGTCCTAACCAAACTTGGAAACAACATATTTATGCTATTATTATAATGCTATTTATGCTATTAATATTTTATGTTTTTACTATACTATTATAAATTATTGTATATATTAGTATATCGTTTTTTATTTTTTTATGTAAGTATTTGTATAATAATAAAGAACTTAATCTGTTTCGCTTTTTAGGAGGTATTACTAATTTATTAATGAATTCAAGTGATAACTCACGACATCAAAAGGTTGTAAAGTACTAGTTTGAAACTTCTATTATTTCACCAAATTTTCCAAAAACTCGGAAAACTGCGCTAAGGCTGCCGGTGAAAATTCAGAGCTATGAAAATAGAACTCAGCGCTAATACAATGGAGTTGAAGATGGAAGTTAAGAAGAAGAAGACTATGACATTTGACTCGACACTCGTGTGTTCGATTTTCAACTCTATTGTATAAGCGCAGGGTTCTACTTACTCCGGATGCCGTAGCATATTATCCATATTATGTCCCAGCCTAAGATTGAAAGAACCCAAAATGACATTCCTACCATATAAGGGAGTCCTCCTTGACTTTTAGTCATACGGCCGATATTAATAACGTATCTAAAATCTCAGATTGACATCAATCTTAGATTCTCAAATAAAAATTGACGTTAATTGACGTGAAGTCAATCCTAGGATCGTTGAAATGTATTAAAATCTTGATCTCAGATAGCTAAAATGAGATTAAAATTGATTATTAATTTCAGGCGTTAGTCACGTGCTATTTTTTATACAAACGATCGAGATTGTCTTGTATAAACAAAATGCAAATTTCGATGATGACAAGCATTTTTAATATTATTTACTGTTGTAATTTATAGTGGATTAGTTTCATTTGTTGTATGTTAATTATACAAAATAAGTTTTGAGCATTAGCCTATTCCTGGTAATTTCTGGTGTCAATTAATTATATTATAGATACTCCTCACAGAACCATTAGAGCCTCTGTTGCCAAACCTGGGTTTGTTCTGATGGACTTGGGTTCAGTAGATATTTATAGACTGCACTCAGCATTTTCCTGTGCTTATGTGTTCCGCCCTGGTGGCTAAAGGACCGAAGAAATTAGAAATTATTCCGCAGACTACTGCAACTTTTATATTGCTAACTAGATGTTGCCCGTGCGCGTGCTTCGTGCGCGCAAAAGGAAATACCGTGGGAACCGTACATTTTACAGCAATAAAAAGTAGTCTATGTCCTTTCCCGTGGTCTAATCTATTTCTGTACCAAATTTCATCAAATTCGGTCCATTAGTTTCGGAGCCTATTCAATGCAAACAAAGAAACAAATATTTCCTTTTTATAATAATATCTGTGTAGATAAAAAGTTCTTAATATGTGTTAATAATAATATTATTTTTTAACAAAAAATAAACCGACTTCCAAAGAAAAAATACACAAAAAAGTATGATAAATCTTATTTTCTTAATAATTCCCCTTTTAAATTCGGCTAAAATTTTAACTATTTCTCTACATAATCTTCATTATTTTGAAGTCGGTATCAGCCAACTTACTTGGTTTGAAAGTCGGCATAATTTATTGTCTAAAAATAACATTTTTTCCCTTTGTAGTCATATTACAAATTGTTATATTATTATTAACACATACTTTTAAAATAAACTATCGAATGTATAATTGAATACGCGCCAAGCTTCCATTAGGTATCTGATATAAGATGATGGTGATGATTACTGTAAGTAACATAATGGCATATGCTTGCATTTCTTTAAACAATGTCGAAATTTCCAAACGCGTATATTTAAAGGCTGAGGAGTTCTGTTCAGTGATTTTGGATCCAGGGTATACCTTGTTGCAAAATCTTACTTTTTGGTAGCATATGCTTGGGTTATTCTAGGAAAAGGGAAAATCACTATATGTGTCCATATAAATTTTAAGGACTTTCCTCGATTGCTCATGGATGTCATCATTAAGCCACAACTTTGATAACATTGGGACCAACTTCAGATTATACCCTTTATATCAAAAAAATAATTTTGAAAATCGGTCTAGAGACGGCGGAGTAATCGTTGAACATACAAAAAATAAAAAATATATACAGCTGAACGTATAACTGTTTCCATTATTTAGAAGTCGGATAGCAAATAATAAAGTACAAATAACGAAATTTAACCAAAAAAATAATGTTGTAAAGTTCTCTTATAGTTTATTGCCAAGATAAGTGTTAAAATATATGACATCTTTTATCTTGGAATATTTATTCACGGATTGCTTAGATTTTTATATAATAGAGTTTCCTACTCATTAACAAAATAATCAAATAAAATATACTTTCAAATTTTTGGTAGCATACCATTAGATCCTCAAAATATATTTAATATATATTTTATTCGCCTTATTAATTTGAAAGTCGGATCTGATTCAATAATTGGGTATAAAAATTCTGATTTCTTTTTTTAACAATTTTACATCTAATACTATCAGTTTGCTAGGTACTCTTCCAGATGGGGACGACCTAGGAAAGTTTTTCTATTTATAGATATTTTAAGTGATAGTCATATTTGTACATGTCTTCTTTGTTTAGTATTCATATTTAGTTTATTTTAGTTTATTGTTGGCTCTATATTTAAATAATTGAAATAAATAAAAGAATTTCACCCAAAAAAATATTCATATATTCGAGATTGTGTATTTTTTTTATAATTTCGACATCTTTTAAGTTTTACGTATCTTTTAAAGTAATAGCAGTAGGTATCCAAATAATATTAAAAAATTTAGGTAAAACTTTTGCTTCCTTGCGTAAATTAGCATTATATACAAATAATATAATAAAATGTTAAACCATTTTTATGTGTTATATAGTATACATTCATAAAAATTTTATGAAGCAGGAACTTCGTTCCACGGTGCAAAGGCTCAGGGCGGCGCCGAAGGAAAAAGGATATGCTCGGTTGCCAAGCTACTTTTTATTCTTTATTTTGAAGCTTGTGTCGAAATCGACAATGCCAGCCTTGCCAAGTTACTTGCCGAGCGTGTAACTCAAGGATAAAACTAGGGGTTGCAATCCGGATACTTCGAAATTCGAAAAATCCGGATTTCCCGGCGTTAAATAAAATTCGGATATTTTAAAATGTAAATCCGGACCTTGATTTTTCGAATTTTTCGAATCTTGGTTACCATTATGCAAAATAACATATTTGAAATATAATAAGGTACTCTAGACATACAATATTAGAATAATTCGACATTATTTGTTGTACTGCACAGCTTGTTTGGTAGAACGTAGTCGATTTGATGAAGATGTGCTACATGTATGGCCGATATTGGACTGTTCCTAAGATATTCACCATTTTATATTTCTTCTGTAGTAGTAGATTGTTATATCATATTCAGTGTTTTTGTAATGTGGGTCACATTACAAAAACACTGAATATGTTTTCAATTACTCAAGTATCAGGAAGTACAATAAGCAAATCTAAACACTATTTAAATCTTACTTACGAAATATTGCACTTATAAGTTTCTATAATCATAGAATGCCAAATTAATATGACAACTTAAAAAGAAATGCAGTGGTTTAACTACATTAAATACATTCTAAATAATGTATAACTATACTGTATAACCTAAGTCCTAATACCTGAATCTTATCTCTATGATATCTAAATAAATCCTTAAAAATAATTGGGAAGTAGTATTGGAGTCGATAATTACTGACTAGCTGGTTAGAGACGGTTTTGCCGAATGAATAGAGGTTGATTAAACTAACCTAACCTAACCGGTCAGTAGAAAAACCGAATGCAAATCAACGCTTTTGTTTTTGCGTAGAAGTAATTATTTTTTAAATATAATAGATATAAGATGTAGGTTTTAAAAATAGCACTAACGGTTTATGTAAACCTGTAAGCTAATACTTTATTTCCAGTACCTTCTTACCAATAATGTTGATTTTTAGGATTTTAAATTGGTATAGTAAGAATAACTCAGTACATAATTAATTGTGTTTACGCACTTTGCTAGATTTTATTATGCTATCAGCTACGAATTTATATACAGCTATTAAATGAATATTTTAAATAATACGAGTGTGTACCTTGTTCCGAATAAAATACTAAGTTTATAACCGTAAAAATATTTTTAGAGGGGTTAAAAATATTTCTAAAAGTGAAAATATAAATATAATTTTATAATTTTGATATAATCAGATTGTGTTTTTATTTATTCAGATTGCAAATTTTAAATACTTACAACTTAAAATAAGAATTTATTGAAATTTAATTATAGAAAAATAACAGTTATTTTTTATATTAATGAGTATAGGTTTTGCTAAAACATCGAATTAAAAAAACATCAGTCTTATATAATATGCAAAAAAATTAAATTTGCTTAATAAGAGTCATTTCACTGTCCTTTTGTCAAAGCGCGGGGCTCAGCTTCGTATGGGTACTTTTTGCGTTGTTGGCTATTCGTGTATCGTACGTAAACTCCGAACAAGTTCAGTCTCCCAGGTACTATTTTATTTAATGAACAAGGCGCTGTGAGTTTTGAGAGATAAGAGGCGATCTAAATAAACCGGCTGGTTCTTGATATCTCAATCGAGTTTGGTGACAGAACGCGTCTATGTCGTGGGCGGTGGACCGCGGCATATGGGATGAGCCACGAACGTGGGGTAATTGGGGCAAGTTGCCCACTTATTGGTGGGAAATGTAAGAAAGATCATCTGCTGCTGCAATGTTCAACACCCCCACGATGTAAGCGTTTGTACATCAGATGAATAGGGCTATGTACTTATTTTATGCTATAAATAATTTCATTTTTTTTTCACGCAACATCAAATTGGTTTTATTTACTGTAAAAGAATTGAATTTCGTTTTTTAAGGATAAGGAATGGATTTAGCTAGAACAGTATTAATAATTAAATATTAAATGAATATAATTATATTCTTACGTTGTTTCAAGATTTCAAAAATCATAAACTATTCTTTTATTGACATTTTCTAACGTAAAATTTATGATCCATCTAAAGTTATTTACAAAATTATTACCTAAATCTAAAAATTAAAATGATGAAACATTTTAAAATCTGAAATAATTAACGTCAACCAAAAATAGCCACAAAAACACTCTTTAAATTTTTCTGCAAACTAGAAGAAAAATTTGTTCTTGGTTTTGTCCCGGATGATGCGGTCCAGTTGACACTCGCTGACGAAATCGTCGACTCACGTACAGGTTTTTGAACTGTCAAATACAACTTGCATGTAATTGTGATCTGACTTTATTAGTTACTACTAGTAGTAGTTACTTTTTTAAGTTACTAACTTAAATAGTTACTGGAAAGACATTTCACAACCTCTCGTTACGCAACTACAAAGAAAGAGTACGTATCTATTATGGCCATCTCGTCAATGATATAAATTTATACACCAAAAGTAAGAATTGAATTAACCTCAATTTCAACTGCAGATACCTTATAAAAACATCTATGGTCTAGCTTAAAAATAGTGCTAAATGTGGCTTAGTGCAGAAATAATCAACAATTGCTGTTTTTGGATATCACTAAACCTTTCTAATTAGTTTCTCAATTTCTCAAATAAATATACCAAGGTTGTCGGAGCTTTTGAATATTATGATTTCTCATAATATGAATACTATATGTAGGGTTGTCAGTTGTCACATAATTTTACTAAAAGCTATTGTAAAATTTTCCCACACTTCTTTTCTGAACAGAATAATGTTCGTTACACCTTAAAATCATGATGACTTTAATTTTATTGTGTTCTTTCGTCTTGTTTTGTGTATAGTTTATGTTGTATATGTGTGTGTGTAACTGTTGATTGTGCACAATAAAGTATATTTTCATTTCATTAATTGTGTTGTGACTTGTGAATTATTTTTACATTGTCATCATCATCATCATCACTCACTACAACTACACCTACGTCAGTACACCTGTTATAGGTGCACTGATGTACACCTATATCTACATTCTACACCTACTAACCTACTGGGGCCGACTGATTTTTAAAAAATAAACCATACAGGTAAACTGAACACACTATAACAGTCAAGTGGCAAATTGAACACAGTGAGCAGTCAGTATGGGAAAATTTAATGGTCGTATTTTTGTATTTTCTTTTCAACGTTTAAACTTTAAACCTTCCCTTAATTCAAGGCAACGTGTTAAGTAAATTAATAAAAAATGAAATAATTTTGTGATTAATCTAAAAATATAAAAATAATCAAAGAGGCACAAACCTTACCTTGTCAAAATTCTGTTAATTAATTTATAATTAAGAGGCGTGTGCGGCATCTAATTACGTAAATAATGAATCAAACTTAATTACTTGGGAAGAATTCATACGTAGCACGAATATGGCGATATTATTATAATGTATGCGTAGACTATCGTGGTAGCAGCCTGGCGGCTGGCACAAATTTTCATCCCCTAGGTTAGGGGATGAAAATTTATCCCATCCCTTAGGGTTGAAGGATAAAAGTTCCAAGTTTGACAATTTTTATGTTGTTTATGTGCTAATACTAGCTTACACACTAAAATTCAGATTTCTAGGTCATCCGGAAGTGCCCTATAATTTTGTTGATCATCAGTGAGTCAGTGACGAAATCAGGGGGTTTTAGATATTTATAAAATCTAATATATAATATGTATGCAATCAAAACTTTTCATAATATAATTTAATAATATCTATGGACACTTCGCACCACGTCGATCTGGTCCCGTAGTAAGTTCTCGAAAAACTTATGTTTCGTGTACGAAACAACGGAAATATATTTAATACTTTTTATATTATACACATATTTTTATTTTATATAAGATTTTTATTATATTATACTTACATTTAATACACATCCGTGACCCAGGAACACGGAAAACTTTTTTTGTTCCGTTGGCGGGATTCGAACCCGCAACCCCCGGTTTGAGCACGCTCCACTGAGCCACAGAGGTCGTCCGTTTCGCGTACATGTTTAATTAAACATGTACACGAAACGGACGGTTAATTCAGGATATGTTCCCAGTAGCAGACTAATTAGTCTGCTACTGGGAACATATCCTGAATATTTCGTTTATCTGGTATAATCCAAGCCCAAGTTATGAGGCTTCAAAAAATCGACGAAGCGCTTGAGAAAAGGTGGTCTGGTCCTTGCGGTTCGCTTAGCTCGTCTTGGCGGGGGCACTTCCGTGCCCCGAGATAAAACCGAATTACAAAAGTCGTAACATTTTTAATTTACTGAAGCGAAATTATAAATGAAAATTATAATTGACGTCAATTAGCTTATTATTATTATTCAACGTTCATGAAATATGTTTATTACTCTTTCTTCTAATATTAATTAACTGAAATTTTTGGTGTGATTCAAAATTTTGTACAATATTTCCAAAAAAATATCCATTGTTCCGAGTCAAAGCCATACTGGTTTCTTAAATTTTAAAATTTCAATATTAACACTTACATAATTAAGTAACTTGATACTGTTGCGTTCCATAAACACCACGCTTGTTATTTAAGTCAGTTTTATTTGAGGCCCAGCTGAAGCATGGCCTTCCATATTATACTATGTTCAGGTCCAATTGAATTTTGATTGTTAAGAAAAAAAAATCGGCAAAATTAATGTGTCATTGTATTTTTAACCAACTTCCAAAAAAAGGCGGCTATACATTCGGCTATATATATATATATATATAGTATATGTGTATACCGACTTCGAAATAATGAAGATTGTGTTAGAAAATATAATTATTCCATACTTTTTTGTGTATTTTTACTTTGGAAGTCGGTTTAATTTTTTGTTTAAAAATAATTAACGCACAACGTTAAATACGTGGTACTTATTTATATTTATATCATTCTTTGTTTACGTTCAGATTAAATTGGATCTGAACGGATAATATTATATAATATTTAAAAAAAAAAAACTTTTTTTACTAATATTTTATAAACACCACAGAACTCTTTTGCGCTTTAAGTAACTCTTGTCATTGAGGAGTTTAATTTACCGTGTCGTATTATTAATTACTAATTAGTGGACAAACACTCTGATGAGACTCTCAAGTGTTAGGAAAAATATAAACACAAATAATTTTTGTTGTTTATTAATGTATAATTTGACCCCTGTATCATTATTAATCCAATTTTAGTTTCGATAGTAATTTAAAAAATCATGTATTCTCATATATTTTGTAAATACACTAGCTATATTATAGCATCCTATAATTTTCATCGAATAATAATTCTATAATAATCAGAATAATATACGTTAATCTCCAGTTATGGTTTGATTACTATCGCCAAACTATCGCTAGTAATCTCTACTTGTAATCTATAAATGAAGTAAGTAGTGACCGAATTCCAACAGAAGAATTTGTTTTACTTGTAATTTTTATCTTTATTATACTTTATTTAAATAAGTTACAGCAAGGTGAAAAAGCTGTTGATATATTGTTTCGTAACAGCATATTTCTTTATTTAAATATTATGGTGAATAACGCAACAGAGCCTGAAGACAAGTTGCCATCGCTAATTACTACGACGAAGTTCGAAAACAAAATATATGGGACATAAGCATCGCCAAGTGACATAAGCATCGCTAAGTCACCTAGCCTTCTTTATATTTATATTACCTACGACGAACGTAATTTTTAATTAATTTAAATTACAAAACATTCCCCAAAATAAAACATTTGAATGACAAAAAATAAATTTTTGAGATATAAAATTAGTTACCAAATTTGTATTTGACCTGTATAATTAGTGCACCTTTAAGTATAATTGTTAAGGACAGCGGCCTCGTAACGAAAAACATGAGTGAATTTTAATGTGAACAATAAACGTGTAATTAAAACGGTACGTAAAACTAGAATAGTGAACACTCAGTGACTATATGTATAGATTTATATGGCATCAGTGTGGAAAAATAGTGTTAAAATGGTGTTTTATCAAGTGCGGGTTATTTTGATTATATATTTTTAACTAAAGCTAATTTTAACGTAGCTTCTTTTGATTTATATAAATAAACGTAGTACATAACGTGTAGTATAGCGCTTAAGGTTATATAATAAATGGTTAAGAAATTATTACGAAAACAGTGGTAAAAATGTACAACATTTCATATAAGTTGAACCTTAAAATGTAAATAACTTTTCTATAGAATAAGATGTTTAGTATATAAGGGTTTATATGTCTGGTTATGATAATAAAGTATTTCACACAACGCGTTTTGCTTCACCTGGCTCATGGAAAATGGGGAAAATTATGGAAAATAGCCGTATAGAGAGGTAAAAATGAAATGGAAGATCGGCCCGAAAGAGGCGTACGGGCGGGGCTCTCTATACGGCATTGCCATGAGCCAGGTAAGTAAATCGAAAAAGTGAAAAAACGTTCTCCTCAAATAAGTGTTTTATTATCGCCCCGGCTCTGCCCAAATCGGTGTAACCTTGCTATCTTCGAGTCTAATCTGAGCCGGCGGTTGAACCCCTGTGAAATTATACAGTCCTGTACAGTAGTGCGCGGTCCTTTGGCGAGCCGAATTTCAAGATCGAAGAAAAATTCGAAGTCCATATCAAGTTGAAAATAGCGAAGACGGCACTTAGAAAAATTTGAACAGCTGTTGTGGACATAGAAAAATTTCCGAAGAATCAAGATAGAAATTTTTACTGAAGACTGGACTTAGAAAAATTTAGTCAGCTGTTCTGAACATAGAAAAATTTCCGAAGATTCAAGATAGAAATTTTTACTGAAGACTGGACTTAGAAAATTTTCGTCAGCTGTTCTGAATATAGAAAATTTTTTGAACATTCAAGATAGAAGAATTGTAGCAAGTCAGAACATTGGAAACTTTATCAAGATTTATCAACGGGAATCAACGCCAGGGATTAGATTGGACTCAGAAGATCGGACTCGAGGATACAAGGATACACCGCTGCGAACGGAAGCAAGGATTCGCAGATTTTTCATCGGAAAAACCTCCCGAAGATTCTTGAAAAGGAAGATTAATATGGAAGATTAACATTGAAGATTAACATTGAAGATTAACATTTGAAGATTAACACTGAAGATTAACATTTGAGATTAACATTTGAAGATTAACATTTGAAGATGGTTATAACAAGAAGTCAGAGTGGGGCCGAGGAGAACCAGCAGCAACCACATCGATTTCCGGATCCGCCACGATCGCCGTCCGCTGCCGCTACAAGCCAGCCGCCGCCGACCGAGGGAAGAGCGGATCTGCTTCCAACTATTTTGAAACCGAGACCAGGTACCAGCAAGGCGCCTGCATCCTCGGAAGTACAAACCCTAGCCAGAAAGAAGGCTATTTCAATTAGATCGCGTCGATCGACAGCAAGTGTCGTCGCGCGTATGCATTACGAGGCGGAGGAGAAACTCACCGCTCTTCGTAAGAAGGAACTGCAGATCGAAGCAGAACTTATAAAGAAGAAGCTCGCCGCTGACGTCGCCGCTGCAGAAGATGGTAGCAGCCCCGACGACGACGAGCCATCAGAGCGGGTGGAGCAACGTGTCCGAGCCTGGCTAAGCGAACAGGGTCCCGAACCCGAAGAGGCTAGACAAGAGCCGACATCAATGGAAGAAAGAGAGACGCCGAAGCCAGAAGACATGCCACCGAAGGGAGCCCAGAAGACGAGGTTCGAGTGGCCGCAGCAACGCCGCCCACGCTCACCCACACCGCCCACGTCTAGGGCTAATGGAGTGGAACAACTTGCCGAAACATTGGATAAACTGCTGAACCAACGCCAGCCGCGCCACACTACGGAGTTGCCCATATTCTCGGGCGCTCCCACTGAATGGTTGCCATTCAAAGCAGCCATTGAAGACACCACTGCGTTCTACAAGCTCAAGCCGATCGAGAACTTAGCTCGTCTGAGAAGCTGCCTACGGGGAGAAGCAAGAGAAGCCGTGGCACCACTGCTGAGCGTCGCGACGCCGCCTGAACAAATTATGAAGACCTTGGAACAATGCTTCGGTCGACCCGAGGTTATGGTCGATCGCATGATGGAAGATCTGAAGAAGATACCGAGGCTCGGAGGTTCGGCGGCAGAACTCAACCAATTTGCAGTGAAGATTCAGAACATGGTAACCATCCTGAGGAAGCTGAGACACGGGTATCTCTTTAACCCATTGCTCACGAGAGACATCCTCGAGAAGCTCAGCCCATACGAGAAGAGCAAGTGGTACGACTACGCAGAAGAGACGTCGCGCTTCAGGAACGAGCCCGATGTCGTCCTTCTCTCTGAATTCTTAATGAGAGAAGCGGACAGGGCGCTGCGCTACGGGTTCAGCACGGCACCGAAGAAGGAAACACCGCGTCCACCTCCTAACAAGAACGAAGCCCGAACGAGAAGGCCAGTCTTCGCGATAGCAGACGAGGGCAGGGATTCGCCGAGTCGCAGCCAGCCAAAGAGAATACGCGAGGAGTCAACGAATTGCCCGATATGTGCCGAAGATCACGCTCTATTTCGCTGCGCTGCTTTCAAGAAACTGAGCATGCAAAAGAGATGGGACACGGTCAAAAAGGAAGGGCTGTGTTTCCGGTGCATACGAAGCAGGCACAGAAGATACAACTGCAGGGCGAAGCCGTGCGGCGTGAAGGGCTGCAACTTGCCTCATCATGCGCTGCTGCACGAAGACAGGTCCGGCGGCGCCCCACAGACAGAGGACGCCGTGATTACCGCATCGGTCACCTCCGACCGTGCGGTGAAACTTAAGATGAGAAGAATTCAAGTTGTCGGTCCACGGGGCGAAGCGGATATCTTCGCGCTGTTCGACGAGGGCTCGACAGTGACACTACTGGATGAAGACGTCGCGAAGGCTATTGGCGCAGACGGCCCACCGAAGGTGCTGAGAATGCATGGGATCAATGCCGAGAGAAGGGAAGAAAAAATCCGACTCGTACAACTTGGCGTACGGGGTCACGACGGTACCAGATATGACGTCACTGCGAGAACCGTGGCCGGATTGAACCTACTTACTCAGTCCGTCCCGGAATCACTGTTTCGACTTGCTCACCTGCACGATCTCAAGAACGAAGAGATATGCTATGAAGACAAGAAACCCCAACTTCTCATCGGCACGGACAACTGGCAGCTCATTGTATCTAGGGAGCTGAGGATCGGCAAGAGAAACCAGCCTGCAGCCTCGAAGACGAAGCTCGGCTGGGTAAACCATGGAAACATTCCCAGACGCCTCGCAAAGCAGGAAAAACACGAGAAAATCCTGCACGTGTCTACGATCGAGACCCGAGGCGAACGACGGGAGGAAATGGTGAAGAAACACTTCGAAACAGACGCACGGGGAATAGCGTCCAAGGCAAAGCTGACCAGAAGATCAGCGAGTCATCGACCTCTTTGGCAGAACGGCCAAACGGATGGAAGAAAGTCGATTCGAAGTGGGGCTCCAGTGGCGCAAAGAGGGCGTCACATTACCCCGGGATTACAACGGGGGGAGCCGGACAATCTGCAGGGCGGGACCGGGATTCCAGTGGCACGCGGGAGGTGTCACAACCCCAGAGAACGGCGGGGGGAGTCGTGCGGACTGCAGATTGCAAGGAAATGGGGAAGTACGAGTCGTGTTGGCCGCCGCCAAGGCCAAGGTGGCGCCGCTGAAGGCACAGACAATACCAAGGATGGAGCTACAGGCTGCCCTGGTCGGAGCGAGGCTGGGAAACGCAGTCGCAGCAGAACACAGGTGGAAAACGGACACGGTTTTCTACTGGATCGACGCACAAGTGGTTCTGTGTTGGATACAGAACGGCAGCCGCAAATACACACCGTATGTCGCGCATCGGCTAGGGGAGATTGCCGAGCTGACGTCCGTTCACCAGTGGAGATGGCTGAGCACGAAGAGCAACGTCGCCGACTTAGCCACCAGAACGGGCTACGTCCCGAAGAGCGACGAGGACCCTTGGTTCCGGGGGCCGGACTTCCTGCGCAGGCCGATGAACGAGTGGCCCGCGGAGAGTCCCGCTAGAATCGAAAATCAAGAAGAATACGTCGCCTTCCACACCACGGAGGCGAGCGAGCTGAGCTGTCTACCAGATGTGACGCGCTTTTCAAACTACGAGCGCCTCGTAAGATGCACGGCGATGGTCTTGCTGTTCGTCGAGAAGTGCCGAGATCGCCGGGCCCACCTCGACGTACGACACCTGGAGAGGGCCGAGAGGTTGTGGTATCAAAAATCACAACGAGACAGCTTCGCACAAGAAATCGAGAAGATGGCAAGTGGCAAGACGGTGCCTAGATGGAGCTCCTTGTACCGGCTCAACCCGGTGTACAAGGACGGGCTGCTCGTACTAGACGGAAGGATCAAAGCAGCGCAGGTGCCGGCCGAAATGAAAAACCCTATCATCCTGGATGGAAGACATCGCTTCACAAGGTTACTGGTGGCAAGGGAGCACGCCAGAGTGGGACACGGGAGCCGCGAGAGAGTCGTGAACGACCTCAGGCAGAAATTCTGGATATTGAAGCTGCGGCCGACGGTGCGTACTATCATGAGCCGATGTGCGTTTTGTCGGCTACGACGGGCACACCCGAGGACCCCACCAACTGGAGACCTGCCAGCCGAGCGCCTGGGGGCGTTCCAGAGACCATTTTCGTACTGTGGTCTCGACTGTTTCGGCCCGATGACGGTCACCATCGGCCGACGTCACGAGAAGAGGTGGGGAGCTCTCTTCACATGTCTGACGACGCGGGCGGTCCACCTGGAGCTGGTGGCTTCGCTGTCGACGGACTCTGCACTGATGGCAATGAGAAGAATGGCTGCGCGGCGAGGATGGCCGGCAGTCATGTACAGCGACAATGGGACGAATTTTAGAGGCGCGGACGTCGAGCTGCGGCAGGCGTACGCCGAGTGGGCGCCGGCTATGGCTCAGCTGGGCCTCACTCATCGGATGCAGTGGAAGTTTACACCGCCCGGGGCGCCGAGTCAAGGAGGTGCCTGGGAAAGGATGGTGAGGTCAGTGAAAACCGCCCTGCTAGCCACACTGAACGAGAAGTCGCCCAAGGAAGAGGTACTCCAGACACTGATGGCCGAGGCGGAGTACTCAGTGAACGCTCGACCGCTTGTGCACGTATCGGTGGACCCCAACGACCCGGAGGCGATTACACCGAATCATTTCCTCCTCGGGTCGTCCACCGGACTGCCGTACGTCGGACCGTGTGTGCCGGCGGACAAAAAAACATGGAGGGTCGCGCAAGCCCTTGCCGACGAGTTCTGGAGGCGCTGGGTGAAGGAATACCTTCCCACGCTCACACCACGCTACGGGGCCCCGCTGAGCAACCGAGTCCTTGTACCAGGGGACCTGGTTGTCGTGGTCGACCCGACGCTGCCGCGTAATACGTGGCCGCGGGGGGTCGTGCACCGAGTCTACCCCGGCCAGGACGGACAAGTGCGCTGTGCGGACGTTCGCACGCGCAGTGACGTGTTCCGGAGGCCGACGTCGAAGCTGGCGGTGCTGGAGGAGGCGCCGCAGTCGCAGTTGCGACCGCTGGCGGAGCAGACGGAGCCGGGAGCGGAGCGGACGACGCCGGGAACGGCGCCGGGCGCGGAACGAGCGTCGGAGCAGCCTACAGCGAGCACGGACAGCTCGCAGTCGCCGGAGCGGCCCGCAGCGAGTTCACACAGCTCGCATTCGCCGGAGCAGTCTGCGGCGGGATCGGCGAGCCCGCAGTCACCTGAGGAGGCTGCGTAGACCCTGGCTACTGCGCCGGGGGGAGGATGTTAAGGACAGCGGCCTCGTAACGAAAAACATGAGTGAATTTTAATGTGAACAATAAACGTGTAATTAAAACGGTACGTAAAACTAGAATAGTGAACACTCAGTGACTATATGTATAGATTTATATGGCATCAGTGTGGAAAAATAGTGTTAAAATGGTGTTTTATCAAGTGCGGGTTATTTTGATTATATATTTTTAACTAAAGCTAATTTTAACGTAGCTTCTTTTGATTTATATAAATAAACGTAGTACATAACGTGTAGTATAGCGCTTAAGGTTATATAATAAATGGTTAAGAAATTATTACGAAAACAGTGGTAAAAATGTACAACATTTCATATAAGTTGAACCTTAAAATGTAAATAACTTTTCTATAGAATAAGATGTTTAGTATATAAGGGTTTATATGTCTGGTTATGATAATAAAGTATTTCACACAACGCGTTTTGCTTCACCTGGCTCATGGAAAATGGGGAAAATTATGGAAAATAGCCGTATAGAGAGGTAAAAATGAAATGGAAGATCGGCCCGAAAGAGGCGTACGGGCGGGGCTCTCTATACGGCATTGCCATGAGCCAGGTAAGCAAATCGAAAAAGTGGAAAAACGTTCTCCTCAAATAAGTGTTTTATTATCGCCCCGGCTCTGCCCAAATCGGTGTAACCTTGCTATCTTCGAGTCTAATCTGAGCCGGCGGTTGAACCCCTGTGAATTTATACAGTCCTGTACAATAATATTGGCAATTTTTTAAATTAAAACTAAGCAGATGTTAATGAGCTATCAGATTATAATTTAACATACTTTAGCTACTACTGTTAGAGTCATTTATACAAAATTTGGAAGCAATCGGTTTGTCTGAAAGTTAATAGTTGTATTATTTATACTTAGATAAATTAAATTTGTTCTATTACCTAGCTATTGATTGATGAGCATTTACATATAAAGATACGTAAATGCTTCGGTTTTACAATAAAATGGGTTCAGACTAATTGAAAGAAAAACCGGTCAGTCGCGAGTCTGACTCGCGCTCGGAGGGTACCGTACAAAAGGCAAAAAAATTATGTTTGCTGTAACTAACCTAAATATTAATTTTGTTCTGTTGTTATAGTGGCTACAGAAATACATCATGTGTGAAAATTTTAACTGTGTTGCTATTACGGTTGAGATATAGTCTGGTGAAAGACAGACAGATAGCGGACAGCGGAGTCTTAGTAATAGGGTCCCTTTTTACCCTTTGGGTACGGAACCCTGAAAATCTAAGTCTATATTTCGGATTCGTCGACTTCAAACGCATTAGAAATAATAAGGTAAATGCTGTGTCTCAAGACATGGGCTTTTACCAAATTTCCGTTTAGAGTTAGTCAGAAGTCCAAACTCTTTGCATTCACGTTTTCGGATAGCAAATTTGTCGCCGTGATATTTTTATCTCTCCAAAACCGACAGAATGTCCTTCCTAGTCCACAGAGATGTATGGAAAAAATGTCACTGATCGCGGCGCGAGGAGACCCTTGTCGCCGCATGGCCTTAGCGTCAGTTCACACCGAAACGTGACGATATTCAGCGCCGCATATAACAATGCGGCGCTGAATTTACTTTTTGAGTGCATTTGGTAGATAACGTCTGGATTTGAAAAAGTTGCGAAAGCTTGAAACCGCACTTAACCACTCTGCCTCTCGGTCTTACGGCCGAATACTGAAACGCTAATCAAAATTACGAGCCCTCCTATTCACAGGTTGTCGCTGTCTCTGCTAGCCGAAACGACAAGGACAGCACGTGACTTGAGCGTCACTTAATTTAACAATTACTGGTTTAATGGTAATTTAAATATTAATGGTTGGTGTATTTCATCAAAAGCTCAATTCTCGTATTTAAAGTAGACTTTCATTTAATTGTCAAAAATTCAGTTTAAAAAATTTATTGTATTATTTAGTGAAGCGACATATTATCATATACTGATTTTGATACGTTTGGGCCAATCAGGAGGCGTTAGACGCTGCTTTAACGTTTACGAGAATACCGGTGTGACAGTTTTATCGTGTCGGGACTTGATTGTAATTTACATTTTGATACACAAAATTCGAAACATGATGATGAAATGGTAAATAATGATTAAAACATAATATTATACTATACTAGATGCCTGCGACTTCGTACACGCCAAAGGAAAATCTTGAGGGAACTGTACATTTTGCCGCGACAAGTATTAGCCTGTAATCTTCTCCGTGGCGTACTCTAATTCTGTGCCAAATTTCGTCAAAACCGGTGCAGTAATTTCGGAGCCTTTTCAATGCAACAAACAAACCATGTAATCTTTCCTCTTAATAATATTAGTATAGATCTGCCGGCGGGCCTCAAGGATATCCACCTTATGAGGAAGGAGCGAGTCACATGCCCACACACCAGTTGTTTCCTGGGGCTTCGTTTATACCTACAGTCACGATCAGACCTTCAAACATTCCAAGCTCGCTTCCCTGTTGCAATGTCAGTGCTGCGGAAGCCTGAGTGTCTCGGCGGCATTCGTTTACCTTTAGGCAATATATCTGCTTATTTGTTCCAATTAAAATTTGCAGATCACTACGCCAACCCGCAGACTAACGTAGTGTCTACTAACTAACTAACCTCATCTTCACAACGAAGAGTCCTTTTTTTTCGCAGGGGTTAGGGGGAAGTTACCTACACTAGCCTTAGGGACATTGACAAGAGCAGGTTATGTGGGATTTTTACCCACTAAAACCCCTGCGGCGGCCTACTTCTAAATCTCATAATAAACATCCGCAGAAATGGAGAGAGTCCTAATTGTGGACGTAGGTCAACGATTCTCCCTGATAATAGGGAGGTTTGTGTACAGGGACGATAATCAATATGACGTCATAATAAACATGAAGATCAAAAAACAAAAGGTAGCTACTACCTTTTGTTTTTTGATCTCAGGGGAAAAGTTGAATATGTAGGGTTCGCGGTGCTGTCGCCGGTACTTTACCCAATAAAACCACCTGCGGCTTGCTATCAGCCGCTATGAGAGAAGCGTCCTGGATCTATCTATCACAGGACGTCCCCCCCACAACCGGCCGGTCTCACTCATACCCGGACTTCCAACTAAAATAGGGGGCGCTCGGACAACCTGCAGCGCCTCCCTCGACGCTGAGACTGGCTAAGCCAGGGAGGTTGCCATCCTCTCCCGGAGCCCCCGTAGACAGGAGGCACGAGGTTTGCAAAGCGACGCCTTAGACAGTTACGCAGTCAGAGCGGAACAGAAAATGAAAAAATTATCATCTTTTTGGTAAAAGATAGTCCCGCGCGAGTTTCTTACGCCGGTTTTTCTCGCCGGGCTAGTTCCCGAACCAGTGGTAGGCATTATGTATACTGACGTTCAGAAAGTGTATAATAATACCAACTTTGAATAAAAAATTTTGACTTTGACTTTGACTTTTATTTCCAAATGAAACTTAACAAGCTTTTTTCGAAAGTCAAGAGCATTTTTTTTTTTCCGAATGGGTCTACGCTAATAGCTTTAAGCCCTCTTAGCTTAGTCGGTCTAGTGACTGCCATTTAGCAGTCGTTTTGGTGGGAAAAAACAAAGAGGGGGTTTGACCCCCCTCTTCCATCACCCCCTAGTTGGTGATGTCCGTATTGATTTTGGGGAATAACTTCGGATGAGCTATTTTTAGGACTGGAGAGACCGTACTCCCTCCTGCTGAGGGGTCCGACCCCTTCCACACTCTCTGACGAGTATGGTTGCTCAGTCAACAGCAAAAACTACCACCGGTTTAAACCTAAACCGCCGAGAAGAACCGGCGCGGCGTAAGAAACACGCAAGAAGAAGGACGGATAATATAATATACGCCAATATAATATATACCAAGGTCAAGTCCAATAGGCTGATGATGATGTTTTCACTTTTGAGTGTAGGCACTAGGCAGTTAAAAGTGTTCACAGTTTGAGTTACGCATTACAAACGGGTTCCATGTTGAATGTTGATACGCCAAATAGTTTGTGTAGAACAAAGAAATTGATAGTGTCATTGTTTTTACTAATTTGCATAGATTAAAGTCAGTTACATAGACACGCGGCGAATTTTGATAAAAATATATACTTACTATATTAAATGCTCCATCAATATGTAACAATGTAAAAAAACATTAAAGAGATGTTTGGTCGGTTTTACAAAAAAATATGCGAATCGAGGAGTATGGAATTTTTCACAGTTAAATTTTATAATATAGAGAAGAGTGAGTGCAGAAGCACTTACTTTACATGATGCAGAATAAATTTAATTAGGAATAATAACACGCCACACACTACCTCAGATTACTAACTCACACAACCATGCATTTGACACAGTTTTGTAACACGTTTATGTCTTTCACCTGAATAGTAAATAACAAACTTAAATATTAAATAAATAATAGTAGAATTTCCACCACTGGTCGCCCAGAGGTCGAAATTCCCCTGTAATATTACACTAGTAGGTGCATCTATTCTAATATTATAAAGATGTAAGATTTGTTTATTTGTTTCTATGTTTGTTTGCATTGAATAGTATCCGAAACTACTGGGCCGATCCTGATGAAGTTTGGCACAGATATAGAGTAGACCAAGGGGAACGACATAGGCTACTTTTTTTTTATAAATACTTCTTTGACAATTTGACGAAGTTATCCATACTTTGTCGCCATGATGTTACCTACCTACGCACCTAAGCAAATCTAAGAACTATAATTAGTTCTTAGATTTGCTTAGGTGCGTACATCAATAACTGGTGTGAATTATCAAGCTATATTGTCTTCTATAATATTCAGAAGAAGGAGAAGTAATGTCTTGGGGTGAAACTTTGAAATACAAACATTCTAATTAAACCATAACATCTGATATATCACTAACAGCTGTCAGGAGAATTTGATTTTTTTTTTTATTTACAAATTGGGTCAGATTAGGAGTAAATATCTACATTTACATTTTTAAATATTTTTCCTTAAGAATTAAAATAATTTTTCATATTCATGTGATTATCTAAGTTTTAATTACTGTTTTAGGTCTTAAGTAAAAAAATGCCTTTATTCTTTAATATTATGATATAATAATGTTATACAGAGGTAATTGACATATTATATTTATTTAGATTTCTTTAGAATTAGGTTATATTATTACATACAATTGTAAATTTACTAATTTCCTCTTTGTTTGTCTTGTTTTACTAAGGTTTAACAGTTTTTTGCTTTTGTCATTACATACAAATCGTTATTCTTGATTAGTTTGTAGGTGACGTGTGGGTATAACGTAAACCTTTTCTCTATACTTTATGCAGAATGTGTTCAAAGAAATATCTTCTCAAAAAAAACTAATGTATATTTCTCCTCAAAAAAAAAATTTGGTCACTAGCCAATAAAAATTTATATTTTTTTAAATTATGGAGTTGCATATTTTTTTTTTAATAAAATTATTTACTCAAGGTAAAAACTTTAATCAAAGTACCAATGATAAAATATAATTATAGATATCGCCTGCGGCGTATGATAATGCCTAGCTCCCGGGTTACGTGGACCAGTTCAGTATTAATAATCGCCGCAAGCCGTGCCCTGTTGATTCCCTACAATTTATCCCGTAGGCACGCGAATTATTTATAGATATAACTTCTTTCGTGATCTGAACTATAACATAATATAAGTGATCGATGTGGACTAAACACTAAGTATTTTTAATTAATTTTGACACATTTAGACACACCTTATCAGAAAATCAACAAAAGACCAAGATGTTGTCAGAAAATCAAGAACTCTGAAGTGGGAATGGGCTGCCCACACTATAAGAGGGGAAAGAAGAATTTAATCAGTCTGTAACTACATGGTACCCTAGAGACGGAAAGCGAAGGTGAGGAAAATGACTAAAAAGATGGGAGGACGACCTGGTGAAGTTAGTAGAGATAGAGAGAAATGGAGAAGTTTTGATTAGTCCTTTGCCAAAGAGCACACAGAAAACAAAACTTTAATTAAAATACATAATTTATCCAGATAAACAAAGGTTTTCTGAAAAGAGAGTATCAATACATTTTTAAATTATAAGCCTGACACTAATAAAATAAATCGAATAATTTTCATTATTATTATGGACTAATTGACCACTTGCAATTGTCGCGAGAAGTCGTCTCCCTCGTGAGAATTCTCTGTGCGAGAGCTAGAAGGGGATGGTGAGACACTGTGCATTAACGTTTCTTGGCACTTCTCGGTGATAGTCTGGATGGAGGATCTGGAATCTAGATGTTAAGAGGTAGGTGGCATTTAGGATGGAAAGCAATTGCTGCCGCTATGGATATGCTACACCAGTGGAGGCACAAGTGCGTTGTCGGTTTTATTCCGTTGACCTTGGTGCCCAATGAGGCGTGCGTGGACACAGACTGATGATGATAAAAAACCCGTCTGCCATACAAGGTTTGCCCACTACGGTTTCCCACCGCACGCTCGATCGCACAAAAACGCATCACGCTCAAACGAACATCGTAATTATTGTTTACTTATATATTTTTTCCTATAAATGGCGTCGTGCCAACGTTCGTTGCGATGGCTGGACATATTGTATGGATCATAAGCTTTTTCTCAAATTGTAGTGACGCAACGCTAGCGGGAATCAATAGGTACCAGAGCTTACATAACAGAAGATTGAGTGATGAGTCCAATAGCTATTTTTATGAAATGGACCAGGAAAGTAGAAGACGGATCACCTGATGGTAAGCGATTATCATTTGCGTTCATGGTCCTTAAAATTCCCAAATCATCTTGGGCCTCCGGTAACATCACTCACTCGACGAAACACACGTGCGTTTATCACGCCTGTTTCCTGTGAGACCGTGGTATTCATCCGGTCCAGCCAGCCTAATCGTGCCGAAGTATGGCTCTCCCACGCCAAATGGATATGGGTTCTAGTTTCTCAATTAAGATTAAGATTCTGTATTAATAGCTTGAATTGGACTCACCTCTCATTAATATTCTCATCTCTCATTCTCACTCATTCTCATATATATTATCATATCATTCTCATTCTCACTCATATTCTCATTTACACAAATATGAAATATATAATAATTAAAAAATAAAATAAATAAAATTGAACTTTTTTTTCTGGACCCGGTTGCAGAGAACGGCAATATGTGAAAGCACTAAGCTAGAATTAGATTAAAACTTTGACACCGTACTTAAAAAATCCTATTAGTCAGGTCAGTTCGCACCGAGAGGCGACCCAGCGCACACTTTTCAATAGAGACACAAAATCTAAATTGCGCGCACCACTGCATGTGCATATTATAACAGAATATTCAATAATCATCGGGTTGTGTCGCGTCACGGTGTGAACTTTTCCTAGTGATAGTAGCCGAGTAAAACGCTGACGGCAAATCATCACCTCCTTCTATTGAAAACGCAAAATTCCAGTTAAAGCTGTTACAAGGCAACACCCTACTCCGCGCATTGTTCGTAATGCCGATTTGTTTATTGTAATTACCGGCAAAAACGATGTCGACAGCGCCGGCGCGAGGGAGAGGCGAGAGCGGCAAGCGAGTGTAACAACAGTGTAGCACTACATACGGCACGATGTCGACAGCGCCGGCGCGAGGTAGAGGCGAGAGCGGAAAGCGAGTGTAACAACAGTGTAGCACTACATACAGCACGATGTCGACAGCGCCGGCGCGAGGGAGAGGCGAGAGCAGAAAGCTAGTGTAACAACAGTGTAGCACTAAATACGGCACGATGTCGACAGCGCCGGCGCGAGGGAGAGGCGAGAGCGGAAAGCGAGTGTAACAACAGTGTAGCACTACATACAGCACGATGTCGACAGCGCCGGCGCGAGGGAGAGGCGAGAGCGGCAAGCGAGTGTAACAACAGTGTAGCACTACATACAGCACGATGTCGACAGCGCCGGCGCGAGGGAGAGGCGAGAGCGGCAAGCGAGTGTAACAACAGTGTAGCACTACATACGGCACGATGTCGACAGCGCCGGCGCGAGGTAGAGGCGAGAGCGGAAAGCGAGTGTAACAACAGTGTAGCACTACATACAGCACGATGTCGACAGCGCCGGCGCGAGGGAGAGGCGAGAGCGGAAAGCGAGTGTAACAACAGTGTAGCACTACATACAGCACGATGTCGACAGCGCCGGCGCGAGGGAGAGGCGAGAGCGGCAAGCGAGTGTAACAACAACGTAGCACTACTTACAACACGCTTTCCGCTCTTCCATTTTTACAAATAGATTCTACTTGGCAAACATCGTCAACATATTTATTTTTCTAACATATTTTGCCAGCAAGATTACTTCTAAATATTTTTTCTGTATATATATATATATGTAAAAATTCTTAAATATTAATATAGTCTCGTTGAAAATATGCACATATTAAATATCTTTTCGAATGTTTCTCTCTTTGATATTGAACTGAACCGTCAATTAATCCATGTTCAATGTTCATGCATCCTACCTACATAATATTTCGACAAAATTTTATAACTTTCATTCTATTTAGCGCTACCGCTAGTCCCATCATTTCTTACCTCTAAATACTACCGCTTGTGACTTATCCCACAGCATCTAGTCACCCGTTTCCTCAGTTTATCCGTTGATTAGCCGTGAGCTGATGAACGTCTAGCCTCACGCGAGCTAATTGTTAAAAACATAAACTTAGCGCCAGTTACGTTTCACTCAGTTATTATTTACTGCAATCTAATTAGGCTCGGAGCAAACGCACGATACTACATAACACAATATTCATAACACATTTCAAGTAGCAGCGGTCGGCTTCAGGTGTGGCCGGTAGAGCCGGTAGAGCCGGTAGAGCCGGTAGAGCCGGTAGAGCCGGTAGAGCCGGTAGAGCCGGTAGAGCCGGTAGAGCCGGTAGAGCCGGTAGAGGCGACGAAATTGAATGAAAATTGTAGGAATTTGCGACAACCATCCGTTGCATGTCGTCGATCGCCCGTTTGAGCCAGGTAAATGCTGAAATATATAAAGATAGGTTTAGAAGTACTTTGCTACTTGAGACTTCATAAATCTACGCGGAAGTTTAGTTGAAAACGAAAACCGGCTACATATCTCATATCTACAGAACCGTTCGCAGCCAAAACTTTGATCGAGATCTGTATCGGCTTGAGTTTCGTCGAGTTTTATTTGAACGCCGATAAATAGTGGTTTGTACACAGGCAGCGCAGTCGAGCGACGGTAAAACGACAACCATTTTGTACTTTCAACAATAACAAAACATATTTAAATATTATATCACTTGCGTATTAAAAAATAAAGAATGTTATTTTTAAATAGTAGGCATGCTAAGGAATTGACTATACCTCTCAAACTCATTATTTTTATTTTTTATTTATAGTGACGTCGATCAAAAATATTATATTTATGAAATTATATATTGACGTCATTACATAATGTTATTTTTGGTGCTACAATTAATTAATTGTGAACACTACACGAGTAACATTACAATTTTAAGCATATGTTTGTATACATTCTGTTAATAAAGAATAAAATCAAAAAATGTTGGGCCTTTGTACTCTCAGCGATGTGAAAATGAAATTATTAGTTAGCGAAACGTTGAATTAACTAGTAATATCAGTTGCTATCTGTAGGCGTAGGTCGATTCTGCTAATTAAATCTTACATTAATTAATAATTATATACATACACATTACACACGTACCGATTTCGTCTGGAGCAGACCATTATGACAGCACGACCCTCGTGTGTTTGATTTTCAGCTCTATCTTATTATCTTCAGAGTTCTATTTACAGTGAATTCCGATTTTTGTACAGTGTTCCAACTCTCGAGAATAGGTACTTCTTCCTAAACAGATAAATGAATAATAAAAAATTTATTTCCTTAACTTAACATTAAAACATACTTTCAAAAGTTAAATTTCTACAGGTAGACTTTTCAAATCGCTTGTCGATGTTATATCGATCAATATTTAATTTAATTCAAATTAAGAAAATACAAAACTCTAACTACTATTTTAGGGAGAAACCCCTAAGTTCTATCCGTGGTCTGCTCCGGACCAAATCCGTAAGCATGTTAACGCTTTTAAACAGCAAAATGGTATTCTCGTAAACGTCAAACCAACTTCAAGCGGGTTTTGATTGGTCCAAACACCAAAAATCGGTGTATATCAAGACGATTCATTTATAATCCATTGGAAGTAAATTGAAATTCCAAGTTATACGAGAATTGTTTCTGAGCCGCCACATTAGATTAAACGCCCGTCTGCACCGTCCCCGTAAACATGCGACATTATGAAAGAAAGCTCAGGCAAATGAACAACCTTCTTATAGTACCCGGCACTAAAACTGTCTACCGCAGTCATTGTCCAGTGATATACAGACAGACGTGTGCATGTAAACTCTTTAGTGTTCTGTACTAAAATGTACAAGGAAACAAAATACGTGAAATATGAGTCTACGATTTGTTTTCGACGTAAACATAGTGTAGACGAAATTTTGGAAAATTTTAAAATAGGCGACAATAAAATCCGAAAGATCCTACTTCCTACTTATATTATATATGTAAAAGTTTGTGAGGATAGATGGATGGATGGTTATGGATGGTTTGTTACTCTTTCACGCAAAAACTACTGAACGGATTTTGATAAAATTTGATAAGGTGGTAGTTTAGGCTCTGGGTTAAAACATAGGCAACTTTTTATCCCGAAAAAGTACAATGTTCCCGTGGAATACTATATCATCATGAAATCATCATCAAATTTGGCACAGACATGGAGTAGACCACGAAAAAGGATATAGGCTACTTTTTATTGCGGGTTAATACGATAGTACCATATAAAATAAAGCTCGTAATAGAGATAAGTCATTTAAGTAAAGTAGAAGGGTGCTGTCAAAAATCTAGTTTTTTTAGTTGTAGTAATATTTGAATTTATGAACTCGCGAGTTTCTTACACCGCCCCGGCTCTTCTCAGCGGGCTAGGGTCGAACCGGTGGTAGCTTGTTCTGTTGACTTTCCGAAATATTATATGTTTGTTATGTTTCATTTGAAAAAAAAATGGCAATTTTATTAAAATGGCATATAACAACAAAACTTTTTCGCCCTTATTAATAAAAATATTTACACCACGGTTACGCTAATCCATGTTGCTGTCTATGTTTGGTATTTCTTACGTATCAGACCCAGCAACATCAATTAGGAGTTTTTAGGTTTAAGATCTCATAATAATCACAACATCACTATCATCATCATTACTACCAGTTGTAATCATGATTGTCTGTATTACATCAGTATCTAATCATAATCAAACCACTCCTCTCGTATAAATAGTTTTTTATGATAGTTAATTGTAAAATTCGATAAAATAGAAAACGCCATGCCGTTACTTCGCAATTTTACTGCAATCAATACTTTCTCTTCATTTAACTATTAAACCTCTTCTTCGTTTATTTTGAGTGTCAATTTACGATAAACCTTCTCCCAAATAGTTACTAGTAATGGGTTTTCACTAAATGAAATTAATGAAAATACAACGATAGTTTGATTGAAAATGTTGCTCATTGTGTCTTTTTAATTTTTTATACAATTGACGTCTTAATTTTAAAAGCTTAATGCAGGTCAGTTGATGTGATGAATAACACGCCGCCATGCCACTGTACAATTATTATTTAAGTATTGTAAATGACCTATAATATTATAAATACAACTCACGTGGCTAATACAAATCTGAAGCCGGGATTTTTTTATCTAACACCTGTCCACTTGCCATAGACTTACGGTCGGTTTCAGTAACCTATCTACCAATAACTATTTGTTAAAAATGTTGTCGTTCAATCATTTGCCGGTGTTTTGCGATACAAATGTGATGTTTTTAACACATAGTTATGTTATTGAAAAGGGCCGTTAGTATACCCTGTTGACTGTTCCGATCCAATTTGATATTTTTGTAAACAAAAATAATTTACTCCATCAAATATTGTGGCATTGTATTTCTGTGTTGCACAGTAAATTGTCCTTTTGTTTTCAAAGAGATTCAACAAGATCGGAACATAAACACACCGGCATATTTAGCGGAACACAAAAAAAAGGTCCATAATTAAAAAAATATCGTTTTATTTTAAAATCTACTCACTACACTTCTTTTGTTATTTAAAGTTTCATTTGTTTTACTTAAAATGAGATCACATTAAGAACAGATTTTGCGAGTAAAGGCTCTTAGTGAAAAATTGTACATTTTTGAACTTTTCATGTAACCGGGAAAAGTGAAAATTAATATTAAAATAACAATTAATAAAATTAGAAAAATGGTGATTAATATCGCGTATTTCCTCCACGTGCTCTTATTAAAGTTTCTACCCGTCTAGGAATACTGATAATGATGTTATCGATGGTCTCCTGGGATAGTCTCCGCCGTTCCTCAACTACGGTGATTCACAGTTCACCCACGTTGGCAGGAGCTGGAATTCTGGACTTAACTTTTCTTTTCAGCAAGTCCCAAACGTACACTATTGGGTTCATATCCGGTGATCTCGCCGGCCACCCGAGCATTATCCTGCATAAAAACAAAATCGTCACCGATATATGGGGCAAACGGTACGACATTTTCTTCTAAAACTTCTCTGATATAGCGGTCTGCAGTCAGACTCCCTCTGTCAATCATTACCAAGTCTGTGCGAGCTCCCAAACATATGCCCGCCCAAACCATTATTGATCCACCACCGTATGTAACTGTAGTTTCAAAATTTGTCTGAATGTATCGTTCTCCTCTGCGTCTGTATATTGTTTGCCTGCCGTCAATTTGATTTAAGAGAATTCTGCACTCATCACTAAACAATACCTTACTCCATTGGTCCGCGTTCCAAAGTCGATGTTCCTGAGCAAAAGTTAACCTGTTTCTACGATGATTTACCTCGAGCCTTGTATCCTTGGCGGGCACAAATGAACCCAAACCAGCTTCTTCGAACCTTCTTCGTACCGTACGCTCTTACGGTTACTTACGGCTCTTACTTACGGTTACACCCCGCACTGCTTCTAACTCATGTCGGGCTTGGACGACCCACAAACGGGGGTTCCTACGTACACGAAGCCGAATGAAACGATCATCCCTACTCGAAGTGCGTCTTTTTCTGCCTTGTCCTGCTCTTCTCACATAAGTAACGGTCTCCCTGAACCGTTGGATACTGCGATGGATCGTTGAAACTGGTCGACGAAGATCTCTGGATATCACTCTGTAGGTTTGACCATTTTTTCGCATTTCGAGTACCCTGGCAATGGGGCTAAGTCAGGCATAATTCAGTCCTCAACTCCAAAAAGATACGCGATTAAAAAAAAACTAACAAAAAACAGTATTTCAATGAAATTTTAAATCAAACTCAGAAGGAAGAAATACTCGAAATTCGCTCCAGATAAGGTGTATTTGAATAATATTAAAACAATAGCATAAAATGTGAAGTCAGTTGTTTTCTTAATTTGAAAATATTTCTTTTTAAATTAAATGACGTATAAACCAGCCAGCAACCTTACAGGATACTGATATCAAACCTTTATTTTATGTTCCGCTAAATATGCCGGTTATTAGGCATGTGGAGGATAAAACAAACCTATCCACGCGACAATTTTGTCTTGGGTATGCGCATGGCCTTAAACTTTAATTGTGTCTGATGTCACTATAAGCTTGTAATATTCTTATGTTTTTCGTTAATGATCCCTCGCTATGTACTCTGTTATGATATGTTGTTATACTCCAGCTATGTATCTGTTTTTGCCAACCGCCAGGAACCACGCTCCGCTGCGTGACCTTTACGTCTCGTAACGTAATTGTTACCTTTTACGGCATCCAACTTTCTTTTAATAGATCCTTTTTGCTTGCCCGTTTACTTGTTTAATTTTTTTATAGGTATATCGATGGTTTTAAAGTTACAATCATCCATACATCTAATCGCTATCAAGTAAAGTGCATATTTTTTGCATTATAAAATGTTTAAAAATATTAGGCAATGTGGTCCAAATCTAAAGTCCAAAGTTGATCAAAACAAGACCTCTAAATAATATAATAACGTATATATATATATATATATATATATATATATATATATATATATATATATATATATATATATATATATATATATATACGTATATACATATTATTACTTAACACAGCATAAAAATTTAAAATTCTTCGAAGTTTTTAATTGGACCATAAAGAGTTCAACGCGCACCAACCACCTTCAAAAATATTATTAATTTCATTAGGTATTAATGTTGTCTATTACAATACTGGCTGAAGGTTTAAGAAATAAAAGAAAATACATATAAATTGGTTTTTTAATTATAAATTGGTGCCACACTTGCAATGAACATAAGCCCATTTCGTAGACATCATTTTAAAAAGTGCATTTTTGCTAGACGCAGTCAGTACATATTTATCGAAGAATTGTTACTTTTTACTACTATCTGAAGGAATGTCTCTAGATTGTTATATTTCGTTGGATAGCTGTTTAAGTGTAGATGATTTTCTGTCTACCTCCAGAGGAGCTGCCATTTATTGTTTTTTAGGTATGCCTTAAAGAAACTCAAGTTTTTTTTAATCTTCTTTCTTTTTCAATATTCGAGTTGGTGTTCATAGTTAGCGGCATTAATTGTAATAAAAAATGTAAAATAGCTCTTAAGCTACGTAAAATCTATAAACAAAAAAATTAAAAGCACAAATTTTGAAAATAAATTGAGAAGGAAAAAAATCGTAAATTTTCATAAAAACCCATAAGTCCAAAATCTCGTAAAATATTATAAAATTTGGATTGTGGGTTTCATTTTAGAAAATATTGTAAATGATGGGAACTAGAACTAGAACAAGAATAGATAAAGGATCAACAACGATTTAACCTATAACCCTGTGAGTATAGGCAATAGGCATACCTTATCAGTTATCACTTAACACACGAAACCTAATGATTTTTCTTTAATACTCTTCTGGTACCTAATACTTATAAATATACAACAAAATATATTAAATTGTAAATATATAACAGTTTGTCAAATTTCATTAAATATTGTATATGTTTTAAATAGATTTATCACTGATATCACTAACAATACTTTTGTATGGAACCCGCTGTACATTTTACAAATTTCATGCTTAGCTGCTCATTTATTGCTCTTACATAATGTCATATCCCATTATACATAACTTTTGTTTATCGTTCATACAAATCGCTCCAAATTAATATCGTAAAGTATTAGAATATCCGTGAGAAAATGAATTAGAAGACATAATAATACTATGTAAATAATTTAGAAAACTATTAAATACCTTTCTCGGGCATTATAATAAATTAATCAGATTTTATGAAATTAAAAAATATATTAAGAAAATCTGCCACCATCAAAACCTTTTATTTTTAATTTGTATAAAATATAATATTATAATATAAATAGTTCATGTACCTAATAAGGTCAGGGAGCTAAGCTAAACATTATGTAAAAAAGTAAATTAAGTCATAAATGCAAACATGTACATATTTACATAATTACAAAAATAGGGCACTATTATGCAGGCACTCAAAACATTTGTATCTTCTTTCAAACTTGTCCCAATAAGCACATCCATCAGGTGTTCACGGAAAGTTACATTTAAATAACAAATCCGCAGACATTTTAGTGCGGGACGAATATTTAATTTGATATTTTGCATAATGATCGGCCTTGACGATCTCTCATACATATGTACGGGAGCACGAATATGGTAAGTGCTTATGAATAAACTTATTATTTAAGCCGGCTCATTCATTACTAAAACAAATACTGTAGTAATATAGGGTGCTCCGGTTGTGATTTTTCAATCATAGTTGTAAGTGATAGTAATATAGGGTGTTTCTTTTTTTGTGAAATGAAAAAGTTATTAGGCAGAATGTTTTCTGGTAGAGATTATTTATCCTTCTTACTAAGTCTAAGCATAGTCGAGTTTTCCACAGGCCATAAACATTAGATAGTGACAGAACAAATGTGTCAATTTTTTGGGGTTTTAACCCCATCGAGGGACACATTTTTCACTATTCTACCCATCATAGGCGCACATTTTTGGCCAACTTCGGAAAATGTGATTGTGTTGAACACTGCAGTATTGGTTTAGGAATCGTTTCAAGGTGAGCGAGGCGCACCCACGCGTCCCGCGCCGCTTACGTCAGTACTGGGATACATGCGCTTGCGCAACCTAACTAACACCTTCGGCTCTCATCTGATAGCGAAATTACAATCTATGCGGCAAAAACAATTGATAGTATACGAGGACTTAGGTATTATTCTAGTTAGCATAAATGTATTGATGTGCTTGATCTATTTAAAAATGTAATACAGTTAAACAAGTATTGATCAATATTACATGAAATAAGGGACCAAAAACCAAAAATATTAAAAAGTACTACCATGAAAATGTTTGCTACATTTATAAAAAAAGAGTTTAAGCAAACTAATTAATCAATATAAAATAATAATAAAAACAAAAAACATTGACTAGGCAAAGTAAACCTAGAGAGGTTTACTAGCTATAAAGCTAGCTGGTGAAAGCAAGTATTAATCACAAATAATAATATGTATTAAAAATAGTAAAAGAATGTTTGGTATTTTTTTAAATTACTTAATCAAAATACACTCAAAAAATATAACATTTTTTTTTTTTCGTAGAAAATTCTGAAGTGCGTGATGATGATGATGAACAATGATAACATAAATAACAAGCACATTATATCATAACAATATTCACGGACCTTTATTTACGTAACATGTAATAACATAACAATGGATAAAAATACACACTCTGTATACAAAAATTCGCACGACCTTAAGGCAAATCCGAACAAAAACAAGAAAACAATCGCGTTTAAACAAATTCGTGAATGTGTAATGCAGTATTAATATTTATAAATTGTTTGAATATATGGAAGATATCGTTCGTTAGTGACTTCATTTACAATCGACTGTACGACTTTCACCTCAATCATCCAATTGTTTAAATTTGATAGTTTTCTTTTATATATTGATTACGTAAATGTTTATTATTATCATCAGATTTTGATTAATGACAAAAGATTTGATTAAATGCGATAAACTTTGTAGTCTTTGTTATTTGTGTTTAATATTAAAATCTGTTCCCATATTACGAGAGTACCTACTGTTATCCCAATTGTTTTGTATATTATACTATGTTCTGGCATTTTAAATAAAATATTATACTAATTATAATACTTGTTTTGTATTTTCTGTTATTAGTATAAATATTTTTTTGATGATAATTCCTTGCTTCAATACTTTTACCGGCGCCGTCGTATTGTACTTTTTTTAATTTTTTCCGTTTTAGGCTGGGAATATATGATTCAGAATCTGGCGAGCCCGGGAAAAATCAGACCACTGAAAATACAACTCTGCCCTAATACAATAGAGTTGAAAATTCAAGTGTCATATATAACATAATGATATTGACATTTTACTCGACACTTTTGTTACATGGATTTTCTGCTTCCAGAGTTATTTTTTCAATGCTCTGAATTTTATACCGCCTTCCAGATTCCGGTTTATATAGTCCCAGCCTTAATCTCCACGGACCGGGTTGATCCGTGGCATTTTTAGATTTGCGTCTTTATCTTTATTATTTTCGTTAAGAATTAATTTGTCGTGTCAATTTTATTTTTTTATGTTTTTGTTACAACATCGTATCGTACTGCGGTCGTACGATGTAAGTAACATCAGAGGTGTGGGCACGATTCTGAAACTGATCGAGATACTGCAATTAGCTTATCGTTTACTGTTTTAGTTCATCATCATGATCATCAAGCTGGTGATAGCAGTCTTCTAAAAATCTTATTAGTATACTTTTTTTTATACAATTAGGGGGCAAATGAGCAAACCGATCACCTGATGGAAAGCGATTACCGTCACCCATGGACACCCGCAACATCAGAGGAGTTGCAAGTGCGTACTAGCTTTTGTCCACGACTCTGCCCACGTAGTTTTATTTACTTACAGCTATACATATAACAATGTCATAACTATATAGAAACAAAAAGCCTTTTAAAAGTTATAAATTTGTAACAATTTAGGTGAATGCTATAGCTTAGCAGTAACCATGGAGAAATGAGATGACAAAATCAATAATAATAATAAACCATTACGAAACAAGCAAATTAAAAAAGAAAGAAAAGAAAAGAGAAGAGAACCGCTGGATCGCAGAACCATACACACAATTAGTATTAAGTATTACCTAACTATCAGATGAGAAATATTCCGTAGTTGCAAGCCGCCTGATAGAAGAAGGTTTTATTGAGAAAAGATCAGCATCACAATGAGCACGTACAAGGTCGTTAAATTATGCAGTCGATCTACAAATTAAAGAATTTCGACGATAATTTGTACTGTATGTTGGAATATAAAATGGGAAAAAAGTGTGGAAGAACCCAGCGGTTACATTAAACTTAATTATATTGTACAAATCAGGAGCATCTATGACATTCTTTATAATTTTCTTTAAATAATCTATATCCGAGATGTTACGACGAACTCTTAAGGGGAGGAAATGATTAAATAAATACTGTATCTCACAGAGACACTGTACTTTTTCGGTATAAAAACGCCTACGTGGTTATCCAGAGCTCAAACTACTCCCACACCAAATTTCATAGAAATCTATTCAGTAGTTTTTGCGTGAAAGAGTAACAAACATTCATCCATCATCCATCCATACATCCCCAAAAAATTTCAAATTTATAATAGTCGTAGGATTGTTCTAGTCGACGGCTTGAATAGCCAAGCGATCGACTGGAGCATGAATGGCCCACTATATCACTTACCATTAGGAGAGCTATCTGCTGGTTAAATAGTTAGCTATGCTATAAAAATGTAGATTTTATCTTCCTAGTTTACTAAAAGTCGAAATATCTCGTCTAGAAACTAGTAATTTACGATGTATTTTGTCGTCTTACCTGTCCTCAACTTTCGTCGATTGAGAGTTCGATGCACGTGTGGCTTTCTATTCTTTTCTCCAGACGCGGAGTAAAAACTCCTTGCTTAATTAAATGTCGAGTGTCACCTGTGTGACGTCACGATTCTTGACGGGAAATACTATGAGATAAATTATTATTCGACGGTTCTTTGTTGAAATGAGGACAAATGAATAATAACGTAAAGTAGGTACTTGCTTTTGCTCGCGGCTCTGCCCGCGTAAGCACAGTATTCCACGGGGACAATCACTTTTCGAGATAAAAGTAGTATATGTGTTAATCCTGAGCTCAAACTACTCCCACACCAAATTTCATAGAAATCTATTCAGTAGTTTTTGCGTGAAAGAGTAACAAACATTCATCCATCATCCATCCATACATCCCCAAAAAATTTCAAATTTATAATAGTCGTAGGATTGTTCTAGTCGACGGCTTGAATAGCCAAGCGATCGACTGGAGCATGAATGGCCCACTATATCACTTACCATTAGGAGAGCTATCTGCTGGTTAAATAGTTAGCTATGCTATAAAAATTTAGATTTTATCTTCCTAGTTTACTAAAAGTCGAAATATCTCGTCTAGAAACTAGTAATTTACGATGTATTTTGTCGTCTTACCTGTCCTCAACTTTCGTCGATTGAGAGTTCGATGCACGTGTGGCTTTCTATTCTTTTCTCCAGACGCGGAGTAAAAACTCCTTGCTTAATTAAATGTCGAGTGTCACCTGTGTGACGTCACGATTCTTGACGGGAAATACTATGAGATAAATTATTATTCGACGGTTCTTTGTTGAAATGAGGACAAATGAATAATAACGTAAAGTAGGTACTTGCTTTTGCTCGCGGCTCTGCCCGCGTAAGCACAGTATTCCACGGGGACAATCACTTTTCGAGATAAAAGTAGTATATGTGTTAATCCTGAGCTTAAACTAATACCATAACAAATTTCATCGAAGTTCAGTAGTTTTTGCGTTGAAGAGTAATAAACATCCATCCATCCATCCCCACAAACTTTGCGCTGTTAAGCCACCAGATAGCGGTAAATCTTTGAATTCATTTACATCTATATTAATGGTGGTTTCCGATCTTTATACGTACGATATTTTTTACATCTCGTGCTTTGGATCCTAATTGGTTCAATATTTTCTGAACCTATACCGATTTAGAGACTGCTCTAAGGTTAAATTCAAAGCAAGGAGAAATAGCGTCAAATTATTCTTCCTTTCTCGTATCGTATCCTCATGACTGAGGGACGTGGCCACGAAAATTTGCTTTCAGGGATAGGGCTTCTTCTTCTATCTGTTCTTGGCCTAGTGAAATGTAACATTAAAATTACAAAAATATAAATTCATATTTCTTTTTTTACCAATGAATCGTTGACAACGGAAGCAAAGCTCCACAAAAAGGAGGATGTACGTGTCCCACAATGCCCCGCGTGGTATTATCCCCACGCGTGGTGCTGTCCCCATCAGTGAGATCGGGAGAAGACGGATTACCCGTAACGGCCTTAGTAATAATACTGTGTTGCGAGTTGTGACGTCACAGCGAAATTCCGACTCGACTTGGCCTTTGCGTTGTAATTTATAAATGTTGATTGTTTAGATAGGTATTAGGTACAGTCACGAGCAGTAATGTATTTACACGGAAAATCATCAAAGAAGAATAAATATAAAACGCGGAGATACTCGCTACATTTTCAAATAAATATAACTAGCCATTATGTGATATATCAATTCGTAATGTAGGTTAAAAACAAATAATTATTGTTCAAGTAACTGACAGAATTTTGACAGATCAATTTTTCATCTTTTTTGTGTTATTATTACCTAATAATTGAGTCATCAGATGATGATAGACGGACAATGTACTTTTTATGTTAAATGACCTCAAAAGTGTCGAGTTTTTAACACAACAATGTTTGCCAAAGCCGAAAAAAACATCGCTAAACAGATTAAAGATACAATACACTCTGATTGTGCATCGATTGACAAAACAAACCTTATATAACACAATCAACATCATCTGAACACTTCAGACAAATCCCATAAGGCACCAACTTATATCATCACCTATCATACCCTTATTGCAATCATATAAGGTTGAAAATTAGTGATTTCAGTGCGACGTATTAGTGTTGTAAGTTAGCAGATCCGATTAGGTCAGATACGACACTCGCAGTGGATACAATAGTATCGGCGACATCTCCTGACAATACTCCGTAAATACAGTGGTTTGTGAGTGAGATTAGACGATATTATGCATACGTCATCCAAATATATTTAGTATACGGATGTGTTAGAAGCATGGAGGTATCAGGAATATCAGAAGTTGAAGAGGTCTGTGAAGACGTACGTACGTAACAAAAAGGTAACTAGTAATGAGGTAACTGAATGATTTTACACAAATTATACAAAACTAATAATAAATTAATTATACAAAAAGGTAACTGAATGTATTGGAGCGGAAATATAGCATAAAAACAGATACAGATGCATGGCATAATATAAACAGATACGGATGCATGGCATAATATAAACATATACGGATGCATGGCATAATATAAACAGATACGGATGCATGGCATAATATAAACAGATACGGATGCATGGCATAATATAAACAGATACGGATGCATGGCATAATATAAACAGATACGGACGCATGGCATAATATAAACAGATACGGATGCATGGCATAATATAAACAGATACGGATGCATGGCATAATATAAACAGATACGGATGCATGGCATAATATAAACAGATACGGATGCATGGCATAATATAAACAGATACGGATGCATGGCATAATATAAACAAAAAAGGATTTTTAAAAAGGGACAAAAGAGAAACTGCAAACGTAACTAGTAGGTACTTGGCAATAGCAACATTTTTTGCAAGAAAGAAGAATAATTGAATCATTTATTTTAGCTTATAAATAAAATATTAGTGGCTTAGTTGTACCTACTAAGATCAAGCCAGCATAGGTCTTTTGTCACAGGTCAGGTTTTTTATCATAACAGATACCAATTTTGTAGTAAAACTGTTAAATCCATGATATATTCGTCAATCAATAATAATTTTTTTAGATTTCCAGTTATCTATCTAATAATCGTCAAAAAAACTTATAACACGTGTTTTTAATTGGTCAAACGTATGTTTAAACAAAGGGGAAACTATGAGGGAATGTTATTCGGAAGCAACATAGTATAGCAATGACCACACAAGGTCAATACCGAAACGCAGCCGTGAGACGAGAGACAGCGAAGGTGTTGCTAACATAAAGTGTTACAACATAAAATACTTCCACTAAATGTACCCACATTTGGGCATTTACTGTACTATACTGAGTTCAGATCTAATATAACCTAGACGTAAACAAAATAACAAATCATACCACCACGTTAATTTACTGTGCAATAAAAATTAAATGACAAGCTAATTCGGTTGAACATTGTCTCAGCCTTCGGTTGGTGGATAGAGTCTTCAATCCAGAGTATTTCAGTAAAATATATTGTTACTTTTGAGTTTACAAATTATTACGTATTTTGCTTGTTACGTCTTGGAGGGGAGAAAAAAAGAGAGCGCGGAAGAGACGCTGATATTTGAATTTTTTTCATGGGAATTCATTTGGGGTGAAGATCAACTCTGAATAAATATATTCTGTATGTTGACGTTCACACTTAAAAAGATTTAGAAAACAGAGTACATATTAGGGTTCCGTACCCAAAGGTTTAAAACGGGACCATAGTAATGGGACTCCGGTGTCCGTCCATCTATCCGTCTGTCCGTCTGTCTCTACCAGACACTTCACGAGATAGGTACAGTGTCACCAGGCGGTACCTATCTCGTGAAGCGTGATAGCTAGACAATTTTCACAGATTATGTATTTCTAATGCTGCTTTAACAACATATTTAACATTTTAAAACACGTAAAAATACTTATGATGGTTCCCATAAAACTAACGTGATTTTATTGGCTTTTTTGCTCGATATTAATACAAGTACTCGATATTAGTGCTAATTGTTGTATAGATGATGTAACGGAACCATTCGTCCGACTCGCACTTGCCCGGTTGCTTATACATAATTATATAATATTGAGATCAAGTCCATCCTGTGATATTTTCTCATGAATAACTATCTTCTTCATGTGAAAACATCACAGGACGGCCTTACTGGCTTATACTATACTATTTTGGTGGAAAAGACTCTCTTATCTTAAGTCTGTGAAATCCTAGCATGTCTATCCTATATAAGCTTATTTAGCCAATAAGCTTGTTAAATTCTTCTTAGAATCACTCAATCAAATACAGTGTAAAATACTTAGTCTTATTTACATAATATTTTAGTCGCCGTAATACTAATGTATTTTGTTTTAAATGTTTTAATCTATTTTCTTGTCCAAAGCTGGCAACACTGCGTCCGTGTGAGTCCGACACAATGCGTCTCCCTGATTACAATAATTAGCGTAATTACAGTTACGTCATAACATATCTGTTATAAATCTTATATGGCCGGTTTTTTAATATGTTAGTTTTAATTTAACTTTACAACTAATGAAGTAGTTTTAGTCATTAGGTCAATTGAGTTGCTACGCGTTCTCGTTCGAGATTTCTTGACTCTGATTCTCATATCGAAATTCACGAAAACAGAGGGTCGTTATAAGTTTGACGTGTCTGTGTGTCTGACCGTGGCATTGTAGCGCCCAAACGGATGAACCGATTTTCGATATCGTTTTTGTTTGAAAGCTGACATGATCGAGAGAGTTCTTAGCTATATCAGCTCGCTCACAGCTCGAAAATTCGGGGGCTCGACAAAAATAAGGTTTTGTGTAGTAAATAAAGTTCAATTTTGAATCACTACATATAATGTGCGGACGGCGTCGCGTTTCGGAGGAGCTGATATTGTGCTAGATTTTAAATAAACCAACAAACATACTCCCAAATATTTTAATTTCCAAATTATCTTCGGTCATTATCACATGAGAAGTGTACAACAAAGGTGATGGTGCGATAAGGGCCCCCTATAACTTAATCGGAGGTGCTTGACGCCGCGGGCCCTTAGTTCAAGTTTGAAGAAAGAATTGGTGTTATATAATTACGTTTAACGTAATACTTACGCAGTACCTTTTTAGAAATCTGTGGTAATACTAGATTATAGGGCAACAGCTAGGAGTTGATATTATATTAACATTACCTATTCGTAAGCATCCGTGGACTAGTGTAAGATATGGATTGCACTCGAGAGTCGAAGGAGAATAGCGCCACAGATTAGAAGAAGAGGAACAAACAGCTACGTAGTCAGCCTTCGATTTGATTGCACTACTACAAGCATAAGGTTATCCACGATTGGGTCGAAAAATTGTGGGTCGTTGAAGGGAATAACAAAATTTTCAAATTTAGATCGCTTTGGATGGTTATATGATAGCTGTTACTCTGTACGTAAGTATAATATATATTTTCTACTCTGTGATAGCGCCCTGCACACGTAGAGTTCCAACCGCGGATCAGACTACGTTCCAAATCGCAGAGGGATCTGTGCGGTTTGGACTACGGATCGTACCTATAACTGTCGTTCTAATTACGACTAAAATGCGTTACGGTGTAAACTGCCGGCGTCTTACATAATACTAAATACGTCGTAGCGCTCGGTTTGAATGTCTGTCTGTTGTGGCCAGGCTATATCTCGTGAATGATAGCTAGACATGTGAAATTTTCACACATAAGGTAAGGCAAGCGTTATTTCACGCCGGTTTTCTGTGAGGCCGTGGTATATTTCCGGTCGAGCCGACTCTCCCACAACTATCAGTTACACAGGTCAAGTGACCAGACTTGCCAAAGTATTCGAATTAATCGTATATTGAGAGTAATTTTATACACGGTAAGGATCAATTCACATCAAAACGAAACGATACGCGATATAGCGCTGCATTTTTAAGATAGCTATTCAAAATTGAACTTTATAATAACACAAGAAGATACACGTTTCATTGTAAGCGTTCGAATGTCATGTTGCACCGCGAGTCAATGTCAACTGTTGACTGATCACTGGTGTCGTATGAAACGACGTGTATCTTTTATGTAGTGAATAAAGTTCAATTTTGAATAGCTATCTTAAAAATGCAGCACCGCGTAGCGTTCCGTATCGTCGCGGTGTGAACTCACCCGGAGGATGCATGCAATATTTTATACGTCGTGTGCGTGAGATCCCCTTGAAGCGACACGTGGTTGTGTCGCTTCAAGGGGATCTCACGCACACAATACAATAACATGTTGTTTGTTACGTTTTAATCATGTTTGAGGCATACACCAGATTTGGTAAGTAAATGATACTGACGCCATTAATTGGTATTTGAGACCGAGTCTTTTCTCGTTTGTGGGTTTTGTGGGCTGTAGTTCACCACGGTAGCTGCAAGTACAGTTACAATCCAGTCCCGATATGTTAAAACTGCCAAATGGTATTCTCGTAAAAGTCAGTTTATGGTATCAAGACGATTCATTTTTATTTAAATCAAAGAAAAATGAAAGTGTTAGTTAATTACGAGAATTGGGGTCTGATGGTTAGCTAACTCCACCTCCTATCGACGCCACGGAGGTTTCTTTTATATACAGTTGTATCATTGAAGTGAATATTATTTGCAACTCAATTAAGAATAGAAATGCACAAAAAAGTATGAAATAAAAATTATTTCCTAAATAATTCTCCTAATAAATTCGGCTAAAATTTTAACCATTTCTCTACTCAATCTTCATAATTTTGAAGTCGGTACCATCCCGAACAACAGCCTGATAGGACAATATTTTATAGAACTCACGTTCAAGTTGGCTGGTACCGACTTCAAAATTATGAAGATTGAGTAGATAAATGGTTAAAATTTTAGCCAAATTTATTAGGAGAATTATTTAGGAAATAATTTTTATTTTATAATTTTTTGTGCATTATTACTTTGGAAGTCGGTTTTAATTTTTTGTTTAAATATAATAATTTTTCTCTTTTTAGTTATATTTATAAAATATATATTAAACACATTTTAAGAAAGTTAAAAATACAAAAAGCCTCCGCTGTTCTCACTCTCTCGGCAAAACAAACTCAAGCGTTTTTTTATCCCAGTTTTTATGCCATTATATAATTATTATTATCTATTGTAATAGTCGACGGAAAAATGTAGCAGTAAGCATTAAATAAATATATTATAGTGATGAGAATGATCACGAATACAATTTTAGCAATAGCAAAATTTTAAAGACATTGATATTGGTGCACAAAATGATGATGATGATGATGATGATTACTGTAAGTGGTATAATGGCATATGCTTGCAGTTATTTAAGCAACGCCGGAATCCCCAAACATGTATCTATAAGGACTCAGGAGTTCTGTTCAGTACTTTTGGATCCAGGGATATTAGGGATTTCGGCATTGCTTAAAGAACTGCAAGCATATGCCACTATGTCAATTAAATTAATCAACATCGTCCACACCATCATCATACCATACATCATCACATTATGATGATATAATAGGTACTTCTCATAGTATTTTACACCGATACGGATATCTTTGAACATTAGTCATTAGTTTGTCGTATTTGAACCTATTTGCAAAATTCCCTTAGTCACCAAAGTGGAGCCCTGAAGTGAGCCTGGAATCCATCATAAATCGAGGGAACTCTTCGAAATTTATATGGACACTTATTATAGTGATTTCGACTTTTTCTGAAGTAACCTAAGCAAATGTTACCGAAAAGTAAGATTCTGCACCAACGTATACCCTGGATCCAAAACCACTGAACAGGAGTTATCCTCAGTCTTTAAAGATACGCGTTTGGAAATTTCGACATTGTTTATAGAACTGCAAGCATTTATGCCTTTATGTAGCTTACAGTAATCATCATCATCATCTTATATACAATACCTAATGGAAGCTTGGTGCGTATTGAATTATACATTCGATAGTTTATTTTAAAAGTTAATAAAATGTGTTAATAATAATATAACAAATATGACTAATAAGAGAAAAAATATTAAAAAAAAAAAATTTACCGTTTCCAGAGTAAAAAAAAACAAAAAAAGTATGAAATAAATCTTATTTTCTAAATAATTCCTCTTTCAAATTCAGCAAAATTTTTAAATATTTCTTTACAGTACAATCTTCATAATTTTGAATTCGGTACCAGCCAATTTAAACGCGAGGTGTTTAAATAATGATTTTTCAGGATATTGTTTGGTCTGGTACCGACATCAAAATAATGAAGATTGTGTAGAGAAATACTTAATAGTAGTTGGATTTTCGAGGTGGTATTTTGAGCGAAATCGGACTTTTGAAGTAAGGTAAAGAAAATCTTTTGCGTATTTATATTTACAGAACCCTCCTTAAACATATTTATCAATTCACAATGGTTACATTGTCATAATTGTCATTCACACATTATAGATTACTGATCATACCAAATTATTGCAAATATTACAACAATTTTTTTAATGACATTTTTAATGACAAAGTCGAAGTATTGAATTATTAATTGGTACATTGTCAATAATTATTGATATTCACACATCAAAAATTATTACCATTGATCATTCCAAGTTACTGCAAACTGTCAAATTATCAGACAACTATTGTTAGCAAAGTCTAAGTATTGTGTGGAGGGCATATATCATTCGCGTAAGCCGGGTCCACCCTTTGAGCGTTAATGCCGATCGAAATTAAATAAGGCGTTATCGGTAATCCCGTGGCCATCAATCCCGCACTGTCCCGGCTTGTCCCGGGGTCCGGGGTCCGGGAATCCCGGCACAATGGCCGCCCTAGCAACAATACCCGGTATTTTATTAGGATGCGGCGATTTTTCTGTAATAATGGATGTGGTATTTTAGTTAGGGCCTGTTTCACAATCTAATGATAACTGTCAGATAGCGTATTTGCATGTTTTGACTCTGTCTCTCGATATAAAGTAAGCAGCGACAACATTTCTATTTCGTTCATAAAGCCCACCTGTAATAGTTTTTCTTATAATAATATTCCTACATGTAGAGCAGTGGCGATAGGTGGTTTTACTTCAGAGGTAAGCCCTAGTCGCTAGACGTGAGTTGTTCATGTTTTTTTGAAAGAAAATTTAGCACCATATTATGTGTGATGGTCAAGGTCGTTACACGCGTGTAGAGTTGTGTGGTGTCCGAGAGAAATTGTAAATACTTAGGAAACTATTCTTATAGTTTATACCTACGGTTCCTATTCCTATAGTATATTTCAAAATACAAAATAGGAATTTAATAATAATACTTTTTTCTGTGTATTAATTAGCTATTGTAAGATAATTATAATATTGAAATACTTTCACGGTACTACCGCCTATTAAATAAATATAATATATAATATTATGATCGTGTATTATTATAATAACTACAAATAACAACTGATAGTAGGTACGTATCTAACTTTCCGCTTACCGTAAAAGTCAATATATTCAAACGATTTATCACCAACAATAAACACAACACAAGTATTCTCACATTCAATATTCACATGTAAGTACATAAACACGCGTTAGTTTAAACTTTAAGACGAATTATATTTATCACTTCTCACTGCTCAATATAATTTCAAAAATAATAGTTGAACAATAATAATTATTAACATAATATGATCTTACATCCAAGGAGGCGCGGCCGAGGTACCGCCGAGCTACTTTTCAAAATTAATTCGTCTCATGATGCACGTGACATTATCTAATAACGACTCCTCATTGGTGAAAGCTTCAAAATTGCGGGTTAATGTCACAGAAAAATAGCCCGTAATTACTTCAAACTGTCATCGGACAAATCTTAATAATAATATTGTTCTTTAGTTGGCCAGCCGGCTAAAAAAACAACTTTGAATTTCAACTTTATTTCTAACGAGATAAGGTTCCTGTGATCGCTCACCAAAATTCCGAATATATCGGATTTTAAAGAGATCTGTGATTCCAATATTCGTGTCAAAGTTGCAACGTGCAGCGCATAGATGTCGCTTGAGTCGGTCTATATCGCGCTATCGCTTATCCGACCTGACTTGTAAACATATTATTATTTTTCGCATCACAGTTTCAGCTAGAGGTCTTCATGAGGTCATCTGAAAGGGAAGCCGACAAAAACGGTGTTGTTTAGACCCTTCGCCACTGATGTACAGACAGAGACCAGTCACGTATTTATTAAAAATAAAATTAACTATTATTATATCTAATTATTTTAACATAATATTATGATAAATGTATATCAGCTTCTTAACAAAAATATTTTTTCATTAACAAAAGAAATTATTAAATCACTCACACTATCAGTTTTCGTGGATCTCCGACAGACCGCGGTAGCTGTCATAACATGATCGATCAGCGCTGATGAGCGATTTGCCGCCTCTGCGTATTGTTACTCTGTGGCCCCCAAAAACGGAAAATAATATCATAAACCGAAGAGGGTGGGTCTAAAATTATTCTATCATCATTAACCCCCCCCCCCCCCCCCCCACACACACACACACAAAAGCTTTTTATGACCGGAATTTGAAGGTTGAAAAATTTTACGTTTCAACGGCCCACGATTTTCCACACAATCGTGGACAACTTTCAAAACTGGAAGATTCGACAACTTTCTCCAAATATTGTAGATGTCTTATTAAATATTAATTTTATTAACTTATTTATTTGTTAATTATAGTAGTATATTTTGATTTGCGATTTTTTTATCAATGTAACATGTAATCTTACGTTTTTCGAGTAATTAAAGTGTAAATTTTAATAAATAGCTCAAAATTGTATATAATAATTTAAAAAAAAAATTCGAATTCGAGTTTTTTTCGAGTTTTTGCATTTTCTGAGAAGATTTACTATAGTTACATTTATTTTTTTTCACCATCGGAAAGTAGAGATATCAACGAACAGAAAGCATACCAACTTTTTGAAAAAAGCTGATATTTTGACGGGTGAATTTTCGATTGAAAATTAGGGTTGCTTTTTCGATATTAATTCAAAATAAGGTGAAAAAATAAATATTTCTAATCAAATAAATTACAGCGTATTTGAGACATAAAAATGTAAGTTTTCACCAAATTTCGTGAAAAAAAAAAAAATTTTTTTTGTAAAAGATAAAAATGAAAAACCAAAAACTTGGTTTTTTTAATTTTTCACATAAATTTTGAGGTTATGTGAAAAAAGTGTAAATACAAAAGTTTTAGATCTTTCTATTACCTACAACTTTGCCATTTGACTTTTTTCCATAGGACTTTTAGTTTTGCCGAAAATCGAGATAAACCGTTTTTTACCCTTAAAAACTCACCCCCATCCCCTTCCCGACCTCAGATCGCCCGTAAATTATTTTATATCCTTTCATTTTTATAATATTCTCCTCCTTTTCTAATGGGTTTTATCCTACTATTATTTTTTTTCACTTTTCATTATTTTTAAAGGCTTCTACCCTGGTCTAACACCGTATGCAGTTGTGCTATCAAATCGATATATTATGTAGCTGTTTATCTGTTCCTCTTTAAACTGTGCAAAGAGTAATTTTCACAGAAGGTTATTATGTCGGAACAGGAGTATTGAAATCAAATCACTCTGTCAATTAGAAGTATTAACTGGAATATCTTTAATAATATCGTGTTCAACCCGGAACGCCATATATGGGCATAGTGGCGTCATGCAAAGTCTAGATGTAGATAAGACCAAGTATTTGCTAATAAAGGACAACGCTATAATGAGCAACGTTGATATTTACGACAGTGTCGGTTAAGCCCAGTGGTGGCTTGAGAAAGAATGCAGGTTCGATCCCGAGTAGCATGACGTAGTGACGGGGTTTTTCTTATATACGCGAAGCAAAAACTTTCAGTACAGTTTTACGGGAATTTCGTTACCTTAATACCCATTTTCTCAATAATATAATTTATTCAATAGTTAAGAATTATGAAAACTGTTATTATATCCATCCTGACATAAAACCTGACCAGAATCCCCAAAAATATCTACTAAACGAAACGAGAGTATCATCAGTAAATTTGTATTCCAATACAACCGTACAAACTACTTCCTGCCTTATATACATAACTCTCAGTGCTTTGATAGCGTGATGTAGAAAACATTTACTGACATCTATTATAATATAAAAGAACTAAACATTTAAATACCTTTCAGAATATGACTTAAGAAAATTTCAAATTTATAAAAATAATAAAACCTAAAAGAGGTTTAAATATACCGGCCGCCATGAACGGCCACGTTCATTATAACAATTAAAAACAATAATAGTTATTATTAAATGTTAATAGTAATTTGATTAATTTTAATTAAATTAATTTAATTAATTTAATTTAATTTAATCCATTTTAATTAATATTACTACAACTAAACTTAACTAAACCTTACATTAAAACATTTGTAATCACATAAACTTTAACTTGAAACTGACATGGATTTTTATCAAATGCATAATAACATAGAATTAACTTTTTAATTGAACTGAACATACTGCAAAAAAAAAAAACTTATAGTTATAGAGTATAATTATTCTCTATTTACTGTTCTCTACTGGTAACAAAATAAGCTTTGATACTGGTCTTTTAATTGTATGACCTTTGTATTTTAAAGTAACAACTCGCGTGAGTCCGTCCAAACCAGGATACTTTTCTATTACTATCCCCAAAAGCCATCTCGCAGGTGGAAGATCATCCTCCTTTACTAATACTATGCTACCTACATCCGGTTCTGAAGTTTGATCAGTCCTATTGTATCTTTGTTGTAGTTGAGTAAGATACTCTTTGGACCACCTACGCCAAAAATCTTGAACTAGACGTTGTGTGTAATGCCACCTTCTCAACGTGTTAATGTTGGAGTTTTCATAGTTCATATCAGGTACTAGAACTAAAGGTTCCCCCACTAAGAAGTGTCCTGGTGTTAATGGGTTCGGATCATCTGGACTGTTCGATAATTGTGAAATGGGTCTTGAGTTAAGACATGCTTCGATTTGAACTAATATTGTATTTAACTCTTCGAAAGTAAGAGTACTATTACCTATAATTCTTTTCAAATGATATTTGGTAGACTTAATGCCTGATTCCCACAACCCTCCAAAATTAGGAGAGTGTGGGGGAATAAAATGCCAACTAGTACTGTTTGTTGCCATCCAATCTTCTATTTCGGTAGTAAAACTGGATTTTTCCGCTTTATATAAATTAGATAATTCTTTAGCACAGCCAACAAAATTAGTGCCGTTATCACTCCATACCTCAGCGACATGTCCGCGTCGCGCTACAAGCCTTTTAAATGCAGCTAAGAATGTTTTTGTTGTCATATCTCCCACTAATTCTAAATGTATAGCCTTCGTTGCCATGCATATGTATAAACAAATATAACCTTTAATAGAACGATTTCCACGTCCTTTCGTACAGCGGATATTTATGGGTCCGGCGTAATCTACCCCGCATTTATGAAAAGGTCTGTCAGGTGTTACTCGATGATTGTGGTAGTTGACCCATCATCTGTTGACTAGAGTGCGCTGAGTGTCTCACACAAATGATACACTTATGTACAATTCCCTTAACAAGACGTTTAGCTCCTATTATCCAATATCTACTTCGTAGAAAATTGAGCATAATTTGTGGTCCGCCATGCATAGTCTTCTGGTGAGCATCTGTAATTATTAAATTGGAAAGTGGAGAATGATGTGATAAGATAATAGGGTGTCTCATTTCAAGTTCTACTTGAGCACTCTGTATTCTACCGCCTACTCTGAGGATGCCAACTGAATCCAAAAACGGATTTAAAGAGGTGAGTTTACTTTTTTTACTAACTTTATGTCCTGTTAAAATTATATTCATTTCCTGTTGGAAATGTTGCTTTTGACTTAATTTAATGCAAGTAAGTAATGCTTCATTAATTTCTCTTGCTGTTAATTGTGCACTAACTTTTTCTTTTTCAGGTGACTTCCAGTGTTTTACTCTACGACAGTAAGAGATCACTCGGGTAAGTTTATTTAATGATGAATATCTTGATAGTAAATCTATACTGTTTTCATTCGTGACCATATGACTTTTAATCTCCGTATGTCTTTCTTCTAAATGTATATTTTCTATGTTTCCTAATTCATATTTAATATATGTCATGTGCAGCCAGGCAGGTCCTTGAAACCAGAGTTTATTTTTTACTAGTTCTGACGGTAAGAGTCCTCGTGATGCTGGGTCAGCTGGATTATCTGAAGATATGACATGAGTCCACTGATTTCTATTCATTGCCGTCAAAATTTCAGAGACTCTATTCGCCACAAAAGTTTTCCATCTATTGGGATGGTTACTGAGCCACGCCAACACAATCGATGAATCAGTCCAAGCATGTATATGATTCTTAGATATTTTCAGTACCTCAGAGATTTCCATAAGGATTTTCGACAGCAAAATTGCACCACACAATTCCAAACGTGGGATTGAAACTTGTTTTACTGGAGCCACTCTTGTTTTTGAGGATATTAAACTAACCTTTATTTCTCCAGTGGTATCAATGATTCTTAAGTATACTACAGCAGCATATGCTGCATTGGATGCATCACAAAAGCCGTGAAGTTCACGAATTTGGCCATCCGTTTTCCAATTATTCCATCGTGGTACTCTTATATTAGTAAGTACTGGTAAGTCCTTATAGAATTTTTTCCATTCTTCTAATAAATTAGTAGGAACTTTCTGGTCCCAGTCGATCCCAGCTAGCCATAACTTTTGGATGAATATCTTTGCCATTGTAATAGTTGGTGCTAACCATCCAAGAGGATCATAGAGGCGTGATATGTCCGAGATAATTTTCCTTTTAGTTACAGAACTCTGAGGAAGAACATCGACTGTGAACCGGAAATTGTCAGAGTTTCTATCCCACCTTAAACCGAGAATTTTTATCGTTTCATCTAATTTAGGTTCCAGTTTAAGGTCTGACTCTTTTGAATCCCCTTGTATCTTCTGTAACAAACTTGTACTATTACTTGCCCACTTTTGAAGCGTGAAACCACCACGATCAAGTAAATTTGTTACTTCTTTATAAAGTTGTACTCCTTCTTCTTCTGTGTAACAACCACTCATCATGTCATCCATATAATACTCATTTAAAACTGTATACACTGCTCGAGGAAACTGAGAACCTTCAATCGTTGCTAAGTGTTGAAGGCATTTAATTGCTAGATACGGTGCAGATGAAGTTCCAAAGGTAACTCGTGTGAAACGAAGATGTTGTAGTTCGGCCTCAGGACTATCTCGCCATAGTACTCTTTGGGATCTAAATCCTCTGGTGCGACTTTCAATTGTCTGTACATTTTCACAATATCCGCAACTAGAGCAATAAGATAGCAGCGCCACCTCATAATAAGATGACGAAGTTCTGGCTGAAGCCTCGGCCCCACCAACAGTTCACTATTTAATGATATCCCATTTGAATCTTTACAGGATGCATCTACAACCATACGTACCTTGGTTGTTATTCTGTCTTTCTTGACTATGGGATGATGAGGTAAGTATACTGCTTCTTTATTAATATCACAGGTATCCACGTACTCTATATGACCTGAATCTTTGTATTCATTGAGTACATTTGTATACTCTACTCTTAGCTCAGGATCCTTTGCTAAACGTCTCTCTAAATTAGAAAATCGTTTTTTGGCGACTTCTCTTAAGTTGCCCTGTAAACAGCGCGGATTATCCGTTTTGAACGGTAGTCTTACTATAAACCTTCCTGTTTCATCACGCTTTACTGTTTCATAGAAGAAATCTTCACATTTCTTCTCTTCAGGAGTTAAAATTTTCCTTGTACATAATTTTGGTTCTGATTCTAACTCCCAAAAACGTTTGAGGAGCTCGTCCTCTCCGTATCATAACATTCCAACTTAGCGTGATGACAATGCCTTATTTCTTTTGATGTTTTTTGTGAACAAATTTTTCCAGATAAAATCCAGCCCAACATTGTGCGTTGGGCAACAATAGATTGAGATGGACCTTTTATTATACCTTCAAGTAATATTTGACTGTAAACTTCAGCTCCTAAGAGCAAATCGATCTTACTAGGAACGTCATAAGTAGGGTCTGCTAATTCATCTACAGGCAACGAAGGCAATACTTGGACCATTATTTTATTTGATGGCAACAAAGCTGTAATTTTTCCCAGGACATGAGCCCTTACTACTATACTGAAATTAGGGTCAAGGCGTGATATCATCTTAACTATAACAGACGACTTTGAAGTCAAAGTCGTCTGATCACCGCCAAGCCCGGATATTAAACTAGTACCTGGTACCTTTTTTAGTGCCAACAATTGTACTGCAGACTCCGTTATAAAGGAGGTCTGAGACCCCTGGTCTATAAGAGATCTCAACACAACTGTACTATTCCTATTTGATTTTACTTTTACTAGGGCGGTAGCCAGTAGTACATGCCCTTGAACCTCAGAATAGTGACATGTAGTAACTACTGGCGGAATTGGAGACTCGTTACTGTTTTTTGGAGATTGACTATTTGAACTAAAAGCTTCATCAGGTCGTGAAGGCGGTTTGTATACTTTTAAATGTAGTAGACTGTGATGCTTTCTTTTGCAATAATAGCATTTGGTTGGAACTGTGCACTGGTACGTTGAGTGTCCCGAATTTAAGCAGTTGAAGCATAGATTATTAGTTTGTGCGAACTCACGTCGTGTCCCTACATTTTCCTTGACAAACTTCTTACAAGTGTGAATCTTATGATTATCATTGCAAAACTTACAAACAAGGATGGCAGTTGCAATATGTGAAAAGCTCGGCCTATCTACTCTTGAACCTTTGGTATCCAGAAACTCCAAAGACCTAAATCTGCTTTGAAGAAATTCTTCAAACATACTAAAACTAGGTAGGTCTATTTTGGCCTCACAAACCTTTTGTTCCCAACGTTTGCGGGATTCTGAATCTAATTTAAGGGATATAAGGTAGATTATTATCGTATCCCAACTGCTAGTATCAATGCCTATGTTCCCCAGTGCATTAAGGCATTCTTTGGTATTGTCTAGTAAGCCTTTAATAGCTACTGCCGACTCTGTGACTATAACCTTTTGGTTGGTTAACCTAGCTAGAATATTATTTGATAAGTATCTCTTATTATTATATCTAGTTTCTAACTGGTTCCAACAAACACTATAATTGTCAGCGGTAGTTGGCATATATCTTAAAAGCTGTTCGGCTTCACCAGTGACACTGCTTTTGAGGTAGTGAAGTTTCTGGACATCATCAATGCAAGAATTTTTATGTATTAAAGAAATAAATAAATCCCGAAAGCTAAGCCATTCCGAATATTTCCCCGAAAATTTTGGCAAACTAATTTTAGGTAAACTTACTGCAGGCTTATCATTCGCAGTTGCAACTGATTCCTTAACACTATTTACACTATTAACATAATTACATAAAGCATTTTTTAACAGCGATTTGTAATCAGTGTACAACTCTTCAGCCTGCTCGTACAAATCATTCGTAATGTAATCAGATTTTTCTAGGTCTTTGGCTTCTACTTTTAATATAATCGTATTATGATTAGAAGTAAATGTCTGCCAGTAGTTTTCAAGGGTTTCTAATCGGGTCTCTATATATCCTTTATTTAAGCGCTCTTTCGGCGACTTTTTAAAATTTATTTGAGCCTTATTAATGTTGCAAATTACATTTTTCTGAATAACTATTGCCTCCATATTTGTGCTCTTTGACTATGTCCAGTAACTACTACTATTTTCGGAACTATTCTTCGGAAAAAACTTATAATAACTTTGTTCGCAATTCGCACAGCACTATATTATTCTTGTTTTTTATTTTTTACTTTTTTCACTATTTGTTAACACTAGGGAATAAGGATTAAAATTACTCACTGGGAACTTGTGTACTAATTGTTAGTGAGTACCGGCTCGGCCTCTTGGAGTGAAGATCGGCACCTGTTCCAGCGCCTCGGGTTCCTCTGCTGCTGCTGAAGGTTCTGTTCCAACCACCAGCCTCCGGTTGTTCCTCGTCCGGTCGCAGAGTACCTCGCTGATTTTCTTCAGGCTGCCAGTCTTCCTCCAATCTTCCAGGGCCCCAGATTTTACCCCAGGATAGTGCACAGGCCACAATGATTCTTTATGATATCGAAGGACCATGAACAGAATCCCCAAAAATATCTACTAAATGAAACGAGAGTATCATCAGTAGATTTGTATTCCAATTCAACCGTACAAACTACTTCCTGCCTTATATACATAACTCTCAGTGCTTTGATAGCGTGATGTAGAAAACATTTACTGACATCTATTATAATATAAAAGAACTAAACATTTAAATACCTTTCAGAATATGACTTAAGAAAATTTCAAATTTATAAAAATAATAAAACCTAAAAGAGGTTTAAACAAAACCTATTGTAAATTCAACGTATAATTATAATTATGATTATCCCTTCTTACGCAAAATATGCTCAGAAATTAAGTGTATATTAATTTAAAACGTATATTTTAACAATTATCAACAAAGTAAAAATGAGGAACTACAGGTAAAACAAAATAAAAAATCTGAGATATGTATTGTTGGAGATCAATATACAACAGGTCTTAGTAACATAATACAAAAATATAGGCAAAATACGAGGAACGATAAATATTCGGTAATAGGTATTATAAAACAAAATGCCACTTACTCACAGATGTTTAAAATAAGTAATGAATCAGCAAAAATGATTACAAAATTAGACTATGTCGTTCTGGCTGCGAGTGTTAACAAAAGGAACTTGAATTCTTTTATATCTGGTATCACTTATACGCTCCCAAAATTAGCTCAAACAAATGTACTTATAGTTCCATATTGTGTAAATAGTAAAAACTTAATGTCAGACTATACTATTCAAACTAAATTAGCATCAACTTTTCAAGATTTCCCTGGTGTGAAGGTTATTAATATTGGCTACAGCTTACATCAAACATCATTGTTAAATAAAATAAGTGAAAAAATAAATCTCTAAATAGATAGCAAAGATTATGAGAAAACATTTATATCCGGATTTAAGCAACAAATTAATAATACCCTTAGTAAAAGTCTTAAGTTAAGAAAACAATTCCGGACTACTTCAGTCAGAAAATTAACAGTAGGTTTAACAAAAACAATCACAACTTAATAACAAACAGTACACACAAAAAAATAAAATAAGAGCAAATAACTATTTTAAAAAAATATCACCTAAAAATGTTAGAAATACAGATCACTCTTTTTTATAAATAATGAAAACTTAATTATATTTCATCAAAATATTGCCGGAATCTTAAATAAATTGGACATATTACAGATTGCGTTAACAACAGTTTTACAGTAAAAGGTAGGTTCTATAGACATTATTTGCTTAAGTGAAACATTTTTTAAAGAAAAATTCAGAAAAAAATTTACAACTGCCGAATTATGAAGTTGCAGCTTACTTTTCGAGGAAAAATAAAAAAGGGGTGGATCTTGCATACTAGTTAAAAAAGGACTACGGTTTAAAAACCTACACATAGGTGAATATGCTAAGGAACGCGTCTTTGAATGTTGCGGAATAGAATTAGTTTACTATAATACAATAATAATATGTATATACAGGATGCCTAAAGAAGACATTAACTTTTTTCTAAGTAGCTTGGATTCTCTGATAATAGAGTTCAGCCGTCTAAATAATAAAAAGATAATTATATGTGGTGACTGGAATATCGATGTAATGAAAGAGTCAAACGAACATAAAGAATTAAGGTCCGTACTGTTAAACACAACCTACAAACTAATATAAATCTACCTAATCGGGGTCGGTCCAGCATAGATTTAATTATGAGCAACTTAAAATCATACAAAGCACACGTTCACCACTTGGCGCTTTCTGACCATGAAACTAAGCAGACAATTACATTTCCGTTACATAATAAAAATAAAAAATTAAAGGCTGGCTATTACTTTACCAAACGGCGCGATTTTAATAAAGACAACATTACAACATTTTTGAATTACATGGCCTCGTTAAAAGTCAAGTGCAAAGCCACATGGACATTAATAAAAAATGACATTGATGGCAAAAGCACACGTAATAATATTGACAATATACAAGTAGGTGATAAAATATACACAGAAATAACTGACATTGCTAAATTGTTTCATAAATACTACATTGACATAACAAAAAAAAAATAATAATAATAATCCAAAAAAATATACACAGAAATAACTGACATTGCTAAATTGTTTCATAAATACTACATTGACATAACAAAAAAAAATAATAATAATAATCCGATTGACATGCTTTATCAAGCATGTCAATATTATAATTCATAATAGAAATTACATTTTAATTAACAATTAATCAAATTCAATATACCTATCTCCCTTGATTCCCAATGGCATCTCCAAAATTATTAAATTTCTGAATAATACTCAATCGACTGGATATGACCATATTAACATCAAGATTATAAAGTTGTCTGCAACGTATATCTGTTACCCCCTTTGTCATCTAGTTAATATATCCTTTGAACAAGGTCATTTTCCAACTGCGTTAAAAGTATCTGTAGTTACACCTCTCTTTAAAAAAGGCGAGAAAAATAATATGTGTAATTTTAGACCAGTTACATTAATACCAGTTATTTCAAAAAAATTCGAAAAGGCTATGCAATCTAAGATAGTGCAATAATTAAATTCAAGAAATCTATTTAGCAAACAACAATTTGGCTTTACAAAAGGTAGGTACCACAACACTGGCCTGTTTTTCACTAATAAAAGAAGTAACAGAAGCAATTGTATCAAGTATTCCTTGATATGAGTAAAGCTTTCGATTTTGTTAATCATGCACGCCTATTAGATAAATTAAATAGATATGGTATAAGGGGGAATGCACATAAATCGTTTGAATCGTACCTAAAAGACAGAAAACAATGTACTGAAATAACAAATATTATAAACAATAGATAAATTACTTATAGATCTGAATACAGAATCAATAGTTGCGGTGTACCACAAGGGAGTATTTTGGGTCCAAACTTGTTTATAATATATATAAATGATTTGCCAAAAATTTTAAAACATGAGGGCATCATCATGCCCTCATGTTGATGATCATCATCATCATCATCATCATACAACATTGCTAGAAAAATCCTGCAAACAATATTTAAATGACGAGATTGAAAATGAAATTAAAAATGTGACGAAATGGTTGTATTGTAATAATTTACAGGTCAATCTAGAAATAACTAAAATAATAAAATTTTATAAATCGACTAATAATAATGACAAACATTAAGAAATAAAAGTAAGCCCTGTTAAATGCGTACCTTCTACTAAATTTCTAGGATTTATTTTATATAATAACTTAAATTGGTAAATACAAAAAAAATGTATCAGAGCTATGGAAGGAGCTGATAGACTAGCACATTGCAGACCTCTTTTTAGAAAGTTTAAAATACTTCCTCTTGCTAGTCTATACAATATATAATATATATATTAGAATCGTGCCTATTTATAAAAAAATATACTGCGTTATTTGAAGATCAGAATGAAAGAAAAATGCCAGATGTAAAAGAACTATAGTAAAAAAATATATTACTATTCCAACACAGCGGTTAACAATTCAAAGCAAGAACGCATATTGCATGACTATTAAAATATACAATAATATACCCAATACAATTAAAAATAATAACATTACATGCAATAAATTTAAAAACGAACTATTCACCTGGTTATTAGATAAAAGCTACTACACAACACAAGAGTTCTTTGATGTTATAGTTACCAGAAAATTAAAAAATATGTTTTAAATATTTATTTTATTCTGTTTGACATTGTTTTATTTTATTTTCTATATCTACATATTACAAATAAAATGACATAAATTATAATTATTGATTTGACATTGCTTTAATAATTATTACTTAATTAATATAACTTATTAAATATGATGATTTTGACATATTATAAATATTATTTTGATTTTATGGTGATTAAGACAGATTTTAACTTTTGACTTATGGAAGGTTTTGGTGATATGATATTATTATTATAATTATTGTTGAAAAGTTTTTAATTTGCGTGATCTTTATTTATATTGTAAATATTTCCACGCCCTAGAGGCAGGAATGACCTATATTGTATCACAACATCCTTGTATAATGTATTACCAATTACTTGGAAAAATAAAATAATTCTAATTCTTCTTCTAATTCTAATATAATAATGAGTTTATTTGTTTGCATAGCTCCGAAACAATACGCCGATTTTAATGAAATTTGGCACAGATGTAGAGTGGCCTGCGTCTTCGTACGCGCAGAAGGATATCCGTAAACCGGAAACAAAATAAATCCGTAACCGTACATTTTGCAGCAATAAAGGTAGTCGATGTCCTTATCCGTACGAAGTCGTGGGAAACGTCCAGTAAACCTATAAATTATTAATAATTCCAAAATAAAAGTATTATTTCATAAAAATGCCTCTGGTTTCGAATGTATCTGACGTCAATAAGTTCTATAGCTATAATGGAATAGCAACTTTATCTATCGGCAGTAGCGATATCGACGAAGTCGCGAGTCTCCGCTAGTATAAATCGAACTCTTAAACTAGTAAATAAACGAAGCCAGTATAAATCACAGTATATCGTAAATTCGCAGATAAACTGACTCTCAATCTGGCTGTTTATTGTGCCGCTATTATTTACTATATTGTGTTTCTATTCTAGTATCTGTGACCTCGCATTTTGTGTACGATTTTGCGAATACTTTTGATATTTCCGTATCATTAGGGGTTCGTTTAATAACATGCAATAATCTGACTACTATTATAAATGAGGGTGGATGGATGGATGTTTGTTACTCTTTCACGCAAAAACTACAGAACGGATTTCAATGAAATTTGGTATGGTAGTAGTTTAGGCTCTTAGTTTACATTTTATCCCGAAAAAGAACAGAGTTCCCGTGGGATACCCGATACTATATTTACGGGGGCGGAGCCGCGGGAAAAAGCTAGTATTATTATATATGTATAAAGATTAATAGTAAAGTAAGATCTCACTAATAAAAAAATATATTGTAGACAAAATGAAATATCACACACACGACTTACATCAACAGAATACTTAAACGAACCTATCCATCCATACATAAAGTGGTGAAGCCTGGTTCTCCTTCATAGGCAAGCATAGCCTGTATTTAGCATATTTAGCCTGTATTTCCATAGCATAGCTGAGGATTTGGATGAGAGTCTTCAAAAGGTAAGTGGTAAGTGAAGCAGATAGGAATGGAGTTGTAGGATCCCCGCGCCACTGTATCCTACTAATGCTATCTAAAAATTACAGAAGTATTATGTTTATGATCTACTTTACATTTCTGTAGACCTGTAATAATTATTTATCATTTAGGAGCAGCACGTAGTAGTACGATAACGTACTACCTATTATTTTTATTACTTTAATAGGTCACCTATATCAGCGCTATGTAATCCCCGATCGGCTTAGCCGGCGACAGGCGACAGGACGGCGACAGGACGGCGACAGTCGCGGGGCACGTATGGCCCATCAATCACAGGTCACTGACCCCGTCATCCTGGTGTCCTGACGAGACTGACAATGGCCACCGATATGGCCATGACCAAACTGAAGACAAAGGCGTTAAATACGATCGCGAAAAACGACCTCTATTTTTTTTAACGGCGTGTATTTAAACTTGCGACAAAACAATCAAATCGTGGATGTGAAAAAACCGAATATTGAATACTAAATTACCAAGTTGGCGAAAGAATATAAGGAGCAAAAAAAATCCAATCTGGTGACTAATTAATACCAGTTTTTTTCACTGAATATTCGAAACTGGCAGACATTATTTTAGCGAACAAACATCTTGGCGACAATTTGAGAATACACATTTAATTTAAGAATAGGCACATATATTTTCCCTGATATAGGTAATTAAAAACATAATAAGCAGCAAAAGGAGGATACACATAAAAATAACGTAAAGGAGCGTAAAAAAATCCTATTTTTAATTTATCTCGGTTTCGGGGGGTTATTTTTCGTAAAATTGGTATGGGTGTTGTTTTCCAGGTTTTTAAGGTGGATACGAAAATGACATTCATTTTAAAATTCCAAAATGGCGGACATACTTCATTAAAAAAAAAAAATATGGGTGTCCTTTTGTAGGTTTCTGGGGGTGCAGATTACAAAAAAGTCATCCGTTTTGAATTTCCAAGATAAATAAATAATAATAAATTAAAATAAAATAATTTATTTCAGACATTACATAGTCCATACTTGTTAGTAACAAAATCTTAATACCTATGTTAGTAACTACAGATTAAATATTTAAGTTTTAATTATTAGTTTTTGAGTCAATTCACCTTTCTACATCTCTCACATGCAGATCACTGAACCAACCCAAGACTGCAGAGTAGACTAGCCTCCTTGCTAAAATTTCCAGGATGCTGTTGCGGCTTCTCCTCATACTTTGTACCACATACCATGTTTTCCTTCCCCATGATGGCATAAAAATCATCTACATGCGCATCTGCAAACATTCCTGAGGCACTACAGTACCGGGACAACCGCACCAGAGCCCTGAAAATGTTATATAGTTACACTCTCCACTTGCACTTAGCATTGTAAGTCTTCTGTTTGAAACTGACCCATAGACCACTCGTGTAAAAACTTTAAATAGTGTAAGTTTAACGTCCAATATACAGCGAGCAAATCTATGAGCCAGTATGTTTCCACGAACTGACAGTGCCCTCCGCTCTCTTTCTATGTCCTGATCATCAGTTAAAGTGTTAGTAACAACATGATACTTAAACTGGTCAACACGGCTCAACTGCACATTATTTAAATAGACACCAGGTACATTAGTAGGCCTCTTGTATTTGCATATGAAAACCATTAGTTCATTCTTCTGTTCATTGTACTTCCGTACTTTTACTACTACGTGCTGACCAGCATAGGTTTCACACATGTGCAAGAGTTTTCTCAAACCATTGACTGATGGGCTCAGCAGCACCATATCGTCTGCATAGCTTACGTTATTTACACAAACTCCATCTATGTTGTAGCCAACATGCATGCTGCTCAGCCCCTCAATCAATTTATTAACATATAAATTAAAGAGCCTAGGATATGTTAGCCCTCCTTGTCTTACATCTGAATTCAATTTATATTCATCAGAATACCTATCAGCCCATTTAACAACATTCTTTTGATTTATATACCAATAAGAAATTTTTTTTATTATTTCTGAGGAGACACCTTCCTCTTTCATCTTATTCTATAACTGATCATAAGACTCAAGATCAAACGTCTTAGACAAATCAAGAAAACATGAATATATAAGTGTTTTTCTTTTAAGTAACTCACGGTGTGCTTGAGTGTTAAAATTGCACTTTCTGTTGACAGACCAGCTTGAAAGACAAACTGAGCACATGTATTTTAATATATTTGCTAAGGCACTGGTCCAGTATCCTATCTAGCACTTTCGCAGTAATGGTAGCTAGTGATATGGGCTTATAATTTGATTTATCACCTATATCCCCTGTGGTATTCTTAACTAGAGGGATTACTATAGTTTTGATCAAATCAGATGACAAATATGAATGTCTAATACAAAAAGTATACAGCACTGAGAGCAGTCAATTAAGGTGAGGGCCTGCATGCTTAAAGTGCTCCACGCTTAGCCCATCATGACCTGGTGATTTACCCCGTGACATCTGTTCAATTACCTGACCCACCTCTTTACTAGTTACTTTTGTTATTTGGGAACCATTACACTGAGTAGCTCAAGAAAATTGACATGCTGGCAAAGATTTTACTTCAAAATAACTTTTAAAATGTTGGCTATTTCCTTCGGATCACTAGCGTCGTCAACACATGCTGGTATTTGTTTCTTATTACACAGTCTTTTAGTATTGAACCAGAATTTATTAAATTGTTTGGCAGAGTGCTGTGACGCAAGCCTATCCATGTTGATTTGTTTGTTTGTTGTTGACAAAATTTTTAATCTCGACTTAAATTTTTTCCTACTTAAACACATCCTATCATAAATTGGTCCACAGATAGGTTTACCATTTAGCATATATATTTGATAATCTAGCTTAGCCTGTTTATATGATTGAGCTACATATTTATTCCAGCATATTATATATTTATTCTTTAGATTTTTGGCAACCCCACTATTATAGCTACATATAGAAGCCTGTATACTTATCTTTATAATATTATTATGTAATTTGTGTATGACACATCTATGATTTATATTATGACACATCTGATCAGCACACTTAGCCAAATGACTAGGAAAATCTATTTGATTCAGATATTTATTTCAATATTCATAGTATTTATATATTTGATCATTAGTCCTTATACCCCAAATAATATTATTTTTACATTGTTGTTTATCTATTTGACTATAAGATAGTTGACATTCTAGGTTCTTGGAGTCACTGATTACAAAAAGTCATTCATTTTGAAATTTCAAAATGGTGATTTTTTTTTTTGTAAAATTGATACGGGTGTCGTCTTTGAGGTTTTTAGGGATGCTGAATACAAAAATGATATCCATTTTGAATTACAAAGATAGCGGACATTTATGTTTAATAAAATGAATCTAGGTGTCCTTTTCTAGTTTTAACCTTTCCTCATGTTAGTTTAAAAAAAATCATTTATTTTGCACTTTTAATATGGCGGATATTTTTTAATTTCTGTAAAATTCTTCTATCTCAAAAATGGTGCATCCTACTGAAAAAATAATGAAAATTTCTTGTCTCTCAGTAACCCCGCAACCACATATTTTCTTCAAGATAGGAGATAAAGAAATTTGAAAATCCTAAATTTTCCAACATTTCTATAGCTTTATACATCGCTCGTATCTCAAAGTAGAGTATTACCATATTTTTTTCTATAATCGCTTCTATTTCGGAAACGGTGCATCCTACTGAAAAAATAATGAAAATGTCCTCCCCCTTAGTAACTCTGCAACCACATTTTTTCTTCATGATGGGAGAAAAAGAAATTTGAAAATCCTAAATTTTCCAACATTTCTATAGCTTTATACATCGCTCGTATCTCAAAATAGAAATTGCTATATTTCTTTCTATAATCGCTGCTATCTCGGAAACGGTACATCCTACTGAAAAAATAATGAAAATGTCCTCCCCGCGGATTTTCTTTGTGATAAGAGATTCTATTGAATTTCAAAATGGATTTAATTTTCATACTATTCTGCACCCCTAAAATCCTTGAAAACGATACCCATACCAAAGGAAAAAAACTCCAACAGTATCCAAAATGCGATTTTCGCTGCCTGGAAATTGAATTTTTGACAGCCAACAATTTATCAACCCAATCTGGTCTTATAGTTGCTTACATCGTATAATAGTTACCAACTCGGAAATTTAGTCGCCAACTTATAAATTTCGGTGCCAATTTGGATTAAATTTCGCCACTTTTTATCTGCCGATTTTTGTATTTTTTGTCACCAGAGTGCTGTCGCCAGTTTAGTAATTTAGTCGCCAACATATTAATTCGCTGGCAAATTTAGTAATACGGTATGTTCATGTGCAGTCGCCAACTTATTTTTTGTTCGCGAGATTAATTATTATATATCCCTTTTTTACTGACACTCATGATGATCATCAGCTCAAGTATTTAAACTTTAAAACACATCGCGTTATACGAGTAAATCTCGTCTAGCATTTAAACTTAATTTTAAAGCCATTTTATTTTTCTAAGGCATTTTTTAATCAATCAAAAATGTCTAGTACAAAATTGAAATAAAAGTTTTATCGCCTACTGCACTTCTATATATTGATTAAAAAAAAAATTTTTGGTTCATTTTTCAACATTTGATAACCAATTGCATACAAACCAAATATGATTAGCTGATAATTAATTTGACACTTCAGCAAAGATTATTCTGTTTCAACTTCCATCCCTAACTTCGTGCTAATTTATTGCAAGTTAAATAGTATTCAATTACTGTAGTGAATATCAATTATAATTGATTATAGTATTGCTTTAAAAACATAGCTTTCAACGCCATTTATCTAGTACTACGAGTATGTTGCAGAACCATTATTATCGACAATGTATTCACATGTTTCCTACTGTTACATTTTGCGCACGTTATTTCGCATTTTTCTTTTAATACTGGCAATTACTTTTACCACCTTATTAATAAAAATATATACAGCACGGATACGCTTATCCATGTTCCTGTATTTGCCTGTCATGTGACTTTTCCAACTGGCAACATGGATTAGCGAGTCCGTGGTATAAACATCTTTATTTATAAGGGGGTTAAGGTTAAAAGGAGAACCTCATATCTCTACCCGATACTCTATTTGAACGTTGAACGTTTGATCTATCTGAAGCTCTAAAAACACCTTGAAAAAAGAAATCACGATGATACAAATACTAATAGCTCCATGAATTTAATTTCGCCTACACTTTCTTTGAGTGGTGTAATTTTGAAGTTCTTAACACAGCTAAGCTTTTTTAATTGTATTCTTAATGACGTTTTGATAGTAATTACTGCGTAGTAATGTGGTAGTAAAGTTTTGTGGACCGGCGCGTGCGCATTTGGGTCGGAGGTGCGCATTGGGGTCGGAGGTGCGCAGTGAAGGTATTTATACTGGCTTCTGCCCGCCACTTGGAATGAAAGTACATACCGCACGTTTTGCGAGGGTAAAATCCTGACAGATATAACTATGTGCTGTTTCATAAAAATCTGATCAGCCGTATTTGCTATAATAAATCATTGCTAGAAAATATAAATAAAAAGGTAAATATTTTATTTTTAAACGTATGTGCCTACAATGTACACTAATATAATAAAGCAAAAATATTTGTTTGTCAACGAACCCTACTAAAATGAGAAAAATTACAGTCACTACACAGACACAGAATTCTGTCGCATAGTAGGCTTCTACTTTGTTCATCAATCGTTAGCATTTAGTTCATTAGATGCATTTTTATCATGTTCACTTGTATCAACATGCAAATTTCGGATCGTGTAAACAATTAGTCCACAAACAGCAATCATATCTGATAATGCGATATATGGAATGCAAATTAAAATCATCTAAGTATACATTCCGCTGTTTGTACGTATGCGGCGCGCGCCGTGCGAAACGAGCCAGCAGTGTATAATAATAATAATAATAATATTATGGACGCTTCACACCACGTCAATCTGGCCCCGTGGTAAGTTCTCGAAGAACTTGTGTTACGGGTTCCAGACAACAATAAAATACATATATTTAAGATTTTTATTATATCATACACATATTTAATACACATCCATGACCCAGGAACACAGAAAAACTTATTGTTCCTTCGGCGGGATTCGAACGCGCGACCCCCAGCTTGAGCACCAACACGCTCAACCACTCAGCCACAGAGGTCGTCAAAGTGTATAATTGCAAGGTAAGTGCTAATATCGTATAATTAGATATTATCATAATGTATGCTATTGATTGATATAATCAACTTAACGAGTTACTCTTAGTGCAGTTGCTTATTATCGGTTAAAGTTTTTATAAGAGCAAAGGTATGTCGATTACCATAACGTAAAGGTAGGTTCTGATATACCTATGTGATCGCGACCAGCAAACTAGCGAATTGGGTTCTCCGGCCACGCACACCGGTCGCGCGACGAGGGTCATTCATAGTAAGCAGTGGCTCCCCGACCATATTTCGGTCTCGGGTCGCGGCCTCGCATCGCGCGTCTCTCGCACTGGAAGGCTGCCTTAAGGGCCCGGTTGAACGAGGTGCGCGTAGGCCGAGAATAATTGCTTAACAATAATCTCGTACGCTCTGACCTAGTCTATAAAGCTCAATTTGCGACGGTTGTGAATCTTGTGGTCATATAAATGCGCCTCCTACATTATTTTGTTCATTTCATTGTAATTTGTCCAAGGAAATTAGTAAACCTATAACAATAATGATCATTTATAAATATAAATCGGACGTTCTATTAAAATGTGCCTATCTCTACACCTACAGTACTTCACATAATAAACTATATGTTACACATTTTTTAACGACATACCTACACACTTAATGAATATACTTTAAAGCTTTTTGTCATTATTACTAGATCCAAAATCCTTTAATTTCCACATATTTTTGTAGACAGTAGTGGGCTGATGATGATCACAAATAGTTCAAGTCGCCAGGAACGGCTTTCGAGCGCTGCAGCCTGCCACATGTTTTGACGGCGATAACTAGCGTTTGATACAAGTAAATACATTTTAACGTGCTTCACACTGACTGCGGACTGAAAGAGAAACAATATAATGATTGTAGTTAAATTCGTGAAGAATGTTTTAAGTCGTAATAAAGTAAACCATTATATTTTTATTTAAATCTGTTTAGGAAACGTTGTTCCTGGTAATAAATTTAGGCAGACGGTCCGTACTTCAGTGTTTATCAAATAGTAGGTATTTCGTAAAAGCGAGTTTAATCTATTATTAAGCTAGGACTTTAAATATGGTATCCGGAATCCGGAATAAGGGAGAAAATTCAGAGCATTGAAAGTAACTCTGAGCTAATACAACAGAGTTGACAATCGAACAGATGAGCGTTGAGTTGTCAGATTTGACATTGACATTTGACTTGACACTCGTGTGTTCAATTTCAGCTCTATTGTATTAGCGCACTTATAGAGATCTATGTAAGAGCTATCAATAGAAACATGTATTTACTACCAACTCAACAAACTTCTACATTTTTCCTCCTTTAACTGCCTCATCGCATCTAGTATGACGGGCCGTCGCTCAGGCAATATATTCCGCGTTGAAGCCTCAATGCTAACAGGCGATGCCGAAGCCCGCGAACAAATTACGACCTACGAGATATACTCTGGCTACTCACCTTACACTAACTGCTGGTAAACAATATTATAGAACTACACTTAAGAATATTCTAACACTTCTTAAATTGAGAGCTTCCCAATTCTATGCTATCACTGTCGCAACTACTTGACAGAAAGACTAGGACAACATGTGCCTTGAGAGCTTGAATTGCGTTGATTACGGTCGATAGTGTCGGTCGAGTTAAAAATATTATTATAAAGGTGTTCGGCCGAATATTGAAACGCTAATCAAAATTAAGAGCCCTCCTATTGACAGGCTGTCGCTGTCTCTGCTAGCCGAAACGACAAGGACAGCATGTGACTTGAGCGTCACCTAGTTTAACTATCGTTCCAGTATTCGGCTGTTAGACCTCTACTGTCGGGTCATGCCAGTTGCCACAGAAGAACGAAATACATTGCGCAAATTACAGTCACATTCTTCTTAAGTAATCCTATCCTACTAATATAACTGTATGAAGGTAGAATTCGTATGGATGGATGTTTGTGATTCTTTCACGCAAAAATTACCAAACGTATTTTGATGAAATTTGGTATGGCAGTTGTTCAGGTTCAGGAGTCAGAATTAACACATAGGCTATTTGAATGTCGAATATATACAGTTGTTCCCATGGGATACTGTTTTTACGTGAGCAGATCAGCGGGCAAAAACTGTTGAAATTAATTTTGATAACATTTTTACTGTTTCTGTGGACTTTGGCAGCAGAACAGCAATGTATTTAAATGACTGTCTAGTGTCCAAGGACGATTGGATATTACCCTGGCGACACACTTACGATTTCTAGTTTTGAATATCTGACTCGTTGTGAAATAAAACCTAGACTTGTTTCGCCAGTTCCTCTTAGTGGGTTAGATAAAAACCGTTGGTAGAATGATAAGCCGCTGGTATAGGAGGCAAAAATGAGCAGAGGAATCAACGGTTGGAAAGCGTCCACTGGTGCTCATAGAGCTACATCGTTCGACATTTTATTTCCTTAGTCCGAAAACAAATATACATAGGCTACATCCTACTATGATAGACACGAAAGTTTGTGAGGATAGACGGAAGAATGGATGGATAGATGGATGGATATTTGTGAATCGTTCAAGCTAAAAGTACTGAATGGATTATGATGATGTTCGGTAGGGGTAGTAGTTTAAGCTCTGGATTAAACCATGGGCTACACTTTATCTCGAAAAACAACAATATTGCCATTGGATACCATATTTACCAGAGCGGAGCCACAAAAAAAACTAGTATACGATTAATCCGGATGTTTTGCGCATGTCCAATTCACTATATTGGTGCGACTTTACTTACAGGTTAATCCAGAAGAAATTTAAAACACGTTATCCCACGTCCGCAAGCAGTCGTGGTGTGTCTCCAGCCTTAGACATTCTCGGCGCTGTCAAGGCGACCCAGTCAGCTGTTTGTATCGGGAAGAAAATATCAGATTATTGATTCCTTCTCATTATGCATTTGGGTCAGTTGCGTATTTAGTGTTTACAGTGGATTAAATATGGTGATCACCTTGTTGTGGTCGTGTGGATTTGAACTACATGAGGATTTTTGGACTTCTGGCCCCACAAAGATAGACTCTTCTATAACTAAGGTGCCGTAGTGACAGATTACGTTGCAAATATCAAACTATTTCGTTAGATTCTATACACCTACAGTTTTTTCACCAACAATCTACTACTACACCTACTAGCTACACTTACAGACTACATCTATAACTGCCTACGCCAATCTACACCTATTACATACACCTACTACCTACACCTAGAACCTGCATACCTACCGCAGAATGTGTGACAGAGTTATCGAACACTAATATTCAATATTAAATTACAGTACTAACATTGCTATTAAACAATGGAGGTCAGTGTTAGAAGAGTGAAAATTGACGGTTACAATTTATTTACAATGTTAAATCAAAAATTAATAAAATTACAATTGTATCGTGACTGTATACCGTCATTATGATACAATTAAATTAACAAAACACACTGCTTATGAATAAGATTACCTGATAGTAAAATTAGGAAGATACGTGGAAAAAAAGTTATGGAAAACATACCAGTAGAGTTTAGGTGGACTTTAGGACTGTGGAGGCGTAAAAGTAACGTATAACGTACAAAAAATATTTTGTAGAAAATATCGTCAGGCAAGTCTTAATTAAAGTAATTATTTCAGGTACGCAATACAATAATTACATAGCACGGTTCGGTACAGTCTATTTTTTCAACAGCTTTCTTGAGCATCGACCTCTAAAGCACAATTTTTCTAGGCCGTAATTGATTTTCTGGTAGCATTTAACTTACTTACCTGCGATGGATTTTTTCTGATAATTCTTATGTACGAGTAGCGAAATTACATATAGTTAAGAGTACCCTAAGAATAAATAAATAAAAAGTGAAAACAGATCTTTGTCAAACAAACACTGAGGCCACACACACCGCAATAGCTCGTTGGCGTAGTTTTTCTACATGTGTGTGCGTGACACTGTGTATTTACACAACGAGGCGTAGTTCAGACCGGTCTCACTATGTGGCTCATAGGACTCTGTCTTCACTTTTAATTTGGTCTGAGTGAGTACCTATAATAGACGGTTTAAGAAAGCTATATTATTGCTCAATAGTCTTCACCGCTTGGAAAAAGCTTTCTCGCGGGAATCGAATCAATCGGCGCGATATAGCGTAATATTATATTTCTTTACAAACCATTCACAATTCCGAAATACCCCCTTTACTGCTGCCTGTTTTAATATAATTTATTTGTGCAATTTATTACAAGCTCGATGTTGTCTGCGACTTCGTGCGCGCTAAAGGAAATCTCGAGGGAACCGTACCTTTTGCCGCAATAAAAGTAGCATATGTCCTTCCCCGTGGTCTACTCTACATCTGTGCCAAATTTCATCAAAATCGGTCCAGTACTTTCGGAGCCTACTCGATGCAAACAAACCATTCCTCATTATTATATTATTAGTATAGACACAGAATACATGTATAGATGATAAAATTTACCTTATTCAAAGGATAATTATGGTAATAAAATTAAAGTATCAACTAAAAAAACTAGTTAGTAATTCACTATTTGCCGCAGACACTACAGACAGTCGTGTACGTTGAACTTCGTGCAATATTTACGTCATTTTTGTCCAATTAAATAAATATTAAGATTCCATGATCATTAAACTTAGTCAATATGTATTATTTATTACCTGACTACTGCGAAGCCAAAAGAATAGTTAATGGTTTTGGCTATAATCTATGATTGAATGTATATATGTATGTAGAGTCTGGCAAACGAAAGTTTACAAACTTTTAACTTGGCACCTCTTTACGACGTTTAATGTCAATTACTTCTTATGATAGCGGTTTCAGTCGATACTTTAGTGTATTTATGTCAAAATAAATATACAATAAAAATACTTATACAACTGAAGGACTTTGTATCCATTGTCATGAATAAATTAATAAATAAAATAAAAAAAATGTTCAATTTGACAAAAACTCTGGTGTTTTTGCTTGAAAGAGTAGGTACAAAACATATATTTTTGATATTGTGATAATGTTAGTACTAATTAATGAATTAGCAATTGACTCATCAAGTTACTGGTTTTTCTATTCATAGAAATTGGAATGATGCCATCCTTAGATATTTTAAATTTACCGTCATATCTCAGGTTCAACTTTAGTTTGCCAGACTCCATGTATGTTTATACTATCGTAGCGCCTAAACTACTAATCCGATTTTAATGAATGAGGTGTCAATAGATACGTAATAATATCCCGGGCAAGATAGGCTATACAATTGACGTAGTCGGGACTATTGAGCTATTTTTCAGATCGAAAATAATTTATTTCTATCAGCCAAACTGACGAATGGTGACGTGAAATCGAAGAAAATGATTTGAGCAGATTGTCCTCATAAATTGATTGCATAATGCATTACAATGATGTGGTTCGTCATCAGTCGCCGCGCAGTAGTAACATAGCCAATTTCAACAGTATGTCGACTTGCTGACATACTTAGACATTAGAATAATAAGCCCAAATAAGAAATCGAGATAGCTTCAGACCATACTTCATTGAATTACAACTTTTTAACACTCCCATCTATTTACATACAGGATATTAGTTTGTTTGTTTTAAAAAATATAGATTATTTCACACAGGTTAAAGATATCCATAACATAAATACTAGACATAAAGACAGATTACACTTACCATATTCTACAATAAAAATGCTTAATGAAAGTCCATATTATATGGCAGTAAAAATATATAATAGACTACCAGATAATATAAAAAGAGAAACAAAATTATTAACATTTAATGTAAAATTGAAAATATACTTATTAAAAAATGTTTTTATTCCTTAGAAGAATATTTTGCAAGGGATGAAGGTTATAAAAGTTTATAAAATATATTAAACTAAAGATAATAATTATTGTATACCTACGATAAATATTATGTTAAGAATATAAATTGAATATAAGAATATAAATTGTTATTAAATTTTTAGAAAGCGCCTGAACAAGGCTGCTATGATTGTCCCGTCAATATTTTTGATGTTGTACCTACTTAGTTACCATAAAGTTTTGAAGTTTGAAGTACTTCGCTGATCGCTCCTGTAATACTTACTTATTATCTATATACTTCTGTAAAAACTCTAGTTATTATAATATAATATAAATAATAATAATAATATCTACGGGCGCTAACACACCACGTCAATATGGTGCCGTGGTAGGTTCTCTAAGAGCTTGTGTTACGGGTACCAGACAACGGAAATATATTGAATACTTTTATACTAAACATATTATATTTAAGTTTTTTATTATATCATACACATTTTTAATATACAACCAGGTAAACCTTTTTTGTTCCCTGGCAGGATTCGAACCCGCGACCTCAGGCTTGAGCGCCAACGCGCTAATCACTAAGCCAAAGTATTTTGTATCAATACAACAAAGCATGAAGAATTCCTTGAAATTTCATTTAGTTCACCAGCAGCCTTAGCATGGCGATCCGATGAAATAATTTTAAAGAAGAAATATTCTATCCAAAACAGTACGTTGCAAAATAGTTCTTAATCCATGTTAACATGGTAGTCAATAGAAGTCATCATTTGTAAACAGCCATATTTTTAAAATGGCTGCCGGGAAATTTGCTGCAAAAAATTATAAAATTTCCAAGTAAATGACTAAACGTAAAGAAACTATTTGTCTTGGACCGGCATGATGTGAGCAGTTGACATTATTGTAAGACTATTTGAGAATATTTGACATTGAAGTAAGAAAACGTTTCTACTTTAGCTGTAAAGAGAGGCCATTTTGTGAGCTCATGCTCGGAAAGAAAAGAAATGTTGTTTCTCATATAGACGATGCATCGACCTTGCTGCCTTACAGTAAGAACTATTTTGCTCCGAATGGTATTAATGTTAATTCAATCTGTCATTTTGTCGATTCTACGGCGCGGCGTTTCTAGGGTGCGCATGCGCAGCCTGCAGGAGAACTTATCGACTGCGACTCTACGCGTACTTTGTCCCACGACCAGCCACTCTCGACCTGTCTTTGTACAATTTGTAATGATGTTTGTGAGTAGCGCCCGGGTCGCGCCACAGCGGTCGCGAGCACAATGCACGAGACAGTTGACCGATGAATATGCATGCATGTACGCCGAGCCGTCTTGTAATGACAATGTGGCAAAAATAACACGTCTACACTCAGAGAAATATCTATAGCTTATAGACCGGGACCTTTAGTCAAGATACATTCGATAATTTCGACGGCGAAGTTCGAAAACAAAATGTATGGGATTTGACATAAGGGCTCGCAACTCGCGAGCGATGTGTCATTTAGCGATGATTTATGTCGAATCCCATACATTTTTGATTTCGAAGTTCGCTAGAGAAATTATCGAATGCATCTTGGCTAAAGGCCCTGGAATCTGGATAGTTAGTAAGACAAGAAACAAATAATATCTATCCTTATCCCTCATGCTAACCATTATATGAGCACCATAAAGTCGTGATTCGAACGTCGTAAAAAATGGACTCCAAAAGAACTTCAAAGGGGTGACAACCTTAGGAAAAACAAAAAGGCAAGGCTTTCTCTTTCACTGTTAAGGGTTTTTGCCATTGATGTTTTGTGAGACAGATAGCTGCTTGCGGCTTCGTGCCCGCAACGTTCAGATGATGCCCGCCACTTTGTGCGTTTTAAAGGAAATCCTGCGGAAACCGTACATTTTTTCGCGCTAAAAGTAGCATAATATGTCCTTCACATATTAGATCCCATTCATAATATTAGTTTTGCCAGATATAATACATCTTGTACAATAATGATCTAGATTCTAGATTCTAGGTTTATCTTAAAATTTATAGCAATTTTAGTGCTTGTACAAATGTAAAAATATAAAATATTTTGTAAAATGTAATACTTAGTATCATAATAAAATATTAAAAAGTAAAGAATTTGCTATGTGGTAGTAAATTATATTTTTTGTTGGTTTGATAGCATTGTTTTATGACTGCTAAAATTAAATGCTGTTTTTTGTAGGAACTCTTGTATAAAATAACTTTATATTTTAGTAAAATCTGCTGATTCAGATCTGTTTAAAACAGCACCAAAATAATTTATAACAATCCATTTTCTTTTCATTACTCTTACAAATATTTTCTAACAAAACATATTTTATTTGAATGTAAAACAAATTACGTATCCAAAATTATATATTTTAATTTTATTTTTCTCTTCTACAAAATTTTGTTTTTATCTGGAGAAACCCCTGTAAATCATTTGTGTAAAGTATTCCGATGAAAAAATCCAGATTTAAAGGGTTTGTAGTACTACTCGTATAACTCGTATAAGGTACAGTCACAGGTCGTGTATAGATTTCATTTTTGGCATCGTAAAGTAACAATAAATTTCGACGACCTCTGTGGCTCAGTGGTTAGCGCATTGGCGGTAGAGCCGGCGTTCGCGGGCTCGAATCTCGCCAGGGAACAAAAAAGTTTTCTGCGTTCCTGGGTTATGGATGTGTATTAAATATGTGTATAATATAATAATAATCTTAAATATATATTATATCTTATAGTATAAAAAGTTTTAAATGTATATTTAGGGGTCCTCACACATGTGTTATTTTTCTCCTTGTACCCCATCGTGTGGCCCATGGGGTATTGTCGAATAGGTCTAAATAAAGGTGGACTTTCTTAAAGTAAACTATTTTCGAGTAATCGGCTCCAAAGTGGTTCACAAGTGGACTGGGGACTTGAGGGGACTGGCATTCCTAAGCTATAAGAGATATGTATACTATACAATGTATATAAAAATATACATGCTGAAAGATCCTGCTAAATACTTTTTAGGAAAATTATTTTAAGCGAAATCGGACTATAAGTTTTGAAGTAATTTGAAAAAAAAAACCGATTGCGATTTAATATTTAAAGAACCCTCCTTAGACATGTCCTGATATGCTCTTGCTGAGGCCTGTGTACTCTGAGGTTTTCTTTAAGTATAATAGTTTCTGCATATTGTATTAAAAATACATAATCTATATGGATTAAATATATAAACACGAATTAAAATGATGTTATCATATAATAATAGAATATAATTTACAAAAAAACTCATAAGTCATTGCTTTAATTTGAGAAAGATAACAATAAACTTCAACAATGCAACAATTGTAGCAATAAATTACATAAGCAACAATATAAACCGATTCCTGGGGTGTAGGAATATGCTTCATCATTGGCAGCGGAAACGCCAGCCATTAGCCTTGCAAATGAGGAGTAAGGTCAAATTCCTCCAACGTCACACGTGAAAAATAGAGTCAAGTACGACTGGTTCCTTTTTTGATAATTAAAATATATATATATGTATTGCAAAAAAAATTGCTACTAAAGAATGAAGCTTGTTTAGATTTCGAAAGGGTGGTACGGTATAAGGTATTTTAAAAGTGCAGACCAAAACTCCTGCAATAATATAATATTATTTAATAAAGTACATTAAGTAAGTCATAGATAAATAAACTTTTTCTTTAATAATATACGTGAGATTCTTGTTTTTTTTTTTAATCCATTTATTCATGAGTATTAAAAATATTGTTTCATAAACATAAAAAAAAACAGCGAAACAGTTTGTTGGCGATAATAGTTGCTACCTGAATCAACCGAAATTATGCTAAAACCCGTCCGACACTTTCTTCCACTTAGTTTTACTTTTAAATGGTGTTTAATTTGAATATCATTAATAAAAATTACACACCGAATCGTTTAATTTATATAAAATAATCTATATCTAAGGAATTTTTTTAAATTCGAAACTATTTTCTACAAATTATTTAAATAATGTTATAAATTTATATTTTTATTGATAAACAAACAGTGAACGTTGTTTTTACTATAAAGTTTATTATGTATAATAAATTAATAGCATAAAAGTGTTATAATTTTAATGTTAGAACGAGTTATGATAAATACTTTACTCTCCACGGCTATTTACTGTCTTATGTAAATTGCTGGACACCATACATGGTAGCAAAAAATCTCTGTTATTTATATAAAACAAAACTTACAAGGAATAACGGTATATATACCTAAACACTCTCTTACCCGTCAAAATGACTATACAACAAATAAATTGTTCAAAAAGATAAAAATAACTTTAAAAAAAAATTAACATACAAAATATATTTTTAGTTCAAAATCAATAATCATGCTATATGTAGGTACCTAAACAGGTGTTTCATCTAAATATTAGTAGCTAATACTTTTCTATCTATTAATGTGCATTTGCATTCTTTCTTTCTTAATGTTACCAACGGATTTTTCCATCAGGATCTCACGGGTTTTCGTCAACCACCGCGGAACCCAAAGTAACACGAGTAGCCGTGTATTAGCATATAAATAACAAGTGATTTTTAACAATCGATACAATTCAAACATCGAATTTGCATAAGGGCAAAGTGCAGCTGTTACCTTACCAACGTTACCTCTATCGGTGACGTCACCTTACCTTACCAACGTTACCTCTATCGGTGACGTCACCTTACCCTATCAACGTTACCTCTAACGGTGACGTCACCTTACCCTATCAACGTTACCTCTAACAGTGACGTCACCGCGTAAAAAACATTATAAATTAGATTGTGGACATTAAGTAGGTCGTAGGTTATAAGATAGAACCATTTTTAATGACATGACCAAAGGATTATAGGACTATATGCCGATAGAGCCATAGGACTATATTGCCGATAGGACTATAGGGTGAGAGACTTAACTTATTAACCGTTTTGGAGGCCGATTACTTGAAAATGGCTGATATTGTACAAAAGCGAAACCTTTATTTTATATAAAAATACCTAATCGAATAGAATTCGTAGAATAAAAAAATGTTTTCATCCCCACTTCACATGTATCGAGAGCCATCCCTCAAATATAAAATTATTATTGTTATGTCATTAATACATCTGAATTAACTCTTACAATGAGTTGCATTTAGTATAATGATGGATTAAAAACCAACATAAATTATGCTAATATCCAAACCTATGAACCATGTCAAATGCAGAAAAACAGCTGCAAAAATAGATAAATCAATATTTAGTTAAAATCAATACTATTATCATGATAATTACAGGGCTCGTAGTAATTTATCAACGCAATTTGAATGAATAATTTGAATAATTTTTGCATTCATCTAATCGATACAAAACTTGCTTGCAGATGCAAACTAAAAAATTTTTTACATGAATTTCACATTTATCCTTTGTCATAGAAAACAAATACTTTTTATTTTGGAAAGGTCACCGGAAGTGTGTTTTATAGGTTTTTTATTCAAAATTATTTGAAGCAAAAATAATTTAACTTTTTATTTTGCGGAAACCGGCTTGTCACATTAATATCCCCATAAACGTTTATCTAAAAAAATAATCAAAATATAAAATTAGTGGGCAGAAACAGATACTGTAACAGGTAACTTATTAATGTATCATCGCACAAATGTCAGCGGCTAGTAGCTACTGTCTGTCCAGAGAAAAAGGCTAAAACTATAAATTCTCTAAATAATAGTCGTTTAAAAAAATAAGCCAAAACATAATTGTCATCCGGAAAGCATAAAAGTATTTCAAATTGCCGAGACAATGGCGAAGAGACAATGGGCAGGCGCAAAAAGGGATCGGTTATTTCTTTTGACAAAAAAAGTTTTTTTTTTCTTCTCAACAGTGCCGACTTTTTTTACTAACGGACCCCATGTTTGTTTACTTGAGTGATGTTATTAGTGATATACAAATTGGGCTAGTCATAAAATAACTAAAATACATGGGAAAAAATTTCGTTCAAAATTTGGAAACTCGTAAAATTATACCTCGATGTTAGAAGTTCGTTTCTTCTTCATTTAAATTATTTTGTTTTATGGTTAATGCGACAAAATTAAGATTTAATCAATGTATACCGATGGTTTACAATTTAACGACCGAAGATGTGATGTTATTGCCAACTAGCTGGCGCCCGCAAACTTTTTGTGGAACTAATGGACGCGGAACCCTATTTTTTTAAAACGGAACCCTATGATTAATGTAGCCTAAGTTACTCTTTATAATATCAGCTATCTGCCAGTGAAAGTCCAGTCAAGATTGGTCCAGCCGTTTCAGAGATTAGCTTGAACAAACAGGCAAACGGACGGACTTTAAAATTTTAAAAAATTTTATATGTTGGTTTTGGTATCGTATATATTATCATATTATGCATTTAGTGCAAAGCTGCTAATATGGAATTACAAACTGACACTTTAATTTTATTTATTTGTACAGATACAGATTCGTATCATACTTCAAAGATTTTTATAGCACACAGTTCGTCATTTGATCTTAAGATATTACAAGTATAAGAGTGGTATGAAAGTTTAAAATACTAAGAAAGATAAAATACCGCAACAAAAAAATATTTTTTATTGGAAAAATATTATTAACACATTATTTTGGAATAATATAAATACACATATAAATATACAATTGGAAATATATTATTACACAGATTAACAAAAATACAGTTATAATAATTAGTCAGAAACACCACAATGTCGAAAATATCGTGGTAGCAAAGTATAGAAAATTAACAGGGAAAACAAAAAAAAGTGAATATTAAATAGCCTAATCAATAATGATCTCTCATGACCTACCTAAAATAATATATTTTTTAAATAAGGTTGGGTAGGTACTTAGTAGGTATCTAAAACTATACTGCATAATATCTAGGAAACACGAGAAGAATATCAAGCTCAACCCAATATGTCGGTAAGCTAATAATCTAATATAATCTTCTACCCAATTAAATATTATTGTCAACAGCTATCCTAATCGATGGCACAGAAGTCGTCGAACTCAAGCTAAAGGTGGTCGTAACGGCCGTTTCCTCTAGAGGAAGTAATAACAGACCTGGATCCCGGTTCATATGCCACACAATAACCTCTGTAACGGTATGAGAAAAAATGTACGAACTTGTATTTGTATAAAAAATTGCATACTCAATCAGTAATTCAAAAAAAAAACGCCTTAAAATACAAGGGAATATACATTTTATGGCCAGCAAGAACAGTCTATTTTCGGTGCACACAATAGTTTAAACGTATGCACGCATTTGCATAATGTGCATAGCCCCTAAATTTTATTGAATAAAAAAATAGGATGCGTATCTTTTTTGCATAAATTCTTACAAAGGAAACGGGTTAAACCGTTCAGGAAGCAAAATGTCGTGGATCCAATTTATACTCGAGATCCGAAATCAAAATAACGACGATGATAACCAAAAATAAAACCTAACACTTCGAAATAAGATCTCCAATTCTATATCGACATAAATAGTCTTACGTCTTTTACAATCCCCCCTGCGGTAACAAAAATCCAAAATGTACCTGACTATAATTTATGCTAGAATATTAAGAGAAATGTACCTGCCCTTTTTTGAATATTAAGTGTAACCTAACCCCTGACATTATTGAATGGGGTTAAGATACTATTTGTATGGGAATAATATTAAAAAAAATGCAAATAAACTGTTCCACAAAGGGCCACAGGTATGGAAAAAGTTGCAAAGGTGACCCTAAAACGCGCACCCTGGGGCACACTTGTCACCATGCGTATAATTTCGGTGCGCGAATCTTTTCTTATGCATATGGAGACGTGGGGTGCGATAGATAGTTCTTTTTTAATAGCGTTTTTTTTTCTTAGGGCCGCATATGCAAAGATTTATTATTTAAGTTCGGGATGTACGTGAGAACGTGTAGATAAACGAATTTGCTTACCCCAACCCTTTATACAATCATGGGAAGATGTGAATATTCAAACAAGGTGTCATCTTTGTGAATATCGATTGCCGTTGAACCTTTATAAGCGCCATGGGAATTGATACAGAGAAAAGGAAGCGTTCGATTTTTGCATAATCTATCACCGAGCTTTGTTTGCGTCTAACGGAATTTTTAAAAAGGGTTTGCTCTCAAAAATCCCTAAAAAATTAGACCGTTATTTTTTGTGACACATAACTGCAACGTTCTTTTAATTATTGTTTTACCGAGATCGCTTTTTTAACATAACCGAATTGTTTGTAATTTGGGTCCATAGAGTTTTTTATATTTTACTACCGTTGTAGCCGCTTGGACAGTTTGTTTTTGGAAATTCGGCAAAAAATGTTTTGCTACGTTACTTGACCAACTCTTATAATACTTATTACTAGATAATATATATTATAAAGGTAATTCTTAGTTAATTACTAGATATTAATTAACTAAATATTAAATGTAGTAAATATACAATTACGAGTAAACGTAGACATATTATTATGCTTTTAATAAAAACAGAATTAAAATTTTTAAGTAACCCCTAGCAGTGAGCCAAGAGCTTTCAAACAAAAAGAAACTAGATCAAAATCTGTTTATCCGTTTGGGAGCTACGATGCCACGGAGACACAATATAGACAGACACGTGAAACTTACAACACCTTACTGTGTTCGTCGGGGGTTAAAAATCGTTTTTGATGTCCAGTTGTGAACGATTAAGTTTTACTTTGGTGACGATTCAATGATGCTCATGTTTAATTATGTAATACTCATAAAATTAAATACATAGTTAATTATGTATTTGAATTAGTTTTCCAATTATGTAATGTGCGTCAAATAGCAGATCAAAACTAACACACAATATATTATGTATGTTAAGTCTTTAAGGTATATATAATATGGGCCTATGCAGCCTGAAATAAGCGGAATTTAATTTAATTAACTATACCATTGAGTCTTACCATTAGACCGTTATGTTTTATTCAAGATTTGACTTCTTTAAAGTACTAAAATAAACACATAACAATACTTTTATTGCAGTAATAAGGAACCTCCGAAGCCAAACTGTAGCAACTCACAAAACACTTTTTACGATATTTTTTACTTATTAGACAAGTCAGGTCAAAACAAACAGACGGGCGGGTTAAGTAAAATGTTACAATTAGGTAAAAACACAACAGTTTTTTTTGCACGTGGGTAAAATGGTAAAATTAGGCTTTTCGGCGTAATTATAGAACCGTGACTAATGTTTGATGTGTACTCAACAACTTGAACAGAATTTTTAAAAATACCGGTATTTTACATTGTGCCTACAATTACGAGTAAAAAAAATAGAACTCATTTTGTAATTGAGCTATGATATGTCTTTAATTGCCTACTTAGAAACAAGATAATGATATATTATAGTATTTAATTATGCAGTCAACTAATTTAATATCCAACATTAACCAACGAATTTGGTTTTTTTTTAATTGATCAAAAACTATGGATTATTTACATGCGCCCGTATAGTCGCCCACTATTTGCAATCAGATTATGAACTTTAGCGCACGCAAAATAAAGTTAACTTTTCCGCAATACGTGTTAGTTTCATATTATTTAGTTCATAATGCAAATGGTGGAGGAAGCAGACAATTTTGTTGCCAGTACGCACACTGTTTTAGCGTCTGTATTAAAATCCTAGGAGATTATCGTTGTCGTCGTTCCCTTGGATATAATATAATTATGATTGAAATCGGACAATTTACATACATAAATTAGCCATTTATGAACAAACTAAAACACAAATAGATAAAAATCAATTTATCATTAATAAAAATTTAAGTTTCAATAAAATCATTGGGACCATGTTACTTATGGTAACTTAATCTTTGTTCATAATTTAATCGGCCTCTTACGAAACATTAATAAATTCAGTACAAAGCAGATTCGAGAGATCTACCGTTACATGTATCGTCTGATTTTTACACCATAAACTATATTATATATCTTTTTATAGCTATAAATGAAAACAAAAATACTATCCACCGATAAAAAAAAAAATAATAATAATAATATCTATGGACGCTTCACACCACGTCAATCTGGCCCCGTGCTAAGTATCCGAAGAACTTGTGTTACAGGTACCAGAAAACGGGAAGTATATTTAATACTTTTATACTATACATATATTTAAGATTTTTATTATATTGTACACATATTTAATACACATCCATGACCCAGGAACACAGAAAAACTTTTTGTTCCTTCAGCGGGATTTGAACCCGCGAGCCCCGGCTTGAGCACCAACGCGCTGAACCACTGAGCCATAGAGGTCGTCAAATAGTTATTTCATACCTGTTTTCACGATAAAATGGCAAGGGACACTTTTTTACATAATGAAAAGAGACGTAGGAATGAAGCGTAGATAGGTGGCTTCCGAAAGCAGCGTTACAGTGGGTCCGACTCCTTTGCACACAACCAAACAATTAAAATAACATTAAACTGTCAACACGCCCCTGAAACGTTTTTGTGGCAATAAAATCGGTTAATTTATGTAAATTGGAGGAGCATATCAACTGTCGTACAATATTAGTGTAAGTACTTTGAGAAAAAACACATCAGCATATCCAAAGATGCTCCAGTAACCGATGGCGTTCACAAAGGAATTCTTCCTGCCTTTCTTTGCACGTGTTTGTACGAAGCATAGGATACTAATTTGGCGTTCACTTCTGGTGTTACAATCTCTAACAATAAGTGTAGTATGAATCACGTTTCAAATCATTTTTTATGCAAGCCATCTCCAATAGGCATATTGTGATTCTATTATGCAGTATTCCTATATTCGTTAGAATCCTACTGATATTATAAATGTGAAAGTTTGTGAGAATGGATATATGGATGGATGTTTGTTACTATTTCACGCAAAAACTATTGAACGGACTTTAATGAAATTTGGTCAGTACTGTAGGCTCTGGATTAAAACATAGGCTACTTTTTATCCCGAAAAAGTACAGTATTCCCGTGGAATACTATATTTACGCGGGCGGAGCCGCGGGCAACAGCTAATTATTTATAAATCTATTGATACAAGAGGGTCGCCCTGGGGTCGAAATTCGCCCATAAAAATTTATATTATTTATTTGAGTTTGAACTTTATAAGGGTTCCTTTGCCTCATAGATAGAATAAAGTAAAAAAGTAAATTTTATGACTTGATATTGAAAAACGTCAGCGTGTAAGAAAATTCTCGAATTGTATCTATCAAACGCACGGTAGTGTATTTATTTCTGAGCATTATTTTAAAAAAGAATTAGCTTTCTGCACACCTTCATCCACATAAACTTTAATTGTGCCAAATATCATACTCCTACATCCGCACAATTCTCGTAAAACTGTCTCGAAAGTCTTGCTTCACGTATATATTTATTTAGAGTAACCCGTTTCTTTTCTTATCACGTAAAGAAAGATCGCTATTTTTTCGTCGATTTGATTTGTTTTGACTCGGGAATATATAGAAAATTATCCGTTCCTCACAATCGCCGGCACTGTGACCATTCAGTGAGTCAGCTCATTAATAAAAGTTAGGTCTAATGAACTGGGGAACATAATAATCGCAGGCATTATCTGCGGCAGTAAAAACACTGACATACTGCGCGGCTTTACATCGTATACAAGTCAAAAATTAATTGAAACCAGTTAAAACGTTATCTCTCTCAGAGACTTAATTATCTAGGCTTTTTAGAATTAAGCGAGTGCTATCATTGGTAACGTTCTGACTCATCCTTCATACCTAATTTACAGGCTTGAGGATCTCTGTGGCTCGTTTGAGCGCGTTGGTGCTCAAGCCGGGGTCGCGGTTTGAATTCCGCCGAAGGAGCAAAAGGGTTTTCTGTGTTCCTACGTCATGGATGAACACAAGTTCTTCGAGTACTTAGCAAGGGGCCAGATTGACGTAGTGTGAATTATGTATTATATTATATTTATGTATGTTTTAATTCCTCTGAATATGCCTGTGATATGAACCTGGGTAATTCCTACGAGTTCATAAGATTACAAATAAATACAATGTATAGTTTATTTCCAATAAAACATTGTCAAAAATTACAGAAGTAACGTTCCCCCCAAACTAGGCGTCGCCTGTCCTATGGGGGATTACAATGCGAAAATCTGTCATCAATTTTAGTATTTGAGCACTATACCTAGTCGATTATGATAAAGTTGAAGTTTAAGTTCATTGCCTTACAACCATCGACAAAAGGTAATTGACCGAAGACAGTTCAGGTTCTTCAGAATATCGATTCTGCTTATTAAATCCTGCAATAATACAGTTACGATCCAGTCCCGATATGTTAAAACCGCAAAATAGTATTCTCATAAACGGCAAACTAACTTCAAACCCGTTTTGATTGGCCCAAACTCTTAAAATCGGTTATGATATCAAGACTATTTATTTATAATTCAATGAAAGTGTAAGTCAATTAAAAGTATTGGGGTTCAGATCCACAGCGCCTAAATTACTTTACCTATGGATAAAAGTTATTCTCTTTTAATCGAAGCACTAAATTGTACGAGGCGAAGATGATGGTAACTGCTAAGTGATTAATTAAAGCCACACCCATAATCGATTTCAGCTTTCGCAGCGCAGGTGTGCGCCGGCCTTTACGTTTTCTTGTCCTTAGCTCGTCATATTTCGCAGCTGGCATCATATAGTGACAGGAACTATTACACGAAAATTAATAACTTAGTAATCTTAATTACCTATCGATGACTATATTATCGGTGTTGTATCGGTGGTGTTGTATGGTATGTAATAGCAGTAGAGTTTCTTGAATAAACTAGTTGGTGCCCGCAACTTCGTTTGCATGGAACTATTAATGGAATGGCCCACCACACATTCCCACCACTGCAGCGCCTGCGTAGCCAGGATCGACGGCGGTAATCGCAAAAACCCTTTGATATGATCTCAGGGGTGCCTGAGGGACATGCTAAATCTGTCTTGGGATCCGGAATGACATTGTATTAATCAGAAGTAAGGTAGGAGCAAGAAGTATTCCAGTTTCTCTCTCCAAGCAAAGCGGGAGACAGCAACTATTAATGAAAGCGGGACCCTATTTTTTAAGCGGAACCCTAAGATATAAGTAGCCTAAGTTATTCCTCATAACATTAGCAATCTGTCAGTGAAAGTCCCGTAAAAATCGGTCCAGCCGCTTCAGAGATTAGCCGGAACAAACATATAGACAGACAGACGGACAGGCAAAGGAAGTGCGGTATTGATAGTTATTTGTGCTAATATAATGTTATGATAGGAACAGTAAGCGAATTTTTGATTACATCAAGAGATTCATGACATACGGCGGTTAGCACTCCACTAGACACAGCGCCCTCAAATTATTAACAATTAGCGATGCAATAAAAGTGATGTGCGACGACAAAATTGTAGCTATCGAGAAAACGCGTATCGCAGGATCGATATATAATCGATACTTATAAATCGAGTCTGTTATGAGCGCGATAGCATCTCGCCGCCGGCTACCGGGCGCGAGCGACGATTACCCGCGCTCCTCTTATTTCCCCGGCGAGATTATCGATAAAATAATTAAATGGTTACTCTCCAAATCGATTCCCGAGTGTTGTTATCGAATTTATTTGTTCCCTTTTTCGGCTCGCAGAATCCGAACCTGTTTTGTGTTCCTAATACTAGCGCGCCCCGCGGCATTACTTCAAATTAGGACCACCATCGATTTTAGCCTTAACTACATTTTTTATTATGATTTTAGATTCTCTTTTATTATATGATTAATTGTAATAGTCGAATAGAATCAGATTCTATCACCACTCGTCGCTGTTTAAAATTATGTTAATAACATCAATATTTCAATGACCACTCTCATTAAAATAAAACCTTGACTCACTAAAAACTGTATCATCTTTAAATGATAACTAATGACATGCAAAATATATTCAAATATAATCACTAATAGTCCGAGGCGTATAAATTATGTTAATATTTGAACCATTAACATTTACAAAAAGCGAGATGAGTAGAACCTACAAGTTGTAAGACGCCCGTGACATTTGGTCGTTCTGTCCTCTGATTGGTCGCCTTTAATTTATTTCCGTTTACAAAAAGGACTTGTAATCAAATAGGGATCTATTAATTTTTATATCTTTTGTAATAAATATGTTATTGGCAATTGTCTGGAATGTAAATATATCAGGTTTCCGAAATTATTCCTTTTGGAGTACCTGATTGCGAAAAGTTGAAAAGTGATACTAAAATTATACTGTTGCGTTGCCATACATACTTTGTTTTTTCGTTATACTTTTCTGTTCCTTTATCATACCTTAAAACTTAAAGCTATGGCTATAAGCTGATGGGGGTGACCTAGGGGTTTTCTTCTATTGTAGCCCTTTAGTTTTCTTTTTTAAGTTTTTTTTTAGTTTGTTAATATTTTATTTTGTAATAGATAACAAGTTTAATGAATAATGTCAATTGAATATTGGTAAATGTAATTTGACGGCTACATACATAATTATTAGAATTCAATGAAGAGTCTATTTTAGAGATGTATCCTATTAACTTAGCATCGTCGCATATTTCTTATCTCAAACCTTCCAATACGTTTTATCAGCTCATCGTATTAACATTTCGAGATATCACGCAATCATTAAAATCGATTATCGATTTTTATGGGACAACACTAGAATACGATAAGTTTAAAGACACGAGTGCTGTTACCGCGGCTGCCGATGATCGTTTGAATATCGATAAACTTAAATTTTACGTAAAAGGTTTCGATAAAATAAAAACCTTTCAAGCATATGTGCAGATCACACAACAACTTTTCAATTATCATGTTTAAAATAAAAATAAAGTCTAAAATCATTTGCATTTTATGCACGACATAGAACATTTTGATTAGAATAGTTTTTGAATATAGGTTTACTATGTAGTATTACACTCATGTACTTATTTAATTTATATTTAAGGAAGTACTTAGTAGATTTCCTTCAACGTTAGAAAAAAAACCAAAGGATAATGGATATGTAACACTTAACATAATTGCACTTCGTATAAAACTATACATCAGCATAATTTATCGCAATGTACAAAAAAAAGACGATAATAAAACATTACGATTAGCGCCATCTCTTGTTAAAAAGATGTAACCATTTCATGAAATCATTGAGGTTAAATTATGTTACGTCTAACTTTTAATCCAACACAGCTGATCAAATAACTTTTAGGTTTATTGGTAACATTAACCCATTAGCTTGAAAGATAAATGCTCAGTAGTAGGTACATTTAACTTTTCATTCATAAAACTAAAAACAAATTGAAAACACAACAAAATTAAATTAAATAGCACTTATTATAATATTTTTACATATTGTTATAATATATTTTATTGTGTTTTCAACCGGTTTTATAAGAGCTTAACCTTATGTGATGCGAAAAACAGCAAACTTATTTTTATAATAATATTATGTAAGGTCACAAAACTGTTTCGTTGCCATTAAAATACTTTACGTAAATAAAATTATCAGTCCATTTGCATCGCATTTTTAATAGGAACTTGTTATATACTTACTAGAATTCAAATGAAACTCAGATTGAAGAATTGACCTACTGATATTAATCATATTTTTTTTTTCTTATAAGTACCACTTAATCGGTATGACAGTTGTGACTAAACAATATTAGTCACAACTTATCGACACAAATGGAAAATTTTGGAAAATTAAAACTTGAGGTTTTACGCAAAGACTTTCATGCGGATCATATGAGTCCTAAAGTTTCCAATTTAACTCGCGCTTTGGCACTTTTTTACCATATTTTCAACCGTCACCGAAATACAGTGTATAAATAAGTGTTTGTGAAACGTATAAAATAGAATTTGCGTCATTGAACGTCAACAAGAGAAATCAATAGCAGTAAAATTTAACTGTGACTGGTCAAAGAACTCCGTATCCTCTATAAAGAACCGTAAAGAGTCATTTAATACCGTCAAAAGACATTAAAGTGATAATTCTAATAAGATTAAGTAAGAGTTGAACGTACGAAGGGCTTCCGACACCGCTCATTACTCGACGCAGCCGTGCCTGATAACATACACACTCACACACATACATACATACACACACTACACCTAGTTAAAAACACACACATACAATAAGGCATAAAATAAATATGTAGCTCAAAAATATCTCGAGATGTTTCTGCAACATGCTGTACATAGGGTGTCTACTGTCTATTGCTAAACCGATGCGACATGATCACCTCCTAAAGTGTAATATAACGTCTCCTGGTGTTGCAGATGTCCGTGTCGGAAGCCACAGTCACTTATATTCGGTAACTGATACTACAGTCCGTGTGCTGTGTGCGAGTTTTTGTCACTACTCGCTACAATTTGTATGACATCGAAACAGCGCCCCCAGTGGCAACCGATGGAAACAAATCCTATGCGATAATTTAACTCAAGAGTTTCTATGAGAGATCACCGTCGACTTATGTCCTGGCAAAGTGTCCTGTCAGAGGTAAAATACCGGTGAACGGTCTGTAGTTATCCCTCAATCTCATTAAAGAAATGAGCTGTTAGTTTTTTTTTGTCGTTGAAATTGTGATGTTGGGTTTGATTTGGGTAAAAAAAATATATAAATAAGTGATTGACGAACATTCCTATCCTCTCATTATCCGGCTACCGGACGACTCGCGCTTAAACCGAACAGGCTCGTGTACAGAGTGTGTACAGACAATTCAATGCGCCATATTGTACCCAACTTGAGATACGATAAATAATAATCAATTAATTATTTAGCTTACATACAAGTACTTTTTGTCATAGATCTTATAAGAAATTAGAATGTCCTAAATTTTTCATAGCTTTTTGTAGTAGGTTAATACGCAGACATGAAGACAGATACTGTTGTCATTTACATAGCAAACCCCGAATACATACTTCAAAATATTTTTTAACTTGTGTAGATTACCTATTAGCAATTTTCAAATACGACTCTTTTTTATAACATTCTATTATTCTAATTCGAATATCGCACTATTTTATTTCACAAAGTACAGTTCTGCATCAGCCTGTATTCAGCGGCGCGGGCGCAGCGCATGGCGGAGTCAAACGTTATCAGCACCTAATGGAAGCCGAAACACGTTCATCACCGCACCCCCGACACGCGGAGACTTGTGTGATAGTGGATATCACCATCATCACCTTCTCTCGTTCACGAGCTGAGTCCCTAGGTTCAGCAAACAGCAAGTCCGACGTCATATTATTTAAGCCATTAGGGCTCTTGAAATGTTAGTCGTTTCGCGAATAATTCATCATTCAATGCACACATTATATCTTTGATATGCAAGATTGTGTAGGTCCTAGATTTTGCCCGCAGCACCGCCCTCGTAAATACAGTATCCCACGGGAGTAATGTACTATTTCGGGATAGATATAAGTTAATCCAGAGCCTAATCTTCTACCGTACATTAATTTCATCAAAATCCGTTCAACAGTATTTGCGTAACGGAGTAACAAACATACATCCATCATTCCACACAAACTTTCGCTTTTATAATATGAGTAGGATTCGTATTTATTGGAGGCCAAATAGAAATAAATAAGTACATAAAACAAATAAATAAAAATAAAAACCGATACGAATATAATATATTCTGTGCATGAATAAGATTCTAAGAGTATTTCTATAAGATTACTCTTAGAAGCTAGGGGCAGACATTTTGTTATTTTGTTATTACTTAGGTATTTGCGTCCATACCTCAGCATATTATGTAGCTCTTCTATTATTGCAGATGTCTATGTAAATTGAACGCTTACCAAGCGCTCCGAGCAGACATGGGAGCGCTTGGCAAGCGCTCGGTAAGGTTACTTGCTATTGCTATTGTTATTCCAATAAATTTGAAAATGCCCATAAAATAATTGTAAAATTCCTCATTAACTCCAATGATGCATGTCATTGGAGTTCAAAAAAAATAAGGTTCCGAGCGGAAGGCGATAAGGAGCCGACAAAGGTATAGGAGGCTGTATAAATCACTAATTCTGTAATCGCCCTCAATTAAGACGTCCCGGTGTCGGCATTTTGGTGGTTTTGGATTTTTTGGCCCAAATGGACCTGGGAGGTTGGATTAGGCTGATGTAGTGTTAAAAGGCTGTACAGTTGAGTTTTTAGGGTTCCGTAGTAGCTACAAGGAACCGTTTATAGTTTCACTCTGTCCGTCCGACCGTCTATCTGTCCTCAAAATCAAAATCAAAATCAAAAATTCTTTATTTTCAAATAAATTTTTATATTTACTTTATAATATAATATAATCCTCCCTTGGTAACTTCGGTAATAATTAATATAAATAGACGAAATTTTGTATAGCTATAGGTATACCTTATTTTTGGCATCATAAAATAATAATAATGTTAAATAACCTAACCGAGAGCATGTCAGGACATGTCTAAGGAGGGTTCCGTAACTATAAACGCGTAATAGGTTTTTTTTTCAAATTACTTCAAAAGATACTGTCCGATTTTGTTCAAAATGATTTTCCTAAAAAGTAATTTAGCATGGTCTATCAGCGTGCAAAATTGCAAGTTTCTAAGTCTCATAGTTTAGAAATGCAAGAGGGGACCAACTTAAAAATTACTTTGGTGGCCGATTACTCAAAAATGGTTAACTTTATAAAAAAGTTCAGTATGAAACTTTGCCTTTGTTTTAAATGGCCTATTTAACGATATCCCACACGATGATGTAGAATGAAAAAATATTTTTCATCCCCACTTCACGTGTATAGCCACCCCTAAAATAAAAAAATATTATTATTTTATGATGACAAATCTGAGATCTACATACTATCTATGACTATACCATATTTCATCCATTTATGTTCATAATTACAGACGGACGGACGGACAGAGCGAAACTATAAAGGTTCCTTGAGTATAACGGGACCCTTAAAAAGACGTAAAGTGGGGATGATTTTTTTTATTCTACCCCATCGTGTGGTATGTCGTTGAATAGGTATTCTTAAATAAAGGCGAGGTTTCATACATTACTTTTTTATAATGACATCGTACAATAACTTTTGAAGTAATTTGTAAAATACCTACTGCGCGTTCATAGTTGCGGAACCCTCCAAAGACTCTTGGTTAGGTTATAAACTCGTAGCATCTGATTTATTGTGCTTATTATACGCTCCGAATACACACCTACAAATTATATTTTATGTGAACATAGAGGGTCTTTCTAACGCCTGAAACTTTCCCTGTTTCTGTGAAATTTAGCCTCTCTGGCGTTATTGTAATAATGCTAACAAAAAACAATGAAAATCACTCCTACGTACCTATATAAGTATATACCTATGTTGAGGTATTTTTAAGAGATATATTTATTTCTTATCGTATCGTCGTATCCCGATCAAATTTTCCGTTCTGCCTGCCACGAGGTACTGATGACACATGAACCAATGCCAATAATGCGAGGGAGTGCCTTGCTAGTACAAATATCGAAACTTAAACAATCAAATTTTCCATTCAACAGAACGGAAATCAAAAATAAAAAAAAAACTACCATACTTGATAGTACGAATATCGAAACTTAAACAGATTTTCCGTTCCACATAACATTGGACTGCCACGAGCTGATGATGATAAGCCAATAGCAGTAAGTAGCGAGCGGCACCTTTGTCCGGAATATATTGGGCTACCGGACTTGATAGCCCTTGTCCCGATAACACGCGGGATATTTATGTCCCGAGATTTATAATATTAATGGACGTCTTAATCCATTTTAAAGTATTTAGGAATCCGTCGTTTTTTAAGGAAGTAAGAGTTTTTAAATTATTTAAAAAAATATAGTCTCTTTTCTTATAAGATTTCTCAAAAATACTTATTTACAAGTCTGTAAGACACATTAAGGCATCTATTCTATAAAATATCTCAGCGAACTATTTAACTACTTTTTCTTGCTGTACCTTATATGGCGTAGGCGTGTGTATGTATTACCTTATATTGTATATGTATATTATTTTATACTTTAAATGAGACAATCTTGTATATATATATATTCGTAAACTCGGCAACGGCTGCAAGTATTTACATGAAATTTGGTATGCAGGGAGTTTCGTGGGGAAAATCGGTCTAGCTAGGTTTTAACTGTCCATTTTTAAGTTATTTATGTTTTTTCTTTTGTCGTGCAACAATATATCGATAATTTCGACTCTGTAATGTCTGTTCGATTGGCAGCTTGGTTAATTTTTGCGTTGTTCGGAAATTCGGAATATGGTGGGTCCGAACCGCGGTAAAATGTGTTTGTGATTCTTTTTTTTTTATCTACAAGAGCTCCAAGCAAAGCTCGGTTACCCAGGTTCTTATTTCTAAACTAAAGAAACTCTCCCGTGGATTTCCATCATCAATCTATACATCCTACTAATATTATAAATGTGAAAGTTTGTAAGGATGGATGGATATTTGTTACTTTTTCACGAAAATACTACTGAACGGATTTTGATGAAATTTGGTATGGTAGTAGTATGGGCTCTGGATTAAAACATAGGCTAATTTTTATCCCGGAAGAGTACAGTATTCCCGCGGGATACCCGATTGTATATTTACGCGGGCGGAGCCGCGGGCAACAGCTAGTTATATTTTAAAGAGGAAATATTTGTTTGTTTGCATTGAATAGGATTCGAAACTAATGGATTGATTGTAATGAAATTTGGCACAGATATAGTTAAGACCACTAGGAAGGACATAGGCTACTTTTTATTGCGGAAAAATGTACGGTTCCTCGGGATATTGTTTTTGCGCGCACGAAGACGCGTTCAGCATCTAGTCTAAGTATGAAATGGTGATGGTAATCTACTTAAGAGTTTATTTAGTTAAGAGACACAGAAACAATTAAAGCTTTTTGATTAGCTGGCTGTGAAAATTCTGCGCTCAAATAACATCTATATATATGAGGATAAACCTTTACTTTGATAACTAAAGCCTCTACCTACCGCTACTTTTTTTTCCATTGTTATTCTATAATTTCATTGTGAATTATTTTTCCTTCGGTGTATTTGTAAAATGGTTGCCTGGAAAGAAACTGCATCAGCAGTAAGGCTGCCAATTTGGACTTTTGATTTTTAATTATTTTCAGTATGTACCTACTTCTTTTTTAGTGTAAGTTCAAATAAATAATTTCTATTTACTTTAAAGCCTGGAATCATGCAGGTGTAGTGAAGGTGTAGTGAGGTGAAACATTATCGACAATCGACGCTCTCCGCTAATTATTTCGTCCGAGCTTATCGAGCTCGTGACCGCTCTCACACGATCCCACCACTAGATAGTCGATACTTTGTACACGAATTAGGGTCAGCTCACACCGAGACGCGACGCGGCGATGCATTTTTAAGATAGTGATTCAAAATTGAACTTTATTCACCGCACAAGAAGATATATTCACCACACAAGAAGATATAGCTGCAGCTCGAAATTCGAACTCTTGCAATGACAAGTGTATCTTCCTATGCAGTGAATAAAGTTCAACATTGAAAGGCTATCTTAAAATGAAAAGTGACGTCTCGGTGTGAACGGACGCTAATCCTCATTTCGGCGAAAGGAATAATCTAGCTGCTTAAATCTTTAATAGGCACTAAGAAGTATTAAGACCATAATTCAGTAACAGTATAGCTGTTCTTGAGTTATGGGACCAGGCCAGGAATACAGAAGACCTCGCCATATTGTGGAGAGTTCACGAAAGTAAATAATCTTCTTTTTTTAAATGAAATGAACCATGAAACGAGCAGACGGATCGCCTGATGGTAAGCGATTACCGCCGCCCATGGTGTCCGTGATCAACACCAGAGGGGAAACACTAATTGTAATTTCCTCTGTTTCCCTTCGTTCCTTCACTCACTCGGCGAAACACAACGCAAGCGTTATTTTACGCCGATTTTCTGTGAGGCCGTGGTCTTTATCCGGCCGAGCTGAATAAATACCACGATTTAACCAATCACATCTCTTTTCCTAGTGTCGTGTAACTTAAATATAATAATATGTATATTCAATTTTGAAGGTATATAACCAAATATGGGACCATTCGTTATTTTGTCACATAATTATAGAAATAAAAAGTCACTTAAATAACATTAGTAGTATATATTACAAGGACTGATAAAATGTTACACTTAAGGAAAATACATCTTGGTCTCCAGTTGTGAAGTAGCATTATGAAGAGAAAACCGGCCAAGTGCTTGTCGAACTCGCACACGAAGGGTTCCTTACAAAACGGCTTATAAATCACGCTTAATAGAGGGTTACGGGAGCCCTAATTAAATATTTATTCTGTTGTTAAAGCAGCAACAGAAATACATGTTCTGTGGACATTTCAACTGTCTCGCTGTCACGGTTCATGAATCATGGTTCATGGTCGGCCTGGTGACAGACAGACATATGGACAGACGGACAGCGACAGAGAGTCATAGTAATAGGGTCCCGTTTTCACCCTTTGGGTAAGGAACCCAAAAAAGCGTCACTTTTTGTCAGCTTTTTGCGGAATGTCGCTATGTGTTAATTGTCCATAAACGGTAAAATTATAACCGTCTGCGACTGATAAAATGTACAAAAGACAAACAATATTTAACCTCGCAAGGTCAGTTGGACTCCGAGAAACAAGAGAAATGCATTTGAGACGGTAGCCGTGTACCGATAGTGGGTTCGGCCCCTTATCTAGCCGCGGCCTACACAGATAGAGGCGATAAGCAGGTGTCCGTGGGAGGCGAGGACATACGGCCTCCATTAAAACCCTAGCCGCTAGCTAACTAGAGGCGTCAAAAACCTCCTGTATCAAATAAATGTCTATTGAAAAAAATGTAAACATATCTATGATCATAACTAGCTCATAGACAAAGCTGAAGTACTAGGAGCGCAGGAGTTGCGCGGAGTTGAGACGACGATTGGAAAGAACCCGGCGATCTTAATGAGAGTGGACAAACTGGACTCGGCCACGCGGAATTATGTGGACCTGTTTGTTCTTATTGATTAGTCAATATTGTTATATATTTCACTTATTTATTTGTCAGTTTAACAAATGAATTTAAAACGAATTCATCTAATTTTTGTAAAATTCGCCTTTACAAATTATCTACAATTATCTTGAACATTTACCATTGTATTACGTGAACTATTAAATAAAAATTGGATTTTATTAATGCAGCTGCGGATAAAGTCTTATCCATAGCTGCACATCCGTCGCAATTGCCCTAAAAGGTAGTGGTTTCATTACTCGACCGGTCGCTACCTACCTCCGCGTCGCTATGCTCGCCTGGTAGCCGCCGAATGGACTTCGAGTGTTGTTTTTATGCGCCTTTATTTAGTTTGCTATTGAGATCATTCTTACCCGTTCAACTACAGCTACGCTATTTTAAGCTTTAAGTTACTGTAATAAGGGTGTTGTAACACCGATGGATATTTGTTGGAATGTGGCAGACGGTGAATAGGTGCGGACATTTCATTCACGTCTCGTGGTATCGGTATTTGGAATATGACTTAACTGAACGTGTTTGTATGTGGGCATTATCCTTATAGACTGGCGCGACTTGTAGGTATTTTGATTGCAACACGCTTCCTTGATTTTATCATTAGCGATCTAAAGCTTTTACAGTTTAACAGGTTCAAATCTTGTTTCCATCTCGATCTAGTTTGAGTCTAATAGGAATCAGTTAGGTTTAATTTAATATATTTACTAGGTAATGTAGCAACAATTATTGTTTATATTGAATTTACGTTCGAAGACTACTTATTTAGTTTTGTTAAATGGTTTGACCCCCAGAGACCTCGAAACTAGAGACTATGTCGTAGGATAATTATTGGAAAATTAGGATCTTTGCAAAAATCCTAGGATTATTTGGTTCTGAGATAAAATTACGCCATCATCTTTACAATTTTCAGGATATTCGCAAAAAACCTGACTGTAGGTTTTTTTATATCAGAATCAAATAATCCGGCTCTTTCAATAATCTAACGACAAATGTATCTTTATTAAAATTTACCAATAATCCTACGCATATACAAGTTATGCAGAGAAAGAAAAAAATATGCTTACCACTATTGTCTTACAAAAGTACATTAATATTACATCCTCGTACCAGCGGCGAAATATCTAAAGATTACATTCTTATTGGCTTTCCAATCAGATTACCTCATGAAGACCTCAAGCCAAATTTAGCGTATTTTTTTTCGAAAGGGTCTACGCTAACAGTCGGGTAAGACCGCTGTAGCTACGTCGGACTTCTTAGGGACTATTTTTTTTTTTTTTTTTTTTTCGAACGGGTCTATGCTAAGGGTCGGGTTAAGACCGCTGTAGCTAAGTCGGACTATAACTAGCCTGGTGGCTAGTTTGTTTGGTGGTAGACGATGGGAGGGTTTGACCCTCCCTAACATCACCCGGGTGATGTTCAAACCGGATATTGGGGACAGCTACGGATTAGAAGCTATTATTTTGACAGGGGACTTAGGGACTAGAATACATTAATATCATATGCAAGTCAGGGTGGACAAGCGATAGTGCGATGTAGACCGACTCAAGCGACATCTATGCGCTGCACGTTGCAACTTTGACACGAATATTGGAATCACAGATCTCTTTAAAACCCGATATATTCGGAGTTAAGGTGAGAGATCATAGGAACCTTATCTCGTTAGAAATAAAGTTGAAATTCAAACTTTATTTTTTAATTATTTTTTTATTTATTTATTTAGAACGCATAGGTACTGTCTTTTCTTAAATATAACATATACAAACATTTTCATACTAAGATACATAGCATACTTGAGCGTGGATCCCAGGTTGGTGTGTGGTGTATAGTGTATGTTGCGGTGTGTATTGTGTGGTGTGTAGTATGTATGTCTGTTTAGAACCCTAGCCCTACGACAAGTCTTGGGTTCAGAAACTAGTTCACTTGTTTTTAATAATAGTTTTGTCGAGCGATCATAGGAACCTTATCTCGTTAGAAATAAAGTTGAAATTCAAAGTTTTTTTTTAGCTGGCAGGCCAACTAAAGAACAATATTATTAATATTAGTTGTCCGATGACAGTTCGAAGTAATTAAGGGCTATTTTTCTGTGACATTAACCCGCAATTTTGTAGCTTTCACCAATGATGAGCCGCTATTATATAATAATATCACGTGCATCATGAGGCGAATGAATTTTGTAAAATCAACCTCAGTCGCGCGTCCTTGGATGTAAAATCATGTTAGTGTGTAAATACCTATGTATGTACTTATATGTGAATATTGAATGCGAGACTACTTGTGTTGTGTTTATTGTTAGTGATAAATCGTTTGAAAAAACGACTTTTACGGTAAGCGTGAAGTTGAATACGTACCTACTATCAATTGTCATTTGTAGTTATCATAATAATAGACGATCATAATATTATATATTATTATTTAATAGGCGGTAGTACCGAGGAAATATTTTAATATTATGATTATCTTACAATAGTTTATTAATACACAGAAAAACGTTTCATTAATGATTTGCATTGACAAATGTGATAATAGTTAAATTAACAAATCTTGGACTTCCGGAAGATTAACAAATATTTAACAACATTTATCAATATTGAAAATATGAATTTTGACGGGCCATGGATGTGATTACCTTAACATGCTAAGTTATTATAAATCACAATCTGGAGGCGTCTGTCTGTCTGTAATTATATTATATTATCATAATGATGAAGTGTAACAGTACACAAACATACAGTATACTGACAAGTAATTTGTATATACATATTTATGCTGTGATTTTCGGTCCGCCATTGTTCATTTTATTAAGAAATTATTCAAATTTAAACGATCTATTAATACGATATTGATATTTTTATAATTTATTGTATGATAATGTATGTTTGTATTATATGATGAATGGGTTATGAGATATAATTATATATTTCCTCTGGGTTTATTGGGCTTGTCGTGCGTAGTATATATTTAATGATTTTAGGGGTTTTTAGGGATTAATAAGACTACAATGTCCATATGTCTGTCTGTCTGTCAGTTGAATTTTTTAAAGGTGATGCATTTCTGTTGCCGCTTTGTCGACAAGTACTAAAAACAGGACAAAATAAATATTTAATTGGGTTTACAACAAACTTGACTTTTTTCCGAACCCATCATGCGCGAGTCCGACTCACTGTTGGCCGGGTTTTTGAGATGTCAAATTAAATTTGGTCAAGTTAGATTGTAGTTACGTTGTTTTGTTTATTTATTTGACAATACCTTTACTTGCCTACTCTTACTTTTCTATACTTATAAATAGGGAAAGATTTGTTTGTCTGTATGTTTGTTTGCATTGTATAGTCTCCGAAACTACTGGGCCAACTTTGATAAAATTTGGTACGGCAATACATGGTGTTTTTTCGTACAGTGTCCAAACTTTCAGAAGTGAATATACTCTTGAATATAAGCAACTTTCACTATGGGATAAACTTTCCTACTTGAAAAAAAAACAGCTGTTTCCTACAAAGGGGCTTCGACATAGATAGCATTTTGTAGGAAACAACTGATTTTTTAAACATGTATAGAGTAGGGTCTGTAGATCACTGCAAAGGACAAAGGCAACTTCTTATATGAAAATGTACGGTTCCCGCGAGATTTACTTTTGCTCGTACGAAGCCGCGGGAAATATCTAGTTCATCATAAATAATACCTTTCTGCGCACCTTCCTCCACATAAGCTTTAACTGTTTCAAATATCATACTCCATTCACTCAAAGCTCGGAAAACTGTACTGAAATTTTTGCTTCACATATTAATATAATGACTCTCAATAAATACAAACCTCTTATAATTAGATAACCTTGTCGCTACTAAATAGGAAAATTCCTAATACTGTGCCAACGTGCGCCGGTAAATCAGCGGCTAGTCACGAGCGCTAGTGGCTACACCTAATAAAATTATATCAATAACTCCATTCCGTTGTGTTTGCATAAGGCAAACATACACTTGCTATGGAAAATGGGCAGAGAGTGTGTGATGGTAAGTGATAGTACATTCATAATACTAGAGTCACAACTGCATCAGTATAAGCCGTTAGATTGTAGGTGGCGCCTACAACATGTATACATGTTACGTTGTGTTGCTGTCTATAAGCATTAAGTGACGTGGCACGTCATGATTATTCACAGACAATACACAACGTAAAATGCTAACATATTGTACGTGCCAACTCTTGTGTAACGGCCTATTTCTAAAGTGTATAAAAAATAGATTTGGATGGTTTTAATAAACAGCCAAGGATCCTATGAGATTTTTTCTAATTAGGAAAATCTAAAAAGAATTCAGCTAACTGCAATACAAATGATATCCTATTCATTCAAAGTAAAATTATTTAGCAAAAATTAAACTTTGTTGTAATATATTTATTACTTGTTTGATACATGTGCTTGCCCTTATATTATTCTGTATTTACTATTTAGCTATGATACAGCTGATTGTTTAATCTTTAAAGCAATAAGGTATTATTCAACTGTTGCTATTAATCTATATAAAATAGGACCCGCTTTAAATTTTATGATCTATTAATAATAATAATCACTATCAATATTTATCCACTTGCACAAAAGTTTAATAATATAATATAATATCTATGGATGCTTCACACCACGTCAATCTGGATCTGTGCTAAGTATCCGAAGAACTTGTGTTACAGGTACCAGAAAACGGGAAGTATATTGAATACTTTTTATACTATACATATATTTAAGATATTTATTATAGTATACACATATTTAATACACATCCATGACCCAGGGACACAGAAAAACTTTTTGTTCCTTCGGCGGGATTCGAACCCGCGACTCCCGACTTGCGCACCAACGCGCTGAACCACTGAGCCATAAAGTAAAAGTAGTAATAACGAAAAATCCCTCACAATATCTAGTAAAGTTGGTGGTTAGATTACGAAGTGAAAGGTATAGAATAATTATTATTGTTGAGAAGACTAAACTTGACAGGACAAAATGTAGGAACTTCTCAATATAATGTCCGCTACAGACTGCAACGATAAAACTGCACAGTTCGGTCACGGTAGACATATTTAGTATGTGTGCGTGCGCCGATTCTGGCGGTCTAGTTTAATGATGTAGTACTGTATATGTCTACTGTGGCCGAATTGTGCAGTTTCATAGTTGTGTTGTATAGCGGGGATTAGTATGTGTGCGTGCGCTGATTCTAGCGGTCTAGTTTGAAGATGTAGTACTGTATATGTCTACTGTGGCCGAACTGTGCAGTTTCATAGTCGTGTTGTGTAGCGGGCATTAGTATGTATGCGTGTGCCGATTCTGGCGGTCTAGTTTGAAGATGTAGTACTGTTTATGTCTACTGTGGCCGAATTGTGCAGTTTCATAGTTGTGTTGTATAGCGGGCATTAGTATGTGTGCGTGCGCCGATTCTGGCGGTCTAGTTTGAAGATGTAGTACTGTATGTGTCTACTGTGGCCGAACTGTGCAGTTTCATAGTTGTGTTGTGTAGCGGGCATTAGTATGTGTGCGTGCGCTGATTCTAGCGGTGTAGTTTGAAGATGTAGTACTGTATATGTCTTCTGTGGCCGAATTGTGCAGTTTCATAGTTGTGTTGTGTAGCGGGCATTAGTATGTGTGCGTGCGCCGATTCTGGCGGTCTAGTTTGAAGATGTAGTACTGTATGTGTCTCCTGTGGCCGAACTGTGCAGTTTCATAGTTGTGTTGTGTAGCGGGAATTAGTATATGTGCGTGCGCCGATTCTGGCCGTCTAGTTTGAAGATGTAGTACTGTATATGTCTACTGTGGCCGAAATGTGCAGTTTTATTGTTGTGGTGTGTAGCGGCCAGCGAGCATTATTCTTTTGTAGAGAACTTATCTAGATTCAAAAATATAATACCTATCAAAAACCAAACTTATAACAATATTTTTTTTAAATAACACATTTTAAATAACACGACAGCTTTATCTGCCCTTTGAATAATAAATAAAGTGTTGACTTCCGTTTGACAAATATCGTCCATAAAATCGCGCATTTGCATTCGAATGCAACATTATTATAAAGATGATTCGTTTTATCTTAGCATTTTGTATCGATACATCGGATACAAAATAACACAAAAATCGAATCAAACCCAGTAGCTGCGAGCTGTCTCTTCAACCGAGTGTACTTAACCGGCCAGAAAAAAAAACATACGAAAGATTTATTGTGTATCGATCATGAAAGGAAATCGAATGGACCTTCTTGTTTGCTCGCACACGTGTTTACTATCTCTTTCTTATATGATTTAAAGACGATATGAAATGTAGACACAAAATTTTATCTTTCGATTATTTTTTTATGAACCACGCAACTATAAAGTCCGAATGAATAGTATAGAGCTGTCAAATAGCTTTTATACTTTTGCATTCAAAGTTTATTATCAGTTTCCAAATTACTAAGACTGTTTGCGTAAGCAACATCAAATTTGCTGTTGACGAACCTCATCGGGCACTTTTGAAGATGGCGATTCAAAATTGAAGTTTATTTAATACGAGCTTATTCCCGCGGCTTCGCGGTGTAAATATAGTATCTCACGGGAATAATGTACTTCTTCCGAATAAAAAGTAGCCTGTGATTTAATACAGAGCCTAAATCTACTACCCTACCAAATTTCATCGAAATCCGTTCAGTAGTTTTTGCGTGAAGGAGTAACAAACATCCATCCATCCTCACAACCTTTACATTTATCATAGTAGTGGGACAAAAGGATACATGAGCGGCGCCGGTCTTGCAATGAAACTTGTCACTTTTTGTATTGCTAATAATTAAGTTCAATTTAAGTCGCGTCTCGGTGTGGACTGGCCCTAAAGGATTAAATTAAGACGCTCTCAAATAACATGTTTCCCATGTCACGTTGCAAAGCCGAGACAGCGACAACCTGTGATTTACCTACGGCCAAATACTGAAACGCTCAACAAAATTAAGAGCTATTCACAGGCTGTCGCTATCTCTGCTAGCCGAGATGACAAAGACAGCATGTGACTTGAGCGTCACTTAATTTAACTATCGTTTCAGTATTCGGCCGTTAGAGATCTCCTTATTTCAATATTGAGTTATTCGGCCCAGTTAGGTTACGGCCAAAACTACCTTGAGTGTGTCTGTGGGTTTTGAAGGGTCCCTAGACGTTAGTGGGTGACTGCAAGGTTGTTCAGTTGTTCACGCCTTCAACGACGATGTTGTCCCCACTATTATTATTATCAGAAATTCTGGCGCGATCTTTGCTAAGAAACATTTTCAATGGAGTAAACTTGTACACCTTTACATAGTAAAAAAAGTAGTAGGTGCGAGTTGGACTCGCGCACGAAGGGGGTTCCGGTAAAAAATCAAATCAAATCAAATTATTTATCTGCAGAACAAGTACATATAAATGGATGTTACAGTTTTCAATTTTAAAATCACGTTTTTTGTATGTGAGCCCCTCTTAAATATTGATTTAGTTCCTATTTTAGTATTTGTTGCCATAGCGGCAACAAAAATACACCTTCTGTGAAAATGTCAACTGTTTGCTATCACGGTTAAGGAGATACAGCCTGGCAACAAACAGACAGACAGAAGGAAAGCGAAGTCTCAGTAGGTCCCATAGGTCTCATCTCAGTCTCATAGGATCCAGTTTTTACTGAACTTCCACAGTTATTTACTTTTCCCTTACTCCGCAATTATTTCAAGACCAAAATTAGTTAAATCGGTCCAGCCGTTCTCGAGATTTAACGAGACATTGGAATTGCAATCCATTTTATATATTATAAGATTTTTCAGGTGGTCTGAACAACTAGATGTTCTTGATTTATAATCATCTTAAGAAGTGTTTTATCTAGAAATCCTCACATCGATGGCCCACCAGCTTATGATCAATGAACGAGTGCGAGTCAGCTCTGACGTGATGATGGACCGTGCGTGAGGTGAGTGGGCTAAACACCATGTATCATTACCGACTATTACTATCATTGCTTGTTTATACAGTTCAGACTAGATATTGGCTACGTTAATAGACCTAGGCTTGTTGGTACAGTCGCATTGATAGACCTAGGCTTGTTGATACAGTGACATGTAAAAGAAAAGTTACGCGAAAATTTCAAGGACATGTGCACTCGACAAAACTAATATTATGTAATAACTAGCTTTGAAATACAGTGTCCCGCAGGAAAATTGTACATTGTCGGGATAAAATGTATCCTTTCTTTTAATCCAGGACATAAACTACTACCATACCAAATTTCATCAAAATTAGTTCAGTACTTTTTGCGAAAACCAGTCACAAACATGCATCCATCCATCCCCACAAATTTTCACATTTACAAGTATAATAGTAGTAGACTTATTTAATAGTTCGTTACTTCTTTAAGGTGCGCTTACACAGGCAACAAAAATTGATCAATTATGAGCAGTTATGGTCGATTGCGATGTGACAAAATATCAAGCAATTTACGGCAACGGCAACAAGCATCAATTTGGGAAAACTACAATATTGAGAGATAAGAAGTAATGCAAAGAAACTAGACAATACTCAATCCACTTGAAAAAAAATCGGCAATTCGTATCAGCGACATTGAGCAATATGGAATATATGGAGCAACTAGAAGCAATATTAACGTGATAATTGCGGAATATTTTTGAAACTGTTCCTTTTATTGCTCCAGATTGATCAATCCGTGTTGCCGGGTAATTATTGGCCAAAAAATTGCCGGTATAAACGCACTATTACGTATTAGTAGCAAGTTGTATCAATCATATTTCTTTGAAAAATTTGACATGCATCTATGTAGCCCGTGATTGTGGAAGCTTGTAGAAGGTCATGAACAATTTAAAAAAAGTTCAATAGAAACAAACACTTTAGTAAGGGAACATCCAAAAGAAGAGGAAGATATTATATTTGACAGTCGGCTAGTTAAGCCTTTAGACCTCAGTTAAGCCGCTAGTGGTAACTGGGAAGGTACGACGTCATAAGCTGATCAGCGCGTTAATACGACAGCTATAAAATTTTAATGTTATGTAAGAACTAAGACATAATTAACTATGTTTAGGGCCTGTTTCACAATCCACTGATAAGTGTCAGGTAGCTTATTTATATGTTTTGTCTCTGTCGCTCAATATAAATTAAGCAGCGACAAAACTTCCGAATAAGCTATCCGACTATATTATTGTTTATGTAGTATGATAGTATTGTTTAACATTCTGTGCAAAAAATGAACTATAGATTTTAGGCATAATCTCCCATAGCAGTGAATATCAAAGCTATGAAAAAACTTTCCTTGGAAGTTACAGAGAATCTCAACTCTTTTTTGTTCGTTATTCAAACATTGATGTCTGATATGAATTTATCACGGTCTCATATTTTATGGCTTTGATTTTAATGTCTATTACATAAAATAATCTAAACATAATTAATAATAAAACAATTATTCTATAATTTATGGTTTTTACTGATTTACTAAATTTAAACTAATCTGATTCAAAATATTGTATTTAGCCAAAAGTTTCATTTTAGCCTAAAGCACACGTAAAAAGCTATGTAAAATACATCGGTAATTTAATGGTCATTATTTGTACATTATGTATATCATTTTTATACCACGAGAACAAGATGTTTGTCGCTGGATAAGCTCATAGGATACTGTCAATAGACAAATCTTATCTCCTATTATTTTAATTAGCTACGAACTAGTTATGAAGCCTGGTGTTGTGCCAACGGAGGACATTCCACGGCTGTTGAAACCGCGGACCAGATTGTTTACGTTTCAGATGGAGATAGCAAAATGTGTTTGTGAGGCGGACAGTTGGAAGTGTGTGGATAAGACTTATGATAGGTATATGTTTAGTATAAAAGAGAACCGCAATTAGATATACGAAAACAAGCGAAGATTGCGTTGAGTAAGTTTTAGCAATCAAATAATTACGTAGGCTTAAAATAGTTTTTTTTTTTTTAATTTTTATTTCCACTCTTGGCAACGGAAATCTGACGCAAATGTAGTTACAGGCCATAACAAAAATATTAAGGGACAGAATTAAGAAAAAACAAAATAATCTTTCGATTGAACTAATACATCATCACAACACATCCTCACAGTAGTTTTAACAGTGATGACAAACACTGTTAAAACTCCTGTAAGGATGTGTTGAATGAATGTGCGAGTGTCAGCAGGTTTGTGTCTGGGAGGCGTTGTATGTTCGTGACGACGAGCAGTCCCTGCGTGAGTTTTCGGGATGATAAAATACCAGTAAATTCATAATTTATTTTTATTTATTTGAACTGTAAGACTGAATTAAATGTTGAGTTAAATATGATAAGTGAAAATGAAACTCTTACACTACCGCAGCCAACTGTTCTAAAGATTAAATAAAAAATTAGTCGTAAGTTAATTAGTTACGAGTCTCTTATTATAAGGCTCCAATATTTTAATATAATTTGGAACTTAAATATGTTATTCAAATAAGAATTCGAATGGAGAAAAGTAAATAACAATATTATACTTGTTGTCGTTTAAGACTACGGATAGTCCAAAATAAATAAAATTAATTTCACTTCTGGCCTGCCGGGATCTTTCATTCCTGGTTTTAATTTTAATATTTATTTTCACTATCGTCGTATCCTCCCTACGCTAGCGAGCTAGTTTCATTAAGTTGCTATACTGGTAGCTAGCATCACCGGTCGACCTTCCCGGCGACAGGTCAGCTCACTTGCGACACTCCAGACTCCCACTAATCGCTAGTCGCCACATCTTATATCTAGCTCTATCTCTACTTAGTTTCCAATAACATCATCATCAGTAACTCCTTGCCTCCCCACTTGAGTAAGACACTAATAACATCATCAACAGTAGCTCCTTGCCTCTCTTAAGTTACTGTACCGGTAGCATCGCCGGTCGACCTTCCCGGCGACAGGTCAGCTATCTTGATACTACAGACTCCCCCTTATCGCTAGTCACTACATCTAATAGCCAGCTAGAGCTAGAGAGAGTTGAGTGGAGATAGGTCTTTACTCGATTTGTAATAACAAAACTCTAGGGATTATGTCTCTAGAGACATAATCCCTAGCTAGCTCAGTACCTATCTTAGCTTGATATATAAGAACATATCCATCAGCTCTATCCAGCTCCCTACTACTACTTGATTTCTTATAAGACTTCAGCTTCATCACAACAAACATTACTCACCTCATTACTCTGGATGGCACATATAAGCAATGCATATAAGTATGCATATATGTATAAGCAACGCTGCTAATTATTCCTCTTCTGTTATTTTAACCCTGTTCTCCTATTCCTATAAAAATCTCTCCTAAATTCATTGTCTTTCGGATGCTAGCATCTATTAAATTAACACAATGCTCTTTCTTCCTCTTCATGTCTAATAAGTATTCCAATTATTTACTTGCATAAGATAAATGCACGTCTGGTAATTCGCAACTGAACAAATTGATAAAGTCCACATTACCGTAATTTAAGTGAAAATACCCATCTTAGATTAAGCCCATCTAGTACTAAAAAAGCGAAAATTGTATATTTTGAATCTATGTGTTAATCCAATAAAACCTATACCAGGCTTATATTAAACTACCAGAAAGAGGTAACGTAAAAAGATAGTAAAATATCTTACCTTTTAAAAAAAATTCTAAGCCTAATTGCCTTTTTTGTTTAAAAACAAGTTTTTATAGTCTTGATGTTGCCCGCGTCTTAGTGCGCGTAAAATGAAATCCCGCAACAAAAAGTAGCTTATGTCCTTCTCCGAGACTTATACTATAACTGTGCTAAATTTCATAAAGTTCGCAGTAGTTTCAGAGCCTATTTATTTCAAGCAAATAAATCTTATCTGTTTATAGATTAGCGTTAAGGAGTCTGTGAATCATGCGTACAGCGTATGCGTCATTGGTCAATGTTGACATCTGTACGCGTGATTCACTGACTTCTTAACGCTCATTATATTGTAGTCTCTTATAGAATGTAACCTTTTCGTTCTAGCTATAACCATCTCAGGACTCAATATCAATAAACCTAAAGTCGAATCCACAAGATATAACAATTTATTACGGGAGCGAATAAATTATTAATGTGAGAACTGATAACGGCTATCGCACACCCCGTACTGCCGCCATAACACAATTCATTGCTAGTCCTCCTTACCAAATATCTGATGTACCGTCAGCATATTACTACCCTTTAGTATAAATTAAAAATGCTACACAACTATTGATAACGTCGTTTTTTTAGTGCCAATTTCACCACGCGAGCTAATGTTAATCGTTGATTAAATATCATGTTATCTCTCTCGTTTATCGTATCTATTAAATCTATCATTTTTATTAGGGTTCCGTGCCCAAAGGGTAAAATAGAGTAAAATAGGGGGTAAAATAGGGGGGAGTAATAAATAAAATAGGGGGGTCCCTATTACTAGGACTCCTCTGTCCGTCCGTCTGTCTGTCTGTCCGTCTGTCGCCAGGTATCTCATGAACCGTGATAGTTGAAATTTTCACAGGTGATGTATTTCTGTTACCGCTATTAACAAGATATACTAAAAAACAGACTAAAATAAATATTTTTGGTCCATTTTATAGACAATGGTACATTTCGTACGCGACTCGGACTCGTACTTGAACGGTTTTTTATTAATAAAATTAGCTACTGTATTTTGTTGCAGACCGTACCGCAGCTGGGTCAGATGTATTTAAAGTAGCGAGGCCGTCCAGGGCCTCAAATATTAAATGACAAAACTACCGTCGTCCCAGCTTTCTCTTTGTTTTTAACTATTTCAATCAGAAAATGTATAAATTCGATAAAATATATCGTTAGGTTAGAAAATACTTGGGATACTCGTATGGATATACGTTTAATTTTTATTTCTGGTAGAACTACTGCTCAAGGCAATTCATTATACAATAATTATGTAACATATCTTAGATAAAATGTGTTTTCAAATAATAATTTAAAATAAGTAATTCAAAAATATGTAAATATCTAGAAAGTAAAAACTTTATTGCTTATTAAACATATCTTTCAGAAATAATGAAATTCTTAACAATATGGTCGTAAACGAAAATATTTTAAGTAAAACCGTTAATAGTAAAATTTTGACACAGAAATTAATAAACTTTCTTATAATTTTAAGCTTCAGTTAAAACTGCTCAGATGAAACAACACAAAACTTGGATTACTTATATGCGGACTGTACTTAAAAAATTACTTTAAATAATGAAATTTAAATACAACGAAATTTGAATATTTTAACAATTTTAAAAATTATCGTATTATTCGAATATTATAATTACTATTCTAACAATATACGCGTGGACTAGGTACATAAAAATCTAACGACATAATAAAATGATGTGTTTTTTATTCAAATATATGTATTATACACTTTTTTTTTCCTTTCGACTTAACCGTAAACCGAAAACCCTGTATTATGTAGAGTGTAGAGCGTCGCGTTGCGCAGCGCGGTGCATCTCAAAATTCGAATTAGAACTCTTGCCAAGAATCTTGAATGAATGAATGAAAAACTCTTTATTGCACCAGAAACAAATAGGACACACAGAACATAGAAAAACTAAACTTATAAAAGCACAAAAGGCGGTCTTATCGCTACAAGCGATTTCTGCCAGACAACCTTTATAATCATGACACATGTTTACATGTAATATACTGGTAGGTGGCTTTATAGACAGGTAAAGAGAAAATTATTTTAATACATATTGTAATTTTAAGATTTCATAATAATTTTTATACGATACGAGTATATACTATTTAGCTACACTACTTTATAATATTTGTTAATACATACACAAATAATTACATATCGTACTATAGAATAAATAAATAAATACTATTATTAAAAGTAGTAAATTATTAAATGCATACAAATTATGGACTTATAGTAAGATCACCATATTAATTGTGACAAAAAATGTTCCTTAACTCCATTTTTAAATACGTGCAAAGATTGAACGCGTCTTAATGAAATTGGTAATCTGTTCCACAGACTGACTGCACGAGCTGTGAATGAAGAGTCAAAAAATTTTGTATCCCTTTTAATGATATATTAGAATTTCGAAAAGATTTTACACTATCGTCCAAAAATTTAAGCCTTTCTTTTAAGTAAGGTGGTGACTTGGGGTCATATAGTATACCATACAGGTGGGACAGTATATGAGCATTCCGCCGAAGTCGGATTGGCAGCCACTTGAGTTTGGTACGAAATTCGGATATGTGATCATATTTTCATAAACCGAAAATAAATCTTATACAAAGGTTTTGGAGACGCTCAAGTTTATTAAGCTGCTCTTCTGAAATATTTGTGAAACATGTGTAAGCGTAATCTAATATAGGAAGGATAAACGATTCAGCAAGTAGAATTTTGGTCAGAATCGGCAGAAAATGCTGCAAGCGCCTCAGAGTACTCCACGCACCAAAAACTCTCCTACCGATCTCACCAATGTGCTTAGACCAAGACAGTGTTGAATCAAGATGAATTCCAAGATTTTTAACTGATTGTGAGAATGGGATAATGTTTCCTTCGACCATGACTGGGCAAAGATCCTATAATCGAACCCTTGTCAACAACTTTGGACTGCCGATGATAATCGCTTGGGTTTTCGTAGGATTGATGACTAATCCATGAGATTTACTCCAAGCACATATACTTTTTAAATCTTCATTAGTTCGTGCAATAGCCGACGGTAAGTCATTTAGTGATGCGTGGAGATAAATCTGCAAGTCATCAGCATATGAGTTAAAGTAAGTATGCTGTAAACATCTTCTCCTGCTCTCACATGTGTGAGAGCAGGAGAAGATGAGAAGATGTTTTTGGCGATGGTATTAATGAAAACGCTAAACAGTAAAGCCGACAGGACACCGCCTTGAGGGACACCAGCCGTGACTGTTGAGCACTCAGATACAACTTCTTCTACGGCAACACGTTGAAGACGATTACATAAATAACCACGGAACCATGCAATCACGATAGGTGAAAAATTTAGAGATATCATGAGTTGCAAGAGAATATCGTGGTCAACTGTGTTAAAAGCATTTGTAAAGTCCAAAAGTGTTAAAATCGTTAATTCCCCATTGTCCATGGCACAGCGTATATCGTCAGTCACCTTTATTAATGCAGTAGTTGTACTGTGCTCGGGGCGGAAACCAGACTGAAAGGGGTTGAAGTAATTTAACCTATTTAAAAAGTGAACAGCCTGCTGATGGATGAGGTGCTCTAATACCTTAGATAAAAATGGTAGGATAGAAATTGGTCGATAATCCTTACAAAATTGTAGTTTAGGATTTTTGGGTAAAGAGATAATTTTAGCTCTTTTCCAGGATTCTGGAAAAGTACCTGTGGACAAAGAAAAATTAAGGATATCTGTAAAGACGGGACATATGATATCAATTATTGGAACAATCATGTTACGACTAAGTTCATCACTACCAACCGCATTAGATGAAATTGACATTATACTTTTCTTAACCTCACTGATACTGACTGGACATTACCAAAAAGGAAAGTGTCTTTCAGGAGGATGAAAAGAGAGATATTGTAGCGTATTAGTTTTGTCGGTCGTACTTAATGACGTTGATGGCGATGAGAAAAAATTTATTAAGATCATCAAGCTTAATATTATTGGTTGGGACCTGCCCACCACGATTACCTATACCCAGAAGAAGAAGATCTTGTATCTTATTGTGTAGTAAAAAAATCCAATTTGGAATCGTTATCTTAATAAACAAAAAATTAAACCTACTTCCAAAGTAAAAATACAGAAAAAGTATAAAATAAATCTTATTTTCTAAATAATTCCCCTTTTAAATTCGGCTAAAATTTATTTATTTCTCTACTCAATCATCTGAATTCTGAAGTCGGTGCCAGCCCCAACAACCTCCTGATAAAACGATATATTTTAAAATAAAACTCACGTTCAATTGCTGGTACCGACTTCAAAATTAAGAAGATTGAGTAAGTACAGAAATAGTTAAAATTTTAGCTGAATTTAAAAGGGGAATCGTTGTAATCGTTGAACATACATAAAAAATAAAAAATATACATAGCCGAACGTAGGTATAACCGCCTCCTTTTTTTGGAAGTCGGTTAAAAAGTGCGCACCGCGCCGCGCCTCGGTGTGAACTGACGCTAATAGTCTACGGACTGACGTTATTGTATAACAAAAAATATAATATGTTATGTAGATAAAATATAATATCACGGTTTTGTTGTAAGGCTGGTTTTTAAAATCGAAAGTAAAACAAACAGGAATTCAAACAACGTTAAACGTTTCGACGCATCTATTTGTTTGTGGCGTTGGCCTCTGCGTGGGCAAACAATTTGCTGCGATTACAGATTAGTAGCGTTCAGGTGGTTTGCAAGTAAATTGCCAATATCTAATAGTCCGGAAACGGATTTGGAAACGGGAAAAAAAAATTGAAGGCCCTAATTATAAATAATATAAGATTGTCTTTGCATATGAGTAAAAAAGCCCGTGGAAGCTTATAAAAAATAGTTTGAATGTAAATTAAATTAAGAAAGATTACTTTAACTTAGTAATAATAATAATCATAGCTCCGCACACCGATTTTGGTGAGAGCAACCGGTTTTATTGAAACCGGGTCGGCCTCGCAGGAGTTGAACTCAACTTTACTCTTGAAACCCAGCGGGACGGGTGACCGACACGACTGGTGAGAGATCAGGCGCAGGACCGACTTTTTACATGCCCGTCCGATGCATGGATCATCTTTCATGTCGGACAATCAGGTGATCAGCCTGCATTGTCCTGACCAAACTCGGAAACAACATTCTAAATTATATGTAGTACTTATGCCAAAAAAGAAAAATTAACCTCAAACATTTCAGACCCCGAAGCGTCTTAAAATTATCTATTGAGATCAAACAGTATTGCAGTATTACGTCATGTTATACCTTGGCAATTCATTTTAGCGTCAGCTCACACCGAGAGGCGGTGCTACATTTTTAAGATAGCGATTCAAAATTGAACTTTACTCTGTAATATTTAACAAAATAGCTGCGCCTCTCTTGCAATGCAAAGTTCTTCGTTTGTAGTAAATAAAATTCAATTTTGAAACGCTATCTTAAAAATAGAGCGCTGTCGAGTCGCGTCTCGGTGAGGACTGACCGTATTCAATTCCTTGACAATCTGTGGAGTGGTTACTTGTATCTGATGCAGTGGACAGCACAGTTCATTCTGGCTATATCATATCTGTAGAAGCAAAGATAGTGGTGATGACGATGACTACAAACGGATCATCACACAGACACACACTTGTCACACTTGTGAGCAAGTGTCACGCGGCTCGTGACCGACTCTGATTAATGGTCCGATCGTATCTCTTCCGTATACACTGTAATTGAATGTTTTTTACGCGCTGACTATATTATATAGTGCAAAAACTTAAATGCCGAAAAGACATAATGATATTATATTGACTGATATTAGGTTAAAGTCACACCGAAACGAAACTACACGAGTCATATAACAGCGCTGCATTTTTAAGATATCTATTCCAAATTAAACTTTATTCGGTACACAAGTAGATAAATGTTTCATTGTAAGAGTCCGAATGTTTTGCGTCGCGCTGCACAGCGCATGTGTAGTGTATGACTGATATTATACGAAACGCAATCTTAAAAATCCAGCGCCGCGTAGCGTCGCGTTTCTTCGCGGTGTGAACTGACCTTAAGAACAAATTACAAAGAAATATCATCATCAGCAGCCACCCCTCTCTCTGTCTCTGAAATTTTCAAAGTATAATCTACAGCAGGACTTACTTACAAACGACAAGCAATATATACAACTAATATTTATCGTACACTTAAGTCGCATAGTTGTGCGCAAGGAGTCAGTATTTTATATAGACATTATATTTTAATAAGTTTAGACAGGAGAGCTCTTTTTTGTCTTTAACGACAGACAGAGGGAAGTAATTGTCATATATTTTATGTAACACGTAAATGTCGTAGAGTTTGTCAATAAAGTATCGTATTTATGTATCATGTGTTGGCGTCCTTGACGGGTGCGCACGCGCAGGCTACTGCGCATTTACTGCATACTCCTGTTTGCTAAGCTCACGATAAACTTATAATAAAATATCGATATACTAGATGTTGCCCGCGACGTGCGCGCTAAGGAAATCTCGCGGGCACCGTACATTTTGTCGCGATAAAAAGTAGTATATTCCCGTGGTCTAATCTATATCTGTCCCAAATTTGATCAAAATGGGTCCATTAGTTTCGGAGCCTATTCGATGCAAATCAACAAACAAACAAACCTTTCCTCTTTATAATATTAGTATACTATATATATAAATAGTTGTCCCGTTTAATATCAGAAGAAAATTGTTTGTCAATAATCTTGATTTTCGTAAATAAACAGGAATACCCAACTACCCACCCATTACATAAAATGTCTAATTACAACAGTAAAATATTAATTGTACACATTACTGACAAAGAAAATATGAAACTACAATTTTAAATGGTTATATTAGTTACAGTAGCAAGTAGCATTCCTTGAAGAAATGTTCAAAGTCGAAACAATATACGAGCAAACGTTCGAATGGCCATACGAGACGGGTAAATAAACAATCATCAACAAAATCATCAAAATTGCAAGGGATCGAAGGTTACCAGCGACCTTCGTTTTAGTTTACCAGAACCGTGATGGACTTCGTAAACAATTACTATTATAAAATAATTGTAGGAAATTTATAAATGCCCTGAGCATACCAATTGTATTATGTGGCTAAAAGGGTATGGGCATTGAGTATGTAGTTTGTTTTATTAAATAAATAAATAAACCATATACGAGCTGAAAGCTACATAAGATTGGTACATGCAACAGCAGATTGTGAAACTGATTCAACGCTTCCACCACCATAGCACACAGTGAAAGAGAGATAGACATAGCGATTCTTAGTTGAATCACTTACCCAGAGACTAGAGAGAGAAGAGAGAGAGAGAGAAAAGTGTAGTATATCTACACTTTTCTCTCTCTCTGACAGTAAATCTCAATTCCCAGTGGAGGCTGTTACGGCGTGCAGTAAGAAGCCGGTAGATAGCTGCTTCGATCTGACATCGATCCACGTAATGTGCTCGAATCGAGTCAAGTTATAGGCGACAGCGATTTGCATGAGAGAGATATAGAGGAAAGAGAGAGCCAGACAGTAAATCTCAATTCCCAGTGGAGGGTGTTGCCGTTTAATATCGTAGTTTATCTATATATTTCATAAAGCAGAATTAAAATTGAGTTTACCGCAAGCTTTTTAAAGAAAGAAAAGGGAACATTATCACCTTTTAGTAAGAAACTCTTGTTACCCCGGTTCTTCTCGTCGCCGGGCTAGTTTTCGAACTGCGGTGGTAGGAATCATGTAAACCTATATGGATATTTTTAATCACTATGTGTTATATGTACTACATTAATTAAAAAAATTGTAATTACTACATATGTAAGTCTTAATATAAGCGCACACAGCGGTAAGTCTTTATTTACTTTCGTAGATGTTAGGTTTATAACGAAATTAAGTGTGTACCATTATTGTATGCAATAACTTGTATGATGGAAATCAGCTAGCCTAATGGCTAACGTCCAATTTCACCTCATTCTTCGAAAAACAATAATATCATGTGGTGGAATGTATCAACCCTCTACTGCCCGTCATTCGTGCCACTCGCATCGCAGCGTAATGGGGTGAGCGGTTGCGTTCGGTTACGCATTCGGCTCACGTCGCGGCGAAACGTCGATCCCGCAGGAGCCAATCGATGGACGAAACTAGACGAAAAAAAACACAAATAATATCAATGTTGGGGATAATAGCTGCTTACTGCACATTAGTGCTGTTGGTACAAGCCATTATGTAGGACTTGTTTATGTTCGGTTTTAGCTTAATAAATAAATAAATAAAACCTTAGATTGAAATGTCAACTTTAAAAGTGTTTTTATTATCTCGATAAATTATAGGTAGGTAATATCTTGTGGTGTAGAAGGGAAACGAGCAGACAGATAGAATATTGGTAAAATATGGCAAGTGCACCACACCAGCGAGAATAAGGTCTAAATTTAGTTGCAGCAATACGCTCATTTTGCAAGTATTGAAGATGCTTGGCCAGAAGATAAATATGTATGATTAGGTGCAAGAACATAGTCCAAAAAACAAGGATGATGGATATCACTCATTATCTATGTGTATAGTACCTGGAACTTAGAATTTGCACTAGGTTACAAATTCAAAAATATATATCAATAATAATATGACATGTTTGTTTGCATACATCGGATTCATTCAACTCCGTCTCCGGCAATAAAGTGAGATTGTCACGCACGTACGCCGGGGGTACGAAACACCCCACTCGGGGTGTAGGGGGTTAACGCACGGACGGACGCTTCTCAAAATACATTTTTTAAAGCTACAAGGCTAGATATTTATGGGCTCTTAGATTTTGTTATTTATGATAAGCAAAATGAATTGTTATTAGCTATGAGCCAAATTGATACAGGGTTAGATTTGATGGAAGAAGTGCCTGAATATAATATATAAGTCAAATGGTATATTTTAATGAAATTAACCGGGAAAAGAGCAGACGGGTCGCCTGATGGTAAGCGATTACTGTCGCCCATGGACGACAGTAATCGCTTACCATCAGGCGACCCGAGTTACGCTTGTAACCTTGCCTTCTTGGTTCTTAAAATCCCCAACCCCCCTTGGGCCTCCGGTAATCTCACTCACTCAGCGAAGCACAACGCGAGCGTTATTTTACGCCGGTATAGGGATTAGATTTGCAGGTCTCGAATGAACCTGGTATGGATTAAAAGTCTTATTATGTATTTTAATATTTTCGGTTCTTTCTTAAAAACATAACGGGCTTTCATAATCTACTGATGCGTCGAACAGCTTATTTGATTTTTTCGCTCTGTCGCTCAGTATAAAGTAAAAGCGAGAAAACTTCCGAATAAGCTATCCGACACTTATTTAGGCGATTATGAAACAGGGCTAAGTCTTTGATTCTGTGCGAAATCTCTGCCGCGTGGTGTCTCAAAGAAGTTGTTTGCATTGGACTATTTAATAACACATTAAATAGGCAGTCGAAAAACCTATGTTCAAGATGTCACAGATTTCAATAGATCGTCCTTTCTGTGGTCATATCAATTGATATAATTTTTAAGTTTGAACTTTGTACGGGTCCTTTTGTCTCTTAGATAGAGAAAAAATGTAAATGTTGTGACAGATTGACAAACGCCAACGTGTAACAAAACTGTACCTATCGAACGCACGGTAGTGGGTGTTGTTATTAATATATTGTTAGTTTTATGTATTTCTAAGCATTATTTACAAAATGTGAGCTTTCTGCACAACTTCCTCCACATAAACTTTAACTGTACCAAATATCTCCTCCGTTCGCGTAATTCTCGTAAAACTGCGCATATTAATATAATAACTACATATTTAGCAGCAAGTTTGACTCTTTTAATTACTTTTTTTAAAATACACTCGTGCTATAATAGCCCCAAAAAATTCAGCGCCGTCTGTGACGACCTTCACAAGTCGCTTGGCTATTTTAAAATTAAATCAAGTTTTTGCCCGTTTCATAAAACGATAAAACGTCGCGAAATTATTTAGGGACGCGGGAACGTGGAGGCTGTCAAAAAAATAAAATTCCACATTCAAAAAGAATTATAAGGCCGGGCGTCGTACGTGCGGGGGTTGCTCGACTGCACTGGACGAGGTGGGGTTGTGTTTTGTGGGTAGTTTTATGGTAGGATACGCTGACGTTCAAATTTCAAGAAACGGACGGACACATTTTGATAGTGATTTTGTTTTGATGTATAACAAGTTTCAGATAATTCCTAATCTTCTTATTTGAAATAAAAGTTGGTTGGAATTTCAATGTCTCTCTATACCTGGAGAACGGATGGACCGGTTTGGCTTTTATTTTGATCTTGAAATAATTGTGGAAGTTGAAGGAAGGCTTGGGAAAAAAATTGCGGGTGGAAAATTAAAAACGACGATTTAATTTCACTATGTTAATTTGTCACTTGACTGTCAAATATTTGTAGGTGCGGTCACGTTCGGTTTACCTATTAGGCTTATTTCAAAAATATCTGCCGGTCCTAGCTGGTTGGTAGGTGTGTCTGTAGGTGTATCTGTAGGTGCGCTTGTATGTGTTGACGTAGGTGTAGGTTGTAGGTGCAAGTTATTTTATTTATTCCAGTTCCAAGTTAAGGAACACTATAATAAATTGAACTAATTTCTTTACTGATCGTTTAATCACGCTGATTGGAGTCGGAGGCTGTCTTGTTAAGGCTCTGCCCCAGCGGGAAGTAAAACGGCGTAATTGTTGCGTCTAATTACCTCGGAGCTCAGGCAGGTGACGATTGGCTACTTAGCGTGGCTTTCATTCTGTAATTATTGAGATATACAGTACGGCCACGATCTTTCGGGAATCGTCATTAGTCATAATATATCGTCTGTCTGTATAGAGAAGCGATGATTACCCAGGGACATTAGGAACTTGGTTGTTCTGTGTAGCAGTTGTAATATTGGGTGATATACGTTAGAGCTGCATGAACGAATTGATTCACGTATAATCATAACAGCTGAAAAACGTCACACGTTATAAAGCGCGCGGGAAATACACCAATCCGCGCTCCGAACCGAACGTGTAAATGCGCGGGGTCAACAGTCCGATCTTACATATCGATGACAGCCTATTTACCACAGTTTAAACTGCACGGTATATTTACACGGTATATTGACGCATAATATCATGTGAGACAGCGGTATGGCAGTCACAACAGTGACGCATTTTTGGTCGTAAGTCCGTATGTCCGATCTTACTGTCACCAGGCTGTATCTTATGAACCGTGATAGCTGAACAGTTGCAATAAACAGTTGAAATATAGCAACAGAGACTCGAAACAAGGTAAAACACATATTATTAATAAAATAAGTAGGACACCCATACAAAAAAAAAGGTTTTTTTAACGTTTTTAATCCCACTTGGCTAGTTTTTCATGAACATATTAGATTTATGAAAATATCCTATCCCTATCGAATTAAGTTTTATTTAGCACATGACTTTCAGTGGACTTTGCACCACGGTGCAGTGAAAAATAGGGTTGAATAATTTTTAGTTCTTAGGTTTCAAACGACGACGAGTATTGGGCTTTTTATATGTCAGAATACACCTAGGGCATATGATCACCTTTAATAAACCCAATCAAGCATTGAGTAAACAGCAATAGATATCCATTCGCGAGTAATCGGAAATTATTGAAGTATAACGCTTGGCGCTGCACTGGCGGCAAATTACGATCGAGACCAAACACATGTACAGGAATTTCATTCTTATTCTATTATAATCGAAGTCAAAATCGTGTACACCAATTTTCAACCCGTATTCTTTAATACTGCATATCTATTTTTACGACGCCTCTTACGATAGCGTAGTTCTTTTTATGAGTGTACGTTTATGTAGCGGTTGTGGTAAAAAGTTGTATCTAAAGGTGATTTGTATATGCGAATAAACAAGAGTACACACTACACTCACAATGCGATCTTAACAGACAATTAATCAGCAGTAGTCTAGCGTAGAGGACAGGAGCTAAATTGCTTTGAAACTACAATCTACTTGTATTAATAACTAGCTGTCCCGATACACGTTGTTCTGTCTTAAATATGAACTGGAATGAATAAATAACTACACCTACAATGCAACCTACGTCCTAGTCCTACACCTACCCCTACAACATACAGCCTTTCCAACATTTCTCACCGTTTAAACCTTCCCTGGACTTTCACAATTATTTCAAAACCAAAATTAGCCAAATCGGTCCAGCCGTTCTCGAGTTTTAGCGAGACATTAGAATTGCAATCCATTTTTACATTCCTCAAGAACGGGATAAAAAGTATCCTATGTCCGTCTCCTAATACTAACCTCCCCACCAATTTTTAACCAAATCGGTTCAGCGATTCTTGAGTTATAAATAGTGCAACTAATACGACATTATCATTCTTTTTGATCGGATGTCATCTATATATATATATATATATATGAAACAAAAAAGTATGCGAATTCCTCCCGAAATAATGATAATTATTCTAAATCCCTTTTTCACAATCTACTGATAAGAGATAGCTTATTCGCATTTTTTGTCTCTGTCGCTCGATATAAAGCAAGCAGCGATAAAACTTGGCGATATGGTGGATTTATTAAAGTTTTTCTGAACGACTTGATTGTACTCATACTTCATAGGTATGTGATTCTTGTTTTGTTTACGTTCAATATTTTAGGTGTGTTTAGAGGGGAGCTGACATTTTGAGGTAGACCCTAATAACTTAAATCTACTTTCATATATTTATTAATTAAATAAATAAAAAAAAAGAAGAGCATTTTAGGGGCTGATTTAAAACCTTTTAATCTTTACATGCATCGGTGCTTTGATAGATCCGGTCGTCTACAAACGACTTAAGTTGATAAACTTAGAAATACACTTTCTAAATCTGTTATTAATTCTTGGTGAACCTACCTTATAAAATAAAATACATAAAATTTTTAGAGCATTAAAAAGTGAGAAACAATTTAAGTCAGATTAGATTACAAGACTTTTTGAAATGAGGAAAAAAGCTCTTGAAATTAAAGTGAAATTTAAAATGTTGTAGTTTAGAAATTTCAATATTTTACCAATAAATTAAAAGCCAACAGAATATATGGGTATGTTTTCGTCTATTCGATGTTAGATAACATGTTTATAAATAATCTAGAACCTATTTTCGTATATATAAAAAAATAACGAAGATACCGAATGAAAGAGAGCGATATATCGTCCTGTGACGTCACGAGTTGCACCCGCCATATACACACACCGGCATATTTAGCGGAACATAAATTAAAGGTTTGATATCAGTATCATATAGGTTGCTGGCTGGTTTATACGTCATTTAATTTAAAAAGAAATATTTTCAAATTAAGATAACAACTGAACATCACATTTTATGCAATTGTTTTAATTTCATTCAAATACACCTTATCTGGAGCGAACTTCGAGTATTTCTTCCTTCTGAGTTTGATTTAAAATTTCATTGAAATACTGTTTTTTGTTAGTTTTTTTTTATTTTTTTATCGCGTATTTTTTTTAGTTGAGGACTGAATTATGCCTGACTTAGCCCCAACGGAGATTGCTAGGGCACTCGAAATGCGAAGAAATGGTCAAACCTACAGAACCAACATCGTTTCATTCAGCTTCGTGTACGTAGGAACCCCCGTTTGACGGCCGTCCAAGCCCGACATGAGTTAGAAGCAGTGCGGGGTGTAACCGTAAGTGAGGGTACGGTACGAAGAAGGTTCGAAGAAGGTTTGGGTTCATTTGTGCCCGCCAAGGCTCCAAGGCTTAGGTAAATCATCGTAGAAACAGGTTAACTTTTGCTCAGGAACATCGACTTTGGAACGCGGACCAATGGAGTAAGGTATTGTTTAGTGATGAGTGCAGAATTCACTTAAATCAAATTGACGGCAGGCAAAGAATATACAGACGCAGAGGAGAACGATACATTCAGACAAATTTTGAAACTACAGTTGCATACGGTGGTGGATCAATAATGGTTTGAGCGGGCATTTGTTTGGGAGCTCGCACAGACTTGGTAGTGATTGACAGAGGGAGTCTGACTGCAGACCGCTATATCAGAGAAGTTTGAGAAGAAAATGTCGTACCGTTTGCCCCAAATATCGGTGACGATTTTGTTTTTATGCAGGATAATGCTCGGCCGCATACCGCTCGGGTAACTCAAGTTTATCTTAATGATATGAATATCACTGTTATGGAGGGGCCGGCGAGATCACCGGAGCACGTTTGGGACTTGCTGAAAAGAAAAGTTAAGTCCAGAATTCCAGCTCCTGCCAACGTGGGTGAACTGCGAATCGCCGTAGTTGAGGAATGGCGGAGACTATCCCAGGAGACCATCGATAACATTATTCTCAGTATGCCTAGACGGGTAGAAACTTTAATAAGAGCACGAGGAGGAAATACGCGATATTAATCACCATTTTTCTAATTTAATTAATTGTTATTTTAATATTAATTTTCACTTTTCCCGGTTACATGAAAAGTTCAAAAATTTCATTTTCAATCAAAATCATTTTCATTTTGAATTTCAATTTAATTTTTCACAAATAGCCTTTACTCGCAAAATCTGTTCTTAATGTGATCTCATTTTAAGTAAAATAAATGAAACTTTAAATAACAAAAGATGTGTAGTAAGTAGATTTTAAAATAAAACCATATTTTTTTAATTATGGACCTCTTTTTTGTGTTCCGCTAAATATGCCGGTGTGCTTATTTGTCATTACAAAATGTATGGCGGTAGCAACTTGTGACGTAACTAATCGTTTTGCGAGGAAAAGACGGGCAATATTTTTTATTTGGTTATCAATTTTAATTGCGTAAAGGTAAATTCCTATTTCTTTTAGATTTATGTATAGAGTATTCAACAATTTCAAAACTTAATTAGTAAAAATATGATATTCCACACTGGGCAACATCCACATTTGGTTATTTTGAACTGTTACTAGCTATATGCTTAAAAATATACTGTTAAAAATGAATGTCTTAAATGCTAGTCATCAGCATCATCATCATCATCATCATCATCATCATCAACAACAACACGATCATCATAATCGTCATCGATTGCCACTGCTGGCAACAATGAAAAGACTGAAGGAGGTGTATTTTAGCTTTTTGCCACCAATGCCTATTTTATCAGCTAGTGCTTACATTTAAATACTAATTCTTGTATTCTATGTTCGATAGGCAATAACATAGGTTTTTAGCCTTCACCGGCCGTCTACATAGTTATATGAAACAGGTTCCATTAGCGACTGGCCCAGTGACATTCCCCGCTGGACACTTATCACTAGATATTACTAGCTCAAGCCTCCGACTTCGCTCGGTATCGATATAGTACTGAGTGTTGGCTGCTAAGCAAGTGTCACTAAATAACATCTATTAACGAAAACAAGCCTTGCTTCATTGATATGAGTGCTTACGGCCAAATTCTCATACGCTTCTTAAAGTAAGGGGACCCTAAATTCATGCTGTTACTATATCCTACTGGCGGAATGACAAAGACAGTGTGTGATTTGATTGATTTTTAATTTAAATAGCGTTACAGTTTTCGTAAGCGTCAGTTCACACCCAAACGATACGATACGCAATGCGGCGCTGCATTTTTTTTAAGATAGAGCTTCAAAATTGAACTTTATGCGCTACATAAGAAGATACACTTTAATTGCAGGAGTTCGAATATTCAAACTGCACTGCTCGACATAAGATGGCGCCGCTCTTGCAATGAAGAGTGTATTATCATCTTGTTTATCCTCTCGTTTCAGTCTGAGCTGACCCTCAGTCAAAGATGGGCTGAAAACGAGTAGCAGCTAACAAGTTGGTTAAATAAGTTAGCGTGGTGGGCATCAGCGTACTCCTTTTCATGTAGATGGGTGTTCAGGGTTAATGCAGTGGATATCATAGTTTTCTTGATAATTATGAACGACCGTTTCGTAATTTAACATTTACATTTAATGCTAGCCATACACGTAACGGTATACCTGACAGGTTTGCCTGTACAGTGGGGTTAACTGGGGGCCTAGCAGGAAGATTTGACAGCGGCGTAAGCGTAACGTTAACGAATGAAATTTGTTTGGGCGCTGTCATGGTTTTGACAGATTTTCATACATTTCTCATACGATAACGTAACGTTTACACCACTGTCAACTGTACCTGCTAGGCCCCAGAAATAATTGATAACTACGTATTCGTAACGTTATCGAAAGAGAGTTGTATGAAGATTATGATAGCGCATATATATAATTGACATTCGATAGCGTTACGATTACGTAGTTGCCAATCGTTTTTGCTTGGGCTACAGATAAACCGGAGCGTGTGTGTTGCACAACTGTGCACGTTTCCATACTAGCAGGTCAAGCTTACCTGACAGCTAACTGTGCAGGCAAACCTGTCAGGTACATCCTCACGTGTATGGCTAGCTTAAGCTACATAGGTAGTGTGACAAACTAGGAACCGTTGTTTTATCTATATTTCTACAAACCAGTAAAGCCGCAGTGAGATTGGAACAAGCGATTTGAAACCTGATATTCCGAGATTATCTTTAAATTTATCGAAAGTAACATGTCACAACACTAGCTATCGACAAGTCACCGTCTGAAGGAACGACCAAGTCATCGTACCAACACTAGATGTATCGACAGGCACAACACCACCGCTATAATCCATTCAGATCAATTTAATCTAAACGTGAACGAACAGAACATTACAACATAACACATATCGCTTGCAATTTAAATGTCACTTATATTTTATTAATATGGAAATACTATAACACAATATAATCATTAATGTGGTCGAATTCAATATTTTACTTTATGTTTAGATTAAATTATTGGATTATTACCTCTGTGGCTCAGTGGTTAGCGCATTGACGCTTAAGCCAGAGGTCGCGGATTCGAATTCGAAAAAAAAATCTTAAATATAAGTATATCGGATAAATGTATTAAATATCTCCGTTAGCCGGTACCCGTAGCACAAGTTCTTCGGGAACTTACCCCGGGACCAGATTGACGTAGTGTGAAAGCGTCTATAGGTGTTATTATTATTATTTGAATAGAGTAATATTAATCACCAACGTTATGGGAAGTTATCGGACGTCCCAACACTAGCGTCATAGAGAAAGAATCTAGACTATTCGATAACCCCGAAATGCAACTGCGTCGATGATTATGAGCTAATTAAATTATTTCGGCCCACAAACGCCCGAATCGCCCACAGCGGTACAAAGAGTCAAATGTAGATGCTACATATCGTACTTGGACCATTTCATTTCGTCCTCTGTGAGACATTACGTAATTTTACCAGTAATCTTATTTGAATGCCTAGATTTTACAAAAATTATTGTCTATTACAAAAAATTAACCATCAACTTTTACGGATTTCATCGCGGCTTAAATTAGTTTAAGATTTTTGGACGTTTCGATTAAATCTCGTATATTATTATAGTTTTATGTGCGATAAGAGATGATCACATAAATTTAATAAAATATCACAATTTTGTGCATCGTTATTGCAATAATTAATACTAGTTTCTTTTACCAAATATTTTTTTTGTCAAATTACCAGCTTAAGCTATCTATGCACGATGGCCGACAAACCTGGTATACCACTTTTGGACCTTATTGCCAGTTATAGTATCAAGATCGAAAATGGTATATTGAAGGAAAAGAAGTTTTATTGTTTTTGTCATTAGAATTTTACTTTTATGTCTTTGTTGCTGCATTCATATAATTAATTGTATTCGTCGAACTTCCAGTACATGCAATGCGGGACGGTTATGTTCCAAATATTTTGTAAATTTCATACTGGTAATAAACGACTTGTATTCGTATTGACTACGATATAAAGTGTCGCCTCTGCATCATACTCTTCACAACGCAACAGTGATACGGGGCCGTTTTATTGCCGTCTATCTGAGGTATAACGGTATATTTGGGAGATATTTCCAATTACGCAACACCAACATTTGGAAATAAGTACGGACTATCTTTATTAGAGACGTTCCCTTAACAGCAACATTACAATGAATTTATGTAGAAGATTTAATGGCAGCCAGTTATTTACATATCTAGCATAAACGCTGTAAGAGACACTATATGTACTTAAAAACTTAGGCCTTTTTTTGTTATTGGATGATTTATACAGTATTCTCTGAGCGAAGTAACCGCTATTGAAATACTAAAATATATATAGGCAGTTTTAAATGTCGTATGGTTGCCCAAGCACACACGGCATTCTCATATACAGTCAGCCTAGCTCAGAGGAAGGACTGGTCAATACGTCTGGGGCCAACCATGTGCGGATTTCCTCACGATGTTTTCCTTTCGCTCGCGGTTAGTGTGCGTATAATGTACTTGAGACCTGAAAAGTCTCATTGGTACACGCCACAACCTAGGAATTGAACCTGCACTCTCTCGAGTGCGAATCAAACGGTCTACCCACTAGGCCACGGAGCTCTTTATTTATTGTTTCATAACAATTAACATAAAATATATAATATAGTCCTACAAAACTGTTCTTCAGTTTGTCTCTAGGATCAATGTTACAAACTTAAAATAATAACAGATACTAGATGTCCTATAATAAGAACTAGCATTATTTGCCCGCGGCTTCGCCCAAATGAAATTAGGTTTTAAACTTTCATCCCCAATTTTACCCACCTAGGGGCTGAATTTTAGAAAACGCTGAAATATGTTACTCATTATTTTTTCCGAACTCAATTTATACAAAATATCATGCAAATATGTCCAAGGAATAAAAAGTTTCACACAAAACTTAAATCTCCTATTTTACCCCCTTGGGGGTTGAATTTTGAAAAATCCTTCCTTAATAAATGCCTACGTCATATGAGAAATACGTGTGCAAAATTTCAAATTCATCAATAAATATCTCAGACACAAGAAAAAACTTAGAGAGTCAGCATAGCATATACGAGTCATAAGCTGGTTGACCGTTGTCATAATTTGTTCGTATTATTTTTTTCGTCTTGGAAGAAGAGTATGGAAGGAGTACTAAAATCGAAGTCTTAAGCAGCTAAATGTCTCACAAGACATCAATGACAAAAACTCATAAGAGTGAAAGAGAAAAAAAAACCATCTCTTTTCGTCTTTTTTAAGGCTGTCTCGACCTTGGTGATCCTTTGGAGTCAATTTTTAAGACGTTGTAATTACAAGTTTATGGCACTCAGAATACGTGTTAGCAAATGGGATGAGGAACTAGATATGTTTCTCCTCTAAACATCTATGCTATATTATTACTCTGAGATTATTATGATATTATGAAACTGACATGTCGCTGACAATAGGCATGTTGCCTAAAAAGTTTTTTTCGTCTATTCGATGTTAGACAACATGTTACTAAACAATCTAGAACTCATTTTCGTATCGCTTAAAAAATAACGAAGATACTAACAGATCAACATGAAAGAGAGCGATATATCGGCCTGTGACGTCATGAGTTGCACCCGCCATACATTTGTCATTACAAAATGTATAGCGGATGTAACTTGTGACGTAACAAAAGAGATGGGCAATATTTGCTTATAATTTTTAATCGCGTCAATCATACTACCTATTTCTTTTTAGATTCCATACTTGTCAACATCTCTATTATATCGTGACTGCATGCCGTAATTATAATACGAAAATAAATTATGAGAACACTGCTAATGAATTAGATTCCCTGATGGTACAATAACTTTTTATGTGTTATTAAGAAATGCTAATCTAGCCTAAGGCATAAACGTGTAAGATTAATAACAAAATCGAAACCACCATTAACTTGACTGATATCGTTAATTACATTTTAAACTGTTAATACGTTAATATTAACATTTATCATACAATTAAATCGTCAGTAATTTGTAAACTCGACGAGAAAGTTAATTCGCTTTGAAATACTGCGTCGAAGGGTTAAACCCTCCGCAATGATCGGGGCCTAATAAACCCCAGAAAAGAACCCCGACTCGGTTTAGGGTTATAAACTTAAAGTGATTAAGTTTGTTTTAATACAGAGTTTCATCAAGTTGGGTCGTTCATCACGGGTACGCAATTTTGGCGGTAAAGTTACATAGTAGCTACTGAGATAAATACTTATCAGGTGAGTGACACATAACCATATTTATTAAACTTATCATGAGTATTTAGGCAAAATATTTTCAAAGTAATAATAATTGAAGTGGACTAAATAACGATGGATCTTTAGGTCGATTCTGCTTATTAAATCCTGCAATAATACAGTTACGATTCAGTTTCGATATTATGTTATAACCGCCCCTTTTATGGAAGTCGCGTAAAAAACTACAAAATGGTATTCTCATGAACCAACCAACCAAAATGGTTTGAACCAACGTCAAACCAGTTTTGATTGATTCAAACTCCAAAAATCAGTTTATGATAACAATACGTTATAATTCAGTATATTCATTATAATTCAGTAAAGATTAAATGAAAGTGTAAGTAAATTACGGGAATGGGGGTTCTGAAAGGGTTCTAAAGAATTGTTTCTATGTACATGTACACTTCTCGCCGGGCTAGTTCCCGGACCGGTGGTAGGCATCATGTAGACCGACCGACGTTCGGAAAGTGTGTAAAAATACCAATTCTGAAAAAAAAATTTTTGACTGCTGTCTATCATGTTTAGCGCCTAAACTGCTGATCAAAATCGTTTGAGGTGTCAATACATTCGTAACAATGGCCCGGGTAACATAGGCTATATAATAATTATCGTAGTCAGGTTATAGTTTCTTATAAAACTTAAATATTTTCTTTGTACTTTCTATATTATAACATATTTGACAGTCAAAGGTTCTGAAAGTTGGAAAAAAGGCTTTTCGGAGGACTTTGGACAATAATATGACACACACGGCTGATAAAAATGGATTTGTAGAGCGATTTAAGTCGATTCGATTTCGAAGTCGAATTTCGGTTTAAGTCGGTGGTTGATCATAATATAGAAGCATTTTGTTTCACTTATGCCTGGTATCTGAGTTTTTTTGTCGCTAGTTTATCTTATCAATAGCGCTTTTGATTAGTTAACCCGTTTGCGTTATCCATTGTTTATTAAATAAATAAACTACCGACATAAAGCCTCAGAAACCGGACATTTACTTCAAGTATTCACTAGGGAGATAATGTATCACCTTTATATTTGCTATCTATACATATATATAATAAAAAAAATGGTATGTCTGTTTGTAGTTTCAAATTAACAGCTTTGCACTAAATGCAAAATTTTTGTCTGTCTGTCCGTCCGTCTGTCTGTCTGTCTGTTATTTATCTGTCTATTTGTTCCCGCTAATCTTTGAGACAGCCAGATCAATTTTGAGCGGACTTTCACTGGCTGATGTGATAAGGAGTAGCATAGGCTACTTTTATCTCAGGGTTCCGTTTCCATTAATAGTTCCACGCAAACAAAGTTGCGGGCTCCAGCTAGTTAATTGTACAATACAATGGCATTATGTCATAGTTGGCGATTAAAGACCACATTCCACAGTCCACGTGGGCGGGGGGTATGTGCGTCTCAAATCTCAATATTACGTTGTATGTTGGTGTAACTTTGTTTCTTGCAAGTTCCTGGTATAGCGCGTGAAAAGATATAGAGCAAATTATAGCGAGGTACTATCTGGGAATCTAATTCATAAGCTGTAGTGTGTTATCATACTACATAGGCTGGTGCCCGTATCTTCGTTTGCGTGGAACTGATAATAATCGTAAGCAAAATAAATATAATACTGATATCCGTAAGGTAAAAGTAGCCTAAGTTACTTCTCACATCAGCTTTCCGCCAGTGAGAGTCCAGACAGACAAACAAACATTTATATATTGTATTTTTGGTGTAGGTACCGTATATGCTATTTGTTATTTATTTGGATAGATAATGACAACTCGCAGTCACATTAAAATTGGGAATTAGGTTCGCTGATAGCACAAGGCAGATAGCACATAGCGTAATGTCTTACCACTTCTGACAATTGTTCATTTTAATTAAGAAATTGCAAGAGCTATTAAGATTAACACTAAAAACAACAACATGTACATGTTTTACAACATGTTTTGTATGATAATGTAGTGGTATTTGATCGTGGCAAAAAATAATTGAATACAGCTTTGATAACATTATTCTGCCCCTATTAAAAGAGCAATGACGTACTTAAATTAGATCTTTAATAATTCGAACATTTGAAACAATTGAATATTCCGGAAATTGACTACCTAGTTTTTAAATTCGTTTTTGCAAAAGGCAGAAAAAACGGCGATTCCGTTAATTAAATCTTACATTAATAAAGTTTCGAGGCAGTCTCGATACGTTGAAACTGCAAAATGGTATTCTCATAAACGTCGTACCAACGTTAACTCGTTTTGATTGGTCCGACTTCCAAAATCAGTTGATGATATCAAGACATTTATAATCGATTAAAAGTAAATTTAAAGTCTAAGTGAATACGAGAAATCAATATTTAATACTACACTAAACAATTCACCATTACCGCAAAATATCCTCGATAGGACTCGAAGCCACTTAAGAATATACATCCATCACCACTACCAATTTGTGGTGTCATGGTGATGATTTGTGGGGACGGTGGGAGGCGCTCGTTAGAGGGTTTATGGTGGCAGGGGTCACAATACTTCACCACGACTTATGGTGGTTACCCATTATTTTACCGCAACTTATGTGGTCACCCACGACTTACGACTCGAAATCATTAAGGTTTAGTTGCATTTTAATAAATAAAACAAAACAAATGAAAAAAGAAGAATGGTGCTAGTCATAAACAAGGAATCAAAAACGGCACTTGTCTTGCTTAAAGTCATACCCCTGTATTAGCTCGTCAACACGCCGCTACACCCGCAAGTCCAACGGCTACATGATGACTAACTGACGTCTAATGTGACTGTCATCTGTGACGTCAATGCACGAGATAATACAAACACCCTTACAATAATACACATACACTACAGTTAGAAACTGATTTATAGTTACTAATTACTATTATATACTCTGAAACTGAAAACCTACAAACTGAACACTGAACAGTAGTAGCTAACTACCGATATTTTAATTAAATGTAAAAAAAAAACATGAAAACAAAACAAAATTTATCGCGCACCCAACGATGCATACAAAAAAAATTACGTACAATCAATAGACGGAGAGATTTGTTCAAATTGCCTCTAAATCTGCCCCCCTCGTCCGTGCCGCATATCTGCCCCCCTCGTCCGTGCCGCATGGCTTCTACGGGGAATAACCATTTCAGGCTCGGTTAGCCCACCTTAAGGGGTTTGAGGAATTAAACTCGCCAAATTAGGCAATTATAAAAAAAAAACTTGCTACGCCACTGCCTAAATGTGATCCAATTGCAAAAAGTTAATGTTTATAGCACTTTTAGTGAAACGAATCGTGGTACCTTCCCCTGTCAGTTGCCACGCCACGGTCGTGCTGCTTTGAGAAAATTTCAAATCGGCCAATTTGATAACATTGATCCTTTTATTTGACAGAATTTGATCAGTAGGTTGATTCTGCTTATTTAATGTTAACAATAATACAAATTCGATGCAGTCTCGATAAAATCATATATAATATTAAACTGCTTAATGGTATTCTCTCGTTTTAGTCACAATAGATCCACTTGGGTCGCAGTGACGTCAGAGCTTGATTTTGACCTGCCTTCGACAGTGAATAAAAAACATGGTATTCTCTTAAACGTTTAACCAACGTCTAACGCGTTTTGATTGGCGCAAACTCCAAAAATCAATTTATGATATCGAGACAATTCATTCATGATTCATTGAAAGTAAATTTAAAATCTTAGTTAAATAAAAGAATTGGGTTTCTGATTACACGCACGCCTCAAGCTATTTTAAGCACAATTCCAATAGATACTAAAAATGTGTTTTTTTTCGATTTGAAAATAATTTCTTTTGCTGCATAGTGAATAGTAATAGTTGCGCACTGTTCAGCACACAAAGCACTAGACTTTATTGTGTTTACGATTATTATTATTAGTCGTTAATATTTATATAATACTATATAAGGCTCGTTTTACAATCTACTGAAAAGTGTTATATATAATTTATTTGCAGGTTAATATAGTCTCTGTCGCTCAATATGTCGCTCCGACACTTATTAGCAAACTAGCTTACGCCCGCGGCTCCGCCCGCGTAAATACAGTATCCCACGGCAACACTTTATCGGGATAAAAAGTAGCCTATGCGTTAATCCAGAGCTTAAACTACTAACATCTTTACAAATTTCACTAAAACCGTTCTGTAGTTTTTGTGTGAAAGAGTTACGTTTTATCGTATCGATTATATTACTTACGATATTTCGCTTCGGTTTGCCATACCCACGATCGAAATAACTGCACAGTTTAGCTTACACCGTTAAATCGTTACGATAAAACGTTAGGTGTGTAGCGGGCATTAGCCAGCCCTAGCAACAAAACTCTAAATGTATCACGGAATGATCCGTCAATAAAACCGAAAGGTACAAATAGCATTTATGGTATCGACTTCCATATAACTATCATAAATACCAATCCGAAATCTCTATACACAGATCTCTTCCTTGAAACCATAGACATAAAGTAAACATTTCTCTGCATAAATATAAAATTTCTACACCCATGTGGAATGATAAATGAAATTGGTCTTGATGTTTTTTCTTGCGAATATACCGATAAGATGAAACTTTGGTATTTTAACCATTTGCATTGGGCTTAAATGATTAATGGAAAATTTCATGATATCTACACGATTAATGAACATCAGTCAAAAAGATAGTTAGTAAATAGTAAAGATAGTTAATTCATGTTGTTGAAACTAAGTGAAAGTTCAGATGAAGATGTCCATAAGCAAAAAATACAGCAATAGTAGTTAAAAGCGAAAACCGGCGTGAAATAACGCTTTCGTTGTGTTTCGCCGAGTGAGTGAGGTTACCAGAGGAACGTGGGGCTTGAAGATTTTAAGGACCGTACCACCAGAGAAGTTTACCAGTGTAACTCCTCTGGTGTTGCGGATGTCCATGGGCGGCGGTGGTCGCTTACCATCAGGCGACCTGTCTGCTCGTTTTCTGGTCCATTTCATTCATAAGAAGATAAAAATATTATTAAGAATTTAAGAATGAAGAACATAACTTACTTTTACGAAGCGTTGGAAATGCTCCAAAAAGACCAATTACTATTTTTCGACCATATTATAAAAAATGCTTATAAATATAATATAAAAAAAAGGAACACTTTGAATCAGCCAAGAGCTCCCATGGTCCTCATGGACCATGCCTAATAGTAGATCGCTTGAGATGCTCTCAATGGGGTGCAGATTCTGTCCCAGGTGTTGGCTGTACGGAAGTTCTTATTTCTGGTTTGTTAAATACATTACACGGATGCTCAAACAGTGAATAAAAATACCTTTAAAACATGTCTGAGATTACTAACAATATTTGTAATATGTGTAATTTGTAAGGCGAGGTGAGTTGCCAACTATGAAGTATTCGAAGGGGTGAAGGAGATGAGTAGGGGTCGCCCCCGTAACTGCGGGGTGCTTAGCGCGAATTACGTCAAAGTGATGTGTCCATAATGTACAAAAGCGTAATTTCGACAATTTCGCAATGTACTTCATAGCCTAGCCATTTTTGCCCGCCTGGGGCAAAGCGTAGCGTTTAGGTTCAAATCTCATTACAAATTAATATATTTCTTATCTTTCTTGTTTTTAAATAAATATGTAATAATATATCAATACATATTTTCATATTTTTGCTTTACTGCTCTCCGTATATTTTTGTTAGCCATTTTTTTATAATCTGCAAGCATCTGCAATCTGCATCTCTATAAAGACATAAATACAACTTGTATTTATGTCTTTATAGAGATGGATTTTTTTGGATGGCTTTTTTTCATGGATGGCTTAAATAATAAAATGCAAAAATAATATTATTATAATATGCGCTCGAAGTACTGCGGAATATACGCACAACAACATACACATTACACATTACACACATTGATGTTTCATTCTAAGACGACATTTCAAAATTTTATATTTCGCATAATTTTTCAGCGGCTACAAAATCTAAACATGCTTTTACAAAATATAAATTTGGGTAACTTCATTCGCGTAGCACAAAGCTAAATTTTGTCGCCTGATTTTAAAATAGTAGATTGTTAGCCTAGGGTTGAAAAGAATCAATTCCCGAGGTAGTTAGACGGCTATAGTCCGAGTAGGAATTAATTCTTTTACCCGTGGCATACACTCTACTTTTCATTTAGAATATGTGGAAAATGGAAACTAATATATTATTGATAATAATATATTAGTAGTGCCTATTTAAAATTAATAGTCAAATTAGGACAATTCGTGAAATTAAAAGTTACATTTTTGTTTGGAATATTCATGTTGTTTGACATATTTTGAGAAATTTGGCTGTTCTGGATCTCTGTAAAAGTAGGAGACTCTGGTATTTTATCAGACGATGGATTCCATCGCGGACACTCCCTGGAAGTTGTCGGCAGAGGCGAATTGGGGCGTATTTGTATAGTTTCGGTTAATTTAGTTGAAATTTTAGTTTCATTTTGGACTGAATCCTCTATGTAGCCTTCGGCGACTGTACTGGATTTCCAGCCTCCATGTCTTTTTAACGTAGTCATGTTTGCCCCAGAATCGGCTAAAAGTGTCGCTGAAGTTCGTCTAAAACAGTCTCCGGTATACTGCTCACAGTTTGGTAAATTCAAATATGTTCCTATCTGCTTCGGCATACCTGAGATTTTATTTTTACCGATCACTTGTTTAAAGCATTTTCCCTTCTAATAGTTGAGAAATAAGCGGTCTGTTTTTACATCACTAGGTCTCATTTTTTGATATTTCTTTACTATTTGTGTACTCTTCTTTTACTATAAACGAGCGCTCAATATCTTCTTCTTCAGTCTTTGTTTTAGTCAGTTTTACTAATAATAAATCGCCTTGACTTTCAATGTCGTTAATTGTCAAATTTGTGAGTTCACTGCTTCTGCAAGCGCCGCTTATACCGAGTATCAATACGACCTGTGAAAAACATGTAATTATTTTAGTATTTGTGTAATAAATACGTTCATATTTAGAATAAATCCATAAATACTTAGGTAAACTTACCTTCACTGGCAAATATATCTCGTCAGGAGCATCATATAAAAAAAATTCCACCTCATGAGATGTGAAAACTTTAGATTTCTTACTCTTGAACCCCTGCGACTTTTCAAAAATGCTGTTAAATTATGAAATTTTTTCAAATCTACATTGTGTTTTACATTAAGTGTACTCTTGAGCATTGAATATCGGCTCCATACCGTTGAAGGCTGTAATTTGCTACACAGTCCATTAAAATATGTAAGAAATACACTTTCGGAAAACGATTTTATATTCTTGTCTTCTCGCCACTTCGTAAAATCATTGTATGTGTTTATATATCTTTCTTTTGATATTTTTGGCAAAAGATTTTCTATGACACAATTTGCCTCGTCTGTAATGGAATCTGGTGTCAATATTTCGCTTGAACTAATTTTTAATATTCAATTCAAATCTTAGCACAAAAGTCCGTCACAGACACATACATAACAGATTTTAGTATCCCGCCAATTTGTGTTGACTTTTTAAATTTTAAATATGGAACTTGCCGCTCGTCGCGTAATTGTCGCGGTACTCGCGGCTTATTCCGCTCAAAGAAGTTTGCGCTAAATTCACACTGGCTGTTTAGAAAGTGATGTCATTTTTAATAGTTTTTTTTTTACATAAAACTCTTCACAGCTGACAACAGTTCTTCTATTTTTGAAGTTTTGAAGTTTTTCCGGTCCTCGGGCCGGAATGAATTTGTATGAGTTTTTCCCTCCCTATGAAAGGAAAGCAGCATCTTCCACCCAATAATCAGATCAAAACAACACTACTTTCCGAGTATGAGAAATGAAAAATACATAAATACTGAGTAATGAAACTTCAGTTGTCTAACACCAAAAAAAATACAATTTCAAATACCTAGATTTAGTTTCTGACATTAACGATTTAACCGAATAGTCTCTTCGGCTACATCATATTTGTTGTAAATATTGTATTATTTAATAAATAAATCAATTAATACAACACGTGAATTTAGTAGTTTGCTGGATACATGTTCCTAATACTCGTGGTAAAGGACATATTTATTAGGATTTGAATTGATTATAATAATTGATATAATTAAATACACTTTACAAACAAACAAAATAATATTTATATATATTATTATTCATTCTGTTGTCAATCTTATATCAATCTTTTATTTTTTCTTTCGTAGTGCAATAATATATCAATAATTTCGATTCTCTTACGGCTGTCTGAATGGCAGCTTGGTATGCGTACCTACGTTTGATTTTTGCATTGTTTGGAAACTCGACATGCGGTGGGTTCGAATCCCGGTAACATAAATACTTTTGTAATTCCTATTATTTGTTATTATTTCTTTTTCTTTTATTTTTATTAATTTATTATTAATTATTTTATCGTTGTACTAAAACTCCGAGCAAAGCTCGGTCTCCCAGGTACTTATATTAAATAGAGGGTTTTTGAACTTTCATCGAATACAATCAATTTTCATATTTTTTCTTTACCTTTTTTTATAATATACACTAATATTAACAACAACTTAGAGAAACTAATAATAAAATAAATAATAAGGTATATCAGGGTACACCGCTTTCAACAATATAATATACTATACCTAAGAGAACAAGCATTGTTCGGAGTTAGTGCGAGAAAAAAATAAAAATTATAAAAGAAAAAGATTTTAAAAAATTCGTCTGACCGGGATTCGAACCCGAGATCAATTGGTCAACAACGCAAAAAGCCAATGGCCTACGCAGTTGCACTAGCGTACCTGACATTAGATGGCGTGACAAACTAAGATCTTTATGTCGTCGACATAAAGGTCAAGTCTGAGATAAAGTAACTTTGAACGGACTTTCAACAATAAATTCGAATTATTCCAATACAACTCCAAGAAATTAATTTTAATAGTTATTTTATGTTTTTTTAATCGAGAAAATTTACAGAAAACGTGTTTTGAAAACGAAGGTCCCCTTACAAATAATATGATCAAGATTAACATACCTATATTTTTTACTGAACTAAAATGCATGCAAAATCCATTCGTCTCAATTTCTTTTAAAGAATATTTAGAAGCCTATTTTTAAGATGTATAGAGCCTTAAATTTACATCGCCAATCCACAGTTAGGTCGATTTCACACCTAAGGGTCAGTTCACACCGTGACGATACTATTCAAAATTGAACTTTATTCACTACACAAAAGATACTCGCTTCATAATATAATATCAGTTATACACTGTACATACGCTGTGCAGCGCGGTGCAACTTGACATTCGAACTCTAACAATGAAAATTTAAATAGCTATCTTGAAATGCAGCGCCGCATCGCTTATCGTTTCGTTTCGGTGTGAATTGGCGTCGTCAAAGTCTCCACACATTGAGGAGAGACCAGTGTCCCTGCAGTGACGTTAGGGATCATTCATGATAGTAATGTCGACAGTAGCAGTAATTGCAAGTTTTCATCGTACTGCAATAAAGATTTATTATCATTGTTCTTCGAGCATTGACACGAGAGTAATACATTATGTTAGGGCTTGCCACACTAGGATTACTATATCGAAGATATTATATGATAAATTTAGCGATTTTATTGCTGTTTCGTAAGTCAAGTGGAAATCACAAACCCTATTACGATGATCTTGTAGTAGCGGTAGCGCGAGGAATTTCTGTGCGTTTAAACGTTTTTGCCATAAGTACTATTGGAAACAATCCAATATGATTTGCCATTATAAATAAATACCAGTTAATATTATTACTTAATACACAGCATCTATTTAGTTAAGTAGGTCATATAAATAATATTACTCCCGTGGTGCTACCCATAGTTATGACATGTCTGGTCATTACGATTTGGCTGTCTCCCGCTTTGCTTGGAGAGGGAAACTGGAATACTTCCTATTCCTCCTACCTTTCTTCTGATTAACTTCGTTGCGGATCCCAAGACAGATTTAGCATGTCCCTCGGGCACCCCTGAGATCATATGAAAGGGTTTTTTTGTGGTTGGTTACCGCTGTCGATCCTGGCTACACAGGAGTTGCAGCGGTGGGAATGTGTGGTGGGCCATTTGTCCGTTTAAAAACAAAAAGAAAATACCGGTTGTCTGTAAAGTCGGTTTACTGACGATAGTTGAACGTGACAACGTCAACAACAATAACAACAACAACAACAATAATAATAATAATAATGAGGTAAAGGCAATTCTATGTAACGCTGGTACTTGGGTACTTGGTAACGATAACGGGTAACAGGTAACGCATGAGTCATGTTTTTTCGTGCGTGCAGCCGGCTCCATCGATTTATAAGACGTTATCACGTCAAAAAATAAGCTACAAAAATATATTATGTCATATATTATATAGCATTATTTTTATATTTAGAAACAATTTTTGTGTGCACTGAGCTGTTTAATTTTATTAACACAATAATAATAATTAATTATAGTACATATTCTGCTTGTACAAAATATTATTAGTTTCATCTTTGAATAGAAATATTAACTAGTTATTATTATTTACTATTAGTAAAAATAATCACTTTTATAAATAAACTAAATTGATTAAATATAATCACAAAATTATTAATATTCGCTTTGAATCCTTTTATCTAGCTATCGCGATTCATTCACGCATTCAAGCATTCACTACTACAAGTCTTATGTAAAATTTACATAAGTTATAGGTTAATTGTGTTAGATTCATAAAATATTATAACCATGGCACAATGCTAAGGTATTTTGTCATTTGAGTCAATTTGTCTAGTGCCAAAACTTATTGGCTTTTAATAGGACGTGTGCTGTTTTTAGATAAAGCATAAAATTATTATGTTAGTGGTATATAACTACGTTGATAGCTTGAGGCAACATTTTGACGGAATCTTTCAAGATTCCTAGTTCATAATTTTTTAGGTAAGGGATTCGGCTAGACCACGTGTGTAAAGCATCGGTACGCAAAGTTATAGTCTAGATTCTAGAAGAAATAAATGTTTTCGCAAAGGAAATTTTTATCCAGGACATAAACTTATTTTTGTATCGAAGGTAATACTTTTTTATTTTCTTCACTTAGAACCTTTTGACCACTACCGATCATTACTGACCAGGGGTCACGTGCCGCTTTCCGTTGGCAATGCTAAAGGTTGTAAAATCAATTTGATTTATGTGCTGGCAACAAAACAACGGCATACGTCATTAATGAATCATGATGACACGAACGTGACGAGAATTTTCTACCATACCTGAGCCTTCAGTCAAGATGCATTCGATAATTTCGACGGCGAAGTACGAAATCAAAAATGTCTAGGATTTGACACAAGTCATCGCTAAGTGACATGTCGCTTGCGATGCCGTATGTCAAATCCCATACATTTTGTTTCCGAACTTCGCCGTCGAAATTATCGAATGCATCTTGCCTTAAGGACCTTGTTCCTAGTGAAAAAACGAAGGAAGGAAAGATCGAAGATGAAGAAGATTTGTATCTTGCTCTAACATTGTAATAAAAATGTAAGGCAAGCCTAAGTTAAGCAAAAAGGAACTCCTTAAAAACTATACTTATGTATCAAGTCACATTAACTAAAGCTCTCCAAAAGTGAATATAAACACCATATCCGACATGCCAATAGCGATTTTTGCACTAATGACAGTATCTAATTTCCAAGCTACTAAAAACATGAGAATTGGTGTTTGTAACTGGATTTCAATGTAGCTCCTTTAATTGGAATTCCTTTTATTTCCTTACAAATTAATTTGTGGATAAATTTCCTTTATAGACGTTTCTATTGTGGGGGTCTCGCGTGGGGGTGAGTTTTTTGCATGGGGTGGTTTTATCGGATGTATTTAAACCCCTGCCGAGGTTAACTGATCTCCGTGTCACACATATATTACTTTTTTAAGAAATTGTTTGTATTAACTTGCCTTGTGGGAGTCTTTAGACAATACTATTTATGTTTGCAAATAATTGGATAATAAATTTAAAAGTTCCTTGAACGTTTAGGGGAATGCTTTTTGTTTATATATACACAGGTGAGGTGGAGGCAAATGCACGATTTTAACAATAATAAAGGGTTTACGAAACCTTCAAACTTTACTAAATAATAAGATATTTATTTTCATTTTAAGTATAATGCATATAGTTTTTGTCTAGTTACACACTATATATTACAATATAGATAGTTTTTATCAAGTTTATGTTATTTTTTTCTAATTTTCTTACTAGCTTTTTAATTTAGTCATTAATTTCAAAAATAATTATTCTTTCACTGTAGGATTTCATTTGGAAGAACTTCAAATGTAAAATGAAAAGCTGATGCCGTTTTAATGTTTCCTTCGTTCAAACAAATGGAAAATAATAGAAACAACCGTGGCTTGTAAGAGGGTAAAAACTTCACCCCACAAGCTCCTGACTCACGTAAAATGTAATGGGAAATTACTCTAAAATAAAAAAATAAAACTCTCCCTCACGGAACCCTAACTGTTACGGTAATTTGGATAAGACTCCCCCGGCACGACACTAAAAAATTCCACTTGGAACTCTCAATATGCCATCCCTGCTGCAGCGCCATAAAAATTGAACGTCTCTAATCGAATACAACTGAAACTTTAATTAGGTTGTTTTTAATTTGGTCTTAATACGGTAACTTTTGTATCGTGTTTTACGCTTCAGTTAGAATCAAACTATGCCCCGATATAATGTATGTTATGCCTGCATACAACTAAAAATAGGACAAAGCCCAAAAATATAGAAAATTATGTATATAGAAGATTATACACGATTTGTCTAGGACTAGGTTTTTTACTATCATGAATAATAGAAAAAAAAACTTTTATATTACCTAATGGATGCAATATAAGACTGCGAAGGAGGAACTTAGGAACACACCTTTTGTTACAACCTAAAAGTTTATAACTTTACAACGTGATAAATCTTATATGAACTTAAGATCCTAACACACCACAGTAAAGTTATAAATTGGCAGGTGAGGAGTAATAAATCGAATAATGCTATTAGAGTTTTTTAATCACATTTTTCTGAATGATCGTAGAGATCTAAAATCGACAGTTGTTTTGACAATGGTTTTTAAAATATGTACTTATGTCTAGATAAGTAGAATAAAGTACTATTATCAGGTCAGTGTCATCAAGCCTACCAGGTATGGACTCTCGACATTGGACATGCGAAGATCAAAAACAACTATGAAAAACTTAAGAACTTTAACTGTATAAACAAGACCTTCAGCACATATAAGATCCGTAAGGAAGCAAAAGTCAAGAGGTTATAAAAAATAATTTACGATGCACCCATGGCGCGGTAATCCAGCACGAAAAAACACAATAAGCCATCTCGCAATCATAACAGTACTACCAGTTATGATCCGAGTCATTCCAACCCCTGGCGGCATCAGTAAAGCGTTTGATAAAGTGGATCACAAAACGCGAAAGTATAAATAAAAACGGTCCCATAAGTGGTCCTTGCGGTGAACCCTAGCGCTCGACGGGCTAACCGTGCGAAACGCCTTCTCGGTTGTTATTATGAACGTGAATTATGAAAATAATAAAAAATAAAGCGTCCGGGAGCTGCGGGGGGCTAACTCCCGCCACGTGACAGCACGTGCTCAGCGCTTCCCGAACCAAAATATTGAAAATTTAAACCGCAAATTTTTCGCTCGGCCCATTGTTGCCGGCGGCCGCTTTTAATGCGACACGTGCCCGTCTTAATTTAGCCTGTTAAACTGATTAGACGCTCGGCGGAATATAGTTGTCTCTGCTCCTAATGATGGGCAACTATCGGTGAAATGTACAGCGAGCATTTAATATATTATGAAAACAAAATATTCAAATCGAAATAATATATGTTGGAAAACGATTAAATTTTAATGTTTAACGATTTTCAATTAAATTAGTCAATACGTTACACTCTTTTCAGTTAGTGGTGTAAATTAATAACATTTTAAAAAATCAAAAACCTGATTACGTCGTTTTGACGTATCCAGTGTCACTCTCACGACACGAATCTAATGATACCCCTCAAGCTCAAATGCGACAAGGTGTTTAGGCTCTAGAGCGTGCCAAAGAAATATACATGTATACATACATACACTTAAACAACATAACCCTCCTAATTCTGGCGCAGTCGGATAATTAGTTTTCAATAATGATGAAACTCGTTATCAGACAAAATAACCACGCTAAAGTTACTATCAAGATCTAGAGTTTTTTGAAAAAAAAATGGACCATAACGACGAATGGGTCTATCTATACGAGTAAATAAATCAGCATAATATTATTACGGACCCATCATATCGGCTTCACCAGGGCGTCAGTCGTCAATCGTAGTTTGGGGAAAATAATCTTATTTTTCCGAACCAAATTGGTGAAATACACTGCGGCGCATAGATTTCATCCAAATAGTATTCTCATATTTCGCCATATTTGGAATGGTGGTCCCAAAGGGGGAACCCTAAAGTCGCAGATTATTGCGCAGTTAACTTTAATACGAAATTTTAATATACATTTTAATATATATTAAATAATCACTAAAATTATATAATTAGAGTTACTGAAAATATAAATTACTTTTAGTATATAATAGTTACTAAAATATTATATATATAGAGTTACTAAAAATATAAATTACTCGCAGCTCCGCCCGCGTAAGTATAGTATCCCTCGGAAATACTACTTTTTCGGGATAAAAAGTAGCCAGTTTTAATCCAGAGTCTAAACTACTACCATACCGAATTTCATCGAAATCCGTTTAGTAGTTTTCGCATGAAAGCGTAACAAACATCCACGCTTTCACATTTATAATATTAGTAAGGATTAAGTTTTACCAAATAATTATTATTTAAATCCGTGGCCAGTTTGAAATATTTATTTTAGTTGTGATCCTGATTGTTTTCTCTAATTCATTATTATATAAAAAAAACGTTTTAATATTTTTCTCTCATTACACTATTTAATTATATCGTTTAATTTTTCATTCACCATCAAAACAGGATCTTTAATCAAGTGAGTCGTAGCTTAGCGTCTCGATAATCTCGCATTCATCCAATATTTACTTGCCTCCGTACAAAAATTTAATACTGTTAGTGCGCGCGGGCGGATTATAGAGGGTAGTTTTTTAAATAGGGTTAGACTTTCCCGGGGGTCGTGATAAATGACACATGCACATTTCGAAATACCCAATTTCGGATTTAAGTCACCCCAAAGTGGCCGGACAATGCTCGCGCGCAATTTCCACCGGCTTCAACGGCAACCGGCTTATTGTTCGCGAAAACGTCATAAATGGGGTGATGCTGTAGTTTATCATCATTATGACTTCATGACAGTATTGTTTTACTAACGGTTTCTTAATGTGTGGCTTTTTTATATTTTTCAAATTACGCATCGTGAATTACAAAATAATTGTTAAGGACAGCGGCCTCGAAACGTAAAACATGAGTGAATTTAAATGTGAACGATAAACGTGTAATTAAAAACAGTACATAAAACTAATAGTGAATACTCAGTGACTATATGTATAGATTTATATGGCATCAGTGTGTAAAAATCGTGTTATATGGTGTATTATCAAGTGCAGGTTATTTTGCTTATATATTTTTAACTAAAGCTAATTTTAACGTAGCTTCTTTTGAAGTATGTGAATAAACATAATACCTAACGTGTAGCGTAACGATTAAGAATATATAATAAAGGGTTAAATAGTTATTAAGAAAATAATGGTAAAAATGTAGAACATTTCTTATATGGTAAGCTTTAAGTTGTAAATATCTTTTTTATAGAATAAGATCTCTAGTATATAAGGGTTTATGTATATGGTCTTAACAATAAAGAATTTCACACAACGCGTTTTGCTTCACCTGGCTCGTGAAAAATAGGGTAAATTATGGAAAATAGCCGTATAGAGAGCTAAAAGTGAGATGGCAAATCGACCCGAAAGAGGCGTACGGGCGGGGCTCTCTATACGGCATTGCCATGAGCCAGGTAAGCAAAGCGAAAAAAGTGAAAAGCGTTCTCCTCAAATAGTGTTTTATTATCGCCCCGGCTCTGCCCAAATCGGTGTAACCTTGCTATCTTCGAGTCTAATCTGAGCCGGCGGTTGAAAGCCTGTGGAATTATACAGTCCCCTACAGTAGTGCGTGGTCCTTTGGCGAGCCGAATTTCAAGATCGAAGAAAAATTCGAAGTCCATATCAAGTTGAAAATAACGAAGACGGCACTTAGAAAAATTTGAACAGCTGTTGTGGACATAGAAAAATTTCCGAAGATTCAAGATAGAAATTTTTACTGAAGACTGGACTTAGAAAATTTTCGTCAGCTATTCTGAACATAGAAAAATTTCCGAAGATTCAAGATAGAAATTTTTACTGAAGACCGGCCTTAGAAAATTTTCGTCAGCTGTTCTGAACATAGAATTTTTTTTTGAAGATTCAAGATAGAAGAATTCTATCAAGTCAGAACATTGGATACAAGGATACACCGCTGCGTCTAGGGTTAATGGGGTGGAGCATCTTGCCGAAACATTGGATAAACTGCTGAACCAACGCCAGTCGCGCCACATTACGGAGTTGCCCATATTCTCGGGCGCTCCCACCGAATGGTTGCCATTCAAAGCAGCCATGGAAGACACCACTGCGTTCTACAAGCTCAAGCCGATCGAGAACTTAGCTCGTCTGAGAAGCTGCCTACGGGGAAAAGTAAGAGAAGCCGTGGCACCACTGCTGAGCGTCGCGACGCCGCCTGAACAAATTATGAAGACCTTGGAACAATGCTTCGGTCGACCCGAGGTTATGGTCGTTCGCATGATGGAAGACCTGAAGAAGATACCGAGGCTCGGAGGTTCGGCGGCAGAACTCAACCAATTTGCAGTGAAGATTCAGAACATGGTAGCCATCCTGAGGAAGCTGAGGCACGGGTACCTCTTTAACCCGTAGCTCACGAGAGACATCCTGGAGAAGCTCAGCCCATACGAGAAGAGCAAGTGGTACGACTACGCAGAAGACACGTGGCGCTTCAGGAACGAGCCCGATGTCGTCCTTCTCTCTGAATTCTTAATGAGAGAAGCGGACAGGGCGCTGCGCTACGGGTTCAGCACGGCACCGAAGAAGGAAACACCACGTCCACCTCCTAACAAGAACGAAGCCCGAACGAGAAGGCCAGTCTTCGCGATAGCAGACGAGGGCAGGGATTCGCCGAGTCGCAGCCAGCCAAAGAGAATACGCGAAGAGTCAACGAAGTGCCTGATATGTGCCGAAGGTCATGCTCTATTTCGCTGCGCTGCTTTCAAGAAACTGAGCATGCAAAAGAGATGGGACACGGTCAAAAAGGAAGGGCTGTGTTTCCGGTGCATACGAAGCAGGCACAGAAGATACAACTGCAGGGCGAAGCCGTGCAGCGACAAGGGCTACAACTTGCCTCATCATGCGCTGCTGCACGAAGACAGGTCCGGCGGCGCTCCACAGACAGAGGACGCCGTGATTACCGCATCGGTCACCTCTGACCGCGCGGTGAAACTTAAGATGAGAAGAATTCAAGTTGTCGGTCCACGGGGCGAAGCGAATATCTTCGCGCTGTTCGACGAGGGCTCGACAGTGACACTACTGGATGAAGACGTCGCGAAGGTTATCGGCGCAGATGGCCCACCGAAGGTGCTGAGAATGCATGGGATCAATGCCGAGAGAAGGGAAGAAAAAAGCCGACTCGTACAACTTGGCGTACGGTGTCACGACGGTACCAGATATGACGTCACTGCGAGAACCGTGGCCGGATTGAACCTACTTACTCAGTCGGTCCTGGAATCACTGTTTCGACTTGCTCATCTGCACGATCTCAAGAACGAAGAGATATGCTATGAAGACAAGAAACCCCAACTTCTCATCGGCACGGACAACTGGCAGCTCATTGTATCCAGGGAGCTGAGGATCAGCAAGAGAAACCAGCCTGCATCCTCGAAGACGAAGCTCGTCTGGGTAATCCATGGAAACATTCCCAGACGCCTCATAAAGCAGGAAAAACACGAAAACATCCTGCACGTGTCTACGATCGAGACCCGAGGCGAACGACTGGAGGAAATGGTGAAGAAACACTTCGAAATAGACGCACGGGGAATAGCGTCCAAGGCAAAGCTGACCAGAAGAGCAGCGAGTCATCGACCTCTTTGGCAGAGCGGCCAAACGGATGGAAGAAGGTCGATTCGAAGTGGGGCTCCAGTGGCGCAAAGAGGGCGTAACATTACCCCGGGGTTACAACGGGGGGAGCCGAACAATCTGCAGGGCGGGACCGGGACTTCAGTTGCACGCGGGAGGTGTCACAACCCCTGGGAACGTCGGGGGGAGTCGTGTGGACTGCAGATTGCAAGAAAATGGGGAAGTACGAGTCGTGTTGGCCGCCGCCAAGGCCAAGGTGGCGCCGCTGAAGGCACAAACGATACCAAGGATGGAGCTACAGGCTATCTTGGTCGGAGCGAGGCTGGGAAACGTCGTCGCAGCAGAACACAGGTGGAAAATGGACACGGTTTTCTACTGGATCGACGCACAAGTGGTTCTTGTTGGATACAGAACGGCAGCCGCAAATACACACCGTACGTCGCACATCGGCTAGGGGAGATCGCCGAGCTGACGTCTGTTCACCAGTGGAGATGGCTGAGCACGAAGAGCAACGTCGCCGACTTAGCCACCAGAACGGGCTACGTTCCGAAGAGCGACGAGGACCCTTGGTTCCAGGGGCCGGACTTCCTGCGCAGGCCTATGAACGAGTGGCCCACGGAGAGTCCCGCTAGAATTGAAAATCAAGAAGAATACGTCGCCTTCAACACCACGGAGGCGAGCGAGCTGAGCTGTCTACCAGATGTGACGCGCTTTTCGAACTACGAGCGCCTCATAAGATGCACGACGATGGTCTTGCTGTTCGTCGAGAAGTGCCGAGATCGTCGGCCCACCTCGACGTACGACACCTGGAGAGGGCCGAGAGGTTGTGGTATCAAAAATCACAACGAGACAGCTTCGCACAAGAAATCGAGAAGATGGCAAGTGGCAAGACGGTGCCTAGATGGAGATCCTTGTACCGGCTCAACCCGGTGTACAAGGACAGAGTGCTCGTACTAGACGGAAGGATCAAAGCAGCTCAGGTGCCGGCCGAAATGAAAAACCCTATCATCCTGGATGGAAGACATCGCTTCACAAGGTTACTGGTGGCAAGGGAGCACGCCAGAGCGGGACACGGGAGCCGCGAGAGAGTCGTGAACGACCTCAGGCAGAAATTCTGGATATTGAAGCTGCGGCCGACGGTGCGTACTATCATGAACCAATGTGCATTCTGTCGGTTACGACGGGCACACCCGAGGACCCCGCCAACTGGAGACCTGCCAGCCGAGCTCCTGGGGGCGTTCCAGAGACCATTTTCGTACTGTGGTCTCGACTGTTTCGGCCCGATGACGGTCACCATCGGCCGACGTCACGAGAAGAGGTGGGGAGCTCTCTTCACATGTCTGACGACGCGGGCGGTCCACCTGGAGCTGGTGGCTTCGCTGTCGACGGACTCTGCACTGATGGCAATGAGAAGAATGGCTGCGCGGCGAGGATGGCCGGCAGTCATGTACAGCGACAATGGGACGAATTTTAGAGGCATGGACGTCGAGCTGCGGCAGGCGTACGCCGAGTGGGCGCCGCCTATGGCTCAGCTGGGCCTCACTCATCGGATGCAGTGGAAGTTTACACCGCCCGGGGCACCGAGTCAAGGAGGTGCCTGGGAAAGGATGGTGAGGTCAGTGAAAACCGCCCTGCTAGCCATACTGAACGAGAAGTCGCCCAAGGAAGAGGTACTCCAGACACTGATGGCCGAGGCGGAGTACTCAGTGAACGCTCGACCGCTCGTTCACGTATCGGTGGACCCCAACGACCCGGAGGAGATTACACCGAAACATTTCCTCCTCGGGTCGTCCACCGGATTGCCGTACGTCGGACCGTGTGTGCCGGCGGACAAGAAGACGTGGAAGGTCGCGCAAGCCCTTGCCGACGAGTTCTGGAGGCGCTGGGTGAAGGAATACCTTCCCACGCTCACACCACGCTACGGGGCTCCGCAGAGTAACCGAGCCCTAGTACCGGGGGACCTGGTTGTCGTGGTCGACCCGACGCTGCCGCGTAATACGTGGCCGCGGGGGGTCGTGCACCGGGTCTACCCCGGTCAGGACGGACAAGTGCGCTGTGCGGACGTTCGCACGCGCAGTGGCGTGTTCGGGAGGCCGACATCGAAGCTGGCGGTGCTAGAGGAGGCGCCGCAGTCGCAGTTGCGACCGCTGGCGGAGCAGACGGAGCCGGGAGCGGAGCAGACAACGCCGAGGACGGCGCCGGGCGCGGAACGAGCATCGGAGCAGCCTATAGCGAGCACGGTCAGCTCGCAGTCGCCGGAGCGGCCCGCAGCGAGTCCGAACGGCTCGCAGTCGCCGGAGCAGTCTGCGGCGGGCGCGAACGGCCCGCAGTCGCCGCCGCACCAGCCTACAGCGAGCTCGAGCAGCTCGCAGTCACCGAAGCAGTCCACGGCGGGATCGGCGAGCCCGCAGTCACCTGAGGAGGCTGCGTAGACCCTGGCTACTGCGCCGGGGGGAGGATGTTAAGGACATCGGCCTCGAAACGTAAAACATGAGTGAATTTAAATGTGAACGATAAACGTGTAATTAAAAACAGTACATAAAACTATAATAGTGAATACTCAGTGACTATATGTATAGATTTATATGGCAAGAGTGTGTAAAAATCGTGTTATATGGTGTTTTATCAAGTGCAGGTTATTTTGCTTATATATTTTTAACTATAGCTAATTTTAACGTAGCTTCTTTTGATTTATGTGAATAAACATAATACCTAACGTAAAGCGTAACGATTAAGAATATATAATAAAGGGTTAAATAGTTATTAAGAAAATAATGGTAAAAATGTAGAACATTTCTTATATGGTAAGCTTTAAGTTGTAAATATCTTTTTTATAGAATAAGATCTCTAGTATATAAGGGTTTATGTATATGGTCTTAACAATAAAGAATTTCACACAACGCGTTTTGCTTCACCTGGCTCGTGAAAAATTGATAAAATTATGGAAAATAGCCGTATAGAGAGGTAAAAGTGAGATGGCAAATCGGCCCGAAAGAGGCGTACGGGCGGGGCTCTCTATACGGCATTGCCATGAGCCAGGTAAGCAAAGCGAAAAAAGTGAAAAGCGTTCTCCTCAAATAGTGTTTTATTATCGCCCCGGCTCTGCCCAAATCGGTGTAACCTTGCTATCTTCGAGTCTAATCTGAGCCGGCGGTTGAAAGCCTGTGGAATTATACAGTCCTGTTCAATAATTATTGATTATTTTGCGAGGTAACTATGTACCTACTATCGGAGAATCCAATTCATGAGCAGGTACAGTGTTCTCATAATTTATTTCTATCATAATGACGGCATGCACGCGCAATAAAATTATTGTCAAAGGCATGTCGGTAATTTTTACAATACGAATAAATTATGATAACGGTCAACCTGCTTGAGAATTAGATTCCCTGGTAGTACTTTGGCGCTAGTTAATACAGTAACTAGCGAGCATAAAAATATTAAAAGTTTGTCGCTACAGTACTGTAAGGACAATATTGAGTCACTATATATATCAAACCTCCTGGAAACTGCACCTGTTGATACATTTCGTTTTTGCAAACTTTGTCCTACGAAATCTGCAACAGTGGTCACAACCAGTACAATTATTTAAAAAATGCACCTCATAATGTCAGCACACGGGTTATTTATCGAGCGTGACCAGGGTCTGACGCCTCGTGTCAATAACAAACCCTCCAGATAAAGAAAATGGCCTTCTGAACCCCTTCGAGCCGTTAATAAATGTCAAAGGGCAACGTCTGGGGACTGTCCCGCGATGCCCGCGAGCGTGGTCACTCTATTGGTTCTGCTCACTTTGACACGACTTCTGATGTTTAAGCCATTGTTGAAAAGGTGATAAGAATTCAAAAGGTCAAGAGCGCTTATAAAAGTTAACTTGGTAGTTAGTACCTACAATTACATTGCTTGGCAGAATTTGCGTAGGATTTTGACACTCAAAGATTGGATCTTTTAATGTATTGTTTTATTGTTAGGTTAGGTTAGTTTTCACAATCTACTGATTAGTCAGGGGTATAGAAGCAAAGGAGACAGTCTCTACTTTTACTGATTTTGAGAAAAGTTTTGAAACTCTTGTATCCTTAAAGATACAAATATTTAAAAAAAATCATTTTTATCTTTAGTAGTGTTGAAGAAGATTTAAAAATTAGTTGATTAGATGCTAGATTGACGTCCCGGTTTAAAGATGACTGAGGTTACAAATTTGGAGATTGCTATGTTTGTTTCCTTCAACTGCACATTGGTATGTTTGTTGTAATCGTATATGAATTTTATACACTTTGATTCGATCTCTATTAGATTAGAATCAGATAACGTAATTGCGAGTTTTGTCTCGGATGCTCGATATAAAGTAAACAGCAACAAAACTTCCGAATAAGCTATCCAACACTTATTAGAAGATTGTGAAAGAGAGTTAGACTGTCGTGTCTTGTCGTCATCTAATTCGTTTATTCAAGAGATAATTCACATTATAATAAAAATGTTTTAGACACTTATTTTGATGCCAAGCGTTTTATTTACAATACATTTTCAATAACAACAAAAGTAATACACCAGCTTAACTTTTGAATACACGAGAGGATTTTTTACGAATTTAATAATTAATTGTAATTTCATTAAAAGGACGTTTCGTTTATAGAGACTCTTGAGCTGGATCTTATTTTGGAAAGCAGACGATTAAATTTGGTCCAAACCCCAAACGTAATATATACTTGATTTCGAACATTAATATTTATGATTTGGTAGAGCAAGCCATATCAAATTTCACGCTATAAAATTTGGACCATTTCAATTAAATTTATTTTCTATAAAGTAATTTATATAGTTACAATGCAATAAATTAAATGTTAGCTTAGCAATTTGCATGTTTCGCATTTCTAAAAATAATCAGATTTTATTTGCTGTCGAATTTATAACAATACCTAAGTAAGAAAACTAATATTAAAATATATATATACTTTTTATGTTTGATATTATGTTTAATAGTTAATAGAATCAGGCGTTACTTTGCGGAAATCCATAGCATACAATTTAATTAGTATTATATCTAGCAATATCCTGCGAAAAAATACCCACAACCTCCAGGCAAATGTGTGAGTGTACGCACGACTTTACGCATGCTTATGTGTACAGTCGCATAGTTGCTTGCAGGTTGTGGGTTTTTTTTTTGGCGGGATATTGCTAGATATAATATTAATTGACTTGACGACCTCTGTGGCTCAGTGGTTCGGCGCGTTGGTGCTCAAGCCCCCGGGTCGCGGGTTCGAATCCCGAATATATGCATATTATTAAAGTATTAAATATACTTCCCGTTTTCTGGGACCTGTAACACAAGTTCTTCGGATACTTAGCACGGAGACAGATTGACGTTGTGTGAAGCGTCCATAATTATTATTATTATAATTAAATTGTCTTATTATATTTGTTACCTGTAATTAAAACCACAATTTTACTAATTTTGGCATCGCCTGAGATGTTATATCATATTTTTATATTTAGTTTAATTCTGTTTTAAAGGAAAACCCTTAAACTGAATAAAGCATATCATCATCATCATCATCATCGTCATTGAGAATGAGTGTCATTTTCATACTGTAATTTGCGTTCAGTATGCTGAATGTTAAACCCCAAAAATCATGGTAACTTACTGTGTAGTACTCGTATTATCAATTCTACAACAAAAACTCAATTTAACTCTGGAATGAACTGGCACCAGCGGTATTCTCGGGACACTACCTTCAAACCTTCAAGAAAAGAGTCCTCCTGTTCAAAAGGCCGGCAGTCACTTGCGACTCCTCTGATGTTGCGGGCCTCCATGATATAATATATTTCCATCATCTGTTTGCTCGTTTGCCTTCGACTGTCTTTTCACTAAAAAAAAACTTTCGATTGAGCTGGCACCGTGTAAACACGCTGTGTACAGATCGATTAAAATGATACGCTCTTTTCATATGTTATTATGAAGTAATGAACTTAACTGAGTATCATTAGCTCACAATAACCCCGCAGCGCACCTTGATCGTTTTTTACTGGCGATTCAATAAGGATTTGAGCACCTGCGTCCGCGGGGTAAAAAATGTCCCAAATTCCTTTTCATTAGTGTAATGAGTATGCTCTTATATCGAAACGAGTTTTACAGGCTTCTAGCTGATTTGAATGCTATAGAGTCATCTTGGATGGAATTGGTCTGTGCCAAATTTCATCAAAATCGGTCCAGTAGTTTCTTATAGCCTAATCAATGCAAACAAACAAACATTTCCACTTCATTATATTAGTGTAGAAGTTGGATGATCATGTTGTTCTTGGTTTTAATAGCTGTGTCATAATAGCACTTTTCTATACGTAATAGCTAATTTAATTGCAATGAAATTATTGCCCAAGTAGTAAACTTATGTGGGCGTTAAAAGGTCTGAACATCACGGAAACCCGTGTCCAGGTGGGGTAGATTTACTCAAGACAGCGGAATACATAATTATCACCACAGCATTAGAGAGTTCTTTGCAAGGAAACAATTACTACGCAATACTCGCAATACTTGTAACACTACCCATGCGCGTGCGCCATTACTCACACAATCACGCGCTCAATTTGATAAGAATCCGAACCGCTTTTGCTAATGAATCCTATTTATAAATCATCAATCATAACATTAATCACCGAAAAATCGGTTTATCTCTTACACATCTTAAAGATTAAGACGTAAACCATTAAAATAGCAGTCAACCAGAAAAATAAATGAGAGCTATTTTTTTAGTAAGTATTTAGAATAACTTTGTAATTAATATTAATACTCTAACCCCATTATTGATAAAAATATTTACGCAATGGATACACTAACCCACGTTGCAGTCTGTTAAGTGACTTTCCAACGTATCAAAGACAGCAACATTGATTACCGTATTCGTTGCGTCAATATTTTTATTAATAGGAGGGACAGAGCCTGTTTCACACATGTTTTCTCTCTGTCACTCGATATAAAGTAAGCAGCGACAAAAATTCCAAATAAACTATCCGGTCAATGGTACCAAAAAAGTTACACCCAAAGAGCGCATGCATGTACAGGACAATCTATTCAAGTTCATATTGTTCTAACAATTAGGTAACTCCCTACTATCCGAATGAGGGTTTTTGATATTTTTCTGCCGTTAGGGGGCAGACCCAACTCACACAAAGCGTCATCTGGTGGCGTAAATGGTTAAAAAACTGTCAATAAGAATGTTCGATTATTTTTCTGTCACCAGGCGGCGCATGGTAGCCCGACGGTCCTTGCCGTGTCAAGAAGCAGTCACTTGTCACTAATTTAAAAACCCTCTGAATAATTTGATCTATTCGGATCCTTCCAAACAACTCTGAAATCAGATCGCTATTGTGATCAGATAGGACAGATCCTACCACCACCAAGTAACAGTGGTAATAAGCCTATGGGTGCCATCTGCGTAATTACGGAAACTCTATCTCCGATCTCCCCCAAGATGTCCTGTTAATCAGTTGTTACACGCCACTGTCACGCCGTTATTAATACCTCCACTTGCCAACGGTCAGAATACACCTTGCGGACACCTTGCGCGTAACGTACTAAGTGCGAGACGCATAACGTCGTAACTACACGCCAGAGGAATACTGACTTTGTCTCAAATGAATACGATTCAATAATGAAGTGATAGGTTAATTAAGAAGAAGATTACCAGTATATTAGTGGATACGGTTGTCTTTCGAATTCGTGCCGTTGAGATGGTCAGATAGTGACGTCACGGTATTGGTTTTCTATGAAGGCCTGACATCTGCTAATGAAATTTGAAAGGGCAATTATACATCTTCCCACATTATGTTTGCTTAAGGTTTTTCTACGGTAATTGTGAGTCAGTGAGTTATCGCTTCGATGAAATGATTACCGATTCCCATGGCATGGGGGTTTCGTAAAAAACATCGGGGCGAAGTTGGCATATGACAGCTAATTGCTAACTTCAGGGTGAACAGAACATATATTATAAATGGCACTACAGTTTTCACACGTGAATTAACAAATCTTTTCCACAGTTTTCAATATACTTTGGGCACATGCTGACCTTTAAGGCAAATCTTTTTACCTTCCTGACAATTTAACACGAAGGTACTTACCTATAACAAGAAACATAGTAATTTATATTCTTATTAACAAGGAAATAAGTAGTAAGAAGTGTGTGTTACCAAATTCTCAAGGGTCCATTATGCTCCCAATTCGTCGCAGTGACCCAGGAAAATGTAACAATTCTCAAAAAAAAAAATACTATAATGTATCAATATCAAGCTAATTAATTGTAAAAAACGCTGTCAGTAAAACGTGTAAAAACTAAACCACAGCTAACGTAAGTGCTACATTTAATGATCACTTAGGGTCAGTTCACACCAAGATGAGGTGCGACGCGACGCGGCGCTGCATTTTTAAGATAGCTATTAAAAATTGAACTTTATTCGCTACACGATTCATTGCTAGAGTTCGAATGTCAAGTCAAACAAAGTCAATGTCGAAGGTGCCGCTCGCGCTATTACAATGAAACATGTATGTATAATATAACGTTAAATTTTCAATAGCTATCTACAAAACTCAGCGCCGCGTCGCGTTGCGTATAATGCGGTGTGAACTGACCCTAAGGCTGTTTTCTGACGGCCAATCAAACAGGGCAATAAATATAAAGTGTATATTAATTACGCGCTCCGTGGGCCGTAAATGTGTTAATTACTGGAAAAATTCAAAACATCTTTCAGCAATCTAATCGCGGGCATTTGCGTGCACGAAAATAAGGGCAGCAGCGCACAGTGCGATTGTACGATTCATTCCAAATAGAAATGCGTATAGTTTAAATCGTTATGACATAGTATGTATATTAGCAAACCTCATCAATCTGCCCTCCACCTCTGGTGCGCAACAGCACCGGAGTCTATATCCCTACCTATCATGTTAATAGGTAATTCGATAGGAAGGTCATTAACTTTGTTTCAATTATAATAATATCCATGGACGCTTCACACCACGCCAGTCTGGCCCCGTGCTAAGTATCCGAAGTACTTGTGTTACGGGGACCAGACAATGGATACTTCTTGTTGTCTGGGCTGGTCCCCGTAAAATGTTTGTACTATACATAGGTATTATACTTAAGATATTCATATTTATTCCACACCCATGACCGAGGTATACAGGAAATCTTTTTTTGTTCTTTCGGCGGGATTCGAACCCGCGACCTCCGGCTTCGACCACTGACACGCTTAACCACTTAGGTGATAGGTCGTCAAATTATCAATAAAAAAAACTGATTCTATTTAAGTAGCTTCATTTGTTTCGCGACAAAATATATTTTGGCAAATGCATGATTATAGGGAGATTTTTTAATTTTAATCTTTTGTTAACAAACGTCGTATACAAAATCAACCTTACGTTGTAAAATTAACTCCAATCTGCGTAAAGGCGTAACCAAACTATAAAAATTATTCGTTAAAAAGCTAGTTTTACAGATTTTTTACATTACCACTATTTCATAGTTCAACTACTTATCAGAGATTGTACGAAATGGATATAGGATATATTTTGTGAGTGAAGTAACAAGAAAAACTAATATTTTTAATAACATCTGATTCCGTCATAACAAACGAGAATGTCAGGATAATAAAAGTTATAATATTTTTTTGTGTATTAATTATAAATGAAAGTGCTAATTAAAAAAGTGCTAAACAAAATGTTGCTTTATGTGACGACCTCTGTGACTCAGTGGCTGAGCTCGTCGGTGCTCAAGCCGGGGGTCGCGGGTTTATGTGACGACCTCTGTGACTCAGTGGCTGAGCTCGTCGGTGCTCAAGCCGGGGGTCGCGGGTTTATGTGACGACCTCTGTGACTCAGTGGCTGAGCTCGTCGGTGCTCAAGCCGGGGGTCGCGGGTTTATGTGACGACCTCTGTGACTCAGTGGCTGAGCTCGTCGGTGCTCAAGCCGGGGGTCGCGGGTTTATGTGACGACCTCTGTGACTCAGTGGCTAAGCTCGTCGGTGTTCAAGCCGGGGGTCGCGGGTTTGAATCCCGCCGAAGGAACAATAACTTTTTCCGTGTTCCTGGGTCATGTATTAGATATGTTGTAACATAATAAAATCTTAAATAATAAGTATGGTATAAAAGTATTTAATATACTTCCCGTAGTCTGGTATCAGTAATACAAGTTCTTCGAATACTTATCACGGGGCCAGATTGACGTGGTGTGAAGCATCCATAAATATTATTATTTTATTTATTTATTTTATTTAATACATACAACTATAATTACAGACATAAATCTAATCCGATAGCGTAGGAAAGCCAATTCATTTACTGATATTTCCAGTTCAATTAATAATGAATAATGATAGATAAAAATAATAATTAAAAAGAGACATTGGATTACATTAAACCATATGAAGCATAGTTTCGTGAACTCGCTCAGCGGAAACACGTTATTCGTCCAATTTTTTGTTTGCCTTATAAAGCATTCGGATTGTCTTTCAGTATGTTGGTTCTAGCCTGTGGTGTCGCAAATAACTCAGGAGGACACCTCGCCAAACATACCTACTGGGAACGCTTAGTGCTAGCCATTGCAGTATACTCGGGTTATATAATTTACCGCGCAACACTTTAAACATAAAGTACACGAGACTCAGATATCTCCTAGACTCCAGCTTATTGTACCCAATCATTCCTAATACAAATAATGTTGGATACATCAACGGATAAAAAGGATAAGCTCCGTAACATTTAAAAAATAATAATCTTAAAAAATGATTTGTATACGCTCCATCATAAGCTTGTACTTGCTCTCATGCGGAGTCCACACTGCGGCGTAGAACTCAAGCTGACTCCTAATAAACGCATCGTATAACGTTGTAATCGCCTTCACATTCCAGAACTTTGCGGCCCTTCATAGTACGAAGCCTAGCCGCCTGTATGCCTTCTTACAAACGCTTATGATGTGGTCCATGACTTTTCCCTTGTCAACGCTACTTCATTTAACTTGTATTTATAGTTCAGTGGAGTCCTCGCCCGGCTAAATGAAATAACTGAGCATTTTGTTACGTTAAAGCTTATTCCGTTTACTCCACTCAACTACCTTCGCTAATTCACTCTGGAGACGCTCACAATTGCTCACATTTCTGATCGCCAGGAGCAACATCAGATTGTCCGCAAAGAGTAGGCATATTACATGCCTCAATATCTCCGGTAAATCATTTATCATGATGAGAAATTTCAAGGGCCCCAAGTTACTACCCTGACTTACACCAGATTCTGTAGCATATGGTGCTGATCGACAGCCCGCAAATTCAACGTACTGCCTCCTACATTCCTACCTCTCATATAACTTACAAAAAATTCAAGTAGTTTGAGGTGTAAAACGTATTCTAGCCATCTTTGCCAGTAATATGTCATGGTCGGCTACATAAAATGCTTTTCGGTAGTCCAAATAGACTGCATCTACCCGCAATCCTCTATCCATATGAAGTGTAATGTACTCCATTGCATCGAGCAAGGTACTGATAGTACTCCTCCTTGGACGAAAACTATGTTGGCAATCCGTCAATGACGATTCTATTTGTACTTGAATCCCTCTTTGAATGGCAGCTTCAAATACTATGGCTGGCGTTGGAAGGATCGCCACCGGCCTATATGACTCAACTTTGGTTTCATCCCCTCCGTATTGGTATAACGCTAGAAATTTTCCACCGATCCGGGAAATACGAACTACCTACACATAAATTAAATATATGCGTTAGTGGTTTAGCTAATACCGAACGGCAGTCTCTTATTAAAAAGGCAGGAATTCCATCCGGGCCCGCCGACTGTTTCAGTTTCAGCAGCTTGAGGGCTGTGCTCACCTCATTGAGCGTGAGGGACGGCAGATGGTCGCGCAAGCTGCTGTCACCCACACCTCTCGACCTCGTCGACACTCAGTCTCGCCTTAGTATTATTAAAAACCGAATAAAAATAAATTGCAAATTCAAACGCACTTTGCTGACCAGACAACTCATCCCCATTTTTTATAATTTTGCTGTGATAAGCCGAATGTTTTTTACTTTTTATATAATCCCAGATTATTTTTGGGTCATTTATTAAATAATTTTCTAGTTGTTGCTCCATAACTTTTTTTCGCAATATTAATACATTTTTAACACTAACTATGCAAGATGAAAATAGTAGGTAATCAACCTGAGACCCTAACCCTTTATATTGCCTATGTAATCGCGCTTTTAACTGTAAATCCTTGATAATTTCTTTCCTATACCACATGGGATATTTCCGTTCATATTTTATATTTTCTTTTAGTCACATTTACGCGCTGGTCCAACGTATCAGTCTATCAGCCACCTCAGCCATTGACGGCCAAAGCAGCCCCGTGCGCAGTTCAATCATTATCGGCGGGTGGTAGGTATCAACGGGCACCACGGCTTCGTCCGCCCGACTCACGTACATCAGGTTCATAACAACAACATAGTTATTATTACTATGTTGTTGTTATGAACCTGACACTGCGATTATTAGATATTTATTATATATGTATAAAAATCCTCCAGTAGATAGATTCGGACTACATCATCCAAAATCCATTAAGCCGGAAAAAACAGCGCTGAAAATAGAACTTTGCGCTATTACAATAAAGTTGAAAATCGAACATACGAGCGTATAAATTGCTGCCGTGTGTCGCCATATGTTACATTTTCAACTCTATTGTATTATCGCAGAATTATATTTTCGGTGTTCTTTTTTTTCCGACCTGGAAATTGGATTCTGGGTGATCTAGTCCGAGACTCCGAGCCATAGGGTCTTGGAATCCATTTTAGCTACATTTTTACCAGACGACAGCGAAGCTATAAGGAAGGGCAATGATTTTGGCAGTCTATGTAAGTATGAATGTTTTTTTCACTGTAGCGCCTAAACTGCTTATCCGATGTTAATGAATGAGGTGTCAATAGATTCGTAATAACCCGGGTAATTACGTATTACGTAGTCGGGATACAGTTCTTATGACGTGATAACGTCTTATAGGATCGTCCTGTCTCTCGTGCGTGCTAGTGCTCTCTCAGTTGCTCCGCGTTCTCGTGCCGTCTCGCGTTATCCGCGTCGTAGTGACTCGCTCACTCCGCGGTAGTGCCGTCCCGCTCGGAACGTGTCGAGTGACTCGCTCACTCCACGCTCGTGCCGACCCGCTCTAGTGCAGATCCGTTTTACCCCAATAGCGATCGTCAATCTTCTCGTTATTCGTAAGAATAGCGAGTGGATTGCCGCCTTGCTGAGGGGTTGCTCTGCCTTTGGCCTCCCGTGGGAACTTGTTCCTACGTTGGGTCACGGGGAGCCAGCCTCCTCTAAGTTTTAACCCGTGCAAGTAAGTACACTATCGTGACTACTTTGACACTAGATACGTGTTTCGTGTTTAGTTTTAACCGTGTTCTGTGTGATTACTTTTATTTACTTTACTATTTCTGTGTGCGTGTACATGTTGTTAGTGTTGTGTCATTAAGAACATGTCTACCATGTTATACGGTGGACGCTAGTTAGTGCCCCGTTACCATGGCCGACCGCGGTTCGCGGCCACGTAGCCGCGACCGCCCCAGCCACTCACGCGCCGGCTCTGGTGCGTCGCGCAGCTCTACCTCATCCAGGTCGAGCTCGCGCACGTCCGAGCGCGCCTACCTATCTGCCACCGAGCCCAGCTTGAGCGGCACGGACACCGCTCGCCCCGGCCCGTCTTCGGCATTCTCGCGGGGCGGTACTATTACCCCCTCGCCCCAATGCCCTCCGACGGCGGCCCGCAGCGAGTCAGGGCTCCCGCACCGCCCAGCCGAACAGGGTTCGGTCTCTCCGCCGCGCTCCGCGCGCCGCTCCAACGAGGCTTTGCGGCCTCAATTACCGCAAGACCCCGCGCAGGCCCGCCAGCCGCGCGGACCGATAGCCGTGCCTCTTTCGCCGGCATCGCCGCCAAGTGTGGACCGCTGCCCGGTGCCGCAAGTTTTGCCGCCGGCCCACCTGCCGAGTGTCATGCCCCCGCCTCCTACCCCGCCTGCCGCACCCCCTGTGCAGGCCACCAAGCGCACCCGACAGGCAGCAGCCTCGACTGTTTCGCCTCCGGCGAAGCGAACTGACCGCCAGGTGACTTACGCTGAGGTAAGTGCCACCCCCCCTACAGCTACCACCCAGTCCTCGGCCTCCTCACCGACACCGATGGACATAGTAAGCACTCCCCTAGATGCTTCCACAGCACCGGCGTGCGCCTCCCCGCCGCCGCCGCCCACCCCGAGATACCCGCCCTTGGTTGTAGAGAAACTAGACGACTGGGTGAGGCATTTTCGTCGCCTCCGTGAGATCCTGGGCTACGCCCCGCATGCCAAGCCACACGGAAATGGGGTCCGATTCCGACCTCACAGCGAGGGGGAATATAGGGCCATACAGAGGTACCTTACAGAACTCGAGAAGACCGAGCACATCAGCTGGTTCTCGTACTCCCTGCCACAAGAACAAGCTATCAAGGTAGGTATCAGAGGCCTACCCAATTGCACCAGCCCAGACGACATCACGGCCGGACTCGCCGAGCTCGGGTACGTAGCGGAGTACGTATCGAAGGTGGCGGCGAGACCGGATAAACCGGGATGCATTTTCTTCGCCCTTATCACCAGGGCCCCGGATGTCGTACCCGGCATATATAAGGTAAATGAGATCCTAAATATGCCGGGCATTAGGATTGAAGCCTGGAGGGGCAGGAAGAGCCCCGCCCAATGCCACCGCTGCCAGCAATTCAGGCACTCGAGCCTGAATTGCCACCGCAGGCTGGCATGCGTGCGATGTGCCGAAGAGCACCGCGCACAGGATTGCCCCCGCCCCCTCTCTGAGGAGCCCACTTGCGCTAACTGCAAGGGGGCTCACCCTGCGAATAGCCGACACTGCCCAGTGTATCGCCAAGAGGCTAAAAACAAATACGCAGGCACAGTAGCCCGCACTAGACCCCCCCGCACTAGTCGTGACCCGCCCATCCCGGAGCAAGAGGTCCCGCCTCCCCCGCCCACTGCCACCTCACTTATGGCCGAGGCAAATGACCCAACTCCGCGGGTTGTTCCTGTCTCGGAAGCTGGCCCTTCCACACAGCCTCCTAAGAGGAAAAGGAAACCCCGGAAAAGGAGGAAAGCGGCCACATCATCTGCCGCCGCCACCGACTCCGAGTATGAGCCGCTTGCGCTCCCCTTGTCCCAGCCCGCTACCTCATTGGCGGCACCTCCACTGCCCCAGCGCGTCCCACGTCCCCCACGCACTACTCGTGCATCTAGTGCTCCTCAGACGGCCACTACCACTACCGAAGTTGTCGAGGTGGCTACGGCACCCTCGGACCCCGCGGCTGCCACTGCTCTGCCCTCTACAGGCGCGCCGCGTCCCCAACGCCACGCCCGCAGAGAGGCCCCTACCTCCACCGCTGAACTCCTCCAGTCCCTGTTCTCCCTGGCCATGAACATTTATAGAAAAATTCAAGCCGGGGAGGACATCTTTACCACTCTTTTGCAGGCCCTCCCCGAAGGTGCCTCCTTAGTTTCAAAATTAGTCTCCAAATGGCTGCCCAACCCGCAAAATTAAATATTGTGCATTGGAATGCCCGGGGGGTCCGCGGTAAGGCAGCACTACTTCGCTACCTTCTACAAACGTACGAAGTAGATGTTGCCTTACTCAGCGAGACCCACCTGTCTCCCCAAGACCGCCTGTCCATCCCGGGTTTTCATACCTACCGTCAGGATTACCTGGGAGGTGGAAATGTGTGTCGAGGCCTCGCCGTCCTTGTCGGCAGACGACTACTCCACCAACTCCTCCCCGCTCCCCCTGTGGCCTCGCTCTACGCTCTCGGCATAGAGTTGATGCTCGGCTCGCACCGGACGCGCATTTATGCGTGCTACAAGCACCCGGGTTCGCGTTTAGATATCTCCGACATCCACGGGCTCCTATCAGAGGATCCCACTGTGATTGCCGGAGATCTAAACTGCAAGCACCCGGGTTGGGGTTCACGCACACCAAACGCGGACGGAAATCGTCTGTTCGCGGACTCCGAGCGCGCAGGATACTCTGTGGTGGGCACTTATGCCCCCACGCATTACCCCGAGTGCCCCACTTATACCCCCGATGTTCTGGACATTGCCATCATCCACCGCCTCCCTGGAGACTTCCAGCAAGAGGTCTTGGATGTGGCACCAGACTCGGACCACCTTCCAGTGCTGGCCACAATAAAAGCTGCTCCCTTTAGCATCCCCCCGTTGCCCCCTCGCCCGGTCTACGACTGGGAGGTCTTTGCCCTGCAGCTGCACGGCTCCACGCCCAACTTTCCGGTGGTCTCTGTGGATGACGTGGAGCGCATGACACAGCAGATCACCGCTGCTATCACCTCTGCGATGGAGGCGGCCACTCAGCAGTCGCCCAGTCCCCACCCAAAAAGTTCTCCGCTGCCACGCCACATAGCCGAGCTGATTTCCAAAAAGAAGAAGCTACGGCGGCGTTGGCAGCTAAATAGATGCCCCCGACTGAAGAATGAGCTGAACCGCCTCACCGCAGAGGTGAAGCAGGCACTGCAGGACCACAATGCGGCCTTGTGGACGCGGCGCATAACGAATGCAGGGGAGGACTGGACCTCCCTGCACCGTACGTGCCGCAGTCTCACCGGCGCCACCGTCCCCACAAGACCTCTGATCCACCCAGACGGTAATCCTAGGTACCGAGCTGAGGACCGTGCCGAGATCCACGCCGACCACCTGGAGCGGCAGTTCTCGCCCCTCCCGTCTACTGCGACCGACCATATAGACAGGGTATCCGAGGAGGTAAGAAAATTCTTATACTCCCCCCCTTCCTCCTTAGAACGTCCCAATTTCTCCTTCTCCCCTAGAGAAGTTCAAAAAGTACTCGCCCGCCTCAAGCCCCGCAAGGCCCCCGGCGCTGACGGGGTTACAAACGCCGCCTTGCGCCATCTACCTTTCCGGACAGTGGCCGCTCTCGCTCGCCTATTTAATGGCATCGTGAGGACAGGCCACTTCCCTAAGCCCTGGAAAATGGGGCTTGTAACTACCATCCCCAAGCCCCATAAAAACTTGAGACGGGCGGAGGGCTATCGCCCTATAACCCTTCTCTCCACCCTATCTAAATCCTTTGAAATCCTATTCCTCAAACACCTCTCTCCTTTTCTTCCTCCTCGGCGCGAACAGTTTGGGTTCCGCTCCCAACTGAGCACTACCCTTCAGCTGGTTCGCGTGGTGCACCTCCTCACGGATGCCGCAAACAGGAAAGCCTCTGGTGTGGCAGTCTTCCTGGACATGGAGAAGGCCTTTGACAGCGTGTGGCACGAAGGCCTCCTCCACAAACTCCTGCAGGTAAACGTCCCCAGCCACATGGTAAGACTCCTCTCCTCGTATCTTTCGGGCCGGACCTTCAGGGTCAAAGTCGACGGGGTCCTCTCGGAGGAACACCCCATCACCGCAGGTGTCCCGCAAGGTGGAGTGTTGTCGCCCAGCCTCTACAATTTCTACGCCAGCGACGTGCCCACTGACGTTGGCACTACCGCGGCGTTGTATGCTGACGACACCGCTTTCATCTGCACCTCCCAAAACCTTGCACACGCAGCCGTGAAACTCCAGAGGACCCTCGACCTCCTCCCGGCATGGCTGAGCAAATGGCGACTCGCCGTTAACCCCGGTAAGTCCCAGGCGCTCGCCGTTACCCGCAAGAGGGGATACCCGCCCGCCCTGAAGATAGGAGAGAAGGAGATACCATGGGGTAATACTGCTAAGTATTTAGGCGTCATTATAGATCGGCGGCTGACCATGTACCCCCAGTGCAACGCCGCGGTTGCTAGCGCCAGCGCCGCAGCAGCCAAACTGTCGCCGATCTATGCAGCTCCCCAGGTCCCGCTCAATATGAGGTTGGCCCTGTTTAAAACTTACATCCGCTCGCGCCTCACGTACGCGGCTCCTGCGTGGCACCACCTGCTCGCTGCGTCCTACCAAACAAAGATGCAGCGAACGCAGAATCGCGTGCTGCGCCGCATCGTAGGAGCACCGAGGTACGTGAGCAACGCCACTATAAATAGGGACCTCCGCATAATGAGCGTGGAAGACTTTGTTCGCAGGCTCGCCACCACTCTCTTCGAGCGAGCTGATGCCTCGGACCTGGTCGAGCTTGCCGACCTGGCGCCTTGGCACGCCCGACCGCCTGACCGCAGACTGCTGCCCCGCGACGCCACCAGAACTGGGGACCCTGCAGAGCCTCGCCTGCCGCCCCGCCCCCGAAGAGGAGGAGCCTCGGCGCGTTAGCGCGCTCTGCCACCCCGTCCACCGTTGGATTGTCTCCCCCCTGACCCTCCCCCCGCGCCAGTAATTAAAATACTGGCGCACTCTTCTTGTACCCGCCCGGTGTCCGACGTGTGGCAGCCCTAATGCCACTCTGTCGGCACCGTAGCGTGTTTCTCCCCCCCGACATCAAAAGTCTGGGGTCCGGGACAAATATTTTTCCCCCTACCTTTTCCCCAGGTCGGTTTGTGTCCGCAGTCCGACAAATGCGGAGTGTGTGGGAGCGGCACCATACGCGTTTCCTTGGTTCCCGGACCGGGACCCACATGCTCCGCCGGAGTCGACTGCTGGTCTTGGCCGCCCTCGGCCGTCGCTTTTCCTTCTTCCTAGCTACCTCGGGTTTCCCCCGCGTTCTGTCGCGGGGGGTCTTCCCCTAAAACTGACGTCTTGCGCCCAGTATTCGTACTGGGCGTGTCATCATTTAAAATCAATTAAAAAAAAGGAATTTCACATGTAGAGGGGCATAGCCCCTGACCATGTTTATCCGCTCAAGGCCCCTTTCAAGGGCCCGGCGGCGGTTAGAAGACGCCTTCTTCTAACAACGTCTTATAATTCGATGGAGCCGGCTGCACGCACGAAAAAACATGACTCATGAGGCGTTACCTCGCACTGAGGCGTTCCATTTAAGGCTTGAAGTGCAAGCGAGAGCGCGGAATCTGTCTCTCTCCTACTTGAGTGAGCCATCCATCAGTATTTTCTTATGACGTTGTCACGTTCAACTATCGTCAGTAAACCGACTTTACAGACAACCGATATTTTAAAATAAAAATTGTAGTTATTAACAAAACTTGAAAAACACCTTCATGCCAATATAATGTAGGTAAGCCAATGAAGTAATCACGTGAATCTGAAATCTCGTGAAAGGTGCGTAATCAATATGAAAGTGATAATACTAGTTGGCCGGCACCAGTATGATAATTACGATGCGTGTTGCGTGTGCTTATTGGACCGAATTTGATTACTGAAATTCTTTTAGAGATACGTGAATACGAGGACAATATATTATGCGTGAATCGTATCGTACTTGTCAACGGGTTAGAAAATACATTGTAATATGCATAACGAAGACAATATTTAATTCATTATCGTCATCAGAAACTACCATTATCGTCTTGACTAAGACACTCTCTCCTCAGAGTATGGCGAAGTTATCTACTAGAGAAGGATAAAGTTCACTAATCTAGTCTCCCGTGATTCAATGTCATGACAGAGACGATGACAGAATATAATATGGGTAGTAGGCATGTTGACTAAAAAAATGTTTCCTATATTCAATGTTAGACAACATGATCATAAACAATATAAAACGCATTTTTGTAAATCTTAAAAAAAAACGAAGATACAAACAATTTAAATTTACAATAAGAAAGAGAGCGATATATCGACCTGTGACGCCATACTTATTCTGTGATTAAACATTGTATGGCGGCAGCACATTGTGACATCTCGCAACATTTGCTTAAAATTTTGAATCCCGTCAACCTAAATAACTTTCTATTTTAGATTTATGTATCTCTATTCAATATATTAAAAATTAATTTGTAAAAATAAAATTCAACATCCCTATAATTTGGTAAATGTGCTGTTCGGTTCCGTTCAATTTTCAATACCTCCAGCTACGACAGTTCATTTCATAGACACTTAAGTTTTCCACAAATCAAACACCTGTCTTACTTCATCTGCATATTCTATAAAAAATTAGGATCATAAACAACCGAAAAACACGTAAGTTCCTACCGAAGAGTTTTAACGGCATAGTATTAACGCCCGCTAATCTGAATCACCTGCCGCACACGACCGTCAATTGACCACGTTTATTGTTTAACGGTCTAGTGTGAATTACGCGCGTAATTTGTGCGTAACTTGGTTCAGTCACGACTCACGAGCACTACCTAAGTAGCCCCTGACACTGAGCCCTATATTTTTATAAATAAAAATATAATGCATCAGTGATGATAATAATAATATTTATAGACACTTCCACACCAAGTCAATGTGGTCCCGTACTAAGTATCCGAAGAACTTGTATCACAGGTACCTATCAGACAACGGAAATATATTGAATACTTTATACTTTACACATATTTAAGATTTTTACTATACTATACGTATATTTAATACACAATTAAGATCCAGGAACACAGAAAAACTTTTAGTCCCTTCGGCGAGATTCGAACAGCGACCTCCGGCTTAAGCGCCGACGCGCTAACCACTGAGCTATAAAGGTCGTCAATTATACACCTTATGTTCACAAACGGTGAAGCATTTATCTAAAGTATTTCATTTATTTTCTTTGAATGTTAGCCGCGTTAGTCAAGGGCATTTAAATAAAATCTTTTACGGAAAATCTAAGTAAAGCGTGATGATTCAAAAGCCGTGAGAAATGTAAATCGTATCTGTCTATCAGCTAATCAGACTCTTACATCCAACTATTTCAGATAAAACTGCAAAATCAACAATAGTGTGGACCCCGAGGGCTCCCGTTAAGGCCCTTAGAGAGTTTAACTTGCAATAAACACTGGAGAGTGATAAGAAATGTTAGGGCGCCGGTCATCTGATAGGAGCCCTACGCCCTGAAGGTTACAAGTCAGAGGTTCTTTATTTTTCCATTTTCAGTTATTTGGTGTATGTTTGAGTTAGTGAGAGCGGTAACTGTACCTACAGTTTATTTTTTATTTTTGTTTCAGTTGCGAGAAAATTCTAATGTAAGTACTGTTAAAATTTTACAATTTTAGTTGTATTAAATTTCCTTAAAATAATTATTAAAAAGCAAGAAATAAATATTAGATATTAATGAAATTTAATATTCGAGGTAGTAAATACAAATTAAAGAGTACGTCCTTAAAATATTTATATAAAAGTACTAAAAAGAAAATGAATACTAGAAACACTTAATAGCGTTGTATTTAATTGTTAAATGTTGTATTAAGGTAAATGTAAAAGTTTGTGAGGATGGATGGATGGATGTTTGTTACTCTTTCACGCAAAAACTTCTGACAGATTTTGATGAAATTTGGTAAGGTAGTAGATTAAGCTCTGGATTAACACATAGGCTACTTTTTATCCCGAAAAAGTACTGAGTTCCCGTGGGATACTGAATTTATGCGGGCGGAGCCGCGGGCAAAAGCTATTGATCGAATATAATTGCAGATTAAATAACAACAGTTGCAACTGAAATATTCGTTTATAAAACTATAAGTAGGTACGTTATGTTTGTAGCATGTCCTAAAAAGCTTCAATCTCAATTATATATTTGTTTATTTTAACAGGATTCTGCGAAAGAGTTAGGCCATTACAATCCCCCGGCGCGCGGCGGTCGCGCCAGGGGACCGGTCAGTGATGTCCAGTAAACGGTCGGATAGCGTCAAATCGTCGCGCTGCTTATGAAATGGAGATAAATATTGTGAGACATCCAATGAGATAGATGCAGCATTCAATTAATATCTAACGGCCGAATACTGGAACGATAGTTAAATTAAGTGACGCTCAAGTCACGTGCTGTCCTTATTATTTCGGCTAGCGGAGACAGGGACAGCCTGTGAATAGGAGGGCTCTTCATTTTAATTAGCGTTTCAGTATTCGGCAGTAAGCGTCTAATACCCCCTCTCGTTTTGTTTACTTAGATCTTAATAGTAAAATACTTGCCTGTAGTAACCTGTAGTAACATTAGAAGCTTACACATGCACAGTTGCCAGCAGAACGGGTGTACCGTGTGACGGATGTTCAGGTTAAGCAACGAGTGTACCGAAAAAATATTTTTCATCTTCCCACTTCACATGTATGGAGAGCCACCGCTAAAATATAAAAATATTTTTCTTTTAAGATCCTAAAACCGATATCTATATATAATACAATCTATATACTTATACTTATACTATAAGTATATATATAAATAGATGTTGCCCGCGACTTCGTATGCGCAAAGGAAATCCCATGGAAACCGTGCATTTTAAAGTAGCCTATGTCCTTCCCCGTGGTTTACTCTATTTCTGTGCCAAATTTAAAAAACAAAACTTCCTCTTTATAATATTAGTATGGATTACAGAAGATTGTATGGCGGACAGACAGACGGACGGAGAGAGCGAAACGTACAACAACCCATAAAGGAACCATAAAAAGGTATGCAATAAAAATTAAGGAAATGCGTGTACATAAAGACAATTCTATGTAATTAAGTTTAGCTTATATCTTTCATATCTGTTGGTTAAAAGAAATATAATATATCATGTACACCTATCGTGATCCATATCAGAGAATCAGACTGTCAGGTTGTTTGTAAACACGAACTAATTATTGTAATGAGTAACCACAACACTACACGAACCACTGTTCAAATACTGAAAAACTGTTTTGATTATAATCTTTTAATTATTTTCCAATCTGTTTGTCTGAATGAATCACTGGTTGTGTAAATTGTTCTAATTAACTAAAACAGAAAAAGTTCAATATACGGCTAACACGTTGGTTTTGTGGCAATATTTAGCCTCAATTTAACTAACGCGTTAAACCGACGTTCAGGGCTGAGCTACGGTTTAAGATCTGTCTATCCCGTTCTAGTATTGAATGAGAGAGGGAGAAAGAACGAAAGAACCCGGAGGTTAGCGTTGAGTGCGTTTCAAGAAGTTTGGTGTTTGGTGTTTCAAGAAATCGGGGCTTGGTATATTAAAGTAGTTGACTGCCCGTGACTGCGCAAAAGTGAATACCTCAAGAACCTTACATTTTTCCGCAATAAAAAGTGGCCTATATTCTTCATCGAGGTCTGCTCTATGTTTTTGCAAAATTTCATTAAAATCGGTCTAATAGTCTTCAATACAAGCTTATAAGTAAACAAATAAACAAATATTTTCACTTTATATTTGGTCATTACATATGAAATTGGCGTTTTGTAAAGGAGGAACATAAGGTCGATTTTTTTAAAACGTAATATATTTATTTAAATCAAAGTATATACCATTGCTATCTATGCACTTTTGCCATCTCATATGTAGTTCATTGATTCCTTTACTAAAAAAACCATCGGACAGGAATCAATAAAATCTTTGAAGGCGCTTTGGACTGCCTCATCGGAGTTGAATTTTTTCTCTTGCAAGAAGTTATCCAAATTTCTAAAAAAATGGTAATCTGTTGGAGCAAGGTCCAGGGAGTACGGTGGATGTCTTAGACAATTGAAGCTCCTCTAATTTGGTAGCCGTCTGTTGTGCAGTGTGTGGTCTAGCGTTGTCCTGAAGCAGCAGTGGCCTAGAGCGAATGACCAACCTCGGTTGTTTAGATTCGCTTCCACAATAGCCTTTTTAATTCTTCATTATCAACTTTGGTCTCCGGCCGTCCACGGGGCTTGTTCTGCAGGTCGAAATTTCCAGAACGAAAACGTTGAAACTAAAAACGCCCTGTGTTTTCTTTTGCGACACCGCCGCCGTACACAGCATTAATCCATACATAAATACATAATGAATTATGGTTTTCTAAACACAAATGCATGAGTAAATAGCGGTATAAATTTGAAATTCGAATTCCTAACCAAAGAAGATATATTTGATATAAAGTGGCCAGTACGACAAAACGCCAATTTCATATGTAAGGACCTAATAATATTAGTTTACTAAAAAGTCTTAGATGAACGGACCCGTCTCTATAACTAATGTATGGCTAATGTATGGCAGTCCTTTTAACTTCGATTTTTTATATTATAAATCTTCAAAGGTCAATTTAAAATACAACCAACAAGGAAATCCTCGCAATAAAACTGGGTAAAGTCCACAATAATGATGAATAAATATCCAAATACCCCTATCCCAAAGTAGGATAGCTACACCACGACTAGGTAAAGTCCACAATAACGTACCCTATTCGGAATAATCCAAATTAGGTGGCGGAATGTCTTACAAGATTGTCCGGGGGACTTACGCAAATAGGTCCCAATGACTGTCCGAGCTAATACTGATTGACTGACCCGGGGGAGGTTGGGAGACGTCGAGCGGAATTTAAAAGGATTCCCGTGTTCGGAAATACTTACCTTATACCGATCTGTTTTATAGATTCTATATTATGTTCTGTATTAGCCTGTGCCCGCAACTTCGTTCGCGTAGAACTAACGGAAACGAACCCTAAGATAAAGCCATGTTATACCTTATAACATCAGACATCAACTGGCATCTGGCCAGTGAAAGTTCCGGAAAAATCGGTCCAGCCGTTTCAGAGATTAGCCGGAACAAATACACAGACAGACAGATAGAAGACAGACGGACGGACAGACAAAAATTAAAAAGATTGATATTTCATTGTACTCGTAAGTACCTTAAATACGTTCATAAGCTTTTAGTGAAAAGCTGCTAATTTAAAATTACAAACAGACACTTCAATTTTATATATTTGTATATACAAGATATTGCCAAACACTCAGACCATACAGTTTATTGTGAAAATTAAAATTAAATTATTAGCACGTCAAGATACTAGGATATAAGTAAGTGTCTCTTTCATTACGAGTAGTTCGCTGGTTTCTCACCCGCATTAACAGTCTACTCGGCATGAGTAGAGTGAGCAGTGATCACATTAACGAGTAGGTAGGTATTTGTTCAATTGAATGTGATTAATGCTTAGATTTACTAATATATTTTTATACGCAAAGAAAGTTAGGTTAAATATTATACCTACCCTTAACAATATGTTTAACATAATGAAGTTACATAAAAACATTTGCCGTCAGTGCTAACCACAAACGCGTTAACCGCAAGGCGGCGCAGGCGAGCGCCCGCAAACAAGACACTGATTGGGTCTTTACGGCCCCACACGAACAAACCGCATTGTGTGTTTAACTTTACGCGTTTGTTACAAATGAGGTTGAATTACACTTAATTGTGACGTAATTTACAAAATTTGTTAAAAGTACATATAAACTTTCTCGTTTTTATCGATCCGTACCCCAAGGGTAAATCGAGACACTATCACTGAGACTTAGCTGTCTGTCTAGTAGTTGAAAAAAACACAAATGATGTGATTCTGTTGCCGCTACAACGGTTTCCATACAACAAACGTGATTTTTTACCTCGTGCCTCCGACTCGCACTTTGCCGGTTTTTAATAAATTATCCATAAATACTTTGACCGACTAAACCTCTAACAGACGGTTAGGATGACAGATTAATCTATCGAAAAAAGAAAAAAAAAACACTTTTCTAAGCTAAAATTGTAAATGTAAATAAAATTTAAAATAAACCTTAACACTTTCAGTAGCTCAAGTAAAAGCAATAAAAGCACACAAAACATTCCTAAACGCGTGATCATAAACTGAAAGTTCGTCGCATAAATCATTGTCCCTCCCCAGGAACTGGGAATTCCGGGGAGTGTATGCTGCCCGCCATATGTCATTTCGGTCAAGCGGCTGCTATTTGTCTTGCAAAAATTCCGGCGAACATCTCAGGAATGTCGGGATGACGTACCCCAGTGTAGGGTTAACTCACATCTTGTAAATGAAAAACTTGAGCGAAAATTGAAAAAGCAATTTCGTAGAAACGATAGTTTTTAACAACTACGGATTAATACTATTAGTGTTACATTGTATGGAGGTTAGGTTGGAAATAAGTTTACAATAATTTTCGTAGCACTACGATTTTTAAAATGTTCCTAGATGTTATGTGTTTATATTGTTTATGAGCTTGCGTAAAGTAAGCTGCGATATGGTCTTCAATCAGACCTAAAACATTTGCAAAAATTTATAACAACTCATTGATAAGCAGATAGGGGATCACCTACATAATAATATATTTATTTATTTTATTTTATTTAATAATTTATGTACACACAATAATAAATAATGAAATCTTAAAAGTAGGATATAATTTAGTACAAAGGTACTACTTATTCCAAAATTGGAAATTCTTCCAGTAGACCCGATACAGGAGAACATAAATAAAATTAACATTTTCTGGTGCGTACAATTATTAACAATAAGAAAACAGATTAAGTTTTTTAATAGTATACAAATACTTACATAAAAAATATTACAATATATTAATATATACAATAATTTATAATAGTATAATAAAAACATTATATATTAATAGCATAAATTAAGGGTTTGGTATCTTTATTATCAGGTTAAGCTGAGATAGTGCTCACGCAGTCTTCCCTTAAAGAGCCCAAGTGTCTTACACTCCCGTATCTGAGCTGGCAAGGAGTTCCAGAGCTTAGCAGCATGCACCGTGAAGAAGTAGCAGGAAAGAGTACGTCTAAAGGGTCTACAAGATATGTTTTGGAAATTAGGAAAGGAGAATCGCTCATTTAATTAAGAAGGGGATGTAGGACTAAACTGAGTATTGAAAAGGAGACAGAGGATTCGATAGTTTCTGCGTAGACGAATAGGGAGCCACTGCAACTGCTTTCTGTATTGAGACACGTGATCTAATTAAAGTATAATCTAATCTAATAATATTAAATATTTAAGCCAAAAATAAAACGTATGGAGAGATTCTGCAACCGTTTTAATTTGTTTAGAATCTCTTCATTCGCGTCTAAATAGCAAATGTCAGCGTAATCAATAATAGGTTGGATAAGCTTAGGTTTGCGCTAATAGAATTTTAGTAGTAGTAGGAAGAAAGTTTTGGAGTAATTTCAGTGAATTCAGGTTGTGGTAAACTTTACGACTAATGTTGTTGGCATTGGTATTCCAAGACAGGTGTGTGTCAAAAATTACTCCCAGGTATTTGGCAGAGTCAGAGAAAGGTATCGTAGTGTCGTTCAAGGTAATGGGAGGAGGAGTAGCTTTGTCAAGTATTGCTAACATACGTCTGCTACCTATTTATAATGCCATCGTTTTAGTGGGGTTTACAAGTAGACCAAAAGACTGCGCCCATTCACTTATACGTCTAAGGTCATCATTAATGAGAGCTATGCCGGATGCTGCATTAGGTACAGTGAAATTTATATAGATATGATATGATATTTAGACTCTATGGGTAGGAGTTAAGGTAGGAGTTAAGCCAGGACAGGACGGAAGGGGACAAATTAATAGACTGAAGCATACCGAGAAGAATATCAAAGTTAATGGAATTGAAGGCACTACTAAAATCCTAATAATAAAAGGATAAGGATGGTAAAGAATTTATTTTCCATGGCCCACCGAATGTCATCAGTGACATTTATTAGCGCAGAAACGGTGCTGTGCCCAGAACGAAACCCCGTTTGCAGTGGGCTCAAAAGATTATTTTTATATAGACAAGAAGAGAGCTGCTGGTGAACAATATTTTCCAGGACTTTAGATAAGAAAGACAGTATGTATAGAAATATTACAAGAAACCTCAGATTATACTGGAAACATTAAAATTGTTTTAAGCACGATTGTGTTAAACAAATTTTAATGTTTCCAGATGAAACAAAAAAGAGCACCACTTTTCTTTTTCCCGAAAAAGAACATACCAATGAATAATAATAATAACAATAATATCTATGGACGCTTCACACCACGTCCGTCTGGCCCCGTGGTAAGTATCCGAAAAAACTTGTGTTACGGGTACCAGACAACGGAAATATATTTAATACTTTTTATACTATACTTATATTTAAGGTTTTTATTATATAATACACATATTTACTACATATGCATGACCCAGGAACACAGAAAACTTTTTTGTTCCCTGGCGGGATTGGATCCCGCCACCTCTGGCTTGAGCACCAATGCGCTAACCATTGAGTCACAGAGGTCGTCAACATAAGAAATGAAAACTTAAAAAGTGTTACGTATTTTTTTAGTTTCCATCAAATCTGCGTCCTTAGAAGCAGTCGCATCACGTATTCGCAATATTTACAACTACCCGCGCCTCGGACAATGTCGGAGCTGATTGCGACACTTCAGGTAAACAACATTACTAAATAATGTAAACAGACGAAAATTCATATTATTTTGTATTGAAACTGGTGACATTTTTATGTGAAAGTTTAAAGTTAATATTTTGACAAAAACAGCTGTTTTTGGATATACTATATTTAATTATGAAGCACCAATCATTAATTATTCAAAATTTTGCATCAAGTATAGTAATATTATTATTTTTAATCTACTGTCTTAAAAACCCTCGGTACTAAAAATGATGTTCATTAAAGTAAAACCCTATGTTGTACAAAATAGTGTATTTTTCGGCCACGTAATGGGGAGCAAACGGTCAGCTCGGCCACAAATGAGGAGAATTAGCGACATTAGTGTCCGGTGTCCGGTCCGTAACGTACACGCCTTTGTTTTTTTTTTCTATATTAAATTAAGCCTTGTTGAAATATTCCGGGAAACGGTAATGTATGTTAATAATATTATTGTTGGTTTATTTGAAATAAATCTTGGTATTATATAAGGTTCGGTAAAACCAATTATGGATATTTTGGGCATATGGTCTACTGTTTATGTTGATGTTTAGGCAGAAAATTAATTGTCATACTCGAGAAAAATCTTCCTTTATATGGGCGAGTTTGCGTTGAGTTGATATTCTCCCATACATGAGATGATGTTTTCGTATTGAGTATGACAATAATTTTGTTGCCTAAACGTCTTTACATAAGCAGTAGATCATATACCCAAAATATCCGTAATTGGGTTTTCCAAACCTCATACTCATTTTACGTATACGGATCGTAGAAACAGGCTAACTTTTGCTCAGGAACATCGAATTTGGAACGCGGACCAATGGAGTAAGGTATTGTTTAGTGATGAGTGCAGAATTCTCTTAAATCAAATTGACGGCAGGCAAAGAATATACAGACGCAAAGGAGAACGATACATTCAGACAAATTTTGAAACTACAGTTGCATACGGTGGTGGATCAATAATGGTTTGAACGGGCATTTGTTTGGGAGCTCGCACAGACTTGATAGTGATTGACAGAGGGAGTCTGACTGCAGACCGCTATATCAGAGAAGTTTTAGAAGAAAATGTCGTACCGTTTACCCCATATATCGGTGACGATTTTGTTTTTATGCAGGATAATGCTCGGCCGCATACCGCTCGGGTAACTCAAGCCTATCTTAATGATATGAATATTACTGTTATGGAGTGGCCGGCGAGTTCACCAGATGTGAACCCAATAGAGCACGTCTGGGACTTGCTGAAAAGAAAAGTTAAGTCCAGAATTCCAGCTCCTGCCAACGTGGGTGAACTGCGAATCGCCGTAGTTGAGGAATGGCGGAGACTATCCCAGGAGACCATCGATTACATCATTCTCAGTATGCCTAGACGGGTAGAAACTTTAATAAGAGCACGTGGAGGAAATACGCGATATTAATCACCATTTTTCTAATTTAATTAATTGTTATTTTAATATTAATTTTCAAAAGTTCAAAAATGTACCATTTTTCACAAATAGCCTTTACTCACAAAATCTGTTCTTAATGTGATCTCATTTTAAGTAAAACAAATGAAACTTTAAATAACAAAAGAAGTGTAGTAAGTAGATTGTAAAATAAAACCATATTTTTTTAATCATGGACCTTTTTTTTTGTGTTCCGCTAAATATGCCGGTGTGTTTAGTTTAGTAGATAGGTGATGAAATCATTTTTTACGTACGTGGTACGTACAGCAAATCTATACTAATATTATAAAGAGGAAAATAATTGTTTGTTTGCATTGAATATAGATGGGGAAGGACGTAGGCTACTTTTTATCGCGGCGGGATTTCCTTTTGCGCGCACGATGTCACGGGCAACATCTAGTAAAATATAAACTGAAAAAGTCTTGGTAATGTTTCCTCTGAAACTCTAATAAAAATTGTCTTGTTTCTTCATGCCTTTAAAAATGTACCCAATAGTCCAAAATAGAACTCGCAAGTCCAGTCGGTAGAAAGTGGGCAATTAGAGCCAGCCCCGCCCTCGACATCCCGGGCAGTGTCCGTCCCATAACTTATTGACATTTGAGATATCGCCTCATACGCTTTATATAAAGATATTTGTTTCAATATCCTCACTTAAATCGTCTGTACGCCAACATCTTTGACATTTTAATAATTTAAGATATCTTTCACAAAAATATTTAGCATAGATTTATTCATTCTAAAATGCAAGCACTAATCCAGGCCAGTACCCCAATTCTATTAATTAACTTACACTTTAATTTTACTTTCATTGAATTATAAATAATCGTCTGATATCATAAACTGATTTTTGGAGTTTGGACCAATCAGAACGGGTTTGACGTTGGTTTGACGTTTATGAGAGTACCATTTTGCAGGTTTGTTAATATCGGTACTGGATCGAAACTGTATTATTGCAGGATTTAATTAGCAGAATCGAACTTCAGAATTAAAAATTTTGTTTATTTTTACTAGTATAACTATGCGTATGTATTAAAAATAATCTCCTGTTTTTCCACTTAACGACACCGGCCCGGGGATGACTCCCACATTAATCATTTTAATTTTTAACAACGGCCGTCCCGATTGCATTTGGAAGAACAGCCATACACACCACAATCGTAATAAATAAAAATCCAGGATCTTACAGTCAAATTTTCGGATTTTTAACATCTGTAAGATCATAAAATAACGAAAAAATTTCAAAGACGGTTTATCTTTTTCGTATCAGCTAAAATCACATAAATATATAAGGGACAGTAGTCCCTTGTCTGCGGAGACAACTGGTGGTCTATCGATATCCATTTGTCCCCATTTCCATACGAGCTGCTCCGTGGTCTACCGCCCAAACTGACCGCTTTTAGTCGGGCCACGAAAATAATTCGATCGAAATAATATGTTCTATTTCTTTATTACACGTTAATTACATAAGTGACATTTAAATTCGTAGCATTATCTACTATCCTATCCTTTCTTGATTACGCTTAGATCAAATCAGATCTGAGCGTCTTTTAAAAGCTGTGAATGATAAAATTTAACATGATGTTTGTGTATTTTTTTTCTCGAGTTAATCCGAACTTAAATATTGTTTTGTTTTTATAAGGTCTGATAGAATTGGTAGCTTCTAGAACTAAGAATTGTTCCGAGAGGTCAAATCAGTTAAAGATGTCTGGAGCACTTTACTATTAAAATATCAAAGGCCCTAATATAAATAATTAAATTATATTATGTGTTCCATGTATAGTGCAAACGCTGCTTAGACTTCTCTCCTGTATAAGGATAGAGATATAGAGAGGTATAGGCGAACCACCACGCTAGCCTATATTTGCGGGATCGCAAGCTTCAAGTTATTTGTTTAAATAAAGTAAATTTTTTTAATGGGTACCTAATAAATATTAATATTTTCAAAAACGCTCTTGTAATGGCCGCTTGCACCAACTCGCCCAATGTCCCCGCGGTTTGGACGGTCCGGCGGATGTTTTATCCTCCTGTCCGCTTATCTGTGATTTAGCCCCGCCCGGGAAACAATTACAGCCGAATCTATCAAACGTTTCGATCATTTGTACAAATAATGGAAGGTTTCTTTGGTTTGCTCACACAAATACACAGGCAGGCGTGACAACAGATCGATCGGCTTTATAATTTTAAATTTGTTGATGTAATACGCCGTTAACCGTCAGGAATCAGGATATAACTTGAACAATTTTAGATGTCAAACTGCTAGACGTTCGATTTCCCCTATCATTTTGCCTGTCTTCATAAGTCTAGAGTCTAGAGAACGATGGATTTTTAAGGCATCGATATCTGAAAATTATGATACCTAATACAATTATAATTATTATTATGAAACGGTAGCGTCCGTTCCAAATTTAGAAATATTTATAGATATCAACGTTACATACGAATGTAACTTATAAGTTACGAAATTTAAACTGTCAATCATGTTAATATCGATAAAAAATTATAAATATGGTACAGATACCGTTCCATACCTATACTTAATTCTTTTTCCCATTTTTAATACCCGAAGTCGCCCTGTGGTCAAAATTCGCCCATAATCATCATATAAATTTTTCTGTTTCGGTTCTCCAATTGCGTCTTAGATGGATAAATGGAAAAAAAGTAAATATTGTGACTGATTGACAAACGTCAATCGTGTAACAAAATTGTATGCCTGTGTCTATCAAACGCACGGTTGTGTTGATAGTTAAAAAAAATATCGGTAAAAATAGCACGGTGTACACCATCCTCCGCATAAACTTTATCTGTGCCAAATATCATAACTAAGTTCGCACTATTCTCGCAATACTGTACTGATAGCTTTTGTTTCACGTATTAATATAATACATTTTATAAATCTATTAAGTTGTGCCCGTTGTGCGGGCTTGCTCCAACTTACTTTTCGAAATCGAAAAGTGACAAGCCAAAGTCGGGGCAAGTTTGACATTGTCAAACTTGACGCGTCGCGTGGGCTCGTGACTCACACACAATGGCCATTGTGGATGGACGCGCATTGTTTTACACTTTCTATTAACCTTTACTACTGACGGTTGTGAAAAACGTCAAAACGTATGTGGGCCGGCTAGGGATGTGCTGTCGATATTTAGAATATTTTCTTTAAAAAAAAATACCGGTTGTCTGTAAAGTTGGTTTACTGACGATAGTTGAACGTGACAACGTCAACAACAACAACAACAACAACAACAACAATAATAATAATAATAATAATGAGGTAAAGGCAATGCGAGGTAAAGCTGGTACTTGGTACTTGGTAACGGTACTTGGTAACGATAACGGATAACAGGTAACGCATGAGTCATGTTTTTTCGTGCGTGCAAGCGGCTCCATCGATTTATAAGACGTTATCACGTCAATAAATTTTAGCTTTAAAATAATATTTAACTAACACAATTGACAGTGCATATTGTTTCGTTCAAAATAGAAGAAAAAATACTTCAAAATTATTTTCTTTCGCTACTTTTAGTAATATCAACAATAATAATATTAAACCCAATTTCAAATAAAGACTGAAATAATTTAACAGGACAATCTGTTAAATCTTAAACCTCTAGTACTACAAAAATAAAAATTGCACTTGATACAATAATTACCTACTGTCGATTAAGTAGAAAAGTGTCCTTGAAAGTGTTTACTGTATATGCTAATCGCAATTAGCGCAACTCGCGGTGAATCTTGTGTAGCCGGAGATCGATATCGGTAATAAATGTACGGCCCATCACTAGCTAATGTATTTGTCGTTGATTCATTTAAATAAACGGTAGTCATTGTACTGCGAGTGTAAATTTTGTCTCAATTAATCTCAAGGCTCAGATTAACATCTTGATCGTGCGTTGACAGATGCAGTTAAATTTTACGATTAGTTTTTTAGATTTGAAATATAATATGGTTTCGAAATGGTTTTAGTTTGAATTTCTATATCTATTTAATAGACCACTACCGTCTACTATTAACTGTGTTGACAAACGTCTATGCCAATATTAGGCCGGATTATTTTTGTCGGGTCAAAAGAAAAAAAATACTTTTAAAAATAACAGTTACTGTTTTCATTTTGAATAAAAGTTTATTAAATTTTTTGACGGTTGTTATATTCATTCATTCAGGAAAATTAAATTGCAGGCTAGCAATGTAAGGAGAATTAAGCTGCAGGCTTAGCTGCAGCAATGTCAGGAGAATTCAGATGGAGTCTAGTAATGTAAGAAGAACCGAGCTGAAAACTAGTAATGTGAGGGGAACTAAATTTCAGGCTAGTAATGTGAGGAGAATTAAGCTGCAGGCTAGCGTCACCATACTACACCACACTTCACCAAGTCTGCAAATCCGAAGTAGCGAATTGGTAAAAGTTGAAATATCCGTGTAAAAACTGTTAAAGCAAAGAAGTATTATAATATTAATATGAGGAATGAAGCATGGTATAAGACAGAATATAAGACAATATCACTTCTTCACAGTTCACAAAAACCTCCAATTTTGTTCCATACCAATAACCTTATTTTAATTTATTTGATCAAATCACAATACAATCGCGTAGACGATTACAAATGCAGCGCAGGTGAGACCAATGCATAGTCATGACTACCGATAGCTCTGAAACCAAAACTCATAAATTACGACTAGTTGTTTAGCGCGGCTTCATCCGCGCGGCTTCCGCAGTTTCAGGATAAAACGTAGATAATCAGCTATTTGTACTACAATCTAAATTTTGCCACAACCATTAATCAATCTTGGTGCATCCTGCTATAATATTATAAATGTGAAAGTTTGTGAAGATTGATAGATATATGGATGTATGGATGTTTGTTACTCTCTTACGCAAAAACTACTGAACGGATTTTGATGAAATTTGGTATGGTAGCAGCTTGAGGTCTGGATTTGAAACATAGGCTACTTTTTATCCGGAAAAAGTACAGTGTTCCCGTGGGATACTGTATTTAAGCGGGCGGAGCCGCGATCAACAGCTTGTCTAAAATAAAAAGCGTTATGTAGTGGGCAGGAATATAAATCGCGCAATCCTTGGATGGATGGATGTGATGGACTTAATTCACTACACTACATAAAAAATACACGTTTCATTGCAAGAGTATACTGCACAGCGCGGTGCTCGCAGTTCGAACTCTTACAACGTAAGGTGAATATTTTCGTGCAGTAAATAAAGTTCGCTATCTTACGCACGCCGCGCCGCGCCACGCCGCGCCACGCCGCGCCACGTCGCGCCACGTCGCCTCGGTGTGAAGTACGAACTGACGCCGACATGACAATATGATGTACTATCAGCTGCAAGTAGACTTGGCTGCTGAAATGCTAGTTAAATCTCGGAAATGCTTCTAAATATTATTAATAATTCATAATAAAACGTAGATCGCAGTTATTGTGTGCTGAGTGCGAGTTTTTGTCGCTACTCGGTACTCGCCGTGAAGAACTAGATAACTACAATTTGTATGGCATCGAACTAGTTACCATTGTTTGCCACTAGGGGCGTTGCTTCTGTTGTTTCGATGCCATACATATTGTAGTTTAACTTCTTCAGTGAGGTCAGGCGAACAGTGACGAGAACTCGCACACAGCACAATAGTTGCAAAGGTTAAAAATGAAAACATCTCCATATAAATTCTTTGTGGAACAATTCATAGTTTTCAATAATTTCGTGCACACCCGTAACTCTGTGAAGCGCGTCAATGACAGTATACTCAGTAATAAATTAATCGGAAATACATCGAAAACCGTTCACATTAGAATATTCGAACCCGAAATAACCGGTAATTATTATCGGAGAGTCCAAAAACGTGGCGCAAATCCGAAAACCGTGTAACATTACCAATTCTGATGGCCTGACGATTGCGGACATGGTTTTTCATCCATACATCAATATTTATCGAGGTTATTTTTGACACTAATTAATATTCATCACTAAAAGCTGATCTGAGAAAATTGTCATAGTGGAATAAATGTTTAGTTGAATATGTTTTTAATTCTATTCTTGAATACAATATTTATTTCTATAAAAAGTATTTCCTGGTACCTCTGTGACCTCTAAGGTCACACACATAATAATTCGTATAATTTTGAAGTTTGAAATTTATAGTTTATGAGGTTTCTTAGGTAGAAAACAAAATGTAAATGTTGTGACCGATTGACAAACGTCAACGTGTGGCAAAATTGTATCTATCGAACGCACGGTAGTGGGTTGTTTATTATTTTTATTAATTTTAAGTATTTCTAAGCGTTTAAAAAAAATGCTTCCTCCACATAAACTTTAATTTAACGGACAAATTTCATACCCCTCTGGTTGCACAATTCTCGTTAAAGTATAATATTAAAAATTATTATTTTAAATACAAATTAAAAAAAATTCTTCACGTGTATTAATGACCACTAAAGACTATTAGATATTTACTACATGGCCATCGTAAGGGTTAATTTTTGCAATACGGGTTCTTAGAATTCCGTGACGCTGCTGGTACATAATTACGGACCCTCGCGACCCCCGATACCTAATAGGTATCTAGTAAGCGGCGAAGGGTTAAGTGTGAATTGTGCGCAATAAACGAAATGGAATAGTTAACCCTGCAGCGGTCTTCACACTCACTTTAATTTAGTTAACAGTTTCGCTGCCCCGGGCGATGCAGCGAAAGGGTTGTGCCGATCTTATCGACAGATTATGATTATTAATTATGATTATGTGGATAAATTAATGGCTTCACGGAGTTGAGTTGTTTATGGGTATGTTAATGTATTTTGACAGTTTTTGATGTTTTCGACGATAGCCGATAATAGTCATTTGCATATTTATGACAAACGTTATATATAAAACTAGTGAAGTCGTTTATGAAGCTTTAACGTGGGAAAATTATTTAAGCGTCCGTCACACAGACCGCGGCAAATAGCACGCGTCGTTCCAAACCGCGCTCGTGTGTCGGGCGCTATTATGTAAGTACGGCAGTCCAAATTGTGGACGAATTTGAAGTCGTAATTATTAGTATGACAGTTTCATCCGCATTCCAAACCGCACAGACCCTTCCGCGGTTTGAAACACAGGCCTATCCGCGGTCCGAAATGTACTTTTAACGGGCTTTTGAAATCTTTCTCGTTGAATATCTAGGAAAAGAAAAAATTACAACATACATACAATATACATGTTAACCACTTACTAATAAAAATAATTACACAACGGAGAACTTATACAACCTGCTGTCTTTGTTTGATGCGTTGGAAAAGTCTCTTAACAGACAAAAATGGCAACGTTGCTTATGTTATCCGTTATGTAAATATTTTAATTACTAAGGGGGAATATATTTACACTTATACCAGGACATCAGGCATCGTTATGCTATCCTTGTATAACACGTTGGAAAAATCACTTGACCGATATAGACAGCAACATTGTATAAGTTATACGTTGTGTAAATATTTTATTGGTACGAGGGTTTAAATAAAACGTGCACAAAAATAAAATAGATGTATCAATAGGACCTAGCAACTAACGTTCGAGGGTTTTTAACACATGGAACACCGTGTCAGTCACGTGTGCCTGACACGCCATAGATTTTTTTTACTTGGCAGCACAAGGGTTAAGGCATATTTTGAAGGTTTCACTTCCACCACGTGTAAGCTGTACGCCTCCTTATAATATAATTTTCAATCGACAATTCTACAAGATCCCGCAACTAACTTATCGACAGGCACATCTCTAGCGCCCGCTGCACCCTCGCTATTTAAAAGCTTATAATCGCGATGAAGCCTCTTGATTAATAGATGGCATTCCACCACTCCTCTCTATCCCCCATCTCCCGTCTCGCTCTGGCGCTCAAAATATGTCTCCCGTCTCGTTCTGAAGCTCAAAATATTACTCCATCATCAACGATTTGCGGTCTTATAATTACCAAATTATGGGCATTAAACATCTACAAGGAAAATTCGAAGTATCTGGGTGTAATTTCAGTATTAGGTACTAGTCAGTAGGTAGCATAATAATATAATAGAAGGTACTGGTCATAGAGCATTATTACTAATTTATTTTTGGATGGTTTAAAAACGAAACAGGAAACTCTTCGTAGCTTTTGCTATGGCTTCAAAATAACTATAAAGTGCTAACACACGTACGGAATCGGTACGGACCCTAACGTAAATAACCTTATCTATAGTGCTAGCACACGTACAAATCCGACCGTGTGTAGAGTAGTCCGGCGAACATAATTATTATTAATTGAGTTCGCCGCTGTCCGCATCGGATTTGGTTCGCTCCGTACCAAATCCGTACGTGTGTAGAGCAATCGGGCGTTTGGACCGGACAACGATCTCAGTGTTGCCAACTTAGGGATTTTTCGCCCAAAATTAGGGAAAAAATCTACGGGGGCTTACTAGGGGGCAGGATTTTTAAGAGTTTACTCCTTATGAATCAATTTTTATATGTGTATGTAATCAGATTAAGTGACAGGTTAGTAACCTATTGTAACACAAAGTTTTTAGAGTTTATAGCTTATTATCTCTTATTTATTATAATTATCTTATTTTTTATTGTAATATAATTGGCTTATCCCAATTATATACCAATAAAATCAGCGTAAATCTTGTAAATAGTATAACTTATTAGGGTCGAATAAGTTTGGGTAGGAATATTTTTGAGAGTTGGTGTCACAACACGATTTCATTTGTTTGCTGCAATCATCGTCGTCGTCGAAAAACAGCACTGTGAATAGAACTCTGCGCTAATACAATAGAGCTGAAAATCGGACACACGAGTGTCGAGTTTTCAATTCGGTCTGCCGGCCCAAATCCGTGCGTGTATAGCGACTCCGGATTCGGGACGCGGATATGGTCCGCGGACCAAGTTCGAGTGTCTGTTAGCACTATACTGAACAGCCTCTGTGGTTCAGTGGTTTAGAGCTTGGCTCTCGACTCGGAGGTTGTGGGTTCAATTCCCACGTTGGAACAGCTAAAAATATTGTTTCCAAGTTTGGTTAGGACAATGCAGGCTGATCATCAGATTGTCTGACAAGAAAGATGATCCATGCGTCGGATGGGCATGTAAAAAGTCGACCCTGCGCCTGATATTTCGCCAGTCGTGTCGGTCATTCGTCCCACTGGGTTACGAGAGTAAAGGAAGAGAGAGAGCTCTTGTGTACTGTGCCCACACTTGGGCACTATAAAAATAAGTCCAGTGTACTTGGCCTGGTTTCAATGAAACCTGCCACCGTCACCGAAATCGGTGTGGGGAACTATTATTATTATACTCTTAATGAGCAAATCTTGTATATATATAATGGGAATATCGGAGACGGCTCTTACGTAAACTGGGACAACGTAACTCGTAAACTTACGTAATGTCTGGGAAACTGCACATTTTAAAGTTATATATGTTTTTTTTTCATCGTGTAATATTTCGATTGTGTGATAATGAGTGATTTCGATTTCTCAATGTCAAATCCGGTTAGCGGCTTTTTGCGTTGTTTTTTTTTCTTCATCATCGTCCGACGCATGGATCATCTTTCTAGTCAGACAATCAGGTGATCAGCCTGCATTGTCCTAACCAAACATGGAAACAACATTTTTTTGTTGTTCCAATGCGGAAATCGAACCCACGACCTCCGAGTCAAGAGCCAAGCTCTAAACCACTGAACCACGGGGGCTGTTCAACATGTTGCAAGGCATACAGGTATTATAATAGTCGGTTAAAATCAATATCCTGGGACCTAGGACATAGCCAGCCAGGTCTCAAACCACCTGCTGTGCTAGTTATGTACCTGATAAGCTAAATTAGAAGGCTGCACAGGATTTTGTAATTGATTATGCTGGTATAATTAATATGGAATAACCTATCGCTACGAGGTGGATTAAAAATACCCTCATGACAAAATATTGGCAGCTGTGGCTTGTTATCTAGGCAATTTTAACTAGTAATAATCCTAACCTAACCAAGACGTCTTACGAGGGTTCCATAACTATAAACGCGTAATATGTTTTTTTTTTTCAAATTACTTCAAAAGTTACTGCCCGATTTCGTTCAAATTACTTTTCTTAAAGAGTTTTTATGAGACCTATTAGCATGGAATATTGCAAGTTTCTAAATCTCATAGTATAGAAATGCCAAACCATTACCAACTTAGAAACCACTTTGGAGACCGACTCGAAAGTGGTTCTTTGTAAAAAATTTATGTATGAAACCTTGCCTTTATTTAAAAATGCCTATTCAACGATACCCTACAGGATGGGGTAGAATAAAAAAAAATCATCCCCACTTCACATGTATGGAGAGCCACCCCTAAAATATAAAATTATTATTATTATTTTATGATGCCAAAACCGAGATCTATACACAGTCTATAACCGTACCAAATTACATCCATTTATATTCATAATTACAGAAGCTAGAGGCGCGGACCGACAGACAGATAGTCAGACAGACAGACGGACGGACAGAGCGAAACTATAAGGGTTCCTTGTGTATTACGGAATCCTAAAAATAGCCAAGGTAAACTATTATGAAAATCAATAAGCGTCCCGGGCCACTTGGGTAATGTACAACTTTGAAAAATAATTATGCGAATAATACCGTCAAACCTTCGCTGTGACGGTCTGCGGCATCTCGTGTCGTGCAGGAAAGTTAACGCTCGAAGAATAATTAGCAGTTCGATTGTTTTAAGAACGTAATGCTGTTTGTGTAATGTGTATCTTTTTGTTTTCCCTGCCTTTCCCTATAGCACGTGTGGCAAAGTCACAAGCATACAAACATAACTCGTCAGTTATCAGTAACAATATATTGTTGGCCCCGGCTTCGTCCAAAAGTCAACAGGGTGCGCGGTACCGCAATACAAAGGCATTTATTGCACGAATTTCACGCTCGCACGTGGGGTTGGGTGTACTGGTTTGGATGGTTTTGATACTTGAAAAATTGAACTTATTGATACTTGGGACATACTAGTTTCTAACATTCAAATAGAAGAATGTATCGGTACCTATAAATATTGTTTAAAAACTAACTTCTTGTAAAAGTTTTTGGAAAATTAACAAATAAACGAACAGGGCAAAAATTATTGCTTTACATTTAAATCAGTGAAATAACTGCTTTCATAAGATAAGATAACAAATAATTCGCATTAAATGAATAGTATTTTGTTTGTTTGTGATCTGTCAACGGGCTGGACTAAGCCCGAGGGCTCCGCGTTTCCGACGCTTGTCTCCTGGCATTAGTGACGCGGACGCCGTGTTGCCGCTAAACACGTCCTTGTAAAACTCATTTGCTAAGACGTCAATGTTTCCTGCATATTTTATAATCTTTCTCTGGATCTGTAAATAGTAGGTATTTTTATTAATTTTTAGACTAGCTTTTATTTAACTAGAAAACAGTTTCCTACGGAAACCCTGTACTTTTTTGGGATAAGAAGTAGCCTATGTATAAATCCAGAGCTTAAACGACTACCATACCAAATTTCATCAAAATCCGTATTTTTCGAGTGAAAGAGTAACAAATATCCATCCATCCATCCTCACAAACTTTCAAATTTATAATAGTACAGTAGCATACTCCAGTTTTTTTTTAATTCAGAACTAAATACATAATTATTATAACAATTGACTATATCGTCATCGTAACAGTGTTGACAATTCTTACTATAATGGAATATTACATTTTGTACAAATCATCAGTTGGAAGATGACAGCGCGACAACGAAACGCGACGTAGCCACAGAGTATTTTATTTTATTTTATTTGTACAGAAAAACTTACAGCTATACATATGAAAATATCATAACAAAATAGAAACAAAAAGCCTTTTAAAAGTTTTTACAGATTTGTAACAATTAAGGTGAGCTATAATTTAGCAGTAACCATTAAGTAATGAGATGAAAAAAGCAATAATAATAATAAACCATTACGTAACAAGCAAATAAAAGAAAGAAAAGAGAAGAGAACCGCTGGATCGCAGAACCATACACACAATTAGTATTAAGTATTACCTATCAGATGAGAAATATTCCGTAGTTGCAAGCCGCCTGATAGAAGAAGGTTTGATTAAGAAAGGATCGGCATCATAATGAACGCGTAGAAAGTCGTTAAATTGTGCAGTCGACCTACAAATAAACGAATTTCGACGATAATTTCTACTGTATGTTGGGATATAATTTAGAATATAATTAGAATTATAAGCGTAATATGTGACGTAGCTACGTCGTGATGCGCTAGATTAAAGTCACATAAACGGCGTGCATTAGACGTGTCAAATTAAATATAAAATGACAAAGTATGAAGCCGTGTCACGCGCAGTATGCAGTATCCCTGTGCGGCCACAGATCGCGCGGCCGCGGAAGGGTTGCGTCATACCCCACACACAATTTTCGTCACGGTTGTACCAAATCTCTACACATCCCGGCACAGGACAAAAAAACACCCCCAAACAAACTAACATACGATCGAAATATAGAGGAAATTACTAGCGTTCTCCTGCTCTGTGGCGTATATATGTAAATGCTCCCCTCGCGTCACGCCGAAATACAATTACTAATTTTTATCCCAACAATGGCTTTTGATAACTAGTTTCTAGTGTAAACAAATTGTGCAATTCTTGTTTGACGTGCGGTGTAATTTGACAGCGTGCCGCAGTGTTTGCTGATAGAACAAAAGTCAGTGGTATTTCAAATATTAAATTACAAAAAAACCTTGCTTATTCTTGAACGAAGCGTCTAAATCTATCTTATAGCGTAGTAAATACTGTTCAACTCTGAATCGCTATCTTAAAAATGCAGCGCCGCGTCGCGTTGCGTCTCAGTTCAGTGTAAAATGACCCTTAATACTTCAGCATATCATGACGATGAATATAAAATACTCTGAAACACTACATTAAAGTGTTATATCGGCTGATCGCTATAAAATGGGCAAATATGATTCCTTTGTCTTAGGCGCGCCGTCAGCGAAACATCTCAAGTGATATTCGAAAATCGCTCGCTTAGCACGCTCAACGCAATCACTTGCCCCGGGAATTTCAACCTTATGCCCTAGCGATGAGGGTGTGTGGTGTGAACGATGTGTTTGCGACTTTGCACTCTTATTCGTGTGTGATGTGCATCCATTGGAACAGTGGGCGGCTGAGAGGTTCTACAACTTACATTTACTTTGAATATAATTCATCACTTGGACTTTTATGACTGACTAGCTTTCGCCCGCGGCTACACTCGCGTAAACAAAGTATCCCACGGGAACACTGTACTTTTCTGGGATAAAATGTAGCCTATGTTTAATGCAGAGCCTAAATTACTACCGTACGAAATTTCATCAAAACCTGAAGAGTGAAAAGGTGAACAAGATGAAAGAGTAACAATCATCAATTTTTCCGTACATTAATCCTCACAAACTTTCACATTTATAATAAATGATGAAAGTTTATGGCGTCAATGTGTGTTTTTTTCGTCTGTTCATAAGTGTAATTATGTTACTCTCAGAACTCGAACTACTAAAAAACAGCGCAATTTGAGGCGTACGTAATAAGGATCTTAGAAATAAAGCAAATGTAACCGAGTATATAATAATTATTATATTGATGGTTCCAAATAAACCATATTATTATGTACAGAGATACAGAACTCAGATGTATTCAGATTGTAGAGATTTTTTTTTTATTGTCTCTAAACGAGACAATAAGAGTGCTCGAGTGAGTGAATCCTTCGTGTGCGAGTCAGACTCGCGCACGAAGGATTCGGTACAAAACGGCAAAAAGTCGCGTTTATTGGATTGGAGCCCCCCTTAAATATTTATTCGCGACAAAAATTCAGACCGCTAGCTTTAATAATGAAAATATAGGGGTACGAAAATGCCGCGAAATGCTTCGAAAAAAGATAGGACGGCCGCTAAATATTCCAGATTTAATTCTGTTTTTAGTAATTATTGTGAATCATTTCAACTGTCTAGCTATCACGGTTAAGGAGATACAGCCTGGTGACAGATGGACGGGCGGACAGACAGACAGCGAAGTTTTAGTGCTAGGGTCCCGTTTTTTCCCATTGGGTACGGAAACCTAAAAATCCTAAAATGTTTAATATGAAATCTATCTTACAATATAATTTTTTTGTAGTGTTTAATTAGTAGTATATTCTTTGCTAATTGTCCGCATGAGGTCCGTAAGCATATTGTATTTTTATTTATTATGTAATCCATAATCCCCATGCATTTATCTAAGTAGCTATTAATCGCGTCAAATGTATATAAAAGTGTTGACATAATGTCTAGGATTAGCGGTAATTCGCCAAAGCAGCGGTTGAAGGTGACCGCATATGGCATGAAACTACCCCTGGAATCCACTGATGAAGAAAAATGTACCCTACATTCAGAGCATAGGGTAGATTATGTCTTATTAAAGAATTATTACGTAGGCCTTAATGATTCTGACTCAGCTGAATTCTCAATCATAGCTGGATTAATATTGTTTAAGAAAAATAAATTAGAATCGTGTCGTGATAAAATTAGTGGAGAAAATAGAAATGTATTTAGAACACCTGCTGTAATGGTTGCAATAGCTCCCTACACCAATTTCGGTGTCGGTGGCCGGTTTCATTTTTGCCCAAGTGTGTGCTCAATACACAAGCGCATTTTACGTTACGAGAGAAAGGAGCCTTTACTCTCGTAACATAGTGGGACGGATAACCGACTCGACTGGCAAAAGATCAGGCGCTGGACCGACTTTTCACATGCCCTTCATGTATGCATCTTGTCAGGCAATCAGGTGATCAGCGCGGGGATCGAACCTACGATTCCGGAGGCGAGAGCCAAGCTCTGACCACGGAAGCCTCACCTGACTGTAAACATAATATTATATTATAAGAGATATAAAATTTTACAAATTCATAAAATAACTATATCCTACTAATAATATAAATGTGAAAGTTTGTGAGACTGGATGAATAGATGGATGTTTGTTACTTCACGCATAAACTACTGAACGGATTTTGATGAAATTTAAACTTTTTATCCCAAAAAGTACAGTAATATCTATAATATCTAATATCTATGGACGCTTTTAAACCACGTCAATCTGGTTTCGTGGTAAGTTCTCAAAGAACTTGTGTTACGGACAACGGAAATATATTTCATACTTTTATGCTATACCTATTATATTTAAGATTTTTACTATATAATACACATATTTAATACATATCCATGAGCACAGAAAACTGTTTTGTTCCCTGGCGGGATTCAAACCCGTGACTTCCTGCTTGAGCGCCAACGCGCTAATGATTGAGCCACAGAGGTCGTCAAATTCCCTTGGAATACCAGGTACTATCTTTACGTTGGCGGAGCCGATGGAAAAACCAAGTAATTCCATAAAATGACTATTGTACTACAAAAACCATCTTCATCATAATATAAGAAGAATAACTATAAAAGAATTATTTAAACCAAAAACATCAAACAAAAATCGACTACAATGCCTTACCAAAACACTTCTATCAGAAGTCTAACTAAGTAGCATTTAATCAATATTGTTACATCAGAGCTACCCTTACTTATTGATATACGGAACCCTTTATTTGTAGTATTGTTTCCTTCCTAACCGATACTAATTCATTAAAACACAGATGGTCGGACAGTATTCCGTATTGCCATTATATTGACTTCTGCTTAGACATGGAGGTAGAAATAAATTCAATAAAATTGGACTACTAACCTCCCCACTACTTAGGATGTCGGTCTGACTGACTTAGGATGTAGGTTTCATTGACTAAAGATGTAGGTCTGAATAAATTAGTATGTAGGTCTGACTGACGTAGGATGTAGGTCTGACTGACTTAGGATGTAGGTTTGACTGACTTAGGATCTAGGTCTGATTGACTTAGGATGTAGGTTTAATAGACTTAGGATGTCGGTCTGACTGACTTAGGATGTAGATCTGACTGACTCATAATGTAGGTCTGACTGACTCAGAATGTAGGTCTGACTGACTCAGAATGTAGGTCTGACTGACTCAGAATGTAGGTCTGACTGACTCAGGATGTAGGTCCATGTAGAGCTAGAGCTCGCCGTCGAATAAGACGGTCATCGCGAGTAAGCATTGGAGTGTTGTAGATCACTAGACCCAAAAGTCAGTCAGTCAGTGAGGTAGCAGATTTTCATGCATAGATTACTTTTACTCTTCTTAGATTCAAAGGTTTCCTTGCGGGCTTCTATTCAATTTAATATTTTTGTTAACCTAAAGGCAACAAGGTACATTAAGTAATGCTTCACTATTTACCGATAATGTCACTTATTTACCGAGAAAAAAATAAGTGCGCATTATTTGATTAAAAATTAATATTTTTGATAATTAAAAGTTTAAATTGGATATAAACAGAGTTTTAATCGTCTAGAGTTTTAGTTAGAACAGAGATTAGTCAGCTTAGCAGACAGTGCCTACTTGTGTTAGGGTCAGTTCACACCGCGACGATACACAACGCGATGCGGTGCTGCATTTTTAAGAAAGCTGTTCAAAATTGAACTTTATTTACTACACAGGAATGTTTGTAACTCTTTCACGCAAAAATTACCGAACAGATTTTGATGAAATTTGGTACGGTAGTAGTTTAGGTTTTTTATTACAACATAGGCTACTTGTACAGTGTTCCTGCGGGATATTTGATTTAGGCAAGCGGAGCCACGGGCAAAAGCTAGTCATTTATAATTTTGCGTACAGGTTCGCTTCAAGGCCTCGGCCTCCGATTTGTATACTGGACGGTGAGTATGGCACTTTAATCACATCTTACGACAAAAATAAAAACAAAATGTTGCGGTGGCGCGTAGCGACAGCTTGTTGTTAGGGGAGCTGATGATGCTGTGATGGATGGAGATCCAGAGTAATGCGGATTGTGGAGACAAATACTGTGAATTATTGTGTTTATTCCATTAAGGTCTTGTTTCATATCTTTGTTCGGATTTGTTCGCGTCAGATCGCATAAAACATTCACGGATACTTAAGTTATATTAATTACTTAAGCGGAATATAATTCTTGAAAGAGAGTTATGGTGACGAGTACAAAATAGTATTCATATAGGTACTCGTACAGTACTCGCAATAATTAATATTATATTAATGTTTTGTAATGTGTAGAGCCAGAGTTGTCGCCGCACACCGCTGCTGCGGTCGCCCCCGAGCCGCAGTGAACAAAGTTCTTCTTGTAAATTTGCTTGTTATCTGCATTTAACAAACAATAATTTTATTTATATGACATACTTCTCATATTTTTGTATGGTAGCAAGTTTTATTACTTACTAGCTGTTGCCCGCGGCTCCGCGTGTAAATACAGTATCACACGGGAACACTGTACTTTTTCGGAATCAAAAGTTTCCTATGTTTTAGTCTAGAGCTTAAACTACTGCCGTACCATTTTATCGAAATCCGTTCAGTAGTTTGCGCGTGAAAGAGGAACAAACATCCATCCATCGATCCATACATACATCTATCCATCCATCCCTCACAATCTTTCACATTTATAATAGTAGGACTAAAGAGCAAAAAGCCTCATAATTAAAGGTACCATTAATGCTCTAAACTCTAAAGCACTGGCAACAAACTTTGCGACGCACGGCTGCGCAGCGGATTGCTGGAATTAAAATTTCGGAGCTGGTCACACTCGATAAAGTTGCTTCGTGCCCCTGACTGACATTACTAAATGTCTGAGATTTTTGTGGGCTAATTAAGACAATAAAAGTCAAGTGCCGCTTTCACCTTAATCTACCGGGTAGCCCCAGGTAAAGACAGCGTCGAACTCGGTGTACCCCATTAAAACTCATTATTTTAATTTTGGCAATAATTTCAAAATTGGTACAGGTGATCACGACTGTTTTGTATGGAGGTGTCACCTAGAGTATTTAAAAATTCAAAGTTATGATTGCAATTATTCCACCAAAAATGACTTAACAAAGTAAAACAAAATTTGTTACGAACAGGCAAAAATAGAAAAATATGTCTTCCGCTAGCCACTCAATAACACGCATTTCGTCCCCTAGCAATCGATAGTTAGTTTTTTGTACCCTCTGGCATCGACAAATTGTCTTCAAGACGAAATTAATTTGACAGCCCACAAGCCCCCAGACGCCATATTAATGTGGACGAGTAAAAATGTCTGCCGAAACTTCGGCTAAACTGTTTTTGTTTTATTGATGGTCTAATAATATGGGGTGAACGTGGTGATTGCACTTTTAAATTACTTTTTAAATAATTTGGGCTTAGTACTTATATTTTAAACTAAAGCCACAGAACAAAATATATTACAACTTAGATCGGCCATTAGTCTAATCGGGCTGTAAATTAGTATGAACATGGCTGAAAGTCTGCGCTCACCGATTTGAAAAGTTCACCTTTTACATAAAGACTAGCTTTTGCCCGCGGCTCTACCCGCGTAAATATAGTATCCCTCGGGAACACTGTACTTTTTCGGAATAAAAAGTAGCATATGCTTTAATCCAGAGCCTATACTACTACCGTACCAAATTTCATGAAATCCGTTCAGTACTTTTTGCGTGTAAGAGTAACCAACATCTTTCAAGTTTATAATATTAGTAGGATAAACCTTAAAGATCATGTCAGGATATGTTTAAGGACGGACTGATGGATAAACGGAAGGACGAGATTGACAGAATGAGAGACAGACAGTCAGACAGACGGACGGACTGACGGCCGAACGGACAGAGCGAAATTATAAGGGTTCCTTGAGTACTACGGAATCCTAAAAGAAAAGATAGAATGTAAAAACCAAGTAGAAACATATCGCAAAAATATTATTCTATTTCACCACATCCAAAAGATATCTTCGTAATTACAAACTCGAAGAAAAGTGTATTTGATTCAGTTATCACTTATCAGCCATCGATACACTAGGGGAGCAGGGATCGTAGGATATATGACGACAATCGAATAAGCAGATAAATCAGTGTCCGGGAGGTGTTATTGGGTTCGAGAATTCGCAGGTTTATGTCTTATGGTGATGGATGTTTTATGAAATCGTCGTCAAGTGTTATTGAAATATTATAGAACAAATGGAACAAATAGAACAATTTTAAAATAGCTGATTTCTGGACAATTCTAAATAAGAATAGACTAGGATTCAGATTGTAGTTTTGGATTACGTAAGGGTCAGTTAACAGCTTACAACGCAGCGATACGCGACGCTGCGCGGCGCTGCATTTTTAGGATAGCCTTTCAAAATTGAAATTAATTCACTACGCAAAAAGATACACGTTTCATATGACATAAGATATACACTGTGCAATCTGACATTCGAACTCTTACATTGAAATGTGTATCTTCTTGTTTAATGATAGTTCAATTTTAATAACTATTTTTAAAATGCAGCGCCATGTCTCGTATCATTTCGTTTCGGTATGAATCGACCCTAAGGACAGTTGAAAAAAATAATGCTAGCCAAAACATGAGTGTGTATTTCAAGTCTCAAAGCTGGAATCTGCTCTATAATATTTTGTAGCAAAGTCCAGACACCCAAAATCAGTGTACAATCTTTACATATCTTCATGCGCCCACGCATGACACAACTGTCGTACTTTTTTTGGTATCAATTAACCAAGGTAATGAGTGGTTATGGGATTTATGGCGGGATAACCCACAATTAAACCTCTTTGTTCCCCACGAGCCACGCCGCCTCCAACGACCCCACAAAACGTTCGAAGGATATTCTTTCTTTTTTAGGGTTCCGTAGTACTCTACAAGGAACCCGTACAGTTTCGCTCTGTCCGTCCGTCCGTCTGACCATCCGTCCGTCTGGTGAACTTCTGTGATAATTAATATAATTAAACGAAACTGTGTATATAGACTGCATAAAGACTGCATAAAATTTTGGGATCATAAAATAATTATAATTTTAGGGGTGCTTCCAATCTCTCCATACGTGTGAAGTGGGATTTTTTTTACCAATCCCATCTTGTGGGGTATCGTCCGTATAACCAGTTGTTTGTAAAAAAGCTATTGCGCGCTGATAGTTACGGAACCCACCTTAGACATATCCTATGCTCTTGGTTAGGTTATTTAAGTTTATCGACAGTTTGAACAATGAATTGTTGACAACACGACTCGAGTTATTGAAGGTTTATTTTAAAGTTTGTATTGTTGTTATTTAATTATATAGATGAAAAAGGACCACACATCAGACGGCCAGTAAGGCCATTTATTGTAGCTTTAGCAAAACATAAGACTTGGAAGCAGCGGCCTTAGAAATATTATCATAATAATTTTAAAATAAAATTTAATCAGTTGTCCAAAGCGCTGCGTGATGCGTCGCGCTTGCGATAAATAAATTGAAATTCTGACAAGCACCTTAGCCAGGTGTAAACAGTCTTTATCATACGCAGGAGTGGCAAAATGCAACAAAACGTAAGAGGACGAAATCCAAGGATTAGTATAAACATCCTAAAGTATTCTGCATTATAGTTTGCGTGTAAGCCTAAGGCCAACACTCGAACTGTCTCTACAATAATCAGATACGGCTGATGGCCGATCAAATTTTTATGACTGACTAGCTATTTCCCGCGGCATCGCCCGCGTGAAATTGGGTTTTAAGCACGTGTGATTGCCGCTAATCATAAAGTGCTATATGGCGAAGCGCGGTCTTCGACGCGCTATTAATATAGGCACGCGCCACCGGATCCCCGGCCGATGGCGCGCTATGTCCCTGCATTTTTAATCTGTAATATCTTCGAAAATATTCATTTAAATTGCATGCTGGAAAGGACCATATTGATTTATATTAAATGCACAATGTATGTTAGGTACTTAATTAGACAAGGATTAACGCTGTATTTCTTAAAATCGCTTCGTAAATAGGATATTATTTCTCGTAAAAAGTAAAGCATAAAAAATGGTTATTGTGGGTTATCTATAAGAGATAGACATATGCCATCGCGGACTTTTTTTGTAAACCTTTTTAAAGTGTACAATACTGCCGTATATTATTTTGATCTATATCAGGGTTCAGCCAGCGTTTGCAATATAAGCGCAAAAAATGTGTTTATTCACGACATCACATTAGATACCTCTAAAATTATTAGTGTTTCTCTACTATATTATGCATGTTACTCGTATATACATATATAAACCTTTCTCTTAAATCACTCTATCTATTAAAAAACCCGCATCAAAATCCGTTGCGTAGTTTTAAAGAACTAAGCTTACATAGTGACAGACTTTGTTTTATGCTATGTAGTGATAGTGAAGTGATGACCGATACAACTGATGACCGACCGAATCTCTATGACCGATAACTTGATTTGATGACACGTGGAATTAAAACAGGCCTATTAAAATCCCTTTCTAGAAAGTAATTGTATTCGAAAAAAATGAGAAAAGAGCTTATTTTCAGAATTTTACTATTTTCCCATACATTTGTACAAAATATGAAGCAGTTTATATAAAACAACACTTTCTTTAAGTCTACTGTAAACCATTACTTTCGATAAATTATTTCTTACTAGCAACACTATCGAATGGGAGAATAATACAGAATGATTTTTATTTTACTTTTTTTCTACTTATTTCCCCCCATGGTTAAGAGATTTTTCGTCATTGAAGACAAGATACTTTTCAAGCTCTTTTATTAGACATAATATATTGTGCTCTAGTGCTACAGTGGTGGGGACGGGCTCCATACAAAAATGGCCATTCTTTACCATAACGGATAGCATCATACAAAAAATATATTAGATTCTAATTGCAAATCAGCAAATAGCTAATCTACCATCTTTTTGGTAAAAGATGGCCCAGACGAGTTTCTTGCCGGCTCTTCTCGCTGGGTTAGTTCTCGAACCGGTGGTAGGCATCACGTAGTATCGACGTTCAAAAAGAGTATTTAAAAATACCAATTTTGAATAAAAAATTTTTGATTTTGATTTTGATTTTGATTTTACCTTTGCTGAAGGCGCAAGAAAAAGTACCTGTGATCTTGAATCTGGATCGAAAATCTGTTTCCACATAAACTGACTACGAAGTGTAAAGACGTTAGGTAATCCGATATCAGTGAACTGTGATCATTCAATTTCGATTCGAGAACGAAACAAATTTGATTCAGATCAATTGCATGAATCAGCATATTTCCAATAAAAAATAATTATGACACTTATATCAATAATCATAAGACCCATTTTAATAATATTTTGATCGGACGCATTGAAGAAATTTCAATCTTTTGTTACATTATCAAGGGTCAAATTGCGCTGATTGAGCGAATGAAAGGTATTGTAAAGTGCATGTAACCATTCAATATCTTCCATTCATACACGTGTATATACTAATTTGAATGGAAATTTGAATGGAACAACGTTCATTCATGTATTTTGAGACGAGTCCCTGTACAATGTATGAATAGATTTATAATAAGACTAGTTGTGACTTGTGACATCGATTATAACAATGAGTTAAAAATAACCCTTTAAAAGTTGTTTTTACTGTCTGTCTGTCTGTCCGTATGTCATGAACCCTGATAGACAGACAGAAATTTTCACAGATGATGTATTTCTGTTGTCGCTCGCGCTATAACAACAAATGCTAAAAAACTGAATAAAATAAATATTTAAGAGGCTCCCATACACCAAACGTGTTTTTTACCGTTTTGTACGGAACCCTTCGTGAGCGAGTCCGACTCGCACTTTGCCGGTTTTTTTAAATATAATTGATTGAATTCTGAGTTGGAAATGAGTTTTCTTAAAATTTTTGATTAAGGTCATTGGAATGAGATGGGGTGGGGGGAGGAATACCCCCCGTATTTGATTCTTTATTTCCCTATCAAAATGAACATATTATTTTCAGTGCCATTTGTACCTGTATCTTGCCCCAATCGACAATAGTCTATTTCCATAACTAATACACCAAATTATTTTTTGCTCTGCCGTGACATAGGCGATGATTTCTTCATCGTAATTGTTTTTGCCTCGGTCTTAAAAAACAAACGCTCAGGAACATGACTCCTACACAACACGAGACGAGTTCGGAGTTGTGACGGCCGTGATGATACGGCGTGATGTACAGTCAGATCAATATCCGATGGATCCTTTTGGAACTTAATGATTATTTTATTTTTACCTTTTAAGAAAAAATCCACGATGAAGAGGCAATACATATATTGTAGTTTAACTACCTAATTCGGAACTGCCTAAAAAACGGAATATTAAAAGTTAAAAACTAGTCGGGTTATCCCGACTACGCCTATTGACACCTCATTAAATAAAATCGGATCAGTAGTTTAGGCGCAACGATGGAACAAAGATACATACATACATATTTCAATGCCCTTCATTTTGGCTTCACCGTAGTCGGGAGATAAGTATTGCGTGCGTACCTTGTGAACAAATAAAGTCAATTTTGAACTAAGTTTGATGACCATTTTTTTGTGATACACCTACACTCGTATTTTGCAATAGAGTTTGAAAACCGTTCGTGCGATTCTTTGTTATCGAATAAGACTTTTCGGCGTATATCTTGCAATGCAGGACCTTATAACCTGGGCCTGAAATTCTGCTGATTGTACCTAGGTCCTGAGTCCTGCGCGTGCGGCGTGATCGATGCGGCCACACCCCGTCCCAACCCTATGCTAATGTCCCTTTGTCTCCGACCACGTGGGCGTCCGGGACGTCCGGAGTGGGACGTGTGACATACTCGGAGGACGTACCGGGTTGACTTAACTAATGACATCGTCTATACCAAGCTATATATAAGGATGTGCAAAGTATGTGCGTGAAGAGGAAGACTTTATTTCATACTAGCTTTAGCCCGCGGCTCCGCCCGCGTAAATACAGTATCCCACGAGAAGACTGTACATTTTCGGGCTGAAAAGTAGTATATGTGTTAATCCAGAGCTTAAACTAATTCTATACCAAATTTCATCAAAATCCGTTCTGTAGTTTTGTTCAAAGAGTAACAAACATCCGTCCATCTATCCATCCTCACACACTTTCACATTTATGATGGTAGTAGAATTATTATACTCAAGACAGGGAAGTAGTAAGTATGTCTAGCAGATGTAGGTTCTAGCGCGTGGATCCTATAGACCAAAGCTAATATTAGATCCTAAGTTTAGCAATAGACTACAGATCATTCAGTAGAATGTTGGATTACTTCTACAGATTTATCTGCATTTAATCTAACTGAACTACTAAATAAATTTTACTGTATCATTTACAAGTAGCAAATGGTATCTACAATACAGTATTTTCATACGACTGACTTTCCTAGAATATCTTTACGTAGATATCTAATATATTCTGTTTAAAGTTCTCTTTCGATTTATCGAACCAAAGAGCTACGTACATTTTCAACAATATTCAACGATTAAATAAGACATTGTAATCTATGAAATTATTTCCCTTCAGACGTAAGCCCGCGGACTCAACGGGATGAAGCAGACATTGGAGACAATATCGGAGACGCTAACTGTATCCATTGTCGACGTAAATACGGCACATTTGCCGTAATTATACCTTGTCACCCCAAAAGCCGCGTATTAGCCCGCTCCGGCCGAACGCGGGAACGCGACGGTTGTTTCAAACCCACTAACTTACAATGCTCGATGTCAATGCTACTGACACCCAGTGGCTGAACGAAAACTGCAATGGATGAGCAAGAAGAATTATTATCATCCGCTCATCATAGTAATGAACAGTGGGGTGTCAGACCTATGATTAGAGAATTATTAACGCCGCACAACTTGCAAAAATTTAACCTTCTGTTATATTTAAACAGGACGTGGTGCTGGTTGTTAAAATTACTGTTGAAATAACAGCCTGTACAAAGAATGTTACAACAGGCAAAAAAAAATGAAATAAAATGTGGGAAAGAAAGTGTAAAATATTTCCCATAGTTTAAGGTATCTGCGGATGAAATCGATGCCGTAAGATCTAAAATAATTAATAAAATAGATCACAATATAAATCAGCAATTCTTATTTATTGCAATCAATTTAGGACCAACAAAAAAAATTTTGACCATATATTTGGGACATCTAGATTAAAAAAAGATTACACAAACAAATTGCCCAGCACACAATAAAATAAAATCTAAATTACCAGAAATTCAAGCAATATATTGGATTTTTTTCAAGGGCCAATTGAAATTTTACAAATTATTGTAACTTCCCAGAAGATCTATTGTTGAGTCAATAACCTGGTTCTGATTGATGAATTTCCATTTTTTTACGTCGACGTAATCGACGTTGGACGTTAACAATGGTGTTTTTTCGATTCGATCATTGATTATTTTATCGACAAAAACATCAAAACGCCCACTGTTAATTTCGACATTAGTAATATTTGACACATGGTACAAAAGCGATTTCGTGGGTGAGTGACGTGGCGCGATCCTGTTTGTTTCTTTTCTTTTCTTTCTTTTCTGTTGGGCATTTAGGGCATGACTGGGGGTTTTCTGACATGTCATTGCCCATATCCAGTCTCTTCGCATGGCCAATAACCATTAGAGGTTAAGTGGTTTGGCATATGGTCACTTTCCAACTCTATTGCCTTTGTCGGTGTTTTGGGTGCAATTTTTGACGCTCTATCTGTTTTGACCATTTCAATTTCATTTCCTCTTTATTGAACACCTCTTAAGTAGTCTATAGCTAATGATTTTGATAATATTATGAAGTGGCAAAAACAAATTTACTAATATCTCGACGTTTAGAGATTCCACAATTTATTTCACTACATAGCTAGCATCGAGTGTACGCATCCGTGGTCCAGTAGTTTTAGAGGATGTCTAATGGATGTCGTGAATTCGATCCCGCATTGGAATAACAAAAATGTTGCTTCAATTCACACCAGTGCACAACAATGCAGGCTGATCACCTGATTGTCTGACAAGAAAGATGATACATGCGTTGGAAGGTCATGTAAAATGTTAGTACTACGCCTGATATATCGCCAGTCGTGTCGGGCATCCGTCCCACTGAGATGCGAGAGTAAAGGAAGAGAGAGTGCTCTTGTGAATTGCGCACTCTAAAATAACTTCTGAATTATTGTTGTATTGTGCAGTTATTTTATAGTGCCCATACTCATTCCCGTCTGGTTTCATTTCAAATCAATGTAGGAAGCTATTATTAATAAGTAGATTTCCGTTGCATGTGACTTTTTTTTAACAACAAAGGCAATAATAATAATATTATTGTTATCTATTACAATAAACAAACGTTATTTTGTAGAAAACCACTTTCTCAAGTAAACAAGACAGCTGTTGTCTTTTACGGCACGTCCAGATTGCAATTAACTAAACATCCGAGTTAACCGGCTTGTTAACGGATGGTTAACCGAAACATTCAATAACATAACTTACAAAACGAGTCTTCAACGTAAAGACATCTTTAATATTTGCCCTGAGCTTTTGGTCGAACACACGCTGGGCTTTTAATTTGTTCCTCGGAGCTTTTTTAGCCTTTTCTTGTTTGTAGCGTGTGATCGATGGTTGAGCTTTTTTTACATTGTTTAATTTCGTTAGTCAAATGTTTCGCTACGTCATTAATGTTGGACCAGTTTAACGGAACGTTTAAACTTTTAACCCTCGGCTCGATGATTTGATATATTTAGATCCAAGCGCGTCCTTGTAAAAAAATATAGCACGACTCATGCTACGCATTTTAATATTTTTACATAGTTCGTTTTTGCCTTGTTCTCTTGTGTCTTATCAGCTCTTGTCTGATAAGACCACAGACCATCTACAATTGGAGAAACGGTAAGTAAAATTCGTTTGTCGCTAGCTAAAATAACTCGTACAAAAACAGGTCACGACGATGATGATGATGATAAAGTAAATGAATATATTATTATCACCGGTTCGGAACCTTGAGGTTCGGGACTATATGATCCGGAATACGGAAGGCCGAAAAAAAATCAGAGCACTGAAAATAGAACTCTGGGCTAATACAATGGAGTTGAAAATAGAACACACGAGTGCCAAGTCAAATGTCATATACAATCTGACAACTAGACACTCGATACTTTGATTTGAACTTTGATTGTATTGTCGCAGTTTTATTGTCAGCGTTCTGAATATCTCCGCCTAACCCGGCGGAAAGATCCGGCGAAATAGCTCGCGCGATTGGCTCTATCAATTGGGTTGGCAATTTTGATCACCTTTTGCTAAAAGACTACCAAAATTGTTTAAAAAAAAATACAAATAAATAAAATACAATAATAATTGTAAATACAATGCAAAAAGTATAAAGTACCTAGTTAATTGAGTCAACAATTATCTTCAATGAGATTGAAGATTTTTCAATGTTCTATTCTTTAGCACACAACTGTTTTTAACTACTTTTTTAACTTATTTATAAACTTGCGTATGAAACTTGTATTAATTGAAATTTGAAAGAGCAGTTCATTTGCATAGTTAGCACGCAATAGCCGCTATCAGATACCGGTGAAAGAGTAACACGGGGTACTGTCCGCACTCCATCATACAAGTGCTGAGACGTAGGGATAGGATGAGGATATCGATAAAACTTTATCGAAATAATGAATATTAACTAACACTAAGATGTTGCGAGTGTGGTGTTACAGGCTACTGTGCTATCTATGCGCAATCGAAAATGTTTTTAGTTCCCGTAGTCACCGCATCATACTCTTTGCCAAGCTGTAAATAATATACTATAAAAATTATTTAAATTACTTTTTTTTACACTATAAAATTTACAGCTTTTTGCTAAATGCATATGAAAATATATCATAAGGTGCATACATCAAAAAATCATTTTATTAAATTGTTTGTTTTTCTATCTGTTTGTTCCGGCTGATCTCTGAAGTGGCTGGACCAATTTTCACGGGACTTTCATTGGTATAAGGAGTAACCTACTTTTATATTAGGGTTCCGTTAGAAAAATAGGGTTCCGTTTCCATTTTTTCTAGTTCCAGTTCCAGTTCTACACAAGCGTAGTTACGGGCATCAGCTGGTTGTTAAATAAAAATACACCAACACAAGATAGCTATCGATAGCCCAAGCGCAGCCCTAGGACACCTACACGTCTAGGCCGTGTCGACGCGGCGCAGCACTAGGGGGCCTCACGCGGCGCTCGCAGTCATTTACAATAACTGATTTATAGACCAACAGTAGCATTAAATTTGTAATCATATATTGATTTACAGCGCCGATAACGCGCTTCCACGAACGCGACAATCCCGCACCTTCATGCCAAGCGTTTATGTTGCTGTTAAAAAGGTCCGAGAAATAGGATTTTGAAATCCCTTTTGATGATATTCATCACAATATGGAGAGCATACTGACCTATAAAAATCCACCTCAATATGTGTTTCATAAGTTATTCTTAGTGAGACTGTCTGATTTTAGTTTTTCTAGTATATTACATACTAGATGTTGCCCGGAACTTCGTACGATTAAAAGGAAATCCCACGGAAACTACGCATTTTACCGCGATTAAAGTAGCCTATATATCCCGAGGTACCTTCTATCCAAAGTCAGTCCAGTAGTTTCGGAGACTATTCGATGCAATCAAACAAACAAATATTTTAGAGAGTATTTATAATAATTAATCTAAAGCTAAAATTATTAAAGAAAGATTTAAGACAACTATTTTCATTGAGGTACAAACGGTGAGATTACTGGACAAGATAAATCGGAAGTCGGATGTTACAAGCTGCCTCAGATGACATCTTTACGAATAAAATTTATAAATAAAATAAATTACATTATTATATGCTGATAATACACAGATAAACACATCGAGGAGCGAAACGCAACAATCACGGTGGAAACAATGGTGACGCACGGAATTAGTGGAATGACGCGCGCTGTAATTCGATTTGGTCGACACTTCCTGTGCATTGTGACGTCCCGAGCCTGCGCCCGCGCATGGACATAGACTAGATAACTGTGTAGACTGTAGAGAGTCATTTTCAGTTAGAAGAATTAGCTCCTTAACAATAGACTCAAGGCAAAACATACTTTTGGGAGTAAAATATTAAAAATCTGATAGTCCATCGTTTAGATTAAACAAATCCGCAAAATTGATTTGTAATTTATTCTAATTCAGTTTCAGATCTAAACCTACCTAAATATGAATTTATTTATGTGATGTAAGTAACTTCTGTTTGCATTTGCTACCTACTTGACATTTTAAACCAGTATTATAATAGGTAAACATCTGCAGCTGTCTATATTTTTCAGTAATACAGCCAATTTTTGTATGCGAAAGAGCGCTCTCTTTGTCGAGTGTGGAGTCTCAAATCTCAACACAGGAGTGACGAAAGACTCTCGCCTCTTTATTTCATTTGAACTCACTGTCCTATCTGTTCTGTGGTCGTGGATGTGGGTGTCAGGATGACGCGCGCGGACTATGATTTGCGCCTCGCTCCGCTTGCCGCCAACAAATGATTGATGCGGCTAATCTTCATCGAAATCTGCCCGTAACTACCCACGAAAACTCATTTCACGCACGCAATTGTCACTATTATGTGACCCCTAATTCGAAATTATTTTAAAATGACGATCAAATTGGTTACCGACAATTGTTCGTATCATGTGAATTTGTCGAGTTAAGATACCGAGAAATCCTTAGGCTGCCCAGTAGCATGACCACCCTAGGAATGAGTCTATTTTAGGTAAGAATAGACAAAATGACGGATTGTGAAACATCCATACCGTTCGTAGTAAAATAGTTTTAATTGTAATCGAAGCATTGTCGTTAAGAGAAAACGACATTTATTTTCTTCTTTCGTCGATCAAGCACGACCTCGTACGATAGCCATTTATTTGTCTACTCTTGACACCTACGAGTAGAAACGTCTCTCCTTAAGTATGTCAAATCGTCTTCATCACGGCAGTCTAAGAAACTGTTTCCATCCATTCTGCGGGACCATTCACGAGGCCGGTTCAACACGGATTAGATAACTTTACCGCGCGGCGATTAGCCCTCTACCCTAAAGGCTAAACCTGGCTAGCGTTCATTGCTTGCCACGTGGTAAAGTTATCGAATCGTGAACCGTGAACAGTCGCGCTTAAAACATTTATGTCAAAATTTGTAAGCTTCTGTCAAAAGTAGGCAATAATATATTATGGCTGCCAATAAATGTTGATTATTCTTGACTACCTTACTACGATGAATTAAGAATTATTTTGCTACGCACTATATTTCTCTATACTTCCCTAGAAAGCTCTCATTTTAACGCGGTGATCATGCTTAGCCCGCAGTTCATTTATTTTTCTGGAAGTAATCGTAATATTTTAAACTAAAAACTAATGAGTAATTTTAAACAGCAACAACATAATAATTTCAATGGTATAGGTAAATTTCGTTTTCTTTGTACGTCTACACATAGATAGTTACGTGTGTGTGTATATATGTGAATAAAAGTGTGCAGGGCCGGATTATCCCTAAGGCCAAAAGGCCCGTGCCTTTTAACGGTAATAGGTGTATGCAAAACTCTTAAGTAGCTAATACTTTTCAAATTGAAAAACAGTTAGATACTGGAACTTGGAACTTTAATCCATAACCCAGGAGTACAGAAACATGTTTTGTTTCTTTTGTTGAAATACTCTTTGACTACACTTAGTCATAGAGGTCGCAATGAGTCAAACATTTTAATTAAAACCGTGTAAAACTTAGTTAGGAATAAATAATAACAATATTGTGTTACTTATATAATGTAAAGTATTTTATTAGGAGCATACCTATTATACGTTATACAATATGAAAAATCCATATTTACATAAAATTACTTTATAGAAAGCTAGAACATTTTTACGGCCGATTCGCTGGTATTGCCGAGACGAACCGCGTAAAGCTCATGAGAGCTCATACTTCTTTTCCTAAGGAGAATTGACAATCGATACTTAAATGAAGTTGTCAGTTGTACCTACCAGTTTGTACCTAGGTAACGTGTATAAGTAGAAGTATTCTTCCTGAAGGCTACAGTACTCCATTTAAGTAGCTGTGTTAGAAAAAAGTTGTTTCAATTTAAAAAATAATTTATTCAGACACACATTAAAATAGATACAGAACAAATATACATAATTATATCACATGAATCCGATCCCGTGCTAAGTTGAACTTGTGTTACGGGTATCAGATAACGGATATATATTTTTATACTATACATACACACAATTTTATACTATACAATACTATATATAAATCTTATTTTCTATATTATTCACATTTACTCCTACATACACACTGTAGTTTATCCCGTATCGTCTTTTTTTGATGCGCGTTTCGTTTGGGAGCGTTCCCCGAAACCTTCGGTAGAATACGTCCGTCGGCCAGAACTCCTCCACCTCGAAGGTCGGTAGAAGATGCATCGGTACTCTCACCACAAACCCACAACAGACCCTTAACGTGAAAGACGTCTTCTTTTGGGTGCAGTCCACGACATCCTCGACCTTCGTGGAACAGTGCAGGCGGGAGACATACAACGGTGTGGCGCGTACCTCGCAACGCAGACACTGCTCGGGTTCACTGGGTGCGGTGCCGCGGTGGTTGCGGACGGCGGACTTCCTCTTCTTTCTTCTCTCCACCAGTATGAAACCCTACTCATCGCATCTCCTGCTCTCGTCGTTGACGGTTCGAGGAAGCTCAGCCTTGCGGCTCTCCTTTACCCCCTTTGTCTTGGCCGCGGGGGTACGGCGGGACCAGTGGTTACACTGGAATAATTTTTCGGAGACGCTAGTGTACTCAGTTTCGGCTCGACCGCAAGCGGCGAGCGGGCGGCGGCGGTTGTTGACCCATCGGATTTTGCTGATGAGCAAATCATGTCAGCTTGCGCGCCACGCACTCGCGTGTTTACGAGTCAATCGAATGATCGGGTGACCTACATAATTAATTATTATATTTTGTTTGCAAAAATTCATTTCGCAAATCACAGATCGTGGACTCCGATATATCCTATCGACCACGCATTTCGTCCAGCAGCAGCAGTGCCTTCATGATGTTGAATTTATTCAGCAGGCTGGAGACATAGACGTTACCGGAGATACCGCCGACAGCTTGTGCAGCTCCTTAGCCACAAATACCACCACGTCCGCTTAGCAGGGAGATGATGTCCTGCAAGCCTCCGTCGCTCCCATCTCTCCTTTGAGACGTCATCTGCGCGGTCTTACTGAGTGCTTCGTACAGCATCAGCTTGCCCTTGCAGATCTCCTCACTCGTGTAGGTTGACTTGCAGAGCTGCACGATGCTGTCCTCGTCCATGTCGTTGATAACGTGTTGTATGAACGCCAGCAGTTCGTTGGCTACGAGCGCCATGATGACGTGCAACGGCTGTGAGGCGTGCGACTCGCAAAAAATAAATGTAATGAATATTTACTACATGTGTCGTAAAGCGAAGCACGACCGTTTTAGTTCTCTTAACGTTGACAAATAGCTGAACTCAAGCAACATCACCCCTTCCTTCACCCAACCCTAGCAATTTTATATTTTCGAGTGTCTCCCCCAATATATTAAGCTATAGTCAGGTCATACTATCTACTAATAAACCTTTATTACACCCCAGCACATTAAAAGGAATAAATATTACTTCGATAAGTTGGCATCAAGTATGAAAAGGGGCTTGGGCCTCATCTTGGGTAAGCCGGCCCTGAGCGCGCGCCGTGACTTACTCATCATGAAAAACTCTGTCACACTCTCGCGTGCGTATAAGCTTTTGAGTATGAAGGAGACAAATATTGTTTTTGTTTTTGCTTCAGCTTAGAGTTCTGTTTACAAATACAGCGTGATACTTATATAATAATTAAAAATAAAAAATATATAATTTTTTAAATCTGTGAGTTAATGACGGTCACTTGTCAAGTCGATACTTTGATGTGAAAGATTGCATATAAAATGTCTTCTGAAAAATTGGTACCGGCAAAATATTGACAGGATAAAACATTTATCATACTGTACAATGAAATTGCATAACGTACTGTACGTTACCACTAGCGTTTATAGTGCAAAAAGCTGCACTGTAAATAGAACTCTGCGTTAATTCAATAGAGCTGAAAATCGTATCGAGTTGTCAAATGTCGTGGGTGCGAAGGCGAACATGCCAAGATATTTAAATTTATCTATAACTCAAATGCATCATCCGATGAAAAATCAATTGAATTCGCCCAATCCGTCGATGACATAAATAAACGCGCTGTAGGCATTACGAATTTCGAACAGCAATGCAATTCTTAACCAATCCTTGAAAGTAACATACCGCTGTCTCCTTCCACAAAACTCTTTTGTTTAATCCACAGCCTCAATGGCCTATTTCTTAGTTGAGACAAGGTTCTGAGTACTGACTGTGAGGATGTCAGGCGTAAAGTCGTAACCATAATGTTACATTACATATTCGCGGCCACGTGCCCGCAGACAAAGGAACACGCTTATAAGACGGCACCTCTGTAGTTTTTGTCGTTTTACGCACTATAGTAAAGCTATTAAAGCGAAAGCCGACGATTTTAATGTCACTTTACAGTGTATTTTAATTACTGTGAAGGCTAAGCCTCACAAAGAGTCTGGAGATATTTTTAGTCGACTTCCATAAAGGACGTTCTATTTATTCGTATTTGCAAGTTTTTAAAACAACTATTTTAAATGAGAATTCCAAAAGTGAAAAGATTCAAAGAAGTAATATTCGTTATTTGGACATCTGTTTATCTACATATTATCAAATATGATCCATCCGATACATGGATCATATTTCCAGACAATCAGGTGGATCAACCTGAATTGTCCTAACCAAACTTGACAACAACATTTTTTGTTGTTCCAATACGGAGATCGAACCCCTGTTGAACCACGGAGGCCTAACTATAGTAGTTATTAAGTGGGTAAACAGACGCTGACGCCTCCATGGTCTAGAGGTGGTGTAGACCTTGTTTATCGTCTCCGGAGGTCGTAGGTTTGAACAACAAAAAATGTTGTTGTCAAGTGTTGTTAGGACAAATCAGGCTGATCATCTGATTGTCTGATAAGAAAGGTGATCCATGCATCGGATGGGCATGTGAAAAATCGGTCCTCGTGGAATTCGGTGTGGGAGCTATTATTATTATTATTTATAAGTTCTATTTATCATTATTATTATTTATAGGTTTCATTTATATATAACCTTAGGTACTAATTACTAGTTTCTATTATATAATTATACAAGCTATATTTTTTAAGCACCTCAATATCTGGCTTTTGCGATACAAGCTGTGTTTAATGCAAGAGCTGATGGAAACTGTTTTCGAACCTAACTCTACGTATAAATTGTTAGATTTAGATAATTGTACTCCTGTGAAGAAGATTTTGGAAAGTAAAAAAAAGGTTTGAAGGACTTGATATATTTACGGAATACTTCAACCGCCTACCGATTCATACAACTGTGCTTAAGTTTAACACCATTGCACTAGTGACTGTCCCGTGAATAGCTTCAAACAAAAGGCGCTAAGTGGTAATTTTGGTAAGTGGTAATTTCTGGTAAGTGGTAATTTCTCGGTTCCGTTAAGTCACAGTGGTGACCATCACATCGTCACGGTCTACCGTCCTCGAATTGATCATAATTGCCCAAATAATTATCTTTTTGTGCGGCGCGAACAATAAATGATGTCCCTAATTACTATGTTTCAGGTTACGGCAAAGGAACCGTGACGAACGTGGAAATTAGCGCAGATACAAAGAGGTTTTTGAACTTGTTATATATAGCTAAATAAATAAAGTTTTTGGAGCTATTTATACACGCAAACGTATTGTCAAGGAAATCGTACATTTTGTCATGTTAAAAGATGATATGTACCTATGTAACGAAATAATAAATGTTTATACCTACTGGGTGATTTTATGTTCCATGCGGAGAAAAATAAAATACACCTTATAGGTAGAATATCGACAAAGTTCCTGCTCAAACAGTTTCTAAACATTTTCCTTTGCACTCAGATGCATCAAAATATTTAAACACAAAGGAAGTGTCCGCAACAACTGCAGACGTGGTTGAACTACGCATTTACCGCTATTATGCGATTTTCATCTTATTCCTGCTCGAGCGGCAACTCGTTAGTACATGAAATAGAGTACCCAAGTACTATGGCATACCTAATTAATTATTTTTTTTAATTTTCTAACACGGTGAAGAATTGTATTACAATATCGTACTACCAACTTAAAAATACTATCCAATATTTACTAAATTGAACATTAATTAAAAACTATGCAGGAAAAAATAATAAAAACATTGAAACCACAAATAATAATTGTCCGAAAAGAGTTTTCTTCTCCAGACGGAATAAAAAACCAAAATGTGACTATTTTATTCAAATTTATCCAGCTCTTTGGTACCGCATGAACAAATATGGTTTTACGTTATATCGGGAAATCTAATTCATAAGCAGGTAGAGTGTGCGTGATAATTTATTTGTAGGTATTAGGTATAATAACGATAGGCTGTCACAATATAATTGTAAATGACATGTCACTTACTATCATAATATTATAGGTAATTATAAATACGAACTTATTATGACAACGGTTACTTTCAACCGTTTATGAATTAGACTCCCTAACAGTACAATACTATACTTACTAGCTAAACAAACTTAGCAGAAACTTTCCTCCTATCTGCAGACGTGTGTAAACACTAGCTGCCATGCCAATCACGATAAGAGCCACTGTGTGATAACACGACTCCTCTTAACGAACAAAGATCACAGTACCTTGTGACGTCATAAACCTCTCACCCAACAAAGCACATCATAAAATCGAAGCCTTCGAAGGGCCAATTACAGGACAGGGCCGCAGTTAAGGGATAAGAGCTGATACTATCACCTTGAGGGATACTATCACCCTGGGCCCTCCGAATTACTTTTTCATCAACACTTTGACTTTGGGTTATCCGGCCGAAGTTGCCCTCTTATATTTTAAACATCCCTTATTCTATATTCTTTAGTAGCAAAGCAGTTTGGTCAATAACGATTCATCCACTGAGTAACGAGACTTATCTTATGAGACGTAATAGAGTGTCTAATTTTTACAGTCAAAAGAAAGGGAACCTAATGATTTTGGCAGTCCTTGTAAGTATGTATGATCCTGGTCCGATTATAATGAATGAGGTGTCCATAAATTCGTAATAATAGCCCGGGTAACAGGTATATAATTTACGTAATCGGGTAATAGTTTTATTAATGTATACATCCTATAGATCCTAACAGACTACTTGTAAGTACTTCATTTTTATATCTGTCAGTAGTCATCAGTGAAATGAAAAGCGAAGTCGAAGCGTGAAATGGTAAGACGTAAGTTCCGTATAATATCTATTTTGATATAGAACAATGATACTATATTTTTAATGCACTTAGCGCCATCTAATAAGTAATATTCATAAGGGAAGCAAATATGGTGTCGAGTTGTATATACTTGTAGTCATATTATGTACTTAAAATAAACATGTGTAAATTTCTTAATAAACGTCTTACAAGAACCAATCAAAAAAGAGCAAGTGTAGAAGGTAATCTAGTTCAAATGACCCTACAATGAGCTATCAACAAGTGACCCCTGGGTCGCTAATATAGATTGATCTGCCATGTTATCACAGTTTTCCTCGAGGGTTCCCCTAATGTCAACCTGTTTCTTACACATTTCCACATTGTTACCGGGAACAGGAAAAACAATGTGATCCAATAGAATAAGCGGATAAGAAGTGATATGTCAATTAAGGGCGTCACAGACGGCGAAGATACTATAATATTTTATCTTAAGATGCCTGGATATATTTCATTTTAAAGTACGTAATATGAAAATGTGTTGTGGGGGTTTGGCTAATAAACCCATATGCTATGAAAGTGCTAGGGGAGCACGCGCGGTGCTTGCTAATTATGAACGCGTACTGACGGTAAAATTCATTGTGAAGTGAAAAATGCTACGGTGTGATTTATGACACCGTACATATGTATTATCGTCACTTTTTGTGATGGTTCATACAAATTGTATAGCAAGCGATATTGTATCTTAAGGTAAACATTTATTGTATCTTCGCCGTCTGTGATGTCCTTTAAACGCTATGAAACACATAATATTATGAAACGCCCTGACATTTATATTAAAAGTTATACGTACATACTTAGTTCGGTAGGAATATAATTAATGTTCTAATCTGACGAATACAGAAAACATCTGACACATGAAATATTATTGAGAAAGCACATGAAATATTATTGAGAAAGCTATTACTGACGAGGCATTAATGATTGGGTCTATTGACATAATATAGGCAAAATGGCATAATTTGTATAACTGGCATTTAACTTTATTAGTCCAGGGGTTATAGAAACCGAACTTTTAAAATGCGCCTACTTGGAAAACTTCGTACAATTAAATAACGAAATACTATGTAAACACGTAAAATATATATATAATGATACGAAACCCTCCGTGCGCTTGAACGACTTGCACTTGGTCGGTTTTCAGAGTCTCTTCAGTCTTCACACAGTTTGCCTTTCGGCATACGCATGTACTAAAATGTACCTATTTTGAACTGTAATTTCTCCTCATAGTTGAAAGTTTTTATAATTTACTAGCTATGACCGGGTAAATACAATATCCTACGGGGAAATTGTTGCTTTTTGTGATAAAAAGTAGTATTGTGTTAATCCAAAGCTTAAACTATTACCATACCAAATTTCGACAAAATCAGTTCAGTACTTTTCGCTCCATCCATCCATCCTCACAAACTTTCAGATTTATAATGTACTACCAATACAGGACTACAAAAACAAGATAAGCGTATAATACACTATATGTCGTGTGTATGTACATGGCATACATAATATATCAGTATACACAGAAGTGGGTAACTGTCATAATATTCTCCGCTAATGTCCCCCACTTGAGTACAATGTAGGGGAAGGAAGGGCTGACCTCTGTCCTTCCTCCGCCCGCCTATCTGCCCAAGCCCTCCGTTGTAAATCTCCCAAATGACATAAGTTTTTTATTGTACCGGACGTTGAGACAGTCGTGACTTGTGAGTTATTGTTTTACTAGCTGTTGCCCGCGACTTCATACGCGCAGAAAGAAACGAGAACCGTATGTTTTGCTGCGATAAAAGGTGTTAATCCAGAGCATAAGCTACTTACCATACCTAATTTCATCAAAATCCGTTCAGTAGTTTTTGCGTGAGAGAGTAACAAACATCCATACATCTATAATTACAAACTTTCGCGTTTATAATATTACTAGCTAATTCCCGCAACTTCGTTTGCTTGGAAATAGTAAATGGAAACGGAACCCTTTTTACCCGACTACGACGAAGCCAAAAGAAGGGATAATGATTTTGGCTGTTTTTGTATGTGATTACCCGACTGCGGATGATGTTTGGTATCAAAATCAAGAGCTTCAAGAGACCATTCCAAAAATACAATAATAATAATAAATACTTTATTGGCAAATAATTTTTACATCAGGTAATAAACCTGACAACTCCGTAGCAGTTAGTCGGCAGGTATTGCGCTCATTTTATCTTCTCACATCTTAAAAGTTAAAATTGTTATCTCAACAATAACACGTTTAGCAACACTGACACTATTGCACTTAACAGGTGAGTACCTCCTGCTTTTACTAATTCCCTATTATGCAGAACAACAATATTTATAGAAGGCAAGTATTATGTAATTGGTATTATTATTTATTTATTGGGTATTTGGTAACATTGACTTTTTCAATTTATTTTTGACAATTACTCTATTTACTTTACAACTACTATGGTCCGCTCGTGTCCTCAGCCAGGTGTAGGTATTTGTTAAACAGTGTAGCGGTCAAATACTTAGTAGTTCTCATCCCGTAATAGTAATTAATCCGCGGAGTTACAAGTTTACCTGATCTAACATTTTTAGTATTATGCGAGTTCTTTATTTTTACTTTAAATTGATCACTATGAAATTGTTCGAGGATAGGTATTCGACTTTTTTGTGGACCGGTAGAACCTTACAGCACATAGTATAGTAAAATGGTCAAGCATGAGTCTGACTCTGAAAAAAAAGACATACCTTTAGAAGTTGAATATCAATTTTTTTTCTTTCTTTTAGGACTACATTTACAAAGTTCGAAGCAGAAAAGCTCATTTAATATTTTTTCTTCATAAAAGCTTAGTACCCCTTTTTGTCACATAAAAATTTAATTTTAGAAAATGTTGAATTAGTTTTAGTAAATCATGCCAAAGAGCAATATCACGACAGCAATATCACGACAGCAATTCCAAACAGATCTGACCTTATACTAAAAAGTTACATACAAAATGTTCATACCCCTTTTTACCCCTTTTGGGGGTGAATTTCGGAAAATCCCTTTTACTGGGCCTATACGTCACCACGAAAGGAAGCCACGGTTCAAATATTACGTTTCTAGCTTCAGTAGTTTTGCCTCGGCGTTGATGAATCAGTCAGGACATGGGACTTTATACAATAGACAAGCGGTTCCGCCCGCGTCAATACAGTCCCACGAGAACACTGTACGTTTTCGGGATAAAAAGTAGCCTATGTATTAACCCAGAGCCGTAACTACTATCATACCAAATATCATCAAACTTTGTTTAGTAGTCTTTGCGTGAAGGAGTATCAAACATCTATGCATCTATCCATCCATACATACTTACAAAACTTTCGCGTTTATAATATTAGTAAGAATAGAATTGTTCAGCTTCTAGGGTAAATTCTACATGTAATAGATATGTTAGGCAGGTTTAGCGTACCTACAGTTAATTTTAGGGCTCCGTATCCAAAGAGTAAAAACGGGACTCTATTACTGAGACTATCGGTTTATCCGTTTGGGAGCTACGCTGCCACGGTCAGAGACAGACAGACAGACACGTCAAACTTAGAACACCCCTCTGTTTCGTCGTCGTTCGTTCATAAAATGTTTAGCAGCAGCAAAAAAAAAGTTTTGCAGTTTATCCATCCTCATACTACGTCCATTGTTCGTTTTTATTAACAGCCTCCGTGGTCTAGTGATTAGAGCTCGGCTCTCGACTCGGAGGTCGTGGGTTCAATTCCCGAATTGGAACAACAAAAAATTTTGTCTTCGAGTTTGGTTAGGACAATGCAGACTGATTGTCTGACAAGGAAGATGATCCATGCGTCGGATGGGCATGTAAAAAGTCGGACCTGCGCCTGGTCTCTCGCCAGTCGTGTCGGTTATCCGTCCCACTGGGTTACGAGAGTAAAGGAAGAGAGAGTGCTCTTGTGCACTGCGCACACACTTGGGCACTATAAAATTACTCTTGCGTAACAGGCCTGGTTTCAATGAAACCGGCCACCGTCACCGAAAGCGGTGTGGGGAGTCATTACTATATTATTGTTCGTTTAATACGACGTGGTGTCGATTTACTCGCTTATCAGCAGTAAAATATAGTAGCATGACCAATTTCAGAAGTACGCCCGCAAAACATCAGTTCCTTGACGGTACACATACGCATTTTGATAGCACAAGTTCCCAAGTTTCGTAACGCGGCTCCCTGGTGGAGTTTACGCGCTAAATTATTCAATTTAAGCCCGACTTCGACAGATCAAGCTAGACGTAGGCTTCGGTTGACGAGAAATATAGGTATCATCATCATGACTTATGCCCGGTTTCGAGGTTTTATGTCGGTAGTTTATCTATTCAATAAGGCTTTTGATTGGATGACGCAAACGCGTTAGCCAATCAAAAGCGCGATTGATAAGATAAACTAGCGACAAAAACCTCTGAGACCGGGCATTATACTGAAGAATTTACTAGTAATTTACGCTTAAGGGTCAGTTAACACCGCGACGATGGGCGACATACGGCGCTGCATTATTATGATAGTTATTGAAAATTGAACTTTATTCATTACACAAGAAGACACAAGTACCTTTAATTGTAAGAGTTCAAATGTCAAGATGCACCGCGCTGCACAGCGCATGTGCAGTGTATGACTGATGATTGATGAAACGTGAATCTTTTTGTATAGTGAATAAAATTCAATGTTGAATAGCTATCTTCAAAATGCAGCGCCGCGTAGTCGCGTATCGTCGCAGTGTGAACTGACACTTACGCCCGAAATTAATAACCAATCTTATTCTCATTTTAGCTATCTGAGATCAAGATTTCAATACATTTCAACGATCCTAGGATTAACTTCACATCAATTTACGTCAATGTATGTTTGAGAATCTGAGATTGAAGTCAATCTAAGATTTTATATACCTTATTAATTTCGGGCGTAAGTAAGTGTGTACAATCTTCAGATAGATTACAATCTACCTAACATTATGTATCTAATATGTAAGATATCGTCAATGGTAGGTATTATGAGTGAGGTAAGCTGTGAGACGGGAATCCCGTAAACCGGGATTTGCGCCGAACCCCGGAACTTTACGAATTAAATTAAGATTGTAATTTGCAAATACTCAATATAAAGCAAATATTTTAAAAAATAACATAAAATGAATAAACATGAAGTTACACACACAACCTCACCACCACTACCATGCGTTTGTATAATAACAGTTGGTTTGACACAATTGTCAATCTTTCTTTCACACTTTCACACTCCATAGACAACATTTACATATTTTTATTGCGTATCGAAGAGGCAAAAGAACCCTAAGAAATGTAAAACTGAAAATATAAATTATGGGTGACCTCTAGTTACTAGTGATAAATTGTTATGAAGTGATATCGAATCTCAATTAGTATTAGTGATTACTTCTTATCTCCGCATAGACGGCATTGATGCTGATGAAACGGGACAACATAGTGATGTGGACCATGCGCGTCGCGGTGTCGATAATTTGCATTGTCTGTAGCACGCCCAGACGCGTCGATAAAAAGATTACACGTTTGCGTATACGAATCGTGCGTGATGGGAATAATAATGCGCTCTCCCCTTTGGTGGTGGCATTAATAGATTTTAATCACCGTGGCCAGCAGTTAGCTTTGACACTATTGCTACTGGGCTAAAAGATCTAATCGGGGAAGTGTTATTCGGAGAAGGCATTTTGCTTCACAGTCACAACGGACATGTTTATTTTCAGAAAGAGAGCGGATCTTGATGACATTATTTTTATTTCATCATTTCAAAAATTATGAAATGTTAAAATAAAAATAATGTCATCATCAATATATAATCGATGATTAATACTTATTGTTTTTATTTTTATAATCATCTTATTGTTTTCTAAATTAAATCACGTATAAAATCACTTGAATTCGCATTAATTTTCTACAAATGTTAGTAGTAATATTATCTCAATTACAACTATTATATTACAAAACCTTTATCAACGTTAGCTTCACAAGTAGGTAGCTTTTTATTCGAAATGTTAACTGCGTTTGTGAAAACACTATTTCGTATAATCTGAGACACGCCGTAAAGCTTTTGAGTGCACATTTAAATATTTTTATCTATTTGAAATATTAATGGCGTTTTAAGCATTAAGAGCATTATGTACACCCTTGTTTTTGTTCGGTGAATTTGCATGCACAGGGGCCAGTGGGAAAATTGGGTGTTTGCGTTCGGACGGATCAAAGAGATGCATTATAGCAATGTATTCACTAACACGTAAATAAATAAAGATAAACATTGTTTTAAGCCGGCGGCGCAAACACCGCGGTGGACTATCGACACTACACAACATCGACACGACACAACACTATTTGTAAAGAAATATATTTTAATTATGTTGTAATTACCTACCTACTTTTAGTATGTAGCAATAATGTCGAGGTTTTTAATGTTATGTGCTACCTATTTGCATTTTTTGAGATTTTTAATAATTTGAGTAAAGAATTTTATTTTTTTATTTAAGATTAGCCCATAGGCTATAAAATAAAATTTCGTTCATAAGATATTCAGAGGCGTATTGTAATTAAATATTATTATTATGATAGTATGTATTAAAAGCAATAATAATTCCTTTGGTCTGTGTTTCAGCTCTTAGTCTCTAGTGGGCGTTTCAGAAGTCATCGGCATGACGTAATAAATGCTAAGTTTCTAACTCTCTAGGTCTCTAGGTAGGCTAAAGGTAACTTAATACTTTATCCATGGATGAAATATGAAGCTAACTTCTTACTAGCTGTTTACTCTTTTAGTCAAGAATCATATTTTTCTGTTTCAGCTTCTAACATCACCATGTCGGGTACATTAATTAAACACGAATTACGTTCCGTTGCGGGCAGTATCGATTTTTCCGTCCCCAAGTTTGTTGACAAAGGCAGGTTCTTAGCGAAATGAGATGCACCCCAAAGAATATTACGCGTCCGGACGACGCACCTCATATTCTTATTGATCTTTTAACGGAGATGTCTAACTTTGTATCTAGAGGAACGCAAGTTGTCTATTGAATGCTCTTGCAACGTGATGTGTTTGATGTGGGAATTTTTGGATTTTTCTAAGAAGTAATGTGATTTGCACTTCTCAAGCACTATTTTTGTGGAAAACATAAAAAAAAGATATTTCATGTCGCCATATACTTCCTAAGATTAAAGGAGGAATGTCAGATAGATCAGTAATTTACTTATAGCTGTCGTAATCTACTAAAAGATTAGGTTTCGATAAGTTTCAGTAGTAATTTCATGGTGAAACATATACCTATATATTGTAGACGAGGCACGTCGAGGCAAAAAGTTGTAACACTTAAACCTACTTTTGGGATTGTTTTGGGCAGTCGAGGTTTGACATTTCGACAGCTTTCCCCAGTAGGTACATTCAGCCCGCATTTTGACTGAAAATATCTTCTGAAATCAAGATGGCGTAGTTTTTCCGTCAAATGTACGTCGTAGCCGATCATTGTGGTAAAATAAACATAGGTAGATAATAGACAAACTACCCAAGAAAGTTGAAACTAATACAACGATGAGATAGAGTGATAGCAAACCATTCACCCATTCAATCTTCATGTTGCGTGCAAACCACACGGGCAAACAAACTCATTTGTTTACAAAACTTTTTGCGGAGAATGTAGACCGAATTTAAATCGAACTCGCTCAGTTTATTACTCAAATATGTAAATGTGCGACGTCACTACCCTTATAAAGACCCTGTTTGAATTGAAAATTTACAACGAGCGAGCGAGCTTGTATTCAGTGCGGCTACGTCTTTCAGATAACTCGCTGCCTCCAGCGTGTTGCGAGTAAAAAAAATATAGTGACGCGGCAATCGATTCGCAAACGTCATAAATGTCAAAGTGACAGCTGACGTCACGTGTGAAAGAGATAGGAGATGGGAATGAGATGGAAGATACGCGACGAGTACACGGTAATTATAATTTGATTTGAATTGAAATTTTGCAGTCGGAGAATTTGGTCGTGAATTTCCGACGGTAAGTGTCCATCACTATAATACGAAAAAAAATATGAGGACGATTAGATCAAACTGCTAAGCGTTTATTTCATCGACTCTACTTTCTTATCTAATGATTTATGAATATTATTTATGTCTCTCCGCTTTTTACCCGACTACGGCGAAGCCAAAAGGAAGGGTAACGATTTTGACAGTCTATGTATGTAATATGTATGTATGTTTGTTCCGCCGTAGCGCCTAAACTACTAACCCGATTTTAATAAATGAGATGTCAATAGGTTCGTAATAACAGCCCAGGTAAGGTAGGCTAAATAATTTAGTTAGTCGGGTTATTTATTTAAAGAAATATATAGTTATTACATCAGAATTACTTTTAAATATCAATCATAAAGTATAAAATCAATCTACATAAAGTAGATCTGCTGCTGATGATAATGCCCTATTTTTACCAGACTGCCCAAAAAGGGAGGTGTATTTAATTAATTATGCTGCACATTCCTCTACATTTGGTGTGTTATTTCATATTCGATGTGGAATTTTAATAAAGCAGCTATGTTTGACTTTGGAGAGACGTTTTATAACCTCATCACTGAGGGTATGCGGGGCCGGGACGTGACGCGCCACGGCCTACGTGTATAGAAAATGTAGCCTAACTTGTTAGTGTGTAGTATACACACTACATAGAGATGGACTTGATAACATGATTATTACTAATATTTGACGACCTCTGTGGCTCAGTGGTTAGCGCGTTTGAATCCCGCCGAAGGGACAAAGAGTTTTTCTGTGTTTCTGGGTCTTGGATATGTATTAAATATAATATGTATATCGTATAAATGTGTCTAATAAAAATCTTAAATATTTTGTTGTCTGGTGCCAGTGATACAAGTTCTTCGGATACAGTACGGAACCAGATTGACGTGGTGTGGAAGCGTCCATAGATATTATTATTATATAAAATTCAAAATAATGTATTGTTTTTACGCCAAACCTGCACCGATTGTGTTTAATTTAGCATAGAAGTAAATCAGAACTTTGCAACGGACATAATATGCTGCTTACTATCTCAATTTTAGTAGGTCAGTTTTACACATTGATAAGAAAATTTTGCCTATATCTATTTAATTTCTTTAATTTTAAATTTTCATCAGTTAAAGTTAGGGTCTGTTACACAATCCCCTTATAAGTTTCGGATAGCTTATTTGGAAGTTTTGTCGCTGCTAACTTTATATTGAGCGACAGAGACAAAACATCCAAATACCTAAGCTATCTGGCACTTATCAGTAGATTGCAAAATAGGCGTTAAGTCTCGTGATGTTTTTGTACTTGTAGGCTGTGTTTAATATTCTCTAATTTTTTGTGATATTTTTTTTAAACATTGCTTGCAATATTTTTGAAAATTAAATACGACTGACTGACTAAACACCATTACTAGATCTTCTGTGTCTAGTCGCAGCCCAAATTCTCACAAGATCATAACTAGAAACGGGACCCAAATGGGACCCAATCGATGACCACCAGAATAGAGTCTTAACTCTGAACCCCTATAGGGCCGCAGGGCAACGATTATCATAACAAGGTTCCCATTACGCACCTACGCACGGCATAGACGGCACGCGCAAACTTGTTTTGCACACCCCTAACACCGCGCCGCTTGCAGCGCGCCGTGATAAAGTCAAATTTCGCACGTCAACTTCCATGCAACGTGCGCTAGGGTTGTCATCACTTTTGTTACTCTGAAAACTAGAATTTGACAGGCGAACGCTTCGTTTGTCAATTGGCATCGATTGTTAACGCTGAGCTGGCAGCCGGGGGCTAATTCGACCCCGGTAGGTATTTTTCGTCTCTAACTAGATAACAAGTGGTTTAAAATTGGAATTTACATAATGTGAGGGTAGTTGCGGAGGGTGCATCTGCAGACTAGTTGGACTTATGTAATCAGGTGCTATGTACTTGTTGTTTCGGTAAAAAAATGTCTATCTACGTTTCGAGTGACCGCACGTGTATTATTATGTGGTCGAAATTCGCACATAATAATTCGTAATATAATTTTTAAGTTTGAACTTCTTTTGCCTCTTACATAGAAAAATGTTAAATTTTGTGACAGATTGGAAAACGTCAACATATTGTGACAAAATTGTATGTATCGAGCGCACGGTAGTGTGTGTTGTTATTATTTTTATTAATTTTGTGTACACTGCACACAAATACATTATTTCAAAATATTATCTTGCTCCACATAATCCGTAACTATGCCAAATATCATGCTTCTCCGTTCGCACAATTCTCGTAAAACTGTACTAAACATTTTTGCTACACGTATCAATATAATAATTTAACGAAAATGTTTTTTTAGAATCAGGATGGCGTCAGGTAGGTTCGGACTTCTACCAAACATCTGCGCCATTACACAATAAATAGTCCCCTTTCGGTTCAGAAAACATGAATATAGAATTATAAAATATCCACCTACGATTAAAAATAGAACTTATGTAAACACTCGCTTTCCAAATACAAATTTGCAGAAAACATTAGACCAAAAATACCTGAACATCTATTGATGTTCACAGATTTTTTCATGCAGATATTTTCGTACATACATTTTTCAGTTAACTAAACAGAATTTCTAACTGTATCGGCAGTTTTGTACAAGCTGTATGCAAATACATGGAAATGGAAAAACCTGCTCACACATGTTTCATCATCATCACCGACTACTAACGTCCCCATAGTTGGAGCTCGGGTCTTCTTGACGTATAGATTATTAGACTGGACTGCAGTTCAATTTTCTCGACATCGATAGATCGGCGACTCTATTGTATTAGCACAGAGTTACATTTTCAGTGTTCTGATTTTTCCCGGGCCCGCCGGATTCCGGATCATAAAGTTCCAGCCTTAGAAGTTTCTTCGTTGCAGACTTCGCAGAAAACATCATCAAAGTCAAACCCCAAAACACAATCTGAAGTCTACCAACCCGCAGTAGGTAAATAACTGAGATTGTATCTTATCATTGTACCTTTTTAACCGACTTCCAAAAAAGAGGCGGTTATATATTCGGCTGAATATATTCGTTCAGAACCAGTTTAATAATCATGTTGCCTAAAAATTTTTTTTTCGTGTATTCAATGTTAGACAACATATTGTTATTAAACAATCCGGAACCCATTTCCGTATATCGTAAAGAATAACGAAGATACAAACAATTTAAAACAATATGAAACAGAGCGATATATCGACGTCACGATTTGCACCCGCCATACATTTGTCATTACTCATTACAAAATGTATGGCGGTAGCAACTTGTGACGCAACAAATCGTTTTGCAAGAATAATAATATGGGCAATATTTTAAATTTGAAATTGTATCTTTTCAACAATTTTCAAATTGAATTTATAAAAATGTGATGTTTCACACTAGGCAACATTTAACCCTATTTAAGCGTAAACAACAAGATTTAGTTCAACCAAATTAATGTGTATTTCTTTATTGCGCGATAACTAAGTGACATTTAAATCTAAGCGTTAGTTCACAGTGAAACGAGTCATATTTTACGATAGCAATTCAAAATTGAACTTTATTCACTACGCAGGAAGATACACGTTTCATTGCAAGAGGTCGAATGTCAAACTTCACCGCGGCGCCGCTATTGCAATGAAACGTGTATCTTCTTGTGTACTAAATGAAGTTCAATTCTGAATCACTATTTAAAAATGCAGCGCCGCGTCACGTATGTCTCGTTTCGGTTTGAGCTGACCCTAAATTCAAACGTAAACGTATCTAAGCTAGCTTGGCCTTATAGCCTTACGCTTCTCACACGATGGTGAGACCTAACTCTTGTCAGTGGGGACGTCTCACGTCACCGGCGATGACGATGCTGCTCGGTGTGTCGACCCTAATGGCCGGCGGGCCGCACGTGTGGAGCGTTATCAATATCCCATGATAAAACAAACCGCGGCTGTTTGCGTGTGGGTTTGTTACACCAACTTCACGGTTCACTGCCGGGGATCTTTGAGATGGACTTGAAAAAATATTGCGCTACTGATGTAGTTGTTGCGTTGTTTTTGATGGTGAATTAATTCGACAATTCTCGGGGGAAAAGTAAGGTGTTATTGTAAGTTCTACGCACAGTAAGGGTAATTTACACATGCGCCGCAGTATTTTATATAGTATGGAAAAAATGTCAAAAAAATCTATAAAACTACCAATTTTCAAAACATACCACTTTTTCTGTTTTGCTGTTGGCTAAATTATTGGTGCGTGTGTAAGTACTAGCAATCCAAACTATTATAAATAGAATTTCTTACCTTAAAAAATTCACATAATATCTTTTAAGAAACACTTAAAATACAACTAAATATAACAAATAAACACAAAAATGAAATTAAAAAAAGTATCTAGCAGAGCGTGGTTTCGATCCACGGACCTCTGGGTTATGGGCCCAGCACGCTTCCACTGCGCCACTCTGCTCTATGACCAAATGATGAAATTACCGTTTACAATATGCGGGCATAATTCAGATTACGTCACTCTGTAAAATCAATCATTAATCATCATCAAGGAAAATTACAGTCATGATGATAAGAAAACTGAAAATATTGAAAAAAAGGGGCAAAATGTTAAAAACTAAACTAATATGCTATAAAGAGGAAAGATTTTTTAATAAAATAAAATAATAAAAATACCTTTATTGGCAAATAAACATCTTGATTCAGTATTACCCGCCAAACTGCGTCACAGTTTGTCGGCAGGTATTGCGCTCGTTTTATACATGTTTTTAGACTTTTTAATTAAACAATAATTATAGTAAACATGTTTAGCAACACTATCACTATTATACTTAACAGAAACACTTTTACTTATTTCCTATTAAACACTGACCAAATATTTTTATTATTCCAAATTACAAATATTTTTATTAAACATTTGTATTGTTCCAGACACTACTTGTACCTGATGCCTTTATATTTGGTAACATTAACTTTTTCAGTTTATTTTTGACAATGACTCTATTTACCTTACAACTACTGTCGCCCGCTTGTGCCAGCCAGGTTTTGTTTGCATTGAAACCGAAACTAGTGGACCGATTTTGATGAAATTTGGGATAAATATAGAGTAGACCACAGTGAAGGACATAAGCTACTTTTTATCGCGCAAAAGTGTACGGTTCTCGCGAGATCCCGCACAACGCCGCGGGCAACATCTAGTATTTAATATACAGAATTCTATAAGGGCTACTCATGACTTTCTGCTTGAGTAGCGCCGACTCTCTCGCGGCACTCCGATTCAATTAAATTGACTCATATAAACTCCATTTTATATTGCTCTCAAAAGTGAAAAACACTTGACAAAATGTGTCATGTAGAGTTTAAAACTCATACACAATATCAGTAGCCCGAGGCGATACTTCGGGGTGCTGGGAGTGTTTTCTATAACCTTTTAATAGCTAATGCAGGGGCCAGTGAGCATAATGCCCGCGGCAAACCACTTCAATAATTATGCGTTAAAAAATCAATATGTCAATGTCATTGTTCGTCGCGATTACCAGGCGCACATAAAACCGGGAGTGCTCTAAGCTTGAGGCAAAGAATATATTATATTACTAACGTAAAGAACGGTCATTCGATAGACTTACTCGATTGACAGCTCGCAGTTATGTGTGCGAGGCTAGACGTATGAGGGATGTGCGCGCGGCGAGCGGAGCGTGAGTTTTTTCCAGCCAGGACTTTTGTTCACAGGGCTGGCCGCTGGTCGTTTCGTACTTTGACAATAATTAATTGACAATATAATTCCTTATTATTTAAGATAGATTTGTCTGACGCGACTTTTATAATGATTTCGGTGTCAACCTTTGGCTTACGTCAACATTGCTGACATTTGAGCCGTTTGAATAGAATGTCGCCCCCGTGCTTGAGGTAATAAGTTTGTATGAGTGTGGGTCAGTGGGCTCTATCCTACTACTATTAAAATGTGAAAGTTTGTGAGGATGGATGTTTGTTACTCTTCCACGTAATAATTACTAACTGGATTTTGATGTAATTTGGTATGGTAGTAGTTTAGGCTCTGGATTAAAACATAAGCAACTTTTTTCCCGAAAATGTGCAGTGTTCCCATGGGATACTTTGTGTACGCTGGCGGAACCGCGGGCAAAAGCTATTAATACGTATTTTATACATCAATGGTAAAACTGACCGTCGCGAATCATGGATTCGACTATAACTACTTTGCAATATAAAACGTATGAATTCAATCAACAATACGGAATACCTATGTGTACCAAGTTGATAGTTGTTTAAAGAAATAAGTACAGAACAGCCCTATCTATATTGTCTCTCGGCGAAGGAGTACGTACAGAATACGGTGTGTTACGAAAGGCAAATGCAAGAAACGTAGTCGCACCGACGCGCGACGGTACTATGAACTACAATTTTTATAAAAAGCTATAACCCGACTACGTAAATTACATGATCTATATTACCTGGGCAGTCATGACGAATCTATTGCCACCTCATTTATATTTGGAGTAGTTTAGGCGTTACATACATGCCAAAATCGTTACCCTTCCTTTTGGCTTAGCCGGAATCGGGTAAAAATGTCATATGTGACGAAAATGCTAAGGACAAACGTGTCCCTGAGGAAAAGGTTGTTCTAATTATCCACTAGCTGGGACAAATATGGCGTATCATTTTAATAACGGCCCAGTTTGGCACAATGCACCTCGGGGAGTCTGCGGCTCAATAAATGGTACAATGGGGTAGAATGGGCCCCCGCCGAGCAGTGTAGTGTTAATCTCACTTAGGGGCTCATGTCTATGCACCTGCGTTTACTATGAGCTGGACTTAAGACACGCCTGCGCTTTTTATGGCATGGGCGACGAGGGCAAAGGAGTAAATGGATCGCCTGATGAAGGTTTGGAATTAGAACTCCATAAAAAATAAAGTAACTCAGCAACGACAACTTTGTAAAAATAGACGAAACGATTAATAGTTACACCTTTGCCACCTAAACATTTACAAAAACATTAAAAAAATAAAAATTCACGTATAGCAATCATTTTTTATTTTTGTTATAGCTAAGTTTCGAATTACAACCTATAATAACACCTAATTCTTAGGCCCTGTTTCACAATCGCTTAGGAGGTGTTGAATAGTTTATCCGGAAGTTTTGTCGCTGCTTACTTTGTACTGAGCGACAGAGACAAAACTTGCCAACAAGCTATCTGACACTTACAGTAAATTGTGAAACAGGCACTTAATCTGAACTAAAACGGTCGGTTGTGTCTAATGAAATAAGTTTTAACCCTAAAACTATCGCGAGAGATATCGAATGTAATAAAAGGGGTGAACAGGGCGAAAGCGATAAACAAAAAATTAAAAGTTTTCGATACATTGCCCGCGCACAATACGACCAGTGCTGACTAAATACTGAACATTAAGGTGTCGTTAGTCAAATGACTTACACCATTTCTATCGTACACAAACAAAATTTAACCCTGTCACGTTAGCATAGAGTCGGGAAGGATTTGTCCCGAAAAGTCCCGTAGGATTTTATTGTACAAGTTGTGATAAAATCTTCATGAATGGGGCTGTTGGCCCATATTAATAAATTATGTGAACATTTTTGTGAATTGTTTTATGAGATATACTTATTAGTTGACGTGAACTTTTACGAGATGAAATATTAATGGATTCAGTGATAAATTTATTGTTCGGCTATTCATTATATTTGGTAAAATATCTCACAAGAACCGTACATTTTGCTGCGATGACATTTTTCCTGTGTGTTAATTTAGAGACTAAACTACTACCACACTTTCATCAAAATCCGTTTGGTATTTATTGCGTGAAAGAGTATCGAACATGCACGGTTTCGGTGGGTTTCTTTTGCGCGTACGAAGTCACCTACAACATCTAGTATAAAACACTAGTATAACTTACTACTTATTAATAAAAATATTTAAACTACTGATGACTGATGAACTAAGGCTGTATGATCCGGAATCAGGCGGGCCCGGAAAACTCAGAGTACTGAAAATAGAACTCTGCGCTAATACAATAGAGTTAAAATAGATGTGTCGAGTGTCGGGGCTGTCATATTATATGACATTGACATTTGACTCGACACTAGTTTATTTGATTTTCAGCTCTATTGTGTTTGGCAAAGTTCTATTTCCTAAGCTCTAAATTTTCCCCAGCCTTTCGGATTCCGGATCATATTATAGTCTCAGCCTAATCATTGTTTGTGTCCGTCGCTTAAGCATTTTTTACTAATATAATGTTCTTATTTTTTTCTATACACAATGACACCCAGTTTCAGTAACAAACAGGAGTGCAAACTGGTAAGCTAATTAGTTCTACTCTGGCCATAACAATGAACCCCCCGCCGTATAATGTGCTGCGGGGACGGACAACTAGTCCGTTATTATCCTGGAGTGTGCTAAAATATGGTTAACCTACTTTATGCCGTATTTCAACTGTTCTTCTTTTTAATTTGTATATTATACTAGCTTTGCCCGCGGCTCCGCCTGCGTATATGCGGAAACGCTTGACGCTTGACGTATTAAAAAATCGGTTGTATGTAAAGTCGGTTTACTGACGATAGTTGACTGTGACAACGTCATGTTTAGCGAGGAAACGCCGGTAACGCCGGTAACGGCATGAGTCATGTTTTTTCGTGCGTGCAGCCGGCTCCATCGAATTATAAGACGTTATCACGTCAAAAATAGTTATTGGTAGATAGCTGGTTATTGAAACGGGCCGTTAGTTATCGTGCAATAAACATATATCGTTTCGTTTCGGTGTAAATTGTATAACATTTATTTGAAGAACTTAGTAGGTATTTCATATTCAAAGTGTTACTAAAGTCAAGATAGTAATTTCTTAGAGTCAGTTGACATCGCGACGATAAGGGTCACCACGCGGTGCTGCATTTCATTAACTATTCTAAATTGAACTTAACACACTACACAAAAAGATACTAGTTTCATATGACGTGCGCGGTGCAACTCGACATTCGAACTCATACAATGAAACGTATATCTTCTTGTGTAAAGAATAAAGTTCAGCGCCGTGTCACGTATCGTTTCGTTTCGGTGTGGATTGACAATAAACAAAAATATATTATGATTTCGTAGCTAATATTGTAAGATTAGCTACGAAACTGATAGAGTATAACTACGTAGCCCGTGGGTACTAAATAGAAAGAATTCATTGGCTCTATGTAAAAGACACCAAGACAAAAACTATCATATTATATCATATACACAATTTCCGACGTCTACATGTTTATGTGACATTGGCACGTTTTTCACAACAATCGTAACGGAACAATTATGCAGATTAGACGAGGAAATGAAAAATTGCCGCTATACACTATCACTCGCAGTCCGTATCGTGTAATAAATATATAGTATTTTACGACTTCTGTATACTGGGACCATGGTTTCGAAATATCCCGGGCAAGTCAGATAAGTCAAGCAAGATAATAAGGAATTTAGAACGTCAGAGCATACTCGCAAGCTCTGGACATTTCTAAAAAATTGAAGATTTTTATTCATTATGATGCAAATTTTTCGCTTTTTCGTTCGTCACGGGACCAAATTTAATCAACAGGAGGGACCAACGTATCGATTTGCCTTACAGTTTTGGACAGTAGACACATTTACCTTACATAGTATTTTATCTTACTTTAATATATTTTGCTATTTACATAGTGCGATTCTAGCACATTATCCTACTATTAAAGCGGACAGGACTTGTCCTATCCCAGTCTCCATCATGCGGCTCCTACGTCCTAATGTTTTAGCCCGTCTGCGCGCGTTTTGTTTCGGGAATCGGCGTCCTTCTGCATTGATAGCGATCGACACGCGGCCATTGTGACGGCCCCAACACGTGCGCTTCATTATTTTCGCGCCAAAATGTTCCAACATCGCTTTGTTAAGAGATTAGGCGTGATTCGGGACTTTTTGTTGATACGCCATTGTCTAAATGCTGAACATCACGCGTTTGAGAGAAATACGACAAAAGTTACAAATGAGTTATCGTCATTGAAAATTGTTTTTTTTTTTCTCGTACGTGTCCTATTAATGTTTGAAAATTTTCGTTCTGTTGTACCAGGGCAAATATTTTTGGTCAAATATAATTACATTACGAATACATTTTTACAATATAATATATTCAGTAAAGGAATTATAGTAATTTTCGTAGACTACGTGAGTCTCCGTCTTAATTGTCTTAATATTAAAACACATTTTGTTACTTGATTTATTATTGTTCTCGTTGTATGTATCCTCCTACTATCATAAATGTGAAAGTTTGTGAGGATGGATGGATGTTTGTTACTCTTTCACACAAAAACTACTACACGGATTTTGATGAAATTTGGTATGGTAGTAGCTTGAGCCCTGGATTAACACATGCTACTTTTTAACCCGAAAAAGTGCAGTATTCCCGTGGGCTAAAGCGGAAAATTACCCGATACGCGGGAAAAAGCTAGTGTAATAATAATCTCGTAATATTCTCTAAGTAGCTGTTTCCCGCGGCTTCGCCCGCGTAAATATACTATCAAGTATCCCGCGGGAACGTTGTACTTTTCGGAGATAAAAAGTAGCCTATGTTTTAATCCAGAGCCTAAAGTGCTACCATACTAAATTTCACCAAAATTCGTTCAGTAGTTTTAGCGTGAAAGAGTAACAAACATCCATCCATCACAAACTTTCACATGTACAATATTAGTAGGATGTAAGAATAAGTAGACTGCAAGAAGTTGTACTTGAGACAGTCCTATTATTTCACAGTAAGTATTAATATGTAAAAATATTTTTTTCCAAACAAGCAACTATTCCACGATATCATTTGTTATATCAACCCCCGATTAATCGCCCCCAATACAAAAATATCGAAGCCCGGTCTGGAAGACCCATTGTACGGTGGGGCCGGTGGGCGGTACCGGGCCATATTTATTATTTTTGTCACCATTGTGTTGTATGGGATTAAACCCCGTATTTAGATGGAATTGAGGATAAGGTCCGCTAATCCCGTCCTTTGTGGTGATGTTGGTATCGATTTTTATTCATGGTCAGAGGCGTTAGCGCAACCTATTGTTAGTGAGTCAGTGTCAGTCAGTGTGATACATCGTCATAACTGACTGTAAAAAAAATTGTCTGACAAAAAGTTATGAAAACTTTATAATAATTAATATAAGTGTAACACACAATTATTTTAACTATAAAACATAAATTAAATTATAAACATACCAGCTTTTGCTCGCGGTTCCATCCGCGTAAATACAGTATCCCACGGTTGCCTGTTTAAATTCAGAGCCTAAACTACTACCATACCAAACATCCATCCATCCATCCTCACAAATTTTCACATTTACAGTAGTAGGATTTTAAAGATATCTATTTAGTCTGTCGTATCTCGATAGCCCGGTGGCAATAAACACTGTATATAATGCCCGTTCGACACTGCATCTCGACTCGAAACCTCCTTAGTTTTATCATAACGAACAATCGTCGTGTCGTAACTGAGTGTGAAGGGGTCCGCTGTCCCGAGGCGCCGCTTGAAGGGTTAGTGAGGTGCTAACGCTATGTTATGCATTTGCGTTAGGCTAGTATTTTAGTCTAGTGCGCACTGCAGATCGCGTGCACTTAGGCGCACAGTGGGCTTAACAGGAACAATCGACGACTGCGTATTCGTAACGTTATCGAAAGAGAATTGTATGAAAATTATGACAGTACGTATATAATTGACATTCGTTAACATTACGAATACGTACCTAGTTGTCAATTTTTCATGTTAGGCTACAGTTATGTTTCAATATCGACGACCCCTTTGGCTCAGTGGTTACCGCGTCGGCACTCAATCCGGAGGTCGCTAATTCGAATCCCGCCAAAGGAACAAAAAGTTTTCTGTGTTCCTGGCCCATGGGTGTGTATTAAACATGTGTATAACATAGTAAAAAACTTTAATATATGTATGGTATTTTGCATTAAATATATTTCCGTGATCTGGTAGGTACCCGAAACACAGGTTCTTTGAGAACTTACCACGGGACCAGATTGACGTGGTGTGAACATATTAAACCTGTGTTTCTCGTATCGGTCCAACATTTGGTATCGTATCGGATATTGTGAAAACGTTTCTTATACAACTAGTAAGAAGTCTCTCGCCACGAGAGTAAATAACTTAGTGCGAACTATTCATAACCAATTCGTCGTGCTGACTCTCTCCTTCCGATCGGCACGCGAGACCGCGACTCGAGACCGAAACAGGGCCGCGGACCCATTGCTTAGTATGAATTTATATGGAGCACTGAACAATCCCCGCGACCAGCGTCGCGCGACGGCCGAGCGTAGCCAGAGAACCTGAGTGCGAGTCGCAGTCGGAAGGTTCAATTTTCAATAGCTATCATTAAAATGCAGCGCCGCGTAGCATCGCGGCGCGTCGCGGTGTGAACTGACCCTTATAAACGATGTTCTACTGCGAACTGTTTGCACCATACAGTTCTAGCTACCTACTGAAAGTATGTTAAACTATACTGAAGTATACTGAATATATTAAACGTGTGCGAATATGCTCCGGACGGGTATGGTAATTAGTATGAGTTTCACAAAGTATTCAGTATAGTTACTGAATTATAATACGCAATGGCCGTGGTTAGCGGTAATCCTGTCTTTATTTAAAGGAAAAATAATAAGAGGAATTGTAAACGACAAAATAAAACTTCCATAAGAAATAATATTACACTTTATTTATAGTTAGATAAAAAAAAATTGTAGGCTTTCTGCGTTGCAAGTTACGAGTACACTTTTAAATATATTAATTTAATTATAGCCACATGATAGCGACATCTAGCGAAAAGCGCTAACACCTAAATGATTTATTTGAAATTGTCTAAATCATTTATTTGAATCAAATTGAATTCTGAAATAATACAGTTTTGGTCCAAGCCCGATATGTTAAAACTGCAAAATGGTATTCTTTTAAACTTCAAACTAACGTCAAAAGGTTTGATTGGTCAATCTCCAAAAATTTGTTTATGAAATCAAGAGGATTCATTTATAATTAAATAAAAGTGAAATGAAAGTGTAAGTTAAATACGAAAAATAGGGTTTTGAATAAAATATACACAGCTGTCATTACATATTATCATGAAAATAAAAAAAAAACATCAAATCAACAAAATCAACATCAAAACAAAAAATCGCTACTAAGATGCTTCTAACCATATAAATATTTGTTGCATAATGTCAACAGTATTATAAAATATTAATGTCAATGTCATATTGACAGATGTCACAAGCACAGCCTATCTAGTTAGTTTATTTCAGTTAGCCAAAAGGCTATATATAGTGTAGACGTATCTGTGTTAAGCATCTCTCTCATAAGTACCAATAAAGGAGAATATAACAATTGTTGCTGTATTATTATTATCACCACTCAAGCGTAAGAAGGATATGTAAAAGCCAAGACGCCAAGCTCTTTACAATATTATAAAGCTATGTTTTTAACATTACATAACAAAATTTTAAAAAACATCAGCAGAGAGAAAAAATCGTTACTTCCTTGATTGTTTTAAACATCCCTACAGGCCGGGGGCAATCAATACAGGGCCGGCGCTGAGCGGAATACTAAGCAGGCGACCCTGCAGCGGCATCTAAGATGTACCAACACATTTAATCAAATGCAATATCTGTATCATATCGATTTTGGGTGATATATGAAAGGTTTGGAAGATACTGGAGCAGTTTAGCAGAAAATATGTTGTGGCTACGGTATATTTTTATTTCTGGGCCAAGAAGAACAGGAACCTAGAAAAGTTTGGCGGAAAACATTAGATCAAGAGTCAAGGTTAAGAGGGGCTTTTTATAGTCATTTGCCCATACCTCTTGCCCCATCTGAAAACTCTTATCAATAGCAATGTTCTTAGCCCAAACAAAAGCAAATCTAATCATCACATCCCTCAAATCAACTTAGCGTTTTAACCCTTGTTGACTTTTGACGTACATCGAATGTTATCTTAGTTTACTTAATCAGTAGGAATCGGTGCGCGGTCTCCTGGGCCCCTTAACCAGTTAACCGGCTACGCTCCCTATCGGGGGTCAAAAGGGGTTTTCATAATCTCGATGCGAAAGGAAAATATTCCTTATCTTTTTAATTATGGCACCGACGCTCCGTCATCTGTTTTAATTTTCTCCTCCCTCGGGACTTTGGCGAAGAATATTGCGATACCAGTAAATAAAGTAAATGTTTCGTATTGTTACGCTGCCGTCCTAAAGTTAATATATGCCGTTATGTATCAAAATTAAAAAGTGTATTTTGTACTCAACGGTAATTTAGCTTTAAGACGGCAATGCGGCGATGCTTATGAATGTCTTGACTAAAATGGTACATTCAACATCACCTTGAAAGTCATACAGATACTTAAATTCATTGGTGAGTTTTTCTGGTTTTTAAGTACTATGCAAGATACATCCGGAAAGATGATATACCGCAACAGCGACGATATACTATCTCCTCGTGTTGCAGAAAAACATAGAGAGAGGTCAACGAAAAAAATCTGCCATTAGAAAAATTTTAATTTTTGACGGAATTTAATTTTGATTCTTATATTTTTTGTATTTGAGACTCGAGACTGGCCAGAGAAAATCACAATCATTAATCAAAAATATAAAAAATTATCTCCGCCAATTTGATCGTACAAATAGCGCGGCCCCTCGCGCCAGCGCTGGTGTCAAACTACCGCCCATCTGTCACTGCGCAAAACTTAATAAGCGATCCGTCACCATAAAATAACCATTAAAAAGCCGTCGGACGCTTTTAAAAGTACATCAAGAAATGAAATCGCTAGATAATTACCAGGAGACTTCGCGGATCGGGTTTCGCTGGGGTGGCTACGAGGCCGAAAGTGTCGCGTATATGGTTACAACTTAACAAGTTACAAGTAAATCGGATTCAATGATACTATTTGTGGATTGAATAGCTTGTATTCAAATAAGTGCTTTTAGAAAGCTAAGTTATCTCGAGTCCAGGTTTTGTAGTAGGTATAACCTTCTAAGAAATACAAATGTCATAGTAGATCATAGTGGCAAACGTTAAAACAATAAAAAAAACTATAACAAATGCCTATAACTTTCACAATATACCAAATCTGAAAAATAAACACGAAATTCAATTATTATAAACAATGCAATTTCGTAGACATTAGCGCTTAACACTTTTGCGAACCTTTTATACGATTAAACGGCAATACAAACAATTTGGAACCCCTTAAACCGTTATAAGACGCACAATCCGCTATAGGAGGTCACTTTTACCGCCCCCCCCCCCCCCCATTTGAACACTTCAATTCTGATATGTATGCAAATATTTAGTATGACATATAACAGGTAGGCATGGCGGCCCCATTCACGTCTGAACGCTTCACTGGCTCCTAACGAATCATTCGCTCCGACCTCACCCGTCTGCCAGAATCAGGTAGGAACTATTTACCTACGGGGTCTGCGGGGCCCCCAATACGCGAGGCCAGCAGGCGAGGGTTGGGTTTGATTGTTAATTACGTTCTTGTCTGCGGAATATGGCCTGATAAATTGCGTTATTGTTCTCATGTTTACGTTGATTTGCGTTTTTATACCTATCACCAACTTTTCAGTAGGAGCCCGGTATATTTTCGAAAAGTAGTAATTCCATGCCCTTCTCAAAATTCGCATGTTACGCAAGCTACATTCGACAAACGAACACAATATTGTCTCAACTTTAAATGTTTTTGACATACAAACTCACTTATATCTTATATTTTATGCAAGCAAGTTGATTTTATTCATTTTAATTTATTTATATACTACTTAACCCTATTCTATATCTATTAATTTTAATGTATGTCAAATTGCAAAAACAATTTTGCAGCACTAGTATAACAGAAGTCGCAAATGTTTGTGTAATAAATGTATACTATTATTATTATGAGAAAACAACAGCCTCCGTGGTCTAGTGGTTTAGAGCTTGGCTCTCGAGTCGGAGGTCGTGGGTTCGATTCCCGCATTGGAACGACAAAAAATGTTGTTTCCATGTTTGGTTAGGACAATGCAGGTTGATCACCTGATTGTCTGACAAGAAAGATGATCCATGCGTCGGATGGGCATGTAAAATGTCGGCCCTACGCCTGATATGTCGCCAGTCGTGTCGGTTATCCATCCCACTGGGTTACAAGAGTAAAGGAAGAGAGAGTGCTCTTGTATACTGCGCACACACATGGGCACTATAAAATTACTCCTGCGTAACTGGCCTGGTTACAATGAAACCGGTCACCGTCACCGAAATCGGTGTGGGAAGTTATATAAAGAGGAAAGATTTATTTGCATTGAATAGGCACCGAAACAAATGGACCAATTTTGCTAACAATTGGCACAGATATAGACCTCGGAGAAGGAAAGAGAAGGCCACTTTTTGAAGAAGAAGGTTTCCTTTTGTGCGCACGAAACAAACACCTCAAGTCCCTGATTGTATATAGTTAATATTCAACTTTTGTTATAATATTTTGTTAATTTTATTATTATCATTGAAACATCTGAAAACATGCCTTCTCCGATTTTCACACTCAAATCAAAAACCATCCCAACTTTGAAACACCATTTTATTTAAAGTTCACAGAACATTTTTCATACACAAGCTGATTTCTCCGCTCCCGGGGGACTGATCCTGATCACACCTCCCGCTCCCGGCGGACCTATATCCTGAATATCTTTAAAATTCATCCCTTATGACGCCCATGATTGTACATAATTTATACCTTTATATGTTCGGATGCCGATAAAAATAAATAGTTGTAAACTGAATGATTCTAGAAGTGTATATTAATGAGCATGATGGAGAAGTCTTCGGAGTAAATTCTAGGTACCATAATCTGAAAGTAAAACAAATTAAACAGCACGCGTCCCCATATCCATAGAACCAAGAAATTTTCAAGAAGGAGCTACGATATGTCTGAAGGTCGATTCTGCTACAATATATCTGCTACAATATACAGCTACAATCCAGTCCCGATATGTTAAAACTGCAAAACGGTATACTCATAAACATCAAACCACCTACTTTTTGATTGGTCCAACCACCGAAAATCAGGTTATGATATGAAGACGATTCATTTATAAATCAATGAAAGTAAAATAGATGTGTAAGTTAATAACGAGAATTGGGGTTCTGATGAGAAATATAGGTGAAGTAGAATATCACGAGATTGTTGGAAAAGCACTGGAAGCTTTATAGTTTGTATTTCTTACTAATGAACTTTCGGAGAAAGTTCCCAAAAGATGAATGAGTGATGCTGACCAGTAAGTAATTCGTGCCAATTTTCATTAAAATATAAGTGTCCAAATAAAAGATAAGATGCGCAATAATATTATTCGTCCTAACATAATACCTCAATCCTTATTCCTTAAAACAATATTGGAGTCCCAAAACAATACCAAAAAATAGAAATATAATCAAATTATGCATCTCATTATCACCCATTTTAAATTAAGGGATGAAATCGTCCCTTAGCATTGGCAAATAACGCTCCGGCGACTTCCTTGTTAGCGAACCTGTGTAAGGGACATATAATTGTACTGAGACACGGTTCTATTTGAACCCTTCACCACCAACGCAATTTTAAGCTTAAGTACACGCGTTAGAGTTGAATTTTGCCCGTCATTTTAGTTGTAAGGGACGTAGTTGGAAGGTTTTGCGGTATACCAAAATGGAGCTTGTTTTTAGTGAAAGGCGTCAGCTTGTATGATAGGATTTGTGTATGGAAGTATGAACTAATCTCCCTCCGCGTTTGATAACTCAATAACGTCGCATAATGAGAGGACGGCCTTTGATGGAGCCCTCGCCCCCACGGGGAGGTGTCGAAATCCTAATTGTAGATAAAAAGATAACTTTGACACGGATTATGGGGGATGAAATATTGATTAGTCTTATTTTACGCGTCACGCCGACCAAATAGCTTTTTGGCGACCACATTGAACATTGTCGCAGTGAACTGAAAATAATGAGCAAGTTTTTAAGGTTAGGTACATTTACTAAAGAAAATAAAAAATCTTCTTCCCCTTAAGCTTATATATACCACTGTTTGTAATATCACTATGCGAATGTAGGTAGGTTTTTATACCAGTAAGTGGTATTCAAGAAACTTAATATAATATGTGGAAAAAAATGAAAAAAAAATACTTTCATTTTTGACACATTTATTAATATTTATTCAGGAAATTGCCATACTGACATATCATTGGTGAAAAAGGTTTAAAAATGAAATATTATAAATTTCTCACTCTTTTGTTTTGGTAGATCCGCCTGGTTACCCACTAATTAGAAAATAACGTTTTATTACATACAAAACAACGTTTGTCAATTTGTGATTCACAAATGAATAATTTTAATACAATGTACCATTAAGGTCAAGAACTCTTAGCAAATGAGGAAGTTTACAATCAAATTTTACGGGCTGTCCTGTCAACGAAGCGCCGGCCGCATCTCCCGCATCACTGCCTGAACGATCTCATCCGTCGGGCTCTTGTCACCGCCGGAGTGCCAGCTATGCTGGAACCCTCTGGCTTGGCGCGCGACGATGGCAAGAGACCAGACGGTATGACCCTGGTCCCTTGGAGAGTGGGACGGGCTCTTGTATGGGACGCTACTTGCGTCGATACACTTGCTCCGTCCCATGTCCAGGGCACCTCGAGTTCTGCAGGTGCGGCCGCCAATCAGGCGGAAAACCTCAAGCGGCGCAAATATGAGAACCTTAGTGGGGATCTCATATTTGAAGCGTTTGGGGTTGAAACCCTAGATACATGGGGTCTGGGTGCGCACAAACTTTTCAGAGAAATCTCCAAAAAACTCATTGAGGCCACCTGAGACCCCAGAGCCGGCACCTACCTGGCCCAGAGAATAAGTGTCGCAATCCAGCGAGGAAACTCTTTAAGCCTTCTAGGTACTCTACCTGGTGGGGACGACCTGGGAGATTTCTTTGTTTTTTGTATAGCATTTTAAGTTTTGGAGTAGTTATTATTTTTTTAGTACTTATTACTACTTAGTACTACTTTTATAGTTTGTAAATATTTTATTTCCTGTATTAGAATTAAATTATTTGTTACACAATCAAATAAAAATAATATGCAAACACTGAGATCATCCTACACTGGTAGTCGTGTGAAGCTGTTAAAAAACCTGGTAACAAATTGCAAAATCAAAAGACCCCAGAGAATTTATTATAAAATCAACGAGGTTTAGGAGGTTTGAATATATTTGGGGACTCGCGCCGACCCTTTGAAAAATAATATCGCCATTTAAATTTTAATTCATCATGTGTCGCTTGTAAATTATATTTTGTGGTGCAGAATCAGGCGCTTGTTTCTGCAATACTATCCAATGGCTATGACTTCTTAGTTCATGTTTAGTTTATACATATACACAATATGCTCAGGTTTTGTGTAATGTAACATTTCTATTAACAAGCAGCTATTAACATGAAATTAAGGTATGATTATAAGAATCTTATCCTGATGTTGATAGCTTTTTAGCATCATCGCGTCATATAGAATTGGACTAATGATCTTAAATTAAATTTACTAATGCACGTAGCACGTTTAAGTTTCTACTACTCTACTTCCGATTTCTTCAATTTCTTACTCGCAATTTTGTATTAATAAACTATGCCACCTTTCCCTAAATCACAAACAATAAAGAACATTATTCTTTATATATGCAAATGAATCTACAAAAGATGACATTCACAAGAATCTGAAATAAATTCAATTCTTCATGGCACTTCATGCACTTAAATCTGAGGATGATAAACAGTTTGTGACCCCTTTCAGTGTTCCATCATCGGCTTATCTTTTGTTGTCTCCGAAACGGATTTAAGTATGTCTACAGCAAATATGCAGTAACTTCAATTACTGTTATGAAGTCTCATAAAACTTGATAAAATAGATATCAGAATGTTCATGTTTTTATTCATTCATAAATTATAAAATTCTTAGGGTTCACGTCTCGGCATTCTTATGGTTTCGTCATGTCCAAACGGTTAGTGCTAGAAAAATAAAACTTTGCTAAAATAAAATCACGGAAAAAAGTAAATTTAAATAAAAAGTAAAGTTGGGATTAATTTTGTTTCTTGCTAAGATGATTTTTTGGTTTAGTTATCCGTTTGCGAGATATTCAACTTTAAAGAGCATTTTTTGTTAATATAGGGAGCCCCCCTCCCCCCCACCCCAATCTTTTTAAATATTATACCGGCTAATAATATAATTTTGTTACTTCAGGAGTTATAGATACTTAACTTGTAAAATGCGCTTACTTGGAAACCTTTATTCTATAGTAACGAAATAATCCCTACGTGCGCGAGTCTGACTCGCACTTGACCGGACTTTTTATGTATCCGAACCATTTAAGTATCATAATTGATATCTTATAAGAATAAACATTATATTTTTGCAAACGTATGATTCTTGCAAACGCCCTGGTGAGTATGCAAGTCCGAGCAAATAATTAATATTGCCGTACAAATCTGTAGCTTCTCATTCATTGCTGCATTAAATGGGTCTAAATTACGTAATATCAATGTTACATAAACTATCTATCAGAGCTCAAGTTACACTGGTTGCCGAATATCTGGCGCAGCTCTCGATTCGTGCCGGCAATAAAACGCAGGGTAAAAAAGTCCCGGATACGTCGACGACAGCCGTGCGGCTGATACCTCTCGATCAGCTGACAGTGCGCTCTGTAGCATTGAAGATATTTTCCTATAATATCTTTGGAATTTAGGATCTATTGAAGATTTAGTTTATGTGGTTTATGAGGTTATACTTTCGTCCGTGCAATTCGGAGTCATTTTATTTGAGTAGTCCGTATAACATACTGACATATTTGATAAAAACACTTGATGCTGGATGCAAAACTTGAAGCTCCAAGCAACTAAACAAAACTTCTAGATCAAGATTCGAAAACACAAACAATCAGTATACGGAACTTGCTTTCCATGTTATCGTTGTAGTAACAGCAATAAAAGTTATTAACAACTAACAATCAGAACGGTTAATAACTTAAAGCTAAAATATCTGGCTGTCACAAAACAAAGTAGTAACGCCATTAGCAAATGAAAAAAGAAATTGTCATGAAACAAAATAATTAACGATATGCTAATACAAAACATAACAAACCACTGTACTGTAGATCAATATCTTAAATACCCTGAAAATGTGTGGAATATTCATAAGTTTGTTTCTGGTAATTTTTGGTAACAACTGTGAAATTTACAGACTTGTACAACCTTAATAAGTAATGGAGTTATTTTATGTCATTTGCGTTTATATTAGAGGTTTTTTTACGTCATGATTTATTAAAAGGTAATATCTCACAGTACAACGGAAATTAAAAAGATAGGACATTTATTTTCAATACACATAATAGTTAGGGGTACGGGGAACATTTTTTTACATGACTACTATCAAGCTAATTTTTCGTGAGTGACTTCATATTGATGAGACGCCCAACTTCCTCTTACATCAACTTTGGATGGTGGTAGCTAACAGAGGTAGCAAGAATAAAATATGTCGATTTAACGACTCACGAAAGTTAATTACTAACTGGTTGCTTTTTGTTAAATCTCTAGACAATTATCTAAACTATTAGAAATTATATTAGTCCTACAAATTGTATGGTTTAATGAAAGAGTTACATAAAGGAAGCGGTAAGTATAAGTTACATATTTTACATATTTATTGCATTTTTTAGCTTTATTTTCCAATATGTATCGATAACGCGGTCATCAAAAATTATTACTTACATCAGTTGCTTAGTTTATATTTATATAATTTAACAACCACATTGTCCTACAAACTGCGTGGTAGGTTACCCTGGTCCTGCGTTCAAAAGTTGTGTGAAAGATCCCCGATGTAAAATTAATTACTAACAAGCTGAATCTTTGTGAATAGCTTCGTTGCGATGAGACGCCCAACAATTTACTGGAGAATATTCTCGATTTTGGAACGATAGAGGCAGAGATAAAATATGTCGATTTAACGACTCTCAAAAATTAATTACTAAGTGGTTTATAAATAAAACCACTATCTAAATTCTTTTAAAAAATATTAGTCCTACAAAATGTACCATACATTATTCAATGAGTTCCAAAGTTCCAACATGTAACGATGTCGCGGTCATCAAAAAATATTACTATCCGGCTGTTTTTTCTATTGCTTAGTTTATATTTATATAGGTACTTTTTAATTGTATTTAAAAATAATGAAATATTTGATATACCCCGGGGTAGTTCTCAAAAACGCCAATATATTTACTCAATCTCACATGGTAACAACGCCGACATGGAGTGTGTGTGTGTGTGTGTGTGTGTTTTGTGTGATTTACTTCATAAAACCCCTAATTTTCAAGTGGAAAGAGAAGAAGTTAAGAAATGTAATAACCACATTTGGCTTTCAAATTTTTTTATCGGCTCGAAAGCATCATCAACATAAATATCGAGATGTTAGAAATCGTACGAATTTTGCTTGATAAAAAGTAGCCTTGGATGTCCTTTCTAGGGAGTTACCACTAGGTCTATTCTATATTTGACCCAAATTTCATCAAAATTGTTTCAGTAGTTTCGGAGCCTATCCAATACAAACGAAGAAATGCAAACATACAAACAAAGAAACAAAATCTCTCCTCTTTATAATATTAGTATAATTTTTGTGTTTGTGTATGTAATTTAACTCTTTTTTTAGGTTTTAATTTAACTAATTATACTCAAAATGTTAGTATGTTCAAGAGGATTTGAGAATGGCTTAGATTTGCAATTTAATTCTAAGGCGATACGTAGTTTGCTGGGACTCTTTATTATGTAAAAATACACATTTTGTACCCAGTTTAGGAGCCTTTAGACTATTGGGTATTTGACTTTATTGTGATTTATTGAGCCCATAACCTATTCTTATTTTTCATATTTAGGGAGGGGGGCAAAAACCAGTAAAAATCGACTTACGTAATAAACGAATGACTAGTACTTTTTGATGACCGCGTTATCGATACAAGATGGAGGGGGGCACTCTTTCATTAAACCATACAATTTGTAGGACTCATAAAATTTCTAATAGTTTAGATTTGAATGGAGAGTCGCTAAAATATGTCGATATTTTAGCTACCACTATCCAAAGTTGTTTTAAGAGGAAGTTGGGCAATGGGGGTGATGAGCTTGATAGTAGTCATTTTAAAAAATGTTCCCCGTACCCCGGACTATAAAGGCACAAATGTAGCACAAAAATAATATAAATATATAAAAATTAATAACTAATTGCGACGTATACAATAACTACAAAAAAACATGACGATAATAATCAGCTCAGAAATTAAAGAAACTTTATTAAATTTTATCCAACAGAATAACTTGAAAATCTTTTGTTTCATTATATAAATAACGTCAATAATTATATTCTTATAAATCGACAAATGAACGTCGTAAACGATGATCTTATAGTTAGGGGATGAATGGATAGTAAATGTTAACGCATAGAATGACTCCATAAGACTGATGAACCAAAACATTTGCTCACAACCATCCAACAAATATACCATCAATTATATCAGTTGCATCTCATTTCCAGCATCCGAATAAATCAAGACAGTTATTGAGATGAGTTTGTTTGATTTGAGCGCACATCGTGCAATATACTGCAGGGAAAGTGAGGGGTGCACCTCATGAATATGTATGCGGGGAGACCCCCCCGTGGTGGGAGTGGGGAGGATGTAAATGGAAATTTCAAATAAAAACGCCTCAAATATTAACATGAGCCGGATTCGTGTTTTCCCGTTCACGATGACGAGACAACAAAACGGTTTTGAATGATTCGGAAATTATCGTGTTTCGTCGTTTGTCAAATACTTGGGTTTTCTAATCTATATTTCATCATTATCATCATCGGCCACTTACGTCCGTACTGCTGCTCTAAAGCTCGGATCTTTCCTCCTAAAGAGGGTTTTCTTGAATGTTCTTAGAAGGACATCGTAGTTATTCAAATTATGAAAATAAGTATATTACACAGTACACAGTTGTGGCTCACATTAGCACACGCGTTTTTTGTGATCACAGAACAATTGCTATTAGAATTTAGCACTAAAATAATATTATCCGCCAATAAAGGAAATAGCTATGTCCTAAATAGTATTGTTTTGTTTATTGCGAATTGTTTAGTTAGCCTTGATCTAGAATCTCTCAGAATATCTTCCGAAGTCTATAAAATTTGCTCATATACTTTGGATTGAGGCTTACGACTACCCTCTCAATAATACATTTTCAGTTCATTCAATAGTTTTCATGATTAATGAACATTCACAATCATCACCAATCCACGTCTGTTTCAAACGAAACACCCTACCTACAGGTTCATTTGAAACAGACGTGGATAGTATAGCTCCCCCCACACTGATTTCAGTAACGGTGGCCGGTTTTAATTGAAACCAGGCCAGCTACGCAGGAGTTATTTTATAGTGCCCAAGTGTGTGCGCAGTACACAAGAGCACTCTCTCTTCCTTTACTCTCGTAACCCAGTGGGACGAATAACCGACACGACTGGTGAGATATCAGGCGCAGGTCCGACTTTTTTCACGCCCATCCGACGCATGGATCATCTTTCTTGTCAGACAATCAGGTGATCAGCCTGCATTGGCCTAACCAAACTTGGAAACAAGATTTTTTGTTGTTCCAATGCGGGAATCGAACCCACGACCTCCGAGTCGAGAGCCAAGCTCTAAACCACTAGACCACAGAGGCTACTAGACGTGGATAGTAATAAATCAAGAAATAAATAATTTAAAAACTTAAATTAATATACATATTAAATTAAATTTTAAAAACTCCATGTGAAATCTTACGATTATTTTGTAGTAAGCCTTTGAGTTGAGGTAAATAGAAACGTTTATGGTTATTTCATATTTTATCGTTTTCAAAATAGTGTCCAGTCGGTGACGGCGCGGCGGTGCGGAAGTGCGTCACATACGGCAGTTATGACGTCACGGTGGACACCGGAAGTACAAGTGGCGCCGCTCCGGAACCGGAAGACGCCGCCTGACATCTTATCCGAGGTAAATGACCTGCGATCATAAATCACGTGTATTAGGGCGGCGGACTGAATGTATGTCCTTTATGAACCTCTAACGTAATCAAATATTTAATTAACATACACAAAATTAAATTAAAATTCATGTTCATTACCAGAGTATTTTTTTATAAATAATAAAAGCTCATGAAATATGTCTTCTTTATTTTTGAAAGCTTTTTGAGCTTACTTAATTCAGGCAGAGACCTTATTTTAAAATATTAATTTAGCCGTTGAAATTTAACTTAAAAGGGTAGACCTCAGATAAAAGACTAAGAATTACACCGCCTTCTGATAACGCGAGCGCCATTCGCTCCTCGCCGATATCTATACCAAATTATTTCTACCAACTTTACCTAACGAACACCCTCGCTATTCATACTACATAACAATGTAATTTCAACCCTACACCATACGCATAACATTCAATTTCGCCAATCACAGCTACAAGACACGTGATTAACGAAAAGCTGGAAACTGGGAATCATTTGTGAATAGTCGAAAGGGACAGGTGACATGATATTATGCAAATGTGGTGGGGTAGAGAGAGACAACGCATTAGCGGAGATTCGCTTGCGAGGATAAAATATAGTGAGATGAAACGATTTATTACAAGCCTAGAGGTACTCCAAATTAATTACACTAAGTTTTGCTTTAACTCTGCGCCATTGTTGAAGGAATGTTGTCATATCGCTTTTTATTGCGGAGGGGCTCATATTTATGGCTTAACAAGTTTCATGCTGAAATTTTGATGAAGGTGATTGTGTCTTACCATTAATTATACTTTAATGTTGTCAGAATTTCTTTTGATATTGTTTTTATAGAATGCCCAAATTGTTCACACTCTACGGGGTTGCTTGTAATCATTAGCATTTGGAAGTAAATTCTAGGTATATTAGGTATAATTAATGATGTGTGAATGATTGCAAATAAAACACTTGTCTACCTTTAACAGTTTCATATTTTTCGTTTCAAAATGCAACTCTACATAACATCTAAACTTCCGACATCACAGCCTTATAAGGTGTTTTGCAGATACTAAAAGATATTTATTCGTTCCTTCCCCCAGGAGATAAAGAGCCACTATTTTAAAGGGTTGTTCTAACCACCCCAAGGTACCGTGCGATCCCCTTAAAGACATTGCGTTAAAGTGACGAATAAATTATATTATGTATATATTGTATTTTCTTATACATTGAAACATGATTTGCAAGACATTTTCGCAAATCTAAATTTTTCACTTAAATTAAAACTATTTAAAAATATTGGTCCTTATTATTAACTGGATTGCGTAAATTTCGAGATAGCATTATGTAAAATAGATGTTGATGGACAGAACATGCCCGGGTCAGCAAATATCCATAAGTACGGCAGTTTATTTGTTAGCTTTTAGAAAAATTGGCACAGCAATTCATTCGTCCTTTGCAATACAAATATCTGCCGTTTCCAATCAAAATCAAGATGAGGACCAACAACAAACAAGCGGAATTCGCAAAGGAAGGCCGAAATGGGGTCCCTAAAATATTCTATTTGACACTCGCCTTTTGATCCGTCTTTGATCCGGCTCTGATCGGGAATTGCAGCCAATCACGACTCTCTCCTGTTTGATTGCTTAGGGACCGTTAATTACCAGATGACCTTTGCTGCGAGGCGTGGCGGGCCCTTAACACTCAACTGAACGCAAATTTGCCAGACCTTCTGGACCCTGCGGTAAATTATTTATTGGACATCGCCAGCTTCGAAATTATTTAATGAATATCCTGGGGCCGAACCGCAAGCTGGATGCTAAATGGTCCTTCGAAAATTGATACTGGATACTCGTTTATTATAAATGCCTTATTTTGTCTGGGTCGTTTTCAGGAATACCGAGGACAGATATTACGGAATTTCGCTACTCTATCAAATTGGACCTGCCAATCCTGCCACATAATTTAAATATTGAAGCCATTATTACGTTGCTACTGCTAGCAATTTGTGGCAATTTATAAAGTTAAACAACGCGAATGATGATGATTATGGATAATGCATGGGTTAACAATAAACTATAGTAAAATATCGTGTCTTCGTTATACTATACTTACAGCTGGAGCTTCTAAGCTCTGCTACTATATTGAGTTTGTGCAATCTAATCAGCCTCTTAGCTCCAGCTTCCATTCCGCAGGCACGTTGGTCCGGTATTGTATCTTTGTCGTAGAAGCAACTAACTAAATCACGTTTTATCGACAACTGAAGCGAACTCGAAACGTCCATAAGCAAAATAGCATTTAAGTTATAAATATTTTTGTATCTAACTTTAAAACAATATCGGACTTACTAAATAGATCCCAAATCCAAAGCTTAAGTAGGCTTAAGGCTTTAGCTGCTTAACAGTGCTTTCAATACCGATATTTTTATTTCACGTTTTGTCCATCTGTCTGTATTATCAATAAGTACCTACTCCAATCGTATCTTAGCAAAAATAATCCATTACAAAACTCGCTCCGGATTGACATTTCAAGACTTCTACTTCTATCTTATCATTGCTTTTATCACATGTCGAGCATAACAGGTGAATGGCACTGAATTTCTAAAACGGGTTACTTACTGTTTATTTATCATCATCAGCTCTAGTAGTCAAGACTCTAGTCTAATAATATGAATGTGACTAAGGTTCTAAAAAGTATTCAAACATTTTAATTCACAATGCCATCCAAATGTAATGAATTTCAACAAAAGCCATGAAGATTTTTGCTGACATCGACGAGCCCTTTAACAGTGGACAGAATGTCGTTAGTTTGTTTTTCATTACTGAGTCATAAGACTTATGTTAAGATAACCTCCATGCGTACAGGGTGAGTCAAATTGTTCGTAATAAAATGGAATTATTTTAACTGGTACATGGTCCTGCGAAACACACAGTGAGGCCGGTCTAAACAACGACTCGCCGCATATATACAGTGTCACGCATACACACGTAACGAAAGTAAGCCTTACCCTTGTAAGGCGAGCTATCGCGGTGTGTAATACTTAAAACACTGGCCCTAGTTTTTGTTTGACAATGCTCTGTTTTCACATTTTTATTTCGACTGAGCTTCGAATAATCAATTACGTAGTATATCATCTCATCCAAAACATTTTTACGGAAAATAGTTCAAGCAAAACTATCCTGGTACTCAGTTTTGCCTTGTGCATAAAAGAAAACGCTGGTGATGATAAATTTCCCACTAATGTGGTGTGAAAGAATCCATTCGCAAATTTATTTCTATTAGCGTAAAACAATTTATTGGCGATCAGATAAACGTATATTTTAATTAAGATAACCGTTCTAAAAATAGGAGCTTAAAAACGAACGTCGTTATCGTATCAGCCTGTACAGACGAGACGTACGGACAGACAGCTGATGTGTAAGATCAATCCTGGACGGCTACTGGCGGGACAGGTTCGTGTTTTACATTTAAGGAACATCGCAAATGTAGACCCTACTGCTCACGTAATAATACGCAGGACTTCGATAAAATCGGTTGCTGGGTTTGCTTTTATTTTCTGAAGTCTCAATAAATTCCTAACCCCGGAGACCAGGAGCGATCGCTGGACGTATTAAAAATCTGCAGACATTGTCCTGACGTTGTGCTTTTTTTGTCAACTCCGAAACAAGATTGACAATTTTTAAATGAATTCTCGACATGCAGAAGATACGAAAAACGTATTAAGAAGTTATTGAAAATCAATGGTGATTACTAATTGCTAATATTACAACGATAGCTTACATCATTTATTCAATCCATTAATATAAGGTATAGTAAAATATCAATATTGCTAAAAGCGATAATAAAAAAATAAAAAATTATGTTCTTATTCCAATAATATTTAATAAATAAAATAATAATGTTATATTTACTTACCAGAGAATGGAAAAAGTAAAATTTCTTTGAACTATTTCGTTCTTTATAAAGTAAAACTTGACAATCGCAATATAATAATAACCAAATTTTTAAAACTTCAGCCTAGAGAAACCACGACAGTTGAAAGAACAGGGAAAAACAAACCAAGTGCCAAAAACCCTGCGGTATCCGCACAATATGTTACAGATTAAAAATAAACTGCCTCCGAAACGATCTAATTAACAGTTTATAATTGGAATTCCCGACATTGCGACACCTCACACTAAAAGCGACTCCCTGTTCTCGTGGGGGGCTCGGCTCTGATTAACGTGCGCGGGCGCTTGTTTCGTTTAATTAGGCCTAAGACATGCCGCATTCACACCCCGCCCTAAAAGGACCTCAGCCATAAGTAGCCTATGTATTCGTTTTGTGCGTGTACAAGTGAAAGGAATTTTGGCGAAAGTGTGTGTTTGATTGTGATGTGGTCGGTGGTTAGCTTACAATTTTGAAAATAAGTTATATACATTATAAAATGTTTACTAGTAACAAAAGAAAAAAAAAGAGTTTTAAGATTTGAAAAATAGCTACAACTAGCAACAGTTCAAGCTTGAAAACTTTTAAACTGTTGCCACACGATAAATAGTGTAAAACTAAGCAGTGAAGATGCAGTTAAAAAGTTAGTCTGGGAAGGCAAAAGAAAACAGATTAGTAACGATTATTGTTGTATAACTGTAACACTTTAGTAAATTTTAGCAGTTTATATTAATTATAATACGTGACATATCATATACAGGATGCGAATTATGAAAATACATAAAGCGATGTCCATAAAATATGATGTTTCATTTGTGAAATATGGATCCACAAAATACCTGTAATATTCCATGTTACATAATTGGTTACATGTTACTGTTGCTTTTAGGACACCGAGACACGGAACCATTTACGGCACATTATTTATACGAGCATATTGTTATATAACAGAACTGGTCCTCCGCAAAAACTCGACATGGAATTGTGAAAAACAAAGAACTCAGCAAATACACAATACCGAGCAGATCCGAGCTGAATTACTTCATTCCGCGCGCTTCGGCAAGGCAGCGGCAATGTGAACAAAAACGAAGCGAACTGCAGTGCGGCCGACGGTAGCAAAATAATAAGATCGCACAACAAAATAAAGAAGCCTTCGAAACAAAAGGAAGGCTGAAATAAGGCGAAAAGAAGTGACGCCGTGTAGGTCCGCTCATTGTCTTCTAAACGAGAGGATTTACGAAATATGGATGCGTCATGCGACCCACGCGAATTTATAGAGTTAGGAAAATGACAAACAAATTCACCTAAGCTAAGCACGAATGATTAGGTACTTTACTACTAGAGAACCTGTTAAAAATAGACAATGCTGTAAATAATATATATAGTTTACCTATGAATTGTCTATTTCAGAATATTCTGGTGGTAAACTTGTTTGACTTGTTATCCAATGCCAGGATTTTTTACGACTGAATTTGATAGTATCAGTTTATCAAATTAAACTCCAGTGGGACACTACCTTAGATCCCACATGGAAAAAGAAAGGGTCCAATTAAGAAAATTCTGTTTACTGCATTGTCTAAGATGGCGCGGACGTCATCAAATAAGCCGATACTTCATTGGCATGCAGGGACGACGCATCATCCAGTAGACGCGCTTCCTAAACCGGCAACAATTACTTTCAATTACAACCTACTTACCGTCCTGCCTGACTAGAAACGCCTTCATTACGTGAAACATCATCATTATCGTCCACCCACCGACTGTGTAAAATTAGGTCTATATAAGGTAATAGCATTGTATACTTCCATAATATTCTATTTAGAAATCTGTAACAGTAGACGACGTTCAAATAGAATCAGTGTTATATGTTTTTAACTGTTTAAATTGAATAGTACGAAGGCAATTCATTGAAACATTGCATCAGAGTTATTATAGAATCAATTCTATGCTTTAGTCATTAGAAATCTATTGATTCGTTATTTACAATTTTCAATAATAATGAATTTAAAAAATAGGAATTGAGGTCAATTCCCGCATACAGATTAAACTTGTAAACTATACGATCAATATTAAAAGCCGCATCAAATTTTCGGGAGTCCCCAACATTTTGGTTACAGATAAAAAATACTTCGCAATGGACTGGTCGTGGTACATCATTGTTCCTTCCGATACGTGCTACCATTCGTACCCCGCGGCTGTCACACGCGCTCTTATATCCAAGTAATAGACACCACAATCCCGTGGCAACATGTAATTAAAACAGGATGGGAGACGCGAGTTTCGTCCATTGATAAATTGACAGCAAAAACTGTACCACAATAACATTTCATATTTAATAAATGTTTCACTTTTTGCCATGTGGACCAATAAATACTTGGTGAATACTCGAAGTAGACACGTAAGGTCATTTATATCTCGGATATAGCTGGCGACAAAATCCAGAACTCTCGAAAGTGACAAAAGATATTCAAGATTTACGTACGCCTGGTAACGAAGCGACCGAGCAAAAATTTCTACAGCTTCCCATTCTCAAAAATGTCGTTCGATTAATAATACAATACCTACGTAAAAACTTAATACTTACAGCAATTTTCATCTTAAAGTTAAAGTTCTTTTTATTAATTTAATGTCTGAACATTTTATCATAGGTTTAACAATTTCTTAATTACATTTGTGAATAGTATCAGAGATATGCAACATAAACAAGTGTATAATACTGCACAAATCGATGCAGTCTCGCATGCACGTCACACTGTCATGTGCGTCACAGTGTGACACGGTCGTCACACGACGTTATTTGAAGCCAGCTTAAAATCCGGGTTTTACATGACAATTGTCGGCCCAACCTGTCCTCGAATATGATAAATCCGGACAAGGGTACAGACGCGCGCAACAGTGATCCGAAATCGAAAATTTCCGGGACACGTATCATATACAGAATGTTTGGTTAACAAAAATAGATATTTAAAGAGCGTAATCAGTGTTAGATTCTCGTTCCAAAAATATATGTAACATGTGACCTTAAATTTTGACCAGATTATCCTATAAAATACTTAAATTCTATTCATTACCGCGCGCCCGTACTACTCGACGAGCGCGTGACCTTGAAGCCGGCGGCGTTGTACGGCAGTGTGATGGTGTCCATGCGAAGTGCTATTTGTCATGAAATATTAATCATGTTATTTTTCTGTAAACCACGAACATTTTTAGTCATGCGTACTGCCATCACTTATGTAATATTGTAGCCTAATGTTGGGTTAAATATTTCATTCGGATAACCAAACAGCCTGTATATCTTCGTCTGATTTTAAATCTGCTACCAAGCTTGAGTTTACTATAGAAATATCTTGAACATTACTACATTATTTGGAAAAATGCTGCACGTGATAAGAGATTCTTTTCTGCCTGCTCCTATTTTTCGTCTTCCTATTTTCTTCCGTCATTGATCATAACATTATCTTCAATCATTAATTAATTACTAGAATAAAAAAGAGTAATATTTCTTCAAATTATTACTACATATATAACCTTAATATCAACACGTATTTTATCACCATTATTTATTCATCCATGTCACCTCACATATTATCACCTAAAAACAAATACACCAGAATATTTTCCACAAAAGCGTTCTCTCCACGAGCGTACCGACTGTATATCCACGGTATTTACCGAAGGAGCGCAGCTATGTTCACGTCGACGTGAATAGTAGAATATAGACTACAGAGCCGATGCCTGCGTATCGGAACTGCATCAACATTCAGCCAAACATTTCAGTAGCACTGACACAATCGTGTCAAATGTTACGGGTATTCGAGAAGAGTTTCGGAGCTTTCCAGAATAGAGGGGATGGATTAGCATATTACGTGGACTCATTCTTAGACGGATACCGTCGAAGTACGAGAGACGAGGACTTCGGTGCTTAAGCCGAGGGTCGCGGGTTCGAATCCCGCCATAGGAACAAAAAGTTTTTTGTATTCCTGGGTCATCGATGTGTATTAAATATGTGTATAGTATAACAAAAATCTTAAATATAATATGTATTGTATAAAAGTATTGAATATATTTCCCGTTCTCTGGTCCCCATAACAGAAGTTCTTCGGATACTTAGCACGGGGCCAGTCTGACGTGGTGTGAATCGTCCATAGATATTATTATTATTACGTATCCGTAAAAAATACCTAAATATTTCATAGACATGGCCTGACAGTAAAGTTTACCATCCATGTCCATCATCAGCTACGACTACGCCGTTTACGTGTTAAATGGTGTGAGCCTAGCAGAAACATTTGACAGCGGCGTAAACGTAACGTTATCGAATGAGAATTGTATGAAAATATGTCAAAATCATGGCAGCGCCAATACAAATTTCATTCGTTAACGTTTACACCGCTGTCAAATGATTTGACAATATTATGCAAAATCCGATCGAAACGGCACAAGACACTTATTGAAAGTTTCAAACTATTGTCTCCTATCCGTAACCGCGAACTCGTGCGCCGATACGAGGCTTCGCGGAAGGCGCCTAATGAAGATCTTAATTGGGCGCGCGTGTGTCCGCGGCACCTTATCGCCCGAGGCACCATCACGCCTTCCCCGTACCGATAGATTACAGGGTCCAATCCATATAGTTATGGAATTTGGGTATGTTGCAAAAGTAAGGAATTAACTGTTCTTCTTGCTAACGTATATTGAAGTTTAATTTCTGTTCATCCTAAACCAACGTAGCCATATATACGAATCGAGCCATAGACCATACAACAACTCGGATTTAAAAAATCCTCTTATTTGAAGAGGATTTTTATAGGTTTCTTATTAAAAACTGTGTCAAAGAGGTCCTGAAAAATCATACAAAAACCGTACCCAGTGCTGTATTAAAATATAGTTTCAAAAAATTACAAATACCATTTAAACTATTCACGGTATTTGGTAATTAGTTGACTTGTAACCTCTTACATTAAACTTAAATTTAACAATGTAACAGTACATAAATATAGTAATAAAGAGATTAAATTATAAGTATGTACCGTATAAACAAATACCGCCAAAATAAGTGTACAACCATTTAGTTGCGTAAAGATGTATCTTAACGTAAAAATAACAACGTAACACGCGATAGGGCCATTACAAAATAGGTCTGTCGTGTACAGACTGATTCGTGCGAGAAGCGGCCGACGTAAAATCAATCGGCACGCGAACTTTACACCCAAATAATGTAAAATATTGCCCGTAAACGCGTCATACTCGTCATTTTTATTGCAGACTTAAAATATGGCGGTAGACAGGGACGGAAGAATCTCTCTCACTCAGACAATGTAGAGCCTTTTCGTATTTTATTAAATTTTGTCATTTTAAAGAACTACCCACGTCCAACGGTGGAATTGTCCGGTGATGAAACGATTAGTCATTTTAGTAAACTTCACTAAAGCAAACATTATAGATATTTACGCGACAAATCCGTAGAGTAAGGGAATTTATTTATATATTATATTTATATATTACATAATATTTCAACTTACCAATTACAACGTTATCAAACCAGAGTAAATAAATCGAACAACATTATTATTGGACAAGGGACATCATTTATCTCCATATCAGTCGAGTCAATAATTGAATTCAGTTCTAACTACTGTTAGTTCAGCGCAAACATTATTAACCACAACATTTGTTACAGACTAGCTGTTGTCCTTAACTTCGCCCTTAATCTAGTCTTCCTTGTTTTTTAGTCAAACCATAGTTTTCGAGATCAAAAAAACTCTTGTGCTTTATAATATATTAGTTCAGATTATAATTTATAATATAAGTATGGATAAAATAGTAGATAGTTCGAAAATTTCTAGTCGTAAGGAAACCGTAAGTATCCGAGAAAGTTTGAAAATCGATCCCGCCACCGCGCGGACGTATTTTGCATATAACCTTCAAAAAGTCTTACCATGGTTCCCGTTAGGTCGTTCCGTCCAAAAATAGTTTGGGATAGTAACATTTTTGTGTCTTTTTGCTTCTAACGCTCCTATTATTTCAATTATTTTTGGAGATGACTGATTCTTAATTTCAATGAATAATTAATATGTAACCTACTTTAGAATTATACAAAAAATTCTACAACCAATGCTGTTGTTTAAATTTTTAATGTTACAGTTACCATAGTTTCACTTATACCATTATGTACGTCTAAACATTGAATATTCACAGTAGATTCATGAATATTTCAGGTGGCATTGATCTCGTGACCTCGGGTATCAATTTTACGAGGAAACAGGAACGTTAAAAAGAATTTTGTTATCAGCGATCAAAAGGACCACGGTATTTAACGTGACGTAAGACGTTGAATATTCAGAATATTGTGAACAACGTATCACATCAAAATCGCGTTTAAAATAGGACAAAAGTTGTCAGGGCAGTAAACCTCAAACGTTGCACCTGTGTGGGTGAGTCCGCATGGGGGTGTAACGCACACGCGCGCGCCGAGACGATCATTTACATACGGCGGGGCGCGGGGGAGCGAGACGGTGCACCCGGCGGACATCGCCCCCGGTGCGTGCGACAGAGACCACTATATTATTATCCTGTGCTAAAAAACGAAAAGTGGGCGGGGGATTACATTATAGTAGCGAAAGTAATCGATATTCTGTTTTAGTACGAGGTTGTTAGACCTGCAACTGCAGGCTTGAGCGCAAGGTGGGCAAGTGCGTAGGGATCCCCCGACAGGACTAAATACAACACTTGCCAGACTTCATAACGACGGGAGTTATTTTAACCCGTTACCGTATAAAATTTAAGGGCTTTTAAACTTACAATGTTTCATTAATTATTGTATTTGTTTCATTTTCAGTTTTTTGTTTTTATATTATACTCTTCTAGTAGAATAATAATATAAACAAACGTACCTTCGCATTTTTGTTATACTAACTGACGTATGTGATTGACTTATAAATAATGATGAGACAGACCTATATAGAACTACCCATGTATTTCGAATCATTGTTGGTAGTTATATTATTATAAGACATAAAAATCAATGATTATGCAGCTATTGTGACACATTCTAAGACTCGAATCTCACAAAGAGCTCTATTTTTCTTTCATATTGAAGCGTCTAAGATAATCATTACTACCCCGTCCCGTGAATGGAGCACAAAGGTTGGGACATTTGGGGCAAATGAGCCGTGGGGCATTTCGCGCATAATTTCACTGCGGGCCCCAGTCGCCCGACGGGCGCTAAACGACTGACCGAAGATAGACGATCTAAAAACTTAAATCAACGAGCTAGTGACAGTTTTGTGACATGATCATCATCAGCCTTGTGGGTTTAGAAATTATTAACTATATTGCTGGTTGTGACATAATTATTATTATTAGTATCATCAGCTTTGTAAAATAATTTTTCGTCAGTTTTGTATTTAATCATACACACAAAACTGACAACAGCTAGTAAGTACGTGGCGTGGATTAATTTTGAAAGCCCCTATATCATCTTAGTCTTTAATCCAACACACTAAACTAACCTCATCAGACGACTAGTAAACGTAAACTGAATTTTCACTAGGAAAATATTAGTCTCAAGTCCCGACATAAACATAAAGTGAATGTTAACTAACGTTCCACATTTTTGAAGGTTATATAAATATTTTGTAGGTGTCTAATATAAAGCACGTAAAGCTGGAGACGTAGTGGTATTTATGTAGTGATAAAATCCATTTACGCCCGCTACAATGCCGCCGTACAAACTTATTTCCATAGCTTTCATATCTACAGAGTCTAGGGGTGGGTGCTGTCTATAAAATACGATATTTTGTTTTTTCGATGTCCGTTTGTGTATGCAAAAGTGAAGGAAAATAAAAAGTCCGTGTAATCTGTGTTGCTATACAAATTTTTAACATCAACCTCTGTGTTTTTTTTTAATTTTAATTTCTGACTTGCTATACTATAATAGTAAATATAATATTAACTATTTTCTTTAATTTTAAGCTTTGTACTTAATTTCGATGTAGGGGATATCATGATCGAGCTATATATATAGCCATATAGATAGAATAACATATCGATAAATCTCTATCGTCATTTCACTCGTCCGCGTCACGTCTCTCAGTCAAAGCACCCTCAGTTTTTCCTTCAATTTTCCTTTTGCGATCTCCACTCACTTAATTGACGAAGAATTTTGATTGGTCGCGCCATATTTCTATGCATCCGTCGACGTCGGTATTTTTTCTTTTTAATTTCAGCTTCATTTATTATTCGTCTCTTATTTTAATGGTTAGGTTCGTTATTGTTCGTATCCAAGGGACTTCGTATTTTTTCATCTCTAATAGCTGTTCAGGTTTCGATGTTGTGAGGGTCCCGAGGACTTTATATTTTGACGATCCTTAGATCTTAACAAAGGCCAGTCCTAAAATATATTCAATTAATTTCGCCCATATTTCTTTGTTTACTCCACAAGAGTCTTTGAAGTTTTAATGAGATCTTCGTTTCCATATCACATTTCTCCAAACTCTTATCTGAATGTCACCAAAAATAAAAGCGTAAATATTGAGTAGATTCCACATATATTTCACAGCATGTATCCCACAACACCCATTCATTCTTTCATTTCTTAAAATCGTTCTGCCTCGATCCCATACAATTCCCATTCATTAATCACTTGCGTCTATCCACGTCCGTTCATAGATCCCGCTTCACACTTATGTTCTATAAATATTGAACAATAGCCGGAACAAGGTTGTAACATTTCAATCGCAGCAATTACTCGCGAGAGGCGGTACAGGTGAATGCGAAGCCTCGATTAAACAGTAGACGAGACGACAGGGCTGACAAAACGGAGCGTGCACGCCGATTCACTCGTACCACGGAGGATGGTCAAACAAATTTTCAAAATGGCTGCCCATTGAAACGTCAGCGCGGGAGTATTGTGCGGATGTCTGGCCCGGCCGCGGACAAAGGTATTGCCATCACTTATCGACGGCTCCCCTCATCAGTACCGAAGATTTATTTTCGTGTTGGCAATATTTTGCGAATAGATTTATCGGCATAACCTGACAATGGTAAAGAAAAATAATATCTCTTGTAGAGGTGAAAATTCAGACATGATTCAGTACTACAATAGTAGCAACATTGTGCCACAACCCGAATATTGTTTCTAAAGAGACAAGACAAGATACATAATCCTCTAGGGGTTGAAAAAACATGACGTAAATGTCAGACAAGAAATAACTAAATTCCTTAGAAATAGTGAAAAAAAGTTTCATTTCCATCCAGTCAAAATCAATTTTTTCGGCGCTCCTAGCGATAGCGCTATCATCTATTAGCTTGATAGTTAGTCATTTTAGAAGCTTAAGTGCCATCTATCGGCGCACGCCTCTACTATAACGGCCTATATAAAGTTAGCCTTACTTTTGAAGTTTTGAATCTTAGAGTGAAACATTGTAACTTAATAATCTAAAAAAGCTTATTAAAATATTATACTAAATCAACTAATAAATAAATAATACTCATTACAATATTAAAAAAATAATAAATTGGTTAATAATATTTTATTTTGATATGTGGACCTGTGGACCTTTTACGCTTTGACAAATGTAGAAAAAAGAAGAAGAAGAGTATAAAAGGCCCTTCATAAAATGCTTCTTCATCCCTTGTGTTAAGTTGCCAAAACAAAAGAGAAAAAAAAATGTTTCTTTTTTTCCATATTTATTTATTATTTTTTTATCATTTATTTATTTATTATTAATTTGGGATGATAATCAACATGTAATGGTGTAACTATATTTCTTAATCCCGTTCTGCGGTGAGTTTAATATCTGTGTTGTGAAGTTTTATTTGGTAAATCACGCTTGTGACATATCACTTGTTATTTTTATGTAACTCATCAGATTGTGAAAATTAGTAGTCAAAATTGAATAGCCGAACACGTGCTCATTCTTAATTTTATCCTTCTGATTTTTGTTTTGCAAATAGTGTTTTCTTCTGCTTAATCTCTTTCCGCCTTACTAATAAAAATATTTAAACAGTGGATAAGCAATACAATATTTTGTCTTTATCTGATACGTGGGAAAAGTCGATTGACAGACAAGGACAAAACATTGTATTGCTTATCCATCGTGTAAATATTTTTATTAGTAAGGGGGTATATCTGTAATGTACACACAGTCTATGGTTTGGATCGTTAGAGGTTAGAACCATGGCAGCTGTGGTCCACACTTTTCACACACTGGTATGGAATATTTACCGCTAGTTACATCCGTGTTACTGCACTGCTTGGAGCTTTCACTTTGCCTTCTGAATTCTTTGGATTCGTCCAGCACAGCCCTCCGGGGCTGTCTGGCCTCTGTCACGCGCTGCCTGCCACTGGACAATCTGCGTCGTGGCGAGTTCCTGGCCAGAACACCGCACTGGAAGCGCCACCGGAAGTTGGGTTCCCGCGCCACGTGTTGTCATACTTCACCGTCTACAGTTCCAGCTTAGTGCCGTGTGGAAATATAGCCCAAAGACACTAGATGTTAAACCAGGCTTGATGGCCTTCTGCCCACGACCCCTTTTTTTAGATAATATATTTTGTTACGTTGGTATTTTTTTGTTTCTTTTTCATTAAATATACACGTGACAATAGTAAATCAGACTTAATTTAAAACTAGAGAAGTAACACATCTATTATGCCAAGATTTCACGACAAGATTTTCCCACTTAACACAAGGTGAGGCTTATCTACTACCTATACGTAGCATTTACAATACATAAAATATAACATGATTGTGCTCTTAAAATCCTATGTTCAGATTATCCTAGCTGTATCTAAGGTACAAGGAAGTTTCTTGCGATGTCACGCCTAATGGATATCTTAAGCATTCGAACTGCTGCCTCAATATTATGAGACATTTTGTGAGGCTGCTTTGTGTTTTCTGTAGATCCATGTTTTATTTTCATTAAAGATATGATTTCAAAACGTTACAATATAAATACTGCTTGCTTAATGCTTTTTGCAAGCTTTATTGAACAATGGGATGACGTTTTTTCTTAAATTCCTACATATACTTACGCGGATCAAAACTAAAAGCATGCGTAGATATAATCTGTAATATCTGGTTACAAACAATGGTCTTATTAAGGGTATTCTCCTGCGAGCAGAACTAATATTATTGCGGACAGACGCCCATCCCTGCAGGTTCATTAACCCTCCCCCATCCCCCTAGCTGCAAGATACATAACATTACAACGGTTCATATTTCTAGTATACTGTACAATCTAGATAGACTCGAATGTCTCGACGAATAGAACATTTTTTGAGTAAATGAGTTACTAAACAATTAGGATTGCCTACGCAATTAAAACTCTCTAATCATTGAAAAGTCCATATTTTAGGTCTTTCCAATGATAATAATATAATTGATTAATTTCCAAATGTTCCAAAGGTTAATGATAAGCTACCCAATTATAATTGAACATTTGCATAGATTTTAATAAATCTAAGATTTCATTTAAATAGGCAATGATGTTACTGAAAAATAATGATGATACTGAGCAATCATACTGTCAATAATGCATAAAAGCTATCATTATTGGCAATTTTAATGCAGATAAATCTCATAAATGGCACTTAAAAAATGTTTTTTAAGTGCCATTTATGAGATTGGTACCAAATTTCAAAGATCGGTATCAATTCTGAGATCAGAAAATATGATATTAAAGATGATAGCTGATAATGATGATGATATTATCACAAATGCAGAACGCTATATTAGGTCAGCACAATGATAATGAATGATGATGCTTATGTTGCTATCGCTGGTGCTGCTATATTGGATCAGCTCAGTGATGATGATGCTGATGCTGCTATATTAGGTCAGTTCAGAGATGATGATGCCGATGTTGCTATCACTGGTGCTGCTATATTAGGTCAGCTCGGTTCCTGGCGCCGGGCGGCGCGCGCCTCGCATCCTAATGCCGTGACTCAGGCTCCCATTCACCGCGCGACACACGGTATTCATGGAGGTAATAATGATGATGAACCACGACATTTTTGTATGTGTTAACAAATTACTTCACTAATGGTGAGACACAGCTCACGGACATCACCCTATAGCCAGATATAGCTGAGTTACCATTTTTTTTACTGTAGCAAACTCCCTATCAATGAAAATGATGATGATAGTATTAGGTGTTTCTTCATGGACTAATTTATCTAGGTATTTTATGAGAATACTACATAGCCCACAACAATTACATACTGACATACTGATAGCTCAGAAGTTGGTAGAACCAATTTTTGACCTCAAACAGTACAAAAAATCACATTATCATTCTAATCTGATGACATACAAACAGAACTACAAAATATTTCATATATAAATAGCATTGCAATGGAACTAAACGTTGACTCTCAGCATGCGACCGCATAAATTATGGCTGTTACAATACTAATGTGATAATAATTACCGAACACGACACGCTAAAATATTGTACATTTTCCCTCTTCCCACTACTAAGAACCCTTATACCTACTTACTTTCGCCCTGTCTGCAACAGTTAATTGTACCTAATCAAAGATTGAAATTGATGAAATTACGTCATTGACTTTTACAAAAAATACAACAAAAATTAATTTTCACGATCATTAAACATTTGTATTTTTCCGGGCGCAAGAGTAATTTCCTAGCCTAAGAATCAATATTCGTGTAGTCCAACTCATAAGTTAGTCTCAAATAGAACGCTAATGATATTCGAAAGAATATAAAATCAGCTGATATATTGAAAGTCCGCCATCTTACCCTTATCCACGCTCCACGCTATACCACTTTTAAACAAGGGTCTTGCCTTGTTTAAGCGGTGGATAAATTAGTATGGAAATTATAACGTCGCTATACAGGCCTTATTCCAAAAAAAATATTATTAGTAGAAGAAACCTTAGAACGCCTGTGTTACACAGTGTGTAACTTTTTATTAGTAAGGGGGTTAGTTTTTAGACACAATATAATTCATGATAGACGCATCTATTCTAATATTATATAGAGGAATGATTTAATTTTTTGTTTGCATAGAATAGGCTCGGAAACTACTGGACCGATTTTGATGAAATTTGGTACAGATACTTTTTATTGCGGCGAAATGTACGGCTCCCGCGAGATAACATCGAGATAAGTTGCTAATAGTCTCCGGCAATCATCGTTTTTCTTTGAAAATGACAAATACATCGTAATGTATGAGAAACAATGATTTCCGAAAGACATTAGAAACATGGTTTTACTGTACTGACTTTAAATTCATTTCCCGATCTAATTCTCAAATACCAAAAGTTAAGAGGCACACGACAGGGACAGTGTGATGTGACCTGAGTACTGTATCTCCTTGACCGCGACATCTACACAGGGGGAAATGTTCACACATGATATACATGCCTTTTATATGCCTTGCCGCTATAACAACAAATACTAAAAACATAATATAATAAATATTTTATGAACGTGATTTTTTTGCCGTTTTGTACGGAATCCTACGTGCGCGAGTCAGTTTCGGTTTTTTAAGTCTGCCGATAAAATGAACTAAAATTACACCAGTCTTTCGCATTCGTCATCATCAACCACTCAAACCTTACTTAGTTAGGTTTAACATGGCTCCACCACATTATTTAAATATATATGCACGCTTTCACACCACGTCAATCTGGTCCCGTGGTAAGCTCTCGAAGAACTATTGTTACTTTTTTACTAAACTGTATTCATATTAACAGCCTCCGTAGTCCAGTGGTTTAGATCTTGGCCGCAGATTACTAAATAGTTACTATTGGCTCTCGACTCGGAGGTCGTGGGTTCGATTCGCGTCGGAACAACAAAAAATGTTGTTTCTAAGTTTGGTTAGGACAATGCAGGCTGATCACCTGATTGTCTGACAAGAAGGATGATCCGTGCGTCGGATGGCCATGTAAAAAGTTGGACCTGTGCCTGATCTCTCACCAGTCGTGTTGGTCCGTCCGTCCCACTGGATTTTGAGAGTAAAGGAAGAGAGAGTGCTCTTGTGTACTGCACACACACTTGGCCACTATACAATAACTTCTGCGTAGCTGGCCTGGTTTCAATGAAACCGGCCACCGTCACCGAAATCGGTGTGGGGAGCTGTTATTGCTATAAATATTATATTTAAGATTTTTAGATTTATATTATATTATAATACACTGTATCCATGACCAAGGAACACAGAAATATTTTTTGTTCCCTTCGGCTTGAGCGCCAACGCGCTAACCACTGAGCCACGGAGGCCGTAATGAAACAAATCATCCGATACAACCGAATACACTACTTTTGCACCTGTGATTCGTATGGAGGTGTGGGAGACTCATGTAAAATGCATAAGGCTTTCGGGGTCTCCGCACCCCGTGACCGTGAAAACAGTTTTAACGTACTATTAACATTTTCTTATCACGTATCGGGTTAAGCGTTGTTGGGTTCGCCGGTGGATGGGTGACCGTATTATTCTCGAGCCAAAATTTGTAAGAATTTGATCCGAGCCAACTTCTATTAATCATTAAGGGCATTTATATACTTAACGTTATTATGTAATTTGACGGCCTCTGTGGCTCAGTGGTTAGCGCGTCGGTGCTCAAGCCGGTGGTCACGGGTTCGAATCTCGCCGAGGGAACAAAAAGCTTTCAATTTTCCTGGGTCATGGATGTGTTTTAAATATGTTTATAATATAATAAAAATCTTAAATTTATGTATAGTATAAAAGTATGAAATATACTTCCCGTTGTCTGATACCCGTAACACAAGTTTTTTGGATACTTAGCATGGGGCCAGATTGACGTGGTGTGAAGCGTCCATAGATAATATTAAAAGATAAATAATAAATTAATAATAAAAATATTTTTATAAACACAACATTGTTACTTAGTAGTAAGGCCTTATGAGTCAAGGTTAAAAGGAATTAAAAATACACCCCTAGGTAAATACTCAACATTGTTTTAATTATCTTCGTAAACTACTTAAGCTACATTGATTCACCTTCACACATTATAGTTCAAAGAGTTAGCGAAAGATGGCATGCATACGTTGCATCTACCATTCTGAATTCTCCAAGACATCGGCAGGGGTTTGAAAACTTTTCCCAAAAGACAACCCCGTCACAATAAGCATGACCTTATTCCGGAGGCGAAAAGAACAACGCGCGGCGTGCATCCAAATGACAAGGTCGGGGCCCCCCTGACGCCCTGGGGGGAACGTATGAGGTTTACCCCCACTTCATGTATTAATCAGTAGTCTCGGTTTTGCTCGTGATGCATTTTTTTTAATGAACTATAGGGGACAAACAAGCAGACGGATCGCCTGATGGAAAGCGAGGAGCCGCCGGCCTTTCAAAGATGAACACGCTCTTTTCGTGAAGGAATGTTTTGATGATGAATACTTTTAGGTAGGTAACTTCAAACTTCAAAAACTTAATTAGCATAACCAACTAGGTTACAATATCCAATGGCACAAGTTATGACGAAGAGATAATGTTTAACCGATTGAGATATATGTATGTTCAGTCGCCGGCAGATCCGGTGGACCACTTTTGAACCATAATACCAAATGATAAGGTCGAAAAGTTGAACATGGGACGTTTCCACGACCGTACATTTAACCGTACGTACCGTACATTTCCCGGCGATAAGCGACTGATGACCCCACATCATGGTCGAATCATGAGGGCTACGCAACACCTGACTATTCCTTTTCCATTCTGTACATTTTCCAGAACAGTAAAATTTAATGGGGTTTGCAAAGTAAATTATATAACTAATCATCAGACTACATAAAAGTAAATAATATATTATGTACATTGTTACCTGTGATGGTAACATTTTTTTTAATGAAATGAATCAGGAAACGAGCAGGCGGATCGCCTGATGGTAAGCGATTACCGCCGCCCATGGACACTCGCAATACAAGTTACAAGTGTAACTCCTCTGGTGTTGCGATTTGCGTTTCCAGTCCTTAAAATCCCCAACCCCCCTTGGGCCTCCGGTAACATCACTCACTCGGCGAAACACAACGCAAGCGTTATTTCACGCCGGTTTTCTATGAGGCCATGGTATTTACCCGGTCGAGCCGGCCCATTTATGCCGAATCGTGGCTCTCCCACAATTAAAGTAATTGTAGTAGAACATACTACTATTATAAATGGGAAAGTTTGTGAGGATGGATGGATGTTTGTTACTCTTTCTCGTAGAGACTACGAGACGGATTTTGATTAATTTTGGTATGGCTTTTTATACCGAAAAAATACAGTGTTCATGTGGGATACTGTATTTACGCGGGCGGAGCCGCGGGCAAAAGCTAGTAATATAATAACTGAACGAAATAACAGTAAACTCAATGTAGCTAAACTAACTGCGCCTGTGTTATCAGGTTAACTTTTCTTTACAACTTCAGCGTAAAATTAATATGGGACAAAGAATTTACAACAAGTGGAATTTACCCGAGTTAAAGGGACTCACAATTATTTTGAAACTGGTTGCGATCATATAATATTTTATATTAATACGTGAACGGAGGAGTATGATAATTGTCACACTTAAAGTTTGCGCTGGAAGGTATTCGGAACGCTAATATTTTAAAAAAATACTAAGAAATATAATTTTAAAATATAATTCTAAAAATTATTAAAAGTAACAACAACACACTCGGATTATTAACACACACTACCGTGCGTTTGATTTGTTAAACAATTTCGTTACACGTTGGCCGTTGACGTTTGTCAATCTGTCACAAGTCTGTCAAGCGGAAGAACCCCTAAAAGTTCAAACTTAAAAGTTATATGAATTATTATGGCCGAATTTCGACCACCGGGCGACCTCCAGTTCTAGTAATAGTTATATAAATCTAACAGTTTGCTACGTAAACTATACATAAAGAAGAAAAATGAGGATGTAGTGAAAACTATAAGACTTTCTATAAAAAGGTGGCACCCGATCGAGATTGTTTCGCCGGTTCTCCTCGGCGGGTTAGGGTTGGACCGGTGTAGTGGCATTTTCTGTTGACGTTGACGAAAACACTTGTTTTATTTGGATTCCAAAAAAAGTGTCTTCATTTCAGACTATTTTAGTAAGTAAGGATCATGAAATAAAAATGTTACGTGGAAAATCTTTGGTGACTACATACTTCCTATTAAGTTTCTTAAAGCATAAAAATAAAATTGTATGAAATAATAATATATATGTATATATAATATATTATAGAAAATACGGTTATGAATGAGTTTCTTCAAACATAAAAATATAGAACAATTTTCAGAAGAAAGAGTGATTGCAACTTTGCAGATAAACATAAAACAGCGATGTCATCATTTTCCAAAAAAAAATCGCGGTATTCGAATTCGCTACTACTGGCTTAAGTCCGATCCACTCAAAACCTTACCTCATTAGTAGACCAAAACAACACACCCCGTTCCTTAATATCTATCTGATATAAACGCAATTTGTATATCGCACGTAGTGACGCTCGCGGGGTAACGCGGGGGGGAGGGGGGAGGGGAGAAGGCGACACATCTGCCCCGGCGGCGCGGCGCTCCGAATAACAATGTACCGGTCACTTTCCAAAGGCTGTGTCCACGGGGCGTGGAAAAACTACTATATTAACATTGGCTTTGAAATTAGTAGACAGTTACAGCTTTAAAGTTTAAGTACATCAGAGAGTTGCCAGAAATCCATACTCATAGTGAAACCAAAGAACAGCAAGAGCATATACTCATATTATGCTCTTGCTGTTCTTTGGTTGCAGTTGCAATAGGAACAAAAAAGTTGCAAAAATCAAAATTCCTATAAACCTGAGAATACACAACACGCAGGCAAAGAATGTATATTACTAACGTATTGAACCGTCATTCGATAGACTTACTCGATTGACAGCTCGCAGTTATGTGTGCGTGGCTAGACGTATGCGGGGTGTGCGCGCGGCGAGCGGGGCGTGAGTTTTTTCCAGCTAGGACTTTCGTTGACGGGGCTAGCGGCTGGTCGTTTCGTGCTTTGACATAGTTGACAACATAATTTCATAATATTTACGATAGATTTGTCTGACGCAACGGTTAATATTATTTCGGTGTCAACCTTAGGATCACGTCAACATGGCTGACATTCGCCGGTGCTCGAGCTGTCATTTGTAGAGACTGTCGCCCCTGTGACGCAGGTTTCGAAGTAACTATTGAGTAATCTGTGACACAGGTAAAATCTTATTAGACAGTAGACATACTAAGACCACTAATTTTCTAAGACTATGACTAACTATTGTCAGTCCAGCATTAAGCTAGCATACGTATGAATGAGGAAATAGTTCACTAGTGCGACATTGCTGAGGTATTTCTCGGTAGTTAATCTGTTCAATATATTGTGTGCGTAATGATGCACACGTTAACCAATCAAAAGGCCTATTAAACAGATAAACTACCAACAAGAAACCTTGGAAACCTGGCTTAAAAGAGACCCGAGCACCAGTAGTGGTGACCTAATCTGACAATGAAATTGACTAGATGCTGAAATTTTTACATCATCCAGACATTTTGGCATAGATATTGGTGCTCGAGAACTCTAAAACAAATTGTTGTTTGCTATTCAGCATAGATAGCAGATCTGCTGGTCAAAAATGGCCCTTAAGTGAATCATACGATGAACCATCAACTTTTGAAGAAGATGTTCTTACAATAACTTCTAACAATTCTCATATGTAACAATTATGCAATATTTACGCAATTCTGTTGAAAACTGTCAAAATAAATTGTTGGAAATTACTGTTGTTACTAAGAGCAACTTCTTTCAAAGTTAATGTTTCATAGTACGAATTACTTAATGCGACAATTTTAGACCTGCAGATTTAGATCGGGGCCTTTAGTCAAGATGTATTCGATAATTTGGAATTTACATTTGAAAAATGTATGGAATTTGACATAAGGAATCGCAAGCGACATGTCACTTAGCGATGACTTGTGTCAAATCCTAGACATTTTTGATTTCGTACTTCGCCCTCGAAATTATCGAATGCATCTTGACTAACGGCTCAGGATCTTTTTTCATCGGGTTAGTTCTTTCAGTTCAAGATATAATAGTGTAATTAACTGTCACCCAAAAACTGTTACATTGATGGCCTTTTGTTTAAAAAAAATTGGTATGCGCCGCAGGAGATTTCCACAATAAAAGATTAGTATCCCTTAAAAGCCTTTATGGGAAAATTTGCGAACCTATCCATGTTGGGAACTGAACTAATATGGTAATATTGCACATTTCAGAGCTTCATAAACACTTAAAGCCGTCATACCGGATCTTTTTTGCAGACTATACCCTTGCTTAACTATTATATTGCCCTCGTGATGTGCAGTGGCTATAGTTACCTATTTACACAATTTTTGGTTTTTGGGGGTATTTACTTCGATATGTAGCTGCTTGAATTTTTGATAGACTTATCAGGAAACGTTATATTTAAGTTCGTTTTCTTTAAAGTGTAAACCGAGAAGGTATTATTAAATCTCCTTTTGTGTGAGTAGGTATAATTTAATAATATAACGATCGTCTACAAAAATATTAAAGGAACAAATTGCCATTTATGAGCATCAATGTTGGATTGTAATCGAAGATTTCAATACTCGAGATAGGCTGTAAAGTACAATTGACAGAACAAATTTAATGTTCATACAATAAAAAGTTACGCCATCTTGTTTTCACCATACTTCAAATGTCAAAATGGCCCCAAAAATCTCAACTGAAGCCATTTAACTGGAGACACTTTTTGCCTCAATATGCCTCTATAAATTTATACGTTTATGATTGCAATACATAATCGAATATTTAGCAAATATTACTTATCACATACCTGTTAAAATTAAGTTCAATAATCCATTGAAATAAAGGCAGGGATTGAGACAAATGACGACTTTGTCTCAATCCCTGCCCCAAACAAGTTATACCAATGAAAAAATTCTCGGTCCTATTCAAATAAGTATCAATATGCACGCAGCGTTACAGGCGTTCAAAGAACGCTCCTCACATTGTGAGTCGGCGAGCGTCAATTGTCTCTGATACCTGCCTTTGTTCCAGGTCTCGACAGTCGACGCCATGGACAGTAGACACCGTTAGCTCCCGATGTCTGAGGCAGTAACAGTTGACATGTAATAAGGAGTTTTGGCTGACAAGGGTATCCGAGGAGACTTTGAAGCGAACAATTTCTAAGATCCTGTTGTGTCAAAGGTGGAATACGTTTGTTATAATCCTCATATATAAGGAAAATTAAAGAAAAACACCAAGTAGTGGTTTGGGACGCATCTATATGCGAAAATTTTAATTTCATAATAAAAATAGATTTGAGGCTCTATTTTTGTTGCAAATCCCGCAAGCGTGCAATAAATATTTCCTTTGATGGTAATTGGTAAGAAACCACTGTCCAGAGATACGTGAAGCATTTGTTTTGAGGACTCTCCAAATGTTACATTTGTAGGAAAATAAAAAATCATCATCACATTTTCTTGATGGCACGCTGTCCCCGTGGGCACTCGCGACACCAGAGCTGTCCTTCGTCTTGTTACTTGCCGGGATCTGACCCCGAAGCAACGAAAAATAAGAACGAAATCGCTAAAACTTAAGGGCAACGACACTGAGCCTCGCCCGTGGAAATGTATTCAAATGTATGCGCGATTAATTCAGGCTGCATAGCCAGCGGGACGGTGTTACTAGTGGCAGCAGTCTCACTTTCTACGCTGGATCGATGGGACCGTGACCTTCGCAATGCTTATTTGGCTCCTGGATCGATTCTTTTCAAAATTTTTTTTTTGGTTCCTCCGAGACGAGTCATGAGTATTGGCGGCGGGTGTGCGTTAAAGGATTCCGCTGAGAAATTCGAACAGCTACGATTGAAATATGACATGGTCTGAAAGATGCACGAAACCGTTTCTAATATCCCATTCCGTTTTTATACCGAAGTTTTCCGAGAACTAGATAATTCCATATCAAGCTGCTTCTTTCCAGGTCCAAGGGAGATATTAGAATTAGAAGATAACCATACGGGAAGTTTTGTTGATTTCAGTTCAATATTATTTATCCAAAGGAATTTTTAAATTGTTCTAATAATATCTTGTTTATTTTTTAAATAAACGTTTTAAGTAATTAAACTTGATTTAGAACATTAGTTTATTGTGATTTTTATTACGACTTTATAAAACAAGTCTTATTAAATAAATCATCTTAAATAAATCATCCTTACAAAATTATTGAAATTTGCATTGGCTACAAAATTCTAAAAGCTTAGTACAGAAATTCATCCAGATTTTTACAAGCTCAAGTTTATTACAATTTAAATTCAAAAGTGGGTAATGATTTCTTTTATAAACCCCAGAGACCTAGACTCTAGACCTGAGGTTAAAAATTAACGACGTTGATAATTTGAAATAAGGATCATTGTTAAGAATTTTACATAGCCAGCTAAGGTGATAGGAGTTGAAGACATGATATAATATTATGTCGGTATCGAAGTGTTCCACTACATGCTGGAAAATTTGTCTTATTTTCACCCCGCATCTTAATATACTATTAGATTTCTTTCAACTATGTGCAGAGCTATATCAAAATTTTCTTGAATGATTTTCGCTTCTTTTTGCCCGATTTCAGTATTTTTTCATTTCGTATTTTAAGAACAAATGCGATCCACTAACACTGTACCGAATTTTACATAAACTACAAAGGGAAGCGAAGGTCCCTCAAAGAGCGCCCTTGTGAAATTCCTTTTCAGGTCTCGGAGGAATTCGCTGGCACAGAGTATACATAAACATAGTTAGTCGACGGGGCGTAGAGGATGTGTCTGTATGTGTGCGACGTGACACGGCTGCGTGTGCGTGCGAGCTGCACCGTGTACTGTACAACGAGTGGTGTGTATTGGTAACGCGGGTGACGTCACCGATTTTTTATATCAGAAAAAATATTACCTATGTATAAAATTATTAAAGAAAATATATCTAAGAAAAGACTGTTCTTTAAAATATTAAGAATAAAATATGACCTTTTTGATATAAGACTATGACATAACGAATATAATATTACCTATAGTATCTACCTGAATGTTGATACTTGATACCAAAAAAATAATATAAGCCTTATTAATTATTACTGTAAAACAGGTCGTGTTTAAGCTTGGAGTTGGCTTTTAGTTGTAGGTTGACTGTATGAATCTTATAAGACGTTAAATAATATTAGCTGTAAATAAGTTTTGCAAAATGATATTATTATTTTGTTTTCTTATTATAATGTAAGCACCAATGTGTAATTACATATTTAATATACAAATTTTATATGTTTTTTACGAAAACAAACTATAAGCGCCTTCAACCATCCTCCACCTACACGACACCAATAGCCACCAGATCACTATACTCACGCACACACCTACAAGTCTACGTGCCGTCGTCTTGGCAACGGGACGCATGCGCGGCGCCGCCTACCGCCCCCCCTCCGCACCGCACTCGCCCCCTCCCCCCGCGCTCGCTAGCCCCTCGCCCCGCGCAGTCTACGGGCGAATCTATACGATTGGTCATCAGATGATAAGCGACCGTTTTTTCCCGACATATGACGCGCTGACATATGTTCCGGTCAGTATGGCCAAATAGGTAGGTCATAATCAATGCCTATCATAGCTAAAATCTACCATGCCAGAATGACTTTGTACACACCAAAAACCCTTTAAAGTCATAGGCTGTAGTTACTTGAAAGCGCACACTCTATGATACTAATTCATAGAGTCCAATATTTTCAACGTAGAGAAAATTTTTCGTTAAAAATAGTGATAATCTCTACGATGGTCAGGCATAAATATAATTAGACTTGAGTACAAATACTCAAATGCTTATAAATAAATTAAGAGGCTCCCAAGTAAGTCTGTCAAGCCGGGACAGTAACAGCCTGGAGATTAGGATCCGTTTATGTGGCATTTGAGAAATCAAAGACAAAAATATAAAATTCTCAGTTAATTCAGTTGCCGTCTCACTCCTTCATTTGTCAACAGATGACAATTAAATCAATTGTACAATCCGCATGCGATTGCAACTCATTATTTAATAATTATCAGCCCGCCGATTGCCATATTTGGCAAAGATTAACTGTTTACTAATACCTAATGTAGGTAATTAATATAAAATCGCCAACAAAAACTGTTATTATCATTAAAACTTTATTGGCTAACCATTCATTTATTTCTAATAGTTGAAGGTCGAATGTTGCCGGCGGCTCCTCCCGTGTTAATACATTATCCCACAAGAAAACTGTACTTCTTCGGAATAAAAAGTAGCCTATGTCCTTCCCCGTGGTCTACTCTATATCTGTGCCAAATTTCATCAAAATCGGTCCAGCAGTCTCGAAGCCTATTCGATGCAAACAAAAAAACATATCTTTCCTCATTATATTATTAGTATTTAAATAAACTAAAATAGAAATACATCCAGACTTCATGTAAATTAATGGTAATATCTGTTTATTTTATTTTATTTTACGATAACTACCTTCGTAACATTGAAAGATATTTGTATAATGCTTTATTTATGTATGCCAAACACAGAAACTATAACCTTAAAGCTTATCGAATAGGGCTTCAAGATATTAGGGATCTTTTCATTCCTAATTTACTATCTAATCACTTTAAAAGTTCGACCATTAAAACTCTACGCTGTCGACGTAAGCTCGTAACCCTAAAAAAACACTGACGCAGAGCTCCCAGACAATACATACCATTAACGTACGTAATAGTAAGTGTTTACGCCTTATTATGTTAAAAACGACCAACGAAAACTCTTCTGTGTTAAAAATTATTCGGCATAATGGCTAAATGTACGCCTTACGTTTTTCAATGTGACGTAATAACGTACGTAATAATATCCTTAAAAAGTGAACAAACACTCTTTTATGTGTTTTGTGATCTTAAGGGCTAGTTCCACAGTCGCCTAATTAAAAATGTCGAATAGCTTATTCGGATGTTTTGTCCATGCTTACTGAGTGACAGAGACAAAACACGCAAATAGGCTATCAGTAGATTGTGAAACGGGCCCTCACTATATAAAATCTCTACGTAGATCCCACATTTTTAAACATGTAACCTTATAACGTAGTAAGGAATAATAATCACAATGTATACAAATCATGAAAAGTATCAAAATGTAAACAGAAACGATACGAGAACATTTACAAAACATTGTTAAGTACACTATAATGGGGTGCGAGTGGGACAGAGCGCACGCACACATACGTGCGATAGGGAGGGAAGAGGAGGGAGGGAGGTGTAGCGAGTAACGTAGATATTATGATTCGTACAGATAGTGATTTTCCGAATCAATTTGATGTCTCTGCGTGCTTAATGTCCATGAGGAAAATGCTGTTAGAGCCAGTTTTCACCGAAACGCGACGCGGCGCGCACTTTTTAAGATAGCGATTCAAATTTGGACTTTATTCACTACACTAAAACACCGCAGCGCGGTGCAGCTCGCTCTTTATATGTTGTAAAAAAATTAAAGTTTTAATCGCTATCGTAAAAAGTGCGCGCCGCGTCACGTCTCGGTGTGAACTAACGCTTATGTGATAAAAATGCTTACTGTGTGTCTACGTAAATAAAAGATAACGTATAATTTAAAAAATACAATAAAAAATAATTATTATACTACATAGCTGTAGTAGCTATCATAAATTATTATTATTATTATTATATTATCACCCACATTATTAAGTAAAAATACCTAATTTTACAAAACAACACAATATAAAAGGTCTTACAAATGAACACAAAAACAGCATATTTTACCTTCTACTCAAAAAAAAAAAACATGTAAAACAAAAGTTTCCAAACTTTATTATGTTACTCGTGGCGCCATCTAGTAACGAGTAGCTGAACTATGCTGAACTAAAACCAGTCGCGTTTGAATATTAATGAAAAAGGTGCATTAATATTGAATAAATATTCGAGACGGAAAGTAATCGCGTACGTAACGTTAAGCGACCTTGCCTCATTAAAGCGCCCATACATTATACATGAGCTATATCATTGTTGCTATCGACTTTTTCATCGCCACACACTTCACTACGATTTTTTCATCGCTCTTTACTGTTTACTACGGCTTTTTACAGCTGTACTGGTTTTCAAATCGCTTCCCTTACTAATTTTTACCGAAAATCATCATCACCACATCCAACAACCATTTAATAAACTTGACTTGACTTGACTTTTCATTCCTACACACTATATTACGATTTATTCATCGCTATTTACTATTTACTACGACTCTTTACCGCTGTACTGGTATGCGCACCGCTTTTCTGGATTTCCTTTAAGATTTTGTGGTAGTACTTTATACTCTGGATTAAAAGTAGCCTATGTGCTACTTTTGATGCCGAAAAATTAAAGTGTTCCCGTGAGATACTGTATTTATGTGGGTTGCGGGCAAAAGCTAGTGTAAATATAGCATTAGGTGTTTGTAAATGTTTTCTTTGACTCGAAAATAATTGACTTTTTATTAACCCACCCACTAAATACTTTGATATTGTAATCAGGCTACAAGTCAGGATACTAATACTATCAAGCATTCCTACTACAGTTTTATGAATCTTATCATAGGCGAAATCTGGAATGTGTAATTTACAACTACATACATGTTGTAAAAACTACATGTCACCAATTAAAAGAATATTTATTTCCCAGCAATAAACGAAAAACGAGTATTTGTAACGAGATACCACGGAAATCGTTATCATGTTCGGATCAAAGTTTTAATATCTTCAACTAGTTTTATGCCAAGAATACAAATATTTTATGTAAATTACATTTTTATACTCCGTTCCGATTTAATGTAATGTAAATGTAAACAAAGCTCAATATGGCTAAAATTCTACCAATTTAAATGTCACTTATGCACTGCGTATTAAGGAAATACATAGACACAATTTTGCCGTTTTGTACGGATCAATTCGTGCGCGAGGACGACTCGCACTCGTCCGGTTTTTTTCGTTTTGGCTGTGTTTTGTCCCTTATGTGTTTAATAAAGATATTTTTATTTATTTTTATTCATTTTCTACGATCCGCGTCGTAACATTCTACGACATCGTATAGTATGACCTATTTCTCTAACTGCACTTACTCTTACAGACAAACAAACATACAAACACAACAATCACGTGTCCTGGTTATTATTCACTAACGACTCCCATTATTTTCGATTTGTGTTAGTCGGTGCGTGAAATGGAAGCCCGCCTACATGCATGTCACCTATGTACCCGCATCGCGCTATCTACCGTTGATGGTTAGTAATATTTATGTTATTATAATATTTTATATGCTAGTACGTGAACCGTTATTGTTTAAAAAAAATTCTATGTTGGAGTTTTAAGTGTAGATTCAGCTTGAAAACTCAATCTCGTTTTCTTTTATTTCCATAGAAGTTTATAATACTTATAGAATTGTCCTTCATGATGCCTCCCACCGGGTCGGGAACTACCCGGCGAGAAGAACCGGCGTAAGAACCTCGCGCGTGGCCATAGTTAAAACATGGCAATATTTAGTCATCTTCGAATAGGACATTTTGAAAAGCACAAATATGTCAAACGATATCGGTAATCCCTATAACCAATATGGTAATAATAGGGATTACTTTTTTTTATTAGACATTAGGGACATCGTTTGATGTTTCGAAAATTTCCCATTCAAAGATGAAAACTATAAATCTCCTTACCTACTTTTCGAATGCATACATTCAGATGAATGTTACTTATGTTATCAGTTCAATAAAAGGTAATATGTAAAGTGCGGTCGCGGAGTTCGTGAGATTTCGTATCGATATTGACTTTAGTATATTATTTGACAGGCAAAGTAAAAAGTTGGTAGTAACACTATGAGACAAAATTGAATCTCAATTTTTACGTGACAAACCTTCCGAAAATAGAACATACAAAATCACTCACCGTGAAGATAGTAACCCTCTATGTAGGCCACCCCAGCACATACCCTCACCGGATATGCGGTAGACGGCCAATGGCGCTAACGAACATTTTGGTTCCATGTCGTTTAGTTGCCGAAGAGTTCATGATAGTAAACATAGAAGGATATAGTCCAAAACCCGTACTAAGCCAACCCAGAGTCGACAGCAATGAAATATTTGTCAATTTTGGACCATCACTTTTACTATACATTTATAATCTTAAACTTAAACTTAAACTTCACTAAGTTTTACTAAATGATTGAGTGAAACCTAAAAATAAGTACGAGGGTAGACCATGAAATAAGCTAAAATGATGTCTCTACCATATACATATATAGAAGAAAAGATAGTATTCTAAAAATGACATTTTACGGACCGACATATAAGACAAAGTACATGATGTAATACTGACTGACTGACACTGGTAGAAATTTGGACAGTTAATTTAAATTAAAAATGTAAGAAGACATAAGGATTAAGAAAATTTCCCCCTTAAAGGGGTGAAATAAGGGTTGAAAGTTTATATAAAAAATATTTTAAGTCTGACGCATTTTCCAAGAAATTTAATATCCGAGGCAATAAATACAAAATATTATTGAGTACATACTTTTATACTTTTTTTAATTCGTCCCCTAAAGGGGTGAAAAAAATATTTCACTATACAAAATTTGGACCCCAATTTTTTTATAGTGAAATATCAACAAGTGAACGGATGGCGTTGAATTATGGAACTCATGAAGCAGGTAATAATTATGATAAGGTAAAAATCCGTTAAAATTGAAATTTAGAAATACATACCCCACGGGAGTGCAACAGGGATCTACGCGGACGAAGTTGCGCGTAATAGTTAGTGTGATATAACGTATGCATTAGATGGTTTATCAATTTAAAAATAAAGCGTGTTCTAAAATCTATTAGCCTGTTAGAACAGGTCGGTAGAAGTAAGTGGATCAATGGTCACTTTAAAAGCATGCGAGCCTGCAACATCAGTCTTGTCGCTTGTATAGTTCGTCAGTACATGCAACCAGAGAAAAAGATTAACTTTTTTTATTATATTTATATTCTTTTTTTATTACAAGAAGAGAAGACAGTTTTACCCATAAGGGCGTAGCTTCTACATCGAGAAGAGGGCAAGGAGGTGGGTAGCCAGCAGCGGGCTGATGATGACATAACAGTACGGCGTGCGGTAATTTGGCTGCAGCCAGCGTGAAATGAAAAGCGGTCTCGCGCGGCCAGCCACGATACCTGACTATATCAACTCTTTCAAACAAGGGACATACTCACATCTCAGACCAAATATAAAGTGAAGGCAGAGTGCAGAACTCTGCCACACATTAAGGCCGGTCTAAACTACGCCTAGCCGGGTAATTACACAGTGTTACGCACACGCAGGCCTTGCCTTATCGAAACTATGCCTTACCTTGTAAGGCGAGCTGCCGCGGTGTGTGTTTTTATGTATGTGGTTCGTAGCCACACGTGGACTACATACATAAATAACCTAACCGAGAACATGCCAGGACATGTCTAAGGAGGGTTCTGTAAATATAAACGCGTAATAGGTTTTTTTCAAAATACTTCAAAAGGTACTGACCGATTTCGTTCAAAAAAAATTTCCTAAAGAGTATTTAGCATGACCTATCAACCTACAAAATTGTAAGTTTCTAAGTCTCACAGTTTAGAAATGCCAGGGGGGGACCAACTTATAAACCAATTGAGAAGCCGATTACTCAAAAATGGTTGACTTTGTAATAAAGTCATGTATGAAACCTTACCTTTAATTTAAAATACTTATGCAACAATACCCGACACGGTGGGGTATCGTTGTATATTTTTCAGCCCCACTTCACATGTATGGAGAGCCACCCCCAAAATAATAATAGTTAATTTAAATAGTTAATTAATAAATATATTCTCGAGACTATACACAGTCTTTAACTATACCAAATTTCATTAATTTATATACATAATTACAGAAGTCAGAAGCGCGGACAGACAGACATTGCTGAAACGATTATTCTAAGTATAGTTTAAGTATTACTTCTATTATCATCGCAAGATTAAAGAATAAAGAAGAAACCCGAAACGCTTAATAATTTGTATGTCTATCTGTATGTATGTTTTTACGCGCATAACACAAAAATCGATGAGGAGACTTCCTCAGCTTATGCACCAGTGGTCTTAAGTCATTAAAATTAGAAGCCCAATTCTCATTACTAATTTGTGATCATATTCCTGTTTCGGTCCGAGCGGTATCGCATTCACACACGCGTCTATCGCGCGTGACCGAGTGAGACACCGCGCGGACCGAAACAGGAATATGATCACAAATAGTTACGACAATTGAGCTTCTGCTCTAAGATTGATCTCGAAATTCAGCTTACAAGCTGAAAGTTCACAAGATCGCAATCACAGACTGTCACTCGTAAGTATTCATTGAAACAGTTTCATACAAAACGTTAGCTTTAGTAAATCATACTGAATATAAGATATAATACATAATATAAAATAGGATGATATCTAAACGGGCAAAAGCAATAGCCGCTATCGCCGCGTGTTGTTTCACGCAGACCTGTGAAAATACTACCCTGTTATGTGTATAGTGGGGTCAAAGATTAGGTGGCGTGCAGAAGAGACATAGTTACACTATATTACACGTATATAAGATATAAATATATTTGGTTTAACCTCAATATTTAAATAAACTAAAAACCCGACGGCGTCATTTCGATGTACTCGTTGTAACCCCTTCCTTTCAACCCGGTTTAGCGAAAAGATGCGAAAATTGATCTTATAAAAAAATATATATATTTTACATTGTAAACTTAATGTATGTTAGATATTACAAAAGTCAAAAAGTACACAAGTACATAGAGACATCCTTACAGGGTTACCTTATTCCCAAGGTGTGCAATTGTTAACAAAATTATTTACTTTTTAATAAGCTTTTTCACTCATTTGTTACCTCTAAACTTAGCCTCTCAAGCTCAAATGTAACAAACCACGTGCGTGCGTGAGCGTGCCAAGGAAATATTTAGTATATTTCTTTGGCACAAAACATACACTCGAAAGACATACTTCTTTTGGCGCAGTCGGATAACAAGTTATTATGATTTATATAATAGATAGTTTAAATTATTTTAGAAACACTACAAAACCTGTCGCCGCCCCCAGGGAATTCACAATTCGGATCGTGCAGCTCACACTGTAACGCGTATGTAACGTGGCCTCTGTGAGCTACTCTACAGCGGGGTATGATTCGCTCGGCGATTACCGCGCCACCTGTCGCCGCTCCCAGGGAATTCATAATTCGGATCGTGCGGATCGCTCTAATTGTATTCACGAACACTCGGATTTGCGATACAGCTTCCATTAAAATACCGAAAATATGTGCTAGTTTACATAATCCGAGTCTATATTCGTCACCTTTTCCGAATATAACGGTTTGTAGAGGTTTTTCCACTTTTCAGAATATACTTTTTTAGTCATTAATTTTTTTCGTAGAATATTACTGTTTGTTATTGGTTATTTTTTTTTCAGTTCTCAGATAAAGCTATAAGAGAATAAAGCTTAGTTAATTTACCCAGATTTCCACAATATAAACAAAAATATGTCGATACCTTCCTGACATTAAACTATGATAATTCTGTCGGATGCACTTACTAACGCAAGACAAGAAAAATAAAATGTTCCATTTAAGTTACGCACCTATTTGGATTTTATCTCTTGAATGATGTCATAATTTATACAAAATATTTACAAACTTTATTACCCGTCCGTTATTTTCCGCTGTAAATACGTTCGCCTCTGTGTAGTGAGGTGAGGTGACGCGGCGACGCCGTTTCACGCGTGACGGAGCACCGATATTTTGGCGCACACATACATACACACACACATTATATATATATAATATATCTGTACTAATATAATAAAGAGGATTTTTTTTTTGTTTCCTTGGAATGGAATAGGCTCCAAAACTATTCGACCGATTTTATTGACATTTGGCACAGATATCTGTCATTCTGTCTACACAATCTGTCAGTATGTGTACTACTGTATACACAAAAGGTATTTCTACGGCACTCGTGCGACTGTTGGTGATATACAAGAGTGACTGTACTTTAGAAACGAATAATATTTCAACTTTGATTTAGTTCATTGAATTTACTCTTTTAACATAAGGTCAATGTTGAACTTGACAAAGTATATTGTTTTAAACACTTACGGATTGTGTCGCGGTGCACTTTTCTTTTTCCCGACGTTTCGGCTACTTTCCAGCAGCCGTGGTCACGGGAGGACTGAGGTGTCAATTGTCCTATTTGTTGAAGTTGTTCAAACTAGGTACCCGAAGATTCTTCAATTATTTTTTGTGTTCCGATCTACGCAAAACATACTAACAGTATCTTGAAGCCGCGGTGATTTTAAATTCCATTTTATTTTGTCTCTTCTCGGTTAAAATTAGGGTACTTTTTAATTTCTATAGCCTCGCGTATCATTCTTGGGCGATAACGGTGTTCCTTTGCCAGTACTTGTGGCTTATCAAATCTTATGTTGACAAAGTATATCCAATGCCTATTCATACCTATTTTTAAGTGACGTGTACAAATAATATTAGCACGGAATATAAAACACAATGTAAATCTTGTGATTTATATTCCGTGAATATTATTAAATAGTAATGCAAGTGACTTAAACAATATGATAATATTATATATTAACCCCCTTACTGATAAAAATATTTACACAATGGATAAACTATACAATGTTTTGTCCTCGTCTGTCGAGCTACTTCTCCGACGTATCAGACAAGGACAAAACAGTGTATAGCTTATCAATTGTGTATATATGTTCATTAGTGGGTAAGGGGTAACCGGGTTAGTAAGTAAAATCATATAATACTATGATGCCTGTATCCAATTACTTAAAGTCCCAGAAAAATTTCCCTGAACAGTGAACACCCAATTTCCCTGAACAGTGAACACCCAATTTCCCTGAACAGTGAACACCCAATTTTGTTCATCATAACTAACTAAGAACTTAGCTCATTTCAAAGGTTCTACGCCACAAGACGCAATAACTTATTAAAAATGACAAGCCCTTGTAAATTCCTCGAAATAAATAATGAGTAATGTTCGATTTCAAAACTAAACCTAGGAGCTTATCGTGGTCTCAGGATACACTGATTTATTAGAAGAATGTCTTAGTCCTTGCAAGACATAATTTTATAGAAATTATTAAATATAAATAACGGTTCAGTTGTGTAATACTACATGTTGCCTGCGACTTCATGCGCGCAACAGGAAATCCCGCGGGAATCATGCATTTTGCCGCGATAGAAAGTAGCCTCCTTTCCCGTGGTCTGCTCTGTATCTGTGCCAAATTTTATCACAATCGGTCCAGTAGTTTTGAATCCAACTCAATGCAGACAAACAAACAAATCTTTACGTTTTATATTACTCGTATAAATATCTATATTATAACCCAGCTGTCTACTTGAGTTACGAGCTGTTAGATACTAATGCCACTGCCGTATATAGACTTAAGTAATAGCTTGTGATTGTACCGCAATTATTTATAATATCAATTAGTACGAGAGCAGAAACTACTAGTAAATAGGCATTTATACCTAGTTACTAGCTGTCCCGACACACGTTGTTTTGTCTTAACTATGAACAGGAATAAATCATAGTAATAGAATCTATTATATATAATAGAATGAAATAAAAGTAATAGAATCATTATTACTATAAAATCAATAATTGAAATGTGTAACTTATAATACTTATTATGAGGATGACATTTGCAGCCTCACACGGGTCAGAATAAGTTGTAAATCTATTAAAAGCTGTAACATCCATTTATATGTACCGCAAATAAATAATTTTATTTGGTTTGAAATAAATAACTACACCTCCACCTCCAACATTTCTCACCGTCTAAACCTTCCCCGAACTTCCACAATTATTTCGAGACTAAAATTATCCAAATCGGTCCAGCCGTTCTCGAGACACTGACAACAATGTTGACCGCGCCTTCGAGCGCGCAAAAGGAAATCCCGCTGAAAACAGTTCCCTTCCCAGCTTCCCAGTCCTTTCCTGTGTGTAGTGGTCTGTCTACTCTATGTCCGCGCCAAATTTAATCAAAATCGGTCCAGTATTTTCGTAGCCTATTCAATGCAAACAAACAAACATAGAAACAAATCTTTCCTCTTTATAATATTAGTACAGGTAGATAATAAAGTATACGAGAGTAAAGGTTTATACGACACAATGCTCATTTCACAGGCTAAAAAAGTGGAAAAATATTTACCTAGCCTAGCCTAGCGCCGGTAAAGAAAACTATACTCTTAGCAAATATAATTTATGCAAACCTATTATTAGAACTGTATTTTTAAAATATTGAAACGACTTCAAATGTTTCAAGTCCAAACCAAAAACATTTTTTTGAGTCGATGAAAACTTCAACAGCGAGTTAACTCCAAAAGGTTTTTCAGTTTGAAAAATTACATCAAATAACCTTTATCTCAAATTAATAAATTATGCTTGTAAATGCTAGCCCAACTATTATTAAGATTTATATTGCTTATTGTTGTCTAACAATGATTTAACATCGCTTCATGCAAAAAACATACAAAATTAAGATAAGCGCGTGGGAATAATAAAAAAATCCAAACAGTTTTAATTATTATTATTTATGCCTGCTATTAAAATGTTTACATACGACTCGTCGTTATACATACCAAGTACGAGTTACGACATATTTTTCCATTTTTAAAATAAAAAAAAACTCTTTTGAAGCTATTATTTGTTTACTGGTTATAAGTCAATAAAGAATTAATCATAGATGGCAAATTTAAAAGAAGTTTTAGTGATGGATGCTGCTGCTTGATGACTATAAGGAGGCCCGGAGGATCTTACAAAATACTGCGCGGTGCCCGCGGCTTCGTGCGCGAAAAACGAAATCTCGAGGGAGCCGTTCATTTCGTCGCGATAAAAATCGGTCCAGTTTCGGAATCTCTTCAATGCAAACGTACAAACAAACAATCAAATCTTTTTTCCTTATAATATTCGTAAAGACTAGAACAATAGTTAGGAGACTAGAATAAGCTATTGGTAGGATTCACAAATGCTACCAACTATCTTATTAACTTCACATGAACAATTAATATTTTAAACATTTATTCCAATTTTTTTTTCATTTAATGAAACGCTATTCTATCTATGTATAATCCTAAATTTCAGTTGGTCAATGTATCTTATTAAATAATACAATAGTACAGTTTCGACGCAGTCTCGATATGTTAAAACAGTAAAATTAAATAGTATTCTCATAAACGTCTAACCAACGTTTTACGCGTTTAGTGGTCCAAACTCCAAAATCAGTTTATCGAGACGATTCATTTATAATTCATTGAAAGTAAATTGAAGGTCTAAGTCGAATACGAGAATTGAGGTTCAGGCAGCCGCTACTTGACAACGACAGTATGCGACTGAAGAGCGTCTTAATTTAAGTTGTGTTTGAGTGGTCGGCCGTTAGACACATTGAAATAATGTTTCACACAGGTCAAAATCATAAAAAGCTTTGTTCAAAAGTTAAGTATAATCGGATATATATCGAATACTCCACACCGAGTTCAGAGGTTAAAAAAATCGGATGCACATGTTATAAAAACGTTAAATAACCGCGATAAAATGTTACAATATTTACGACAAATGTGGAACGCATGCAAATGTATGTAAATGTATGTATCCGGCCATCGCTGGGGGGCGCGTTTCCGGCCTGCGTGTACGCACCGAAAAAGCCTTAAAACATAGGATAATGAGCAATAGGTCGGTTATTTTTATGTTGAGGCTGGAGAGTGAAAAATGTGATACTGACCTTTATATTAAAATAATGAATGAAGATAGTTGATTACCGATCATTATTTTAGAATTTTCAAGAACAAAATGAACCAACTCGCTACGTATATTACGTTTAGGGTCAATTCACACCGAAACGAAAGATATGCGACATGGCGCTGCATTTTCAAGATAGCTATTTAAAATTGAGCTATATTCAATACACTTTTCTTGTAAGAGTTCAAATGTTTCACATGAAAGTTGCACTGCGCTGCACAGCGCGTGTACAGTGTACGACTGATGTCATATGAATCGTGGATCTTCTTGTGTAGTGAATAAAGTACAATATAAATTAGCTATCTTAAAAATGCAGCGCTGCGTATCGCCGCGGCGTAAAATGAATTTTATACGTCTGTTACAGCAGCTATACGCCATACTGCTTATCGTCCAATCGGCATGACACTGCAGGCTTGATCCAATCTGCAGTTCATCCATACACACTAAAAACGTATACCTAACTGTTATACCAATTTACGCCCATACACGGTCAGTACTAAATGACCTAATCGGCAGCGTATGCCGATTGGGCAATAGGCAATACGGTGTTATGTGGTGAAGTCCCGTAGTCAAACATTAGTTTAAAACAGATATTATTACACTTATTAATTAAACGAATAAATAGTACTTACATGAGTGATGCAGCTAAATTATAACTCTATATAAAAACAAACGCACGCGGCAAACGTTAAAAACTGATATGAATTAGTAATAGGCATCTAAAAATTTACTTATTCCGTAATAGACTGTGCTAACAAACTGTTAACGCGTCTACAGCTTAACAAAAGGTGTCCCACGTCCTTAGGTGCGAAATTAAGTTTAATTAAGCTATGGAGCCCTATTGCCCAGTTTCCGAGGTTTTCTTGTCAGTAGTTCATCTACTCAATAGCGCTTTTGATTGGTGATCGCGATTGCGTCCAATCAAAATCGCTATTGAGTAGATAAACTACCAACGAAAAACCTCAGGAAAACCGGGCATAGGGTCTTTAAACTAGTTTCCAGATTAGATGTCGTCACACTAGTTTTTGTATTGGCCTGGAAAAGGTGTGTTAAGTTAGGGACAATATTATAAACTATATTCCACTAGTCATAATCCGTTCAAATCCAAAATTAATTTAAGCACTAAACGTAATTAACACATAATGCTACCAATTTAAATATCACTTATTTACAGCGTTTCGTTTAATTTCGTCGAATTTAATCATATTGTTTATGTTGATATTAATTTGCATTTGATGAGAATATTATTTAGAACACCTTAACACCCGACGCAAAAAGAGGGATGTTGTATTATGTTTTACGTGTCTGTCCATGCCATCGGAGCTCCCAAATGGATGAACCGATTTTGATCTAGTTATTTTTGTTTGAAAGCTGACATGATCGAGAGTGTTCTTGAGCTATTATTTTTCATCACCAGCTCGCTCACTGCTTGACAAGTCGGGGATTTCTTACAATTTTAAATTTTACTAAATAGGTCAACCCCAGTACCATATCGTGGTTACCAGTGAGAGTGATGATGATTTGTTCTTTCAATAACTATAAACAATCTTTAGCTTTTAACTTCTGAACTGATAGAAATACCCCAGTTATAGATAAAATATAAAGTTCATGAGGTAAAATATTTCCTAACATTCCTACGAAGTGGACATTCCGTTTAGTTGGCTGTTAGGTTCTAGTTAGATAACCAGTTATAATTATTCCGTACCTGTTTTTTACCTGTTCCGCGGCATAGCCACTTGTCACTGCTCACTGTACTACCTAAACTATAAATAATTTGCAAAAGACCAGCGCACACTATAGGTATCATTAAAAATTCACAAGTAACATTTTTTTAAGAACATTTTCTCAGAGTTGAAGTACCAGTGTTGATGAATAATTAGTGGATCATGACTAAATAAGTAGAAAATCGTTATGTCTGTAATCTGTATTAATAAAATACAGTCTACAGACCTGCATTAATTTTTTAATTCATAAAATATGTATTAATAGACTACATGATGCCCGTGACTTCGTGCGCGCAAAAGGATATCCCGAGGAAATCGTTCACTGTGCCGCATTAAAAAGAAGTTTTGTCTTTACCATTGTCTCTATATCTGTGCCAAATTTCATCAAAATCAGTCCAGTAGTTTCGGAGCCTATTATATACAAACAAACAAGAAGGAATCAAATATTTCCTCTTAGTATATAGATGGATATAGAAAACGATATTAGTATAAATATAGAAAACCATAGCAGAAAAGGTCCCCAAATTTAGTGTTTCCGGTCACTTATTGTACCATATTCAATGCAAATAAAGATAAAAATTATGATTAATGATTATGATTATTTTATCAGAAAAACAAGGAATAATAATTAGTTTTGGCCAATTCTAAAAACAGTAATAAAATCCAATATTGCTTATATTCATTTTCTTTCTTCCATTAATACGTTTATGTTTTTTTTTTTGCTATTAATACATCTGAAAAAATTACATGAATGAAAGCTTCTTAAATTATATAATTTCGATATCTTTTTTTATAATTATTGTACATACAATGATTTGCAACGAAATCTTAAAAAGAATACTATTTTGTACAAAAGTGCATGTTATTCGAATATGGAATTTCTTCCATTATACAAGATAAAGGAGAATTTAATTATTTTTTTAATTTGTGCGATCCTTAACCTCTTTCGTTTCGTCCACACACTAAATTACCCGATTCACATACGCCTCACCTTGTATTTCCTTACGTCAACCTGCCAGCTAAAAGCTTTAATTACTGACCTAATTAATGAAAATCTGATATTTAATCGCCATTTTCGCGTTTCAGTTTTCGTTTCAGTTCGCCGGCGTTGTGTAATGACACAGCACCAGACGATCAATTCGAACATGCATGTACAATGGCGTGCCACCCTTTGTAGAACTCTTTTCCTGGTGGTATGATAGCACACTATAGACTAAATTAAATGTAAAGAAATAATATAGTTTTACAGACTTTACCGCAAACGAAACGAAGCAATTAGCAGGCACCATCGACATTTGAAGCTCCTAATACTGTAGCCCAATTCTCTTAACTATTTTCGATATAATCTCGGTTCGGTCAACGCTCTGACTTATTCGCATACGCGTCAAATTGTGAGCATGCGAGCGGGACAGCCTGCCAATTTAAACGAGATGTAACCGATAATAATTACGAGAATTGGCCCCCATCTCTCACTCTCATTGGCCCTCATCATCTTTTGGTTATTATTACAAGATTACTTTAAATTGGAGTAACTTTCTTCTGGAAATAGATTTCAAATTTTAAATAGTTGCAAAATAATTGATATTGTTTACCTTATTTCACAATTAAATAGTATTGAGGCTTATCAATTCCATCTTAGAAATGAGTCTATTCTTCGGAAGAATAGATAAAATCACAAATTGTAAAAACCTAAATACCATTCGTAGAAAAATAGTTGTTAATCAAAGGTAGCAAGGACGTCAGGAGAATTCAACATTTCTTGGCAGCCATATTTTTTTATATCTACTTTTGACAGGAACGAACAAATTTAGACACAATTGACAGAACGGATAAAAACTGTTTTTCTTACTGTTAACTGACTAACTCCCTTACTAATAAAAATATTTACACAACGGATAAGCTATACAATGTTTTGTTTTTGTCTGATACGTTGGAAAAGTCGCTTGATAGACAATGACAAACATTGTATGGGTTATCCATTGTGTAAATATTTTTTTTAGTAAAGGGGTATGGATCTATAAGATAAAATTGATCACCGATTCGGGCTTGAGTGAATTATCATTATTTCATTAATGACAAACAATAAATAACAACAAGCAAGTAGCAAATGGACTTTGAAGTAGCAACTGGCAAATTAAAAGTTGAAATCCCTGGCTGAATTTCCAGGCTCCAGCACACTATCAGCACTTCATTATTTATGATAGAGTCAATTAATCTGAGGTGGGCGGTCCGCATCCCACCGTCGTCCTACCTTCCTCCTACGCAGCACAATGCGATATGACAATAACTTATTGTTCATAATTTGACTTCCTTTCAACATCAGTTCATATCTATGGTATAAGGAAAACTGACTAGATAAACTCAACGATGTCATGGGTTTCTTAAAATGCTGTATAAGTTCTTTATTATAATTATGACAATAATAGATTACCTATAAAACATAAATAATTTTGAAAAATTTGAAAAACCTGACTCCAAAAAAACACTCGGGTAATGCAACACATTAAAAAGACCGAAGAAGTTTGAGAAAACAAAGTATGTACTAAAACCTAATTTAACCTCTATTTTAAGTTTAACATACTACACTATGAGCTGATAGCTCATAAAGATGTTTGGTAGCAGGCGGGGCCCATTTGCAAATTATAAATCATACAAAAATAAATGGGTCCCGCCTACTACCAAACATAATGTGAATTATTTCACGCGCAAAAACATAACCCAGTCAGGTAATAATTGTTTGCTACTTTTATCCCGGCAAAATCTACGATCTCCGGGATATATTTTCAACCCCCGACGAAAACAGAAGAGTGTTATAAGTTTGACGTGTATGTACTCTGTCTATGTGTGTCTGCCCGTGCCATGGTAGCTCTCGATTTTCATCTAGTTTTTTTTTTTGGTTTGAAACCTGACATGATCGAGAGTGTTCTAAGCTATTGTTCATCATAATCAACTCGCTCACTTAATAAGTATAACTTAGTTTAGTTTGGCTTAGTTATAGTTTCTTTTTATACAATTGTAGGCAGGACAACAGCTAGTAGATATTCATTTAGGGTCAGTTCACACCGCGACGATACGCAGCGCTGTGCTGCATTTTAGAAGATTCAAAATTTAACTTTATTCACTATGCGTCGCCTATCATTTCGGTGTGAATTGACCCTTATTTACTTTTTTATACGTATTACCATATAACTAAATTTATAGCAACCAAAATGTTACAAAAAACTAGTTTTACCTTTTATTGTAAAGTAATAAATGTAGCATTTAGAATATGTAATGTTTATTAATTTTTCATTCGTAAAACTCCCAATGTCGCTACCTTCACAACCGTGTCATAGTCTCACAGAAAATATATATCGGTCCTCCGCCGCTATCACAGCTGAACGCCTGGAGCAGGTAGAAGCTGTTCCAAATGCCGACGGCAGACTGCGCCAGCATCTGTTCGTACTTCGTAGGCAGACTGCGCCAGCATCTGTTCGTACTTCGTAGGCAGACTGCGTCAGCGTTTGTTCGTATTACGAACTGTAGTCGCAGGCGGCGCGCAATAGTCCTATTGGCGTTTGAAGAACTAACTTAATAGTTGAGTTAATTAGGCCGCCATCACCGACCTTTATTAGGTGTAGGTATATCACAACAAGTCCTTCCACTACGTGTAACCATCTCTCTTATCCTTAAAAAAATTGCGATGTGGTAAATAAAATCATTCTCCCGTGTTTCTATTCGTTTCTTTTCTTTTCTTTCTACTTGTGTTTATGTTTTTGCGAATTATTTTCCTTTTCCTTACATTCATCTAACATTAGTTGTACATATTTACATCTTAACTCTCTGTCTCTATTATCTGTATAATATTTGTTTGCTATGCAGTTCTGATCTATATGTCTATTTATGTTTTCTCTCTTTAATTCTTCTTGTATCATCATCTGTCTTTAGTAATCGTTACTTTCTATCTATAGCTGTTCTTTTCCAAGTGTTATGTGTATTCTTATATCTTGCTTCTTCAGTGAAATGTGTAAGCTGCTTCTGCAATATTTGGAGACTGCATATTCTGTTCATTTTGGGAAGTCTTCTCTGTTTTGTAGGTTGAACCGATTCTTCTGTTGTCATCTCTTCTGGAAAATGTATGATTCTATCGCTCGCTCGTATCGCTCTCTATCTTTGTATTATTAACCGTCTCAAATATATTTAAATGGGATCTTGAAATTTGTGCTGATGTAAAATTATTATGTTCTGTTTGGTCTTGCATATTTAAGAGTATAATTTTGATTAATGTAAATTTTTCTTCAAGGTACGACACCTTGTATCTATTTCGTTCTCTAATTCTTCATCTGTTATTTCGAATTCTATGTTTTGTTGTAACTCTCGAAATGTTAGTAAGTTTTCACGTAGGCATAGCAGTCTTGTCTGGGTTTCTGCATATGTTGGAATTTTGTTTTTATTTAATTTATCTTCTAACCTTGTAAGTTGAGCGCGTAGAGAGGCGCGAGTTCTCTTCCGTTTATGTAGATCCGTAGCCATCCTCGTCGCCAGATATTGTAAAGTTATAAATGTAGTATTCATAATATGTAATCTTTATTCATTTGTAAAACTCACAATGTTGCTGCCGTTACAACCGTGTCATAGTCGCACAGAAAATAAATATCACATCTGGTCTGTACCAAATTACTCATATCGTTTACCTAGCCTAACCAGCCGGGCGCAGCGGTTTCGACTTGATGGGGTAACTCCCATTTCACTGTGTTTAGCCTAGCGTTGTAATATCGTCATATAATTTCAAGCAATTTACATTAAGTATGCTATAAAACAGCTGTGGGATGTATTTTGGACAAGCCACACTAGCAGCTAAGGGAGCCACTATTACTTTTAGTCAGATGCACTAGAACAGCCATGACCGACGTGCGGCCCGGGGGCTGCATGCGGCCCTCGGGCCTTTGCCATGCGGCCACTGAGCTAATTTAGCGGTCGAATCGGTAACTCGGTCGGCTTTTATATGGCATTTTATATTTTTCTGTATAAACCTCGAACCATCTAATCGGGATTGTTTAGAAATACGATCTATAGAAAAATCCCGACATTCGCGGACAAACGGTAACCGACCCTATAGTTCGATACCGTCTTTAGCAGTACGGCCGGTATTCGTCTCTTATCGGTGTTTATATATTTTTTTATTTTTGCGCTCCTTTTTAAAGTCGTCGTGTACACCGACGTTTATGGCAATATTTGGTAACGTTTGAAAAACTTAGATTTTTGGGGTTTTGTGGACGACATGTGGATTGTTTTTAGATGTGTGGCCTAACGGGTTTTGCTAAAATAAAAAAAGGCGCACAATCTTGAAATGGTTGATCATGCTGCTCTAGAACGTTCATTTGTTACATTGTGCGTATATAATAGCTCCTCCTTAATCTTATCTCAAAACTTATCTCAAAACTAACCAAGAGGTAATAGAGGCATTGTACTGTTTTCAATGGGTTTAATTATTTTATTCTATTTCAAAAATAACATTAAGCTGACAAAAGCAAGCATAACATAAGCAAAATTAATTATTGTGCTATGCTTGACAAAAATCGTAGAATCTGAGATATGCCGGGCTTATTTTGACTAAGCTGTACCTACCCAATTAAAAATTTCGTCCTTTACCTCTATTACCTACACAAACCTCATTATATCAAACATTCGAAGAATGTACGTTGGTAGGACATGGTCCCATGAAGAAAAATGTAGCCATGTGCGGGTTTCGGTTACATGAATATGTATGAGGCGCCCCCTCCGTAACGGTCGACTGTCACTGTACCTCAGATTGTCATCGGTTGCCAATCACTGACCAGGTTCTATCTGTTAAACTGGTAAAATAATAAAAATTAGGAAAAAATTGCCAGGAAAAGAAGGTTAGCTTAGCTTAGTTAAAAGGACGGTAAGGATAAAATTCGTGTTTATATTTTGTAGTTTCCACTTATCTACTACTATCGTAATCATAATATCACTGCGTAAAATTTTTTTTCTTAAAAGTATATATGTAAATCCCTATTATTTACTCTCTGTCTGCGACCGGAAACGCACTTGCGACTCCTACGATGTTGCAGGTATCCACGGGCGACGGTAATCGCTTTCAATCAGGTGATCCATCTGCTCGTTTACCCCTATTTCATTAAAAAAAAACTCTATGCTATTACGACAGTGCAGAGTACTTCTAGTGATAGCGAGTAATTTTTTTTTAACACTTTAACCCACTAGTTCATTAATAATTATTAATTTAACAATAACTATAAATACTTTTACCTCTAAAAATTGCGTGAAAATTCTTATTTGCATTCTTATTTGTAAGAAAAAAATCAATCAATCATGTCCCAGATATGTACTCACGTGGAGAATGAATTAATTTTCTTGTACCCTGGCGCCACTTGTCTGTTCGAATGTCTAATGACTTGTGTTTGCCTGTTCTTTTACATTGTGAATGAAATGTTCGGATTTCGCTTTTTTTGTTTGATTTAGAAGTAAGAGCGTTTTTAAATTACGCGATATGATATCGCCTAAAAAATTTGGGCATTTTCATCCGTTATTGGATGATTTATACAGTATTCTCTGAGTGAAGTAACCACTCTTGAAATACTGTAGTGCCTGGGACAGTTGGTTTTTATATATTGCATATCGCACCAATATTAATTCATGGATTGATAAAGACAGGTATATTATGTTGCCTATAATGCCTCTCACATTATCGCGCTCGGTAATAAGCGATATCGCGTAATGTGAAAATTGATTATATGACACTTATACCCATAGATGTTATTATATTAAAAGGAGTCTTATACCATTCTTCCGATCGTTCCGTTCCGAAAAAAAATATATTATTGATTCTACATAATTACTAAGGCTTACCTACTCGTCAATCTTAAAATAAATTTGATTTTAAACCCTTTGATATATACCTACTGTATTTATTTATATTAATTATTATTAGGTACCCGGAGTAGTCCACATATTTTTGTAAGCATAAGTAGTAGATATCTATAAAGTTATGAAATGTAAAAAAATATTAACCCACACCTAAAAATCACTCATTATTATAATAAATTAATCAAATAACGCATAAATCATACATACATTATTATTGTAATAACGTTATTGGTACCATATCACTAAATAAATTCTAATGTAGACGCTTACAAAAATAAGTACAGACAAGAAGCTTATAAAATACACATAACATTTATCTAAAATGGCGTTTACTAACAGTGAGAAACACTTTCAATAAATTTTATGTATTATGCATGAGAGGTAAATGCGTGAAATGTGAGTGCTAGCGCCATCTAGCGTCGAATAGCGGAACTTTGTTTATGGTGGTAAGTATTATTAGAAACAGGATATTTTTATACAACTATAAAATAATATTATAAAATTATATTCTAATTTATTTTAGAACTTACCCTTAGAAACATGAAAAAAAGGTGATTGTAGGGTTATTACCGAAGATAGAAAATAAAACACACACAGTAGACATTAATTAGTCTATAGTATATTGTATTCACTTAAAATTGATGAAATTATTAAAATGTAGTAATAGAAAAATATCGCTGGAGAAAATTATAATTTTAACAAGTTCTTACTTGAATTTAATATCTACATAGTAAAGGCTTATTTTCAATACCCTGTAGTCAATCTTCTTTGAACCATAAAAGGTATTTTCAGTTGCAACCTTCTTTATACTTAACCGATATCTTCTGATACCTTTTAACCTATAGCGATATAATTTAATTAAAATTATATCTAAAAATATCCCGCGAAAAAATACCCACAACCTGCTAGCAAATGTGTGAGTGCACGGTCAAGCGACAGAAGAAACATCAAATGTTTGACGGGTAGAAACGCTACCGACGGAACGTCCGTTTTTAGTATTTTCCTCAATTTTTCTCCAAAATTTCTTAATGTTTAACCTTTCCTGAACTTCCATAATTATTGCAAGATAGAAATAACCCAAATCGGACCCTGCTGGTTCTTGAGTTTTAGCGATACAAAGGAACTGCAATACATTTTTAAATATAAAATTTTGTGGGTTATAATACGTCTAACTATATTTGTCTACAAAGCCCGCCCCAAACATCCTCCGCGAATCGCGCGCTGTGAAAACGCGAAAACTGTGAAAAGACCGCGAGCACGAAGTATGTAGCCGATTCGCACTTTTTCGCGTAAATACATGTAATGTTTGACTTCATTTTCGCGGACCTTTCGCGGTGTCGTACGCGATTCGCGAAGGAAGTGTTGGGCGGGCGTAAGACGTGCTGCGTTTTTATATAATGTCATAGACACAATAATTGTGCCTTGTCCAGTTACATCACAATGCGTCAGTTCTCTGAGATCTGTCACCTAGACGTGTCTAAGCACCTTAGAGGTTAGCTTTACTTTGATATGATCCCGTAAATATTTCTGAAAAACATTTTTTAAACAGTGATAATGTCTTATAAATCGATGAACGCTGCCTGCACGCACGAATAATTGTCACGTTCCGCCTGATTGTCACGTTGCACCTAATTGTCACGTTCCGCCTGAGCCGAGCGTGCGAGCGAGAGCGCGGAACAAGCGATAGAGAGGCACGATCGGCCTAAGCGTTCGGCTTGTGATGACGTTATCACGTAAAATTACCGTCCGTAAACCGCTTAACAGAAGTTTTTTTTTGTAATATTGTAAGTGCTCTAATCCGTCTCGCGCCACCTAGTAGCTAAATTCTATCAGTCTGTATTCGAGAGCCAAACTCCCGTAAATACGGTATTCGAAAGGTTACACCGTTGCACAAAATATGACAAAAAAAAATAACGGTCTCAAATAACGTCCATGTGCGTCTAATTTTATTCCCGCGCTCAGTGAATATGTAATGTATGCTAATGTATGCGATCTGGGTATCGAGGACTGACGTCGATACACTTTTTCAACGTCAAACAATATGTTGTTACAAAGATAATATATTTACATAATTTTTAGTACATAGGTTTTTATATTATTATAAATATATTTTATTTTGTTTGTTTTTAAATAAGAAAACCTTACTCTAATTCTAACGTAACTCTTCGGACGGGTGTCGCACCATTTGAAATTGTTATCAGTATTTAATAAAAAATAGTTATTTTGTTGATAGACTAGATTGAAGGCGATGATGAGGTACATTATCATTCTCAATCAAATTTTGAGGATCAACAAACATTGGTGGCCTTTTTGAAGCCCACTAATATGCTTAAGTATATATTTTTTTTAAGACTTAATTTTTATTCAAATGTGTTTTTATCTAAGCTTATACTTAGATGTCCTAATAAATAAAGACATTGGCAATACGTAGGAATTGTTGACTTTAATACGCACATAATTAATTATAATATGGCAATAGTATTAAAGTTTGCAAAAATATATTAATTACTTGAATAATTATTAATGTATAACTCTGCTTATAATGACATAATCCTCGTTGAAAGTTTACAATATAATGATTCACTGTGTTCGCTTTCTAGACCAAATAAAAAAGGGAAGACAGAGCTTTTGTGAAAAAAACTGAGGTCGGTTTTTTATGTATGTAGTCCAAGTGGAGCTATGCACTACATACTAAAAACCATATACCGCGAAATCTCGCCTTACAAGGTAAGGTGTAGTTTCGTTATCTGCATGTGTGTGGCGTAGGCGTAGCCTAGACCGGTTTCACTCTGTGGTTTGCAGAAGTCTGCCTTCACTTTTTTATTTGGTCTGAGGTTCGCATATTAGGTATGATTTAATGTAAATAAGTTCAGGAGGCACAAACAGATGGCGCTGCACCGATATAAAAAAGAAACTTTTTCATCCCAATTTACACAATATCAATCGAGAAGAACAAAATAGAAATAAAACAAAGCAGGGATTCTAAAATATTCAAACAAGCGTAAAACCAAATAAATAGTTAATTCAAAAAACAATTTAAGGAGATACTTAATTGAGCTTCAAATGTGTTAATTATCACATTTTATTACCAAACAAAGAACTATCCTAAAACAAACAAAAAAAACGATACGTAACCTCATAGTAAACCACATGAAACAAAAACAACGGGACCCTAAAAATATTATTTAAATTTAAGGCATTAAAATGCTGAAACTTTTCAATTTAGCGTTGGACACCGTATATATTATCGCCATCGCCGTTAATAAACGCCAAAATTAAAAACAAACTCACAGACGGACTTTTAAAAATCACTCCAATAATATATCCATTCTATCCCGCCGTGTCAATTATGGAAAGGAGGAGGGCCACGATAAATTACTTTTAATTTAAAAACGCTTTTTTCATCTTCAAAGATTTCGCACTTTTAATTTTTTATGAGAAAGCCCGTGGAAGTTTGTGCTATGTGCTTAGAAGTGTTTAGAATAAAATGTGCTAAATGATTATTGATATTATACTAATATTAAACTTAGGCCTCTTCATCCGTTATTGGATTAATTATACAGTATTCTCCGAGCGAAGTAACCACCCTTGAAATACTGTAGTGCCTAGGACAGTCAGTTCTTAAATGTCGTATGGTTGCCCAAGCACATACGGCATTCTCACAACACAGTCAGCCTAGTCCAGAGGAATGACTGGTCAATACGTCTGGGGCCAACCATGTGCGGGTTTCCTCACGATGTTTTCCTTCACCGCTAGAGCGTCCGTATAATGTACTTGAGATCTGAAAATGTCTCATTGGTTAACGCCACAACCTGGGAATCGAACCTGCATTCTCTCGAGTGCGAATCAGTCGGTCTACCAACTAGGCCACGGAGCTCTACCTGGGCTGATTGATAACTGGCCGAAACGACGAACTTAAGAAAATGATACGCAAAAAAGGAATATTACATTATATTCTGGCATCTTTTTGAAAATAGAACGCCAAATTTGAATTTAATCGAACTGATGGAATTTGTTTGAGAGGACGTAGAACTTTCTCTGTCGTAAATTTTCTTAACAATGGAAAGAAACGAAATTCATGCGGTGATAAAGTTTTACGTTTTAAAAGAGAAAACAGCAAGCCAGATTAAAACCAAGCTAGACAGTGTTTTAGGTAATCCTGCTCCTGCATTGAGTACAATTCACACCTGATTTTAAACGTGGAAGACAGATCTGCGAAGACGCCCACAGGTCTGGCCGTTCAAATGAAGTCACGAATCCGGACATGATCAAAAAAAATCACAAAATTGTATTGAATGATCGGCGCTTAAAGTTGCGAGAGATAGCAGAGATGGTGAGCATTTCATCTGAACGCGTTTTTAATATTTTGCACCAACATTTGGGAATGAAAAAGCTTTGCGCGCGATGGGTGCCGCGTTTGCTCACTGTAGACCAAAAGCAACGTCGAGTGGACGATTCGTCGGAGTGTTTGGCGCTGTTTAACCGAGATCCTAATGAGTTTTTGCGGCGTTATGTAACAGTCGATGAAACCTGGATACATCATTATACTCCCGAGACAAAAGAACAATCTATGCAGTGGACTGAGAGCGGAAAACCTGCGCCGAAGAAAGCAAAAACGGTTTTGTCGGCCGGCAAAGTGATGGCGACTGTTTTTTGGGATGCTCGAGGGATTATTTTAGTGGATTATCTGCAAAAAGGAAAAACAATAAATGGAGAGTACTACGCAAGCTTGCTGCAAAAATTAAGTGAAAAAATCCATAAGAAACGACCACATTTGGCCAAGAAAAAATTTTGTTCCACCATGACAACGCACCTGCACACACGTCAATGGTTGCAGTCGCCAAACTCCATGAATTGCGGTTCGAATTGCTACCGTCCGTCCGTCATCCACCCTATTCCCCGGATCTGGCCCCGTGCGACTTCCACTTATTCCCAAACCTGAAGAAATGGTTAGGTGGCCAGAGATTTTCATCAAATGAAGAAGTCATTGTTGCCGTGGACGAGTATTTTAAGGGGTTGGAGAAAACATTTTATCAAACTGGTGTAACGGCATTGGAGAAGCGCTGGACTAAATGCATCGAGTTAGAAGGAAACTACGTTGAGAAATAAATTTATTTTAAATAGATTTTTGAAGTTTTTCTTTGTCGTTTCGAAAAATCAGCCCTCGTAATATAAACTAATCACTTATCATATTATATTATAAATACGTAAAGCGAAAACTTTGCACTTCACTTTATGAATATTATGCAAACAGAGGAGTATGAAATTTGCAAAGTTAAAGTTTATAGATGGAGCAGTGAAATGCGATAGTATTTTTTTACTGTAATTCTTAAAATAACGTAATAAAAAACGTTATACACAGTACCTCGGATTAGTAACTCACACACATGCGTTTGTAATAACTGTAGGTGTAGATTGGCCACAATTTGGTCTCACGTTTGTCAATCTATGTCTTTCACATTCTATAAACAAGATTTACATTTTTATTGCGTATCTAAGAGGTAAAGCCATTGACAGTATATAAAATGAAGTTCAAACATAAAAATGAAATGAATTGTTATGGTAATAATTGTAATTGTAATTGTGTGATGTCGACCACACGGCGGACCCAATAGTGCTAAACGTTTTGCTGCCTCGTATGAGCGACCACACATCGTCCCTACGGGTATGTAATTGCTTATTAATACTGAACATAATGAATGCCCGGTTTCTGAGGTTTTTGTCGGTAGTTTTTTTTTTTAAATAATATTAATGTTAAAATTAAAAAAAGTCAATATGATCCCGTGGTAAGTTCTCGAAGAACTTGTGTTATATTTAATACTTTTATACCATACATATATTTAAGATTATTATTATATTAAAACACATATTTAAAATATATCCATGACCCAGGAACACAGAAAACTTTTTGTTCCTTCGGCGGGATTCGACTTGAGCGCCGACGCGCTAACCACTGAGCCACAGAGTTCGTCCTTAAAGTTTATCTATTCAATAGCGCTTTTGTTGACATATAATCAAAAGGCGCTATTGAATAGGTAAACTACCGCGAAAAAACGTCAGGAATCGGCCTTTAATCTACTCGTTCTCCATGCAGATCAAACGAAGTAGAATGAAGGGTTAGGTAGACTTGGGTAGTGTTAGGTTTTCCAAAATAAACGACAAACTGTTTAAGTTATTAAATTTCTTTTAAAAATCACATCTAATCTACCCTTATTTAAATATTATAAAGACATGAAACACATCCTTAAAATTACAGACAAGTTCGTCCGCTCGGCGCGAGAGGGCGCTGTGTTATTACGGTCGCAATTACCGTCGCCTTTGATTCCGGCTCAAGAGAGCTTTTTTGCTAAACCTCTTAATTTCCTCGGGAAAAGCGAGACTCAAACATCATGAATATGTACATGAGCTCCGTACTTTGTTTTGGAATTTTAAAAGTTAGGAAACATTTATGAGAGCATTAAAGTTTACATCTTAGAACGGTACGGAATTATTTGTTGTTAAAATTCATATATATTTTTTTAATTTTACCTGCGGATATTAGAATTTTATTGTAAACAAGACAGTGTGTTATAATTATTTTATTTTATATTATTATTTGCATTGTTTGTATTATGTGTTTGTGTTATATTATTTGTATATACTATTTTCCCGCGTAAATAATGTATCCCGCGGGAACACTGTACTTTTTCGGGATTTAAGGTAGCCTATGTGTTAATCCAGAGCTTAAACTACTACCATACAATATTTCATCAAAATCCGTAAATTAGCATTTGCGTGACAAAGTACCAAACATCTATCTATCCATAGGTACATCCATATATAGATACTTCTATCCTCACAAACGTGGGTTTCATTTTGCACGCACGAAGTCAACATCTAGTAAGTAATATATCGAAGCAGTTAATCTCTTCTTTAATCTTAAGTCTTAGTTAATCTACGCCATGTAAGGAAAAATCACACAGATCTACCCCAAAATCGAGGCGGCAAAGAAAGTTTTTGTAAGACAATGTAAATTCGAAGACATTAACGCAAAGATAAGAAATGGAATTAGAGGGTTCGGTATGGTAATGCAGTAATTAGAGACGTGGGGATCTGTGTACGACTTGCGACATAGAGGAATAGAGTACTATGGATGGTAAATTACTTTTGGTTAGCTCACTGTGCCAAAAAGTTAAGTTTATAAATCACACAAAAAAGTAGTCTTTCCTGATTTGATTACCTAATTAATTAATGCAATGATAATGGTACCTTCGGATCAGTAGCGAAGGCTGGTTCTCCTGCATAGGGGAACCCTATCCTGTATAATAGGTTAGGATTTGGATGACGGTCTTCAAACCGCTTACCTAGTAGTAAGTGAAGCCGGTAGGTATGGAGTTAAAGGAACTCCACGCCACTGCTACAGAATATGATGATGCCTAAAAAACAAAAAGTTTATTTATTTAAATTTCCATGAAGAAAAATATTGCTACAACACGGGAGGTACAACTCAAAGCTAAGGTTTACATTAATCATCATGCGTGAAGAATTTTACGTATTATAAGAAAATGTGGTCAAAATATACGTAAAAATAGTTTTGGAAGACGCAAAGAAAACACTTCAATGAAATAAAACTAAAACTGCACAATGAAAATACTCAGAATATTCAATTGAGCATCATCCCCATCAATAACAGTATTGGCTATAACAATAAAATATAACGGTCTACCCACATCGGGTATAAATTCCCTTTCCTTACTGGTCAGCGTCCAGGGTGCATATAAAGCGGGCTTCTGTCTAATTTGGGAACAAGATGGATCGCTCGCGGTTGGATGCATGTAATTTATCAAGTTTTATTCGCCGTTTTTGTTTATTGAATAACTGTTTACGTTTGGAAGGTTAAGAAAATGTTTGGGTTCCGTTTGAAATGTGGTTTTTACTTATTTGTTGTTTTGTGAGGAGGACATTAAAAACAAACGTAAAACAACATTTTGATCTCTGAGATACATTTTCCTGCTTTTCTAAACCAACCATTCATTGTACCTACTTTATATGGTAATGTTACTATTTATAAATGTGAATATTTGAGATGATGAATGGATGGATGGATGTGTGTGACTCTTTCACGCAAAAACTACTGAACGGATTTTGATGAAATTTGGTATGGTACTAGTTTAAGCTCTGGATTAAAACAGGACACTTTTTAACTCTAAAAAATTCCTTTATCCCGAAAAAGCACAGTGGTCCCGTGAGATACAGTATTTATGCGGGCGGAGACGCGGACAAAAGGTAGCTAATTTATAAAATAGCAATACATTAAAAATTAAATACGAAATATGAAAAATAAGGTAAAAATGAAATTACTCAATTTACATTTTTTTATGTGCTATCTAAATGTTAAAAATACTATCTACAGTTTGTCTTATTGTATAAGACCCTTTTAAAAAAAATCCCAATACCTATCCCATAAAATAGCTGTTAAAACAATAAGGTAAGCTCCTTTTACGTTATCAAACTTCGCTAATCCTGGCGTTGCCAAATTTTAAGAAAACCGTCCTTCATTAGGCGGGGGTCATCAGTATGCATAATTAATGTAAAAGCGCCACCTAGCGGCGGGCAGACAAACTGATTGATCGTGGGGAGACCGTGAAAAATTACCGCCCGCGTGATTTGTGGTGCGCGCATTAAAATTAATAAATAGAGAGATGTATTGTTTGTTTGAGTATGTTTGTAGTTAGTTGGTCAAAAGTTTACCCATAGTCAGCAGCAACAAAATGATTGCCATTGGGTTCACTTAATAATATATTTTAATATGGAAGTTATGAGCAAGGAAAATCCAAAATTAAACAGTTTTGTTTATGGAAATGCCATGAGACGATGAAAAATAAAAAACGACGATTCTCGAAGGATACTAAGCACGTGAGCGTAATGTATTATATTATAACATGTTGGTCGGTTTAGGTAGGGTAGGTATGGGTAGGTGTGGGTAGGTGTGGGTAGGTGTGGGTAGGAGTGGGTAGGTATGGGTAGGTGTGGGTAGGTGTGGGTAGGTGTGGGTAGGGGTGGGTAGGTGTGGGTAGGTGTGGGTAGGTGTGGGAAGGTGTGGGTAGGTGTGGGTAGGAGTGGGTAGGTGTGGGTAGGTGTGGGTAGGTGTTGGTAGCTGTGGGTAGGAGTGGGTAGGTGTGGGTAGGTGTGGGTAGGAGTGGGTAGGTGTGGGTAGGAGTGGGTAGGTGTGGGTAGGTGTGGGTAGGAGTGGGTAGGTGTGGGTAGGTGTGGGTAGGAGTGGGTAGGTGTGGGTAGGTGTGGGTATAGTTTTTGGTGTTGAAATTGTAGGTGTACATACGCCTATAACTTCACTGTACGGTGGTACGTTTTCTCGCGGAGGGGGAAACGAAGCTCCGGTAAAAATCGAATCTATATATACTCCTACTGTTCCTACACCAACAATTAATACATCTACACCTAAATTTTATTCTTTCTTATAACTTCTATACCCGGCGTATCTCGTGTAAATATGTTTTAAGGTGATCCCATTAGATTTTTTTTTTTGCTGGCGTCTATAAGTTGTTTTTGTATCATGGCCTTTTGTGATTGAAAATATTCTGCTATATTCTGCTATATTCTGCTATATTCTGCTATATTCTGCTATATTCTGCTATATTCTGCTATATTTTGCTCGCTAGGATAATGTAAAAACTTGATACTTTAATTTTCACAGTTTACTATAATACAGTAAAAAAAATTAACGTGCAGAAAAATGAACTCAAACTTTAAGAGATTTTTGCTTTTTGAAATTGATTTTTCTCACACAGTTTTGTAAACAAAATGTTCAATTTGTATTTTGTTTTTTCAAATTCACGCACTAAATATTATCATATCGTTAGTAATATTAAAAATTGATACTAGGTGTTGCATGCAAATGTTTCGTCAATAGTAAGTAGGACCGACCAGCTAGTAGTAACTACAATTTTTATTTAAAAAAATATTTAACCCGACCACGTAGGACAGCCTATGTTACCCGGACTATTATTATGAATCGATTGAAAGCTCATTTATTAAATCGGACCAGTAGTTTAGGCACTACGGTGGAACAAACATACATACCAAGATAGACTGCCAAAATCCCCTTTCCTTTGGTAGACGTATCGACCTAGTCGGATAAAATTGTATCCTAGTTTTAAGATTTCATTATTTATTATTCTGTGTACATAAATTATTAAATAAATAAATAAATAAAAACATCCACCTCAACAAATACAACAATAAGTGAGACAAAATAAACCAGGACCTGTAACTTGCCCTCTTAATTAAATCAAAAGTTTATCATAAAACGTACATTACGACGTTACCGAGTAACTGTATCAAGGAACTTTATAAACTACCCGCAAAACATTGTTTTTTCTTACCAACATCAAATTGAACCTTATCATACCGTCGTAAGATTGATTTTCGCGCGATGGCATTTGGAGTTGTTTCATTATCAAATTGTACCTTATTACAATGGCACAAAGTTTAGTTTCGCCTGTGGATAAACTAAGTTAGTGTGACACTTGAGGGCGCCATAAGTAACAGACGCGAGATGTCGCTACTGGTCATTTGTCAAGCCAAGTGGCGTCTGCCGCAGACGCGGCGAAGATGTTTTTTACGAGGCATAATTTCGTGGATATTGTTTTATATTATGTTAATGTGGGGCTTATGTACTGGCAACACTTACAAGTTCGCGAGAAACTTTGAGAGGATGTAACGAATGACTTACTTATATTCCGTTCCTATTCAATGTAATCTATATGTAAGCAAAAAAAAACGACAAAATCAATGTGTCGTTGTACTTCTGTATTGCGCGGTGAATGAGTGACATTTAAATTATATCCGCCCGTATTGAGAATTGTTTACATTTAAATTACAATGCATCGAAACGGAAACCTAACCTATCGATAGGCAATATTTTTTTGTAAACCTACGTATATTACAGAACACCGTGTATCAGTGATAAATTCTTAAACTTTCAATCCATCTAAAGTCTAAACTTTCGAAATTGTAATATTAAAATATACCTAATTAGTTAATAGTTACTACACGCTGAAGCTGAATAAAAAAAAAACAATGGCATTGTTTAAATTGATAAGTTTTACATACTCCGAAGGCATATAGACAGAAGTAAGATGAAAATAAATGGCTATGCACTTTATAATATTAGAATATATTTGTCTATTTACTATAAAACATGAATATTTTACATTAAGGTTTAAAGATTCTCTATTACTCAAAAGATTACATTTACGAGAAATACAATTTGTAACTTAATTATTAGTAATACAATAACTATGTAAACAGCGAGTGATTTTTTAGATAACAAAATCTTAACTTCAATAAAAGTTTTTACTTAAAGTAAGATATTATTATCATTATGTATTATCATGTTACATATTAATACGTGAAGCGATAACTTAGTATGCAGTTTTACGAAAATTACGCAAACTGAGGAGTGTGAAATTTGGCACAGCTAAAGCTTATGTGGAGAAAGGCAGCAAGCTAATATTACCTTAAATATTAGCTTTCTGCGCACCTAATATACATGAAATTAACAAAAACAACATTATAAAACATTAAACACAATATAATGGACGATACCTGCAAGATGCAACCACATAGTTGCAATTTTTGACCGACTTCCAAAAAAGGAGGCGGTTATACTATTTCCTCTTGATACATCACATAGGAACTTTAACTCTTCTTGACAAAGGAAAATTAACAGATAAACAATCTCTTAAATCGTATTGTTCGTTTAATTTTATTAGTTGGGCAATAACTTCCACATGAGCGGGTCCAATTAATGTATGTCCACTTGTGGGCAATTACTATAATGTAGTGGGGCCGCACTATAATGTAGTGGGGCCGCGGTGGGCGACGGTGGGAGGCTGATTTCCGCCAGGTCACTGCATCTCAATGAGAACGGAAAATCTTGCGACAAATATATTTTCTGACAATATTTTCGTAAGTGTTTGTAAAACTTCAAAGTGAAGAATATTAATGTTATTGTTGTGAAATATCCAGAGTATTGGCATAGCAATATCAAAGAACACAGTTAATAATTGAAACAATGAAAATAATTCTTGAAACGATGAAAGTTATCTTAAATTGTCCTATCCAGAAGCTTTATTTTGTACTGCATCTGTCTATTTACGATTAAGAGTAACGCTTGGGAGTTGATTTTTCAGTGATCATAACGAAGGGAATAGTTTACTAGCTAGCATTTAATTAGCTGATAGACATGTAATAGGGAGGTGATTTACTGTATCAATATTTGTAATTTCATGGGGCTAAATGTTGAAAAATCGAACATGAACATATACCTCGATGAAACAAAGTACAGTTTTATTTCTGATGTTGTTTTAAAAGCAGCACCGCGGTAAAAGTCAGACAATAGCGTAACGAGGATGCAGCCTGTAGGAAAGCAGGAAGTATCTAGTGGTAGGAGGTTCTAGGAGGCAGTAGGGGTCATTAGAAGGCCGCGGGAGGCTGTAGCCTAGAGGCATGAATAATCATGAAAACCGCGGAGTTTCATTAAGCCATCGTGATTTATGCTTTTATTCCTCATCCTATTAAACTTCTTTTAATTATATCACCGGTTGTCTTGAAGGCTTTTGCTATAAAACAACAACAACAACAACAGGTCAGACAGTCTGCAGTTGTCGTGAAGATGTAACGCGTTGCTACGCCATAATAATAGCTACAGGTAAATAATAACCGCCTCCTGTTTTGGAAGTCGGTTAACAAAATCTCTCGTGTTAGGTGTCTCGAGCTATATCAGTAATAACATGTTTCAAATGAAAGTATTTATATTATTAAGTATTAAATGCAGTCACGAAATTAATAAGAATAGATTAGCAAAATTTTCAAAGAAACAAAAGGACTAAAATTGTTACAATGTAATGTAAAAGTTACAAGATTCCATCAAATAATATATGAGGAAAAGTACCCAAACAGTGAACCTATGTAAACCTACTATGTAACTACATAGCGCAAAAATTACCTAACCTCCCCCCTCCCGTGGCACTTGAAACACCCCCACCCCCCCATCCGCCCAAGAACTCGGATCGCGATTGTTCATGTATGAATTCAGCACATTAGGAGTCAAGTAGGATAAAAACGGAGAGGAGCTTTAAAAATATATAGCGCTGAGTGATATTCGCTCTTGCTAAAATAAATAAAAGGACCCGATGACGTAAGGCGGCCATTTTGTTTTAGTTTCGGATAGGGTTATACTTTTGTACTATATGTATCCTGAGTTTTGTTAATATTATATAGAGTAAGTTTTTACATTGTAAAAATATTTTTTTAAAAGAACAATTTTCCACCTTTTGCTAAAATATGGCCCCTGCGAGTTTCTAACGCCGGTTTTTCTCGCCGTATTAGTTCCCGAACCGGCGGACGGTGGTAGGCATCACGTAGGGACAATTCTGTAAGTATTACTATTAATGTTATTATTAGTGTTGTTATTATTATATGTTAATAAAACCTATTTTAATTTTGAACAGAACAGTTTTGTTGGATTAGGAAATATTTTTTACAATGAAATGATTTCATATACCGTCTCGGAATTCGTATACTATCTCAATATGTAGCTACTATGCGTATAATGTTAAATTACAATTATTGTTGTAATTACTGTAATCTTAAATTATTACAAATGATTGTTGCAGTTACGGCGTAACGCTGGAGACGTTACGTAACGCTGGAGACGTGAGCATCACTCGCAGCGCTACGTCGTAGATACGCGCTACGTCAAGTCGCTTTAGTTAATTCAATTAATTTCTAACGCTTAATTCAGAGTTGAAAACATAATTTTATTAATATTATATCTAGCAACATCCAGCGAAAAAATACCCACAACCTGCAAGCAAATGTGTGAATGCACACATAAGCAATGTGGGAGGAGGGAGGTGCTTTACGCAAATTGTATGCTATGGATTTCCGCAAAGTAACGTCTGATTCTATTAACTACTAATTATTTTATTAATATTTTTTTTTATATTCATACTTCAATTTTATCGTGTTTTTATAGATAACATAGTATAAAGCTAGATAACAAACAAATAACATTTTACCTATATTATGATACATTTAGCTATTTTCAGTGGGAATTAAATATATCTCAAGTAAACTAACATTTTGGTTATATTTATATACCACTTGTAATAAGATATGTTGGAGCGGTAAATGAAAAGTAGATTCTCGATGATATTATATTGTCCTTTCAGTTATATTATGTACATACAACGTTTAGCTTAATATAGCATTTCGATCAGAAGTATGGAAAAGACTGATCGAGATTAGAAATATAATAATGAAATGACCCAAGTGTTCAAGCAATGCATACGAGGGCGGCACTGAAAATTTCGGGAATCAAGGAAGTGACACAACATTACTATTTAAAAATGTATTTATTGCTTTTCGAAGTAACGCGAGCCGCTTTTTGCTCTTCACAGAGCAAATGCGGTATCCATCGGGAAAACAACTTTTTTACACCTAATTGTTCATGCAAGATTATTTGTATTTGACTTATGCCATGTCTAAAGTTGCCTGAATTTCTCGGTATGTCACATGTCGATCTTCCTCAATCAGCTTACGCACAGCATCAATGTTTTCTTGGGTGACTGCAGTTTTTGGACGACCTTGACGGGGATCATCACTGAGCATGACACGTCCACGTTGAAATTCAGTAAACCAGCGATAAATTGTGGTTTTGGATGGGGCTTCATCACCAAATGCAGAAATCATCCGGTCAACACCTTTTTTTGTGTTAAGCCACTTCGAAAGTCATAATAAATCATCGCTCTAGAATTTTCTCGAGTCAATTCCATTTTCTCAACGACTAAACAAGTTTGACAAGACCTTGTGACAAGACCGAGAATCTTTTTTTAATAAATAAACGGTATTCGATTTTTAAAACCAAGGAGTTTTAAATTAAAAAGATTTTAATATGACAGGAACAGTGGAAATATTCCATTTCCGATACCTTTAGTGCAGCCCTCGTATTTGTGTGGTCCCTGCACCACTTACCAATATAATTAAAATTTTCCTTGATCTAACAAACAGTCGCCATAATATAAAATAATACATCTCTCAGCAAACCCGAACATAATCAAACTTCATCAAAGCAAAAAGTATATTGAAAGAACATGAATATGGAGGTGTTCTAATCTTAATAAAACTTGAGGGATTTTCAGTTTTAATTAATACAATCAAAACAAACACGGGGCCTAACAGCTTATAACCCGGTGGTTAGATTTGCATTTCAATTTCGTCCATTTTAAAACAGGTGGCGACACCGCGAATTATTTTATATTCGGATCGAAAGAGGTTTTTTGCTGTTAATTGCTTTTCTCGCTTTTGAAAATGTTCTAGGCAATAATTTTATTTGTTTATCGCTAAGTGGAAAGGAACGCCGACTTTTTACAGTAAAACAAAACGAATCAGGAACTTAGGCATGTTTATACGTTGTATGTAGTGATTGAAAGGAGCAAATATTATAAATTATATTGTTTTTGCAAGTTACTAACGAACGATTTTGAAGTTAAGTACTTATTATATTTTATGTGTACCCACTACATATATATAATAACATAATAGGACTTCATTTTATCCAAATGTGTTTTCAAACTGTTTAAGCGTGAAAACGTAACAGAGAAACTTAGAAATTAGTTCAAGTTAGGATAATAATACATGACTAGATTGCTCGTCGCTTCGTGCGCATAAAAGGAAATCCAGCGGGATTTTGCCGCACATTTTGCCGCGACAAAAAGTAGTCTAGTAGTAAATATTTTTCCGTAGTCTAATCTATATCTGTGCTAAATTTTCACGAAAATCAGTCCGCTTTCGGAGCCTGTTCCATGCAAACAAACAAATCGTAGCACTTCATAATATTAGTATAGACAAGCTTTATTTATTAAAAAACATAATATGTACACTGTACAGTATTCCACAGGAAGACTGCACTTTTTCAAGATAAAAAGTGCACTACTAACAAGACGAAAATTTATCAAAATTCAGTTTTGCGTGAAAGTGTACCAACATACATCCATACATCCTCACAAGTTCATAAAAAAATGAAAAATATAAAGTTATGAAGTGCATAATTTGCTTCGAATGCAATTGAAATCTTTAGGTTCTTACACATTTCAGCCTGACACAGCATAAACTTTCTATTTCAATATAAAATTGACTAGATAATCCTCTCCCTGTCAGCTCAAGGTATAAAAACTAAAATCCTTTAAGCAAAATCTACATAAAAGAGACATAACGCGCTTAAGGGCACATCAAATAGAACTTTTGGTACTTTTATTGCGTGAGAAAAAGGGCAGGTGAGCGTTTGGGGGTTATATTAAAATGTTTCATGTAAATCGAGCGTTTGGTATTCATAGATGACTTAGTTTCAGGACTTTTATATTTTCAACTGCAACTTGGGGTTAAATATGGGAGCGCTTATTACTTAGCTAAGAAATTATACAGATGTTTTGTATTGATTTAGTGAAAAATTGCAATGAAGTCTGTAACTTGATGGGGTGCTGCGATTGGTTATTATAATTTATAAGTATATAATATCTACAATACTCCGGAAAAGAGCGCTTCAACTTTTATAGACTACTTTAGTTGCAAGTTCATACTAGTTAAGTTGAAGGTAATAATTTAGAATCAATACCAACTTCGTAATAAACAGCAATAGCAAATATTCTTAAGACGAAAGAGAGTGTAAAGGTGTACCCTATTGGGAGATAAATTAAAAGGCTTATATTTTGAATTTCATACATTATGAATAGCGCGTGTACAATGTTCAATTAATTGCACATGTTTGCCGGCATGGCAACAAACTCTTACGGATGCTGATTAATAACTGTCCTTAATGAACTAACTCCTAAGACTAATCTGAACGCCCCGGGCATCTGAGCACATAAATACGTCATGCTACATTACACATACAACATAAATACATATGTGCATTATTGCTCATGTTATAAGAGCCTAAAGGTCAATTTACACCGAAACGAGACGCGGCGCTGCATTTTTAAGATAGCTACCACGTACTTGTGTGAATATATACGTGCGCGAGTGAAAGAGCAGCGATAAGTCAATGTACGTAATTCCACGTGCGCCGCGTCCGCACTTTAGATATATAATATAGTCCGTAGTATAATAAATGATGTGAATGCCTTATTTTAATATACCACGTAAGTTTGCGGCAATCTCAAGAGCCTAGAGGCAAGATGATGTATGACCGTCTGTTTTTAAATCCGTAGTGTGACATTCACAGTGTGACACAGCGTCACAGTGTGACACAGCGTCACAATGTGACGAAGGGCCATCGTGTTAAGGTATGTGCATAAATTTCGTCAAGAGCTGCGATACGTGACCCCGACACCTTTTGACTCGGATTTGCGAGAATAGAGAAAAAATATTTTGTTTTGAGCGAAAATCTGCATATTGACCGATATTGGACACAGATTTTTGATATTAAAGTCGCAGACTGGTATTCAAAGTTAAAAAAATGTACCTAATATAAATAATAACCTAACTAAGAGCATGTCAAGACATGGAGAGTCTAAGTAGAGTTCCGTAACTATAAACGCATATAAGGCGTAGATTTAGCATGATCTATCAGCATGGAAAATTGCAATTTTCTAAGTCTCATAATTTAGAAATGCGATCGCGGCGGAGAAGGCGGACCAACTTATAAGCTTATACACTTTGGAGGCCGATAACTCGAAAATAGTTAGCTTTTTTAAAAAATCATGTAGGAAAACTTGCCTTTATTTTAAAAGACCTATTCAACAATCCGCACAAAATGGGGTGCAATGAAAAAATATTTTTCATCCCCACTTCACATGTATGGAGGAGCCACCCCTAAAATTTAAAATTATTATTATTTTATGATTCCAAAACTGAGATCTATACTGAGTATTTAACTTTACCAAATTTCATCTATTTATATTCATAATTACAGACGCTAGAGGCGCGGATAGTTTAGACGCGCTTACGAAAAGTTGTTTGACAGGTTCCCGAGAGCAAAGATATTAGGAATGTTTTGTGTAATTAAATCCAGACAGTGACCAAAATGAAACAAATCTTATTGCCACGCATTATAATTCATGCATAATAAGAAAAACACGTGAAAATTGTGACGAGACTTTTTATGCTTCCTAAACAAATTTTTAATATTATTGGATTATTTTAATCGTATTAAATGTGATTATATCCGCTATCTTTGTGTATTTTTAAGCAATCAAAATAAGTAACATAAGAGTAGAAAAATTATCCTAACCACGTCCTCTTTTTGTAGAATTTTGCTAGAAGAGGTTCTGGAATATTGTTTTTTCCATACTAAAATTCATAATTTTATAATATTTTTAACCAATTTTTAGATAATTATGAATTAGTTTCATTATAGCCTAAGTATTTAGCTTTGTTTATAATGTATAGATTACATTGGATCGGAACGGAGTATACTGTATAGAATAGAGAGTATGCCACGGGGAACAACATACGCTAGTTTATATCGCTTCATAATTTTATTTTTCGAGCTCGAAGTCGCGGGCGACATCTAGTAGTAAATAAAAATCTTTGACTCTTCAACCTAACAAATCACTAACTTTTCGGCCCGCGATCAGCCCTCTACCGTATACATTAAAACAACCAAACATTTACCTTCACAATCGCAATTTGATAAACAAACAATCCGGTAAAAGCTAGACGAAATCAAACCGTTCGATCGCGGACGCCGCTCCTTATTCATAAGAATTACTTATGCATGCAGCAGCGAAAATATTACAAGGTTTTAATGAAAGAAATATTAATTTTGAGGTAAGTTTCCTTTGCGGTCGCCGCGAAATTAAGTTTGGTCTAAATACTTCGTCGCTAAATATGCAAAGATTCAGCTCGGAAAATAAAGTTTGAGTCATGGAAGAAGCTGCAAAATTTCGTGCAAAAAGTAAATTAAAATATAGTCTTGGTGTTCGAAGGAAAAACTAATATTATGTTACATTAAAATAGAATATTAAAATTTAAATGTGTGCTATAATAATATTTATTTATGTCAATGATCTTGCTATGCAGAAGTTAATATTATGTCCTAATTAAAAATAAAAATAATATATAAAATAATAAACAAGACTTACCAACTGGAACTGATAAAGGTAATATCTATATATTACCTTATTTAATTATGATAAAGGTAATATCTATCAGTTTACCTTTTAGTACCTTTATCAGTTTTTATAGTTTAGAAAAACAGTCGCAGCTTACATGCCCATCCGACGCATGGATCATGTTCTTGTGAGACAATCAGGTGATAAGCATGCATTGTCCTTACTAAACTTGGAAACAATAATTTTTGTTTCTTTAATTAATTTTTGTTTGATCAGGCGCAGGTCCGACTTTTTACATGCCCATCCTACGCATGGATCATCTTTCTTGTCAGACAATCAGGTGATAAGCCTGCATTGTCCTAACCAAACATGGAAATGACATTTTTTGTTGTTCCAATGCGGGAATCGAACCCACGACCTCCGAGTCGAGAGCCAAGCTCTGAACCACTGGACCACGGAGGCTGTTGATATAGGCCCTATTATAAAACCTCCTCCGTGGTCTAGTGGTTAGAGCTTGGCTCTCGACTCGGAAGTGTTGCGTTCGATTCCCGCATTGGAACAACAAAAAATGTCATTTCCATGTTTGGTTAGGACAATGCAGGCTTATCACCTGATTGTCTGACAAGAAAGATGATCCATGCGTAGGATGGGCATGTAAAAAGTCGGACCTGCGCCTGATCTCTCGCTAGACGTGTCGGTTATCTGTCCCACTGGGTTACGAGAGTAAAGGAATAGAGAGTGCTCTTGTGTACTGCACACACACTTGGGCACTATAAAATTACTCGTGCGTAACTGGCCTGGTATCAATGAAACCGGCCACCGTGACCGGTGGCACACCGAAATCGGTGTGGGGAGTTTATTATTAATTATAAAAACCTTATTTAAAACTTACTTGCGGACTATATATAATGTTCCACAATCGTCTGGTGGGTTTCGGATTGCTTATTAATAATTTTTGTCATCCTAAACCTAATAGGCAATGTCGAATCATTTACGTATACCAAAAGATTTTGCATAATGCATAAAGATTACGCATTACCAAATACTTCCATAACATTATAGTGATTATTCTGATCATAACAAAACAGGAATTTAATTATCCAAAATGTTTCGAATGAAGGTAACGGCGTCTACGCGTTTTATTCAAATTTCCTGAACGACCGGAGCGGAAAAAATATGAATATGATTTCCGCGACTTGCAGAAGTTCCGCGCCAAATGAACCATATTCCTGCCCAAAACACTCGCATTATTCAAAAAACTGTCTAAAGACACCCACTGAGGGTGCGACGGATATCGCACACAGATTTATTTAGCGAAAGTCTTGTGCAAGTAAAAACACAGTAGATTAATTAATAGAAATAGATATTATAAACTGTTTTGCGCGTTGTAAAATATAAGGGTAGTAAATTAAAAAAAAACAAAAAGAATAACAAAAATATTCATCTAACTGGGATTCTCCAATTCACAGGGAACCCCATTCAGAATTTCCGAACAACGCAATAATTATACTAAATACGTAACGTATACCAAACTGCCAATCGGACTGACATATTACAGTCGAAATTATTGATATATTGTAGTATTGATATATTGTATTGTGCAAGACAAAAGAAAAAACATATTATAATATAAATTAAAAATGCGCACTTTCCTAGGGATAAGACCTAGTTAGATCGATTTTTCTCCCCCAAAACTCTATGCGTACTTGCAGCCGTTTCCGAGATTCCGATTATAATATATACGAGAAATCTTACAGTGAATAGCAAGCCTTATTCAAAGTATTTCTTAAAAACACTCTGGGGGAGGCGCGTTCGGCGTTAACTTTTTATACATTTGAATAGCTAAATGAAGTGAAACGTTATTGCAGATGTTGGAGGCTGTCGGATTTGTTTTTTTTTTAGTTGAAATTTAGTAAAATTATGGTTTTTTTTCGCATTGTAGTCTATTTTTTAATTTGACTTGACTTAACTGGGTTCCTTAACTTCCCTTGAATCCATGGGAATCCATCCCTGGACTGAAGCCCAAAAAGCCATATGGTAGATTCGGCCCTGGATACCACGAAATATATTTTAAGCTATATTCAGGAAGGGTGCTATTTTTTTAAACAGAATATGTTAGTAAAATGTGTAAGGGAATGATTGCAACAGTTATAGTTATGTACTATCAATTATTTGATGGGAATGGAGAATAAAGTAGACGCCGAAGAGGCGTCTACTTCAGGTCCTTCGATCACTTCGCATTTGCTTTTTAAGATCCCTTCAAATTCGCTAAAGTAAATTCTCATGTTGGGTCGTGCTAAGTTACACACTTCTCAAAGCTAACTGCCTCTAAGGCTGGGACTACATGGCTCCAGAATCGCCCGGCCGGAAAAAAATAACAGCGCTGAAAATAGAACTCTACACTAAACACACCGTGTGTTCGATTTTCAGCTCTATTGTATTAGTGAAGAGAGAGCGAGAATTCCGTTTTCAGCGCTGTTTTTCTCCAGCTAGAGAGATGCCGGATGCATGTAGTCTGAGCCTTATTTTATCTATTTTATTTTACCTCATTAATCATTAGTTGTAGTTAGACCTTATCAAAGCATTTTTTATAATTATAGAGTGCAGAAACGTGCAATGGCAAAAAGTTCTTGTTAGTCTATATTTGGTAGTGCTGTCTTGACTTTGCCGATACATTTGGTATTTACTATTCGTCGTGACGAGACAACTCGAGATCACCTGAAAGATAATTACTTGAAATGTTGTTGACAGCGCATTCATCGGGGTGTCCCACAAGGGCGTGTTCAAGCACCATTTTTGTCTCTAACGTAAAATCAATTAATGACATTTCTGCGACAATTTTCGTAAAGAATAAATTAATAATTTCTACTTCATGTACTTGAAATATATTAAAGACAATTTGGAATTTTCAGGCATACCTAATATTTAAATATTAAAACTAGTGTTTTTTTGTCAAGTATACTTGTAATAACATACGTGAAATGCGTATTTATGTGGTTTCATTACTTAATAAAATATATCAAACTATACTCTTTAATACCAAAAAATTAATACCAAAAGAAATCTAACCTAAGTGGCGGACAGATCTGTCGAAAGCGTTTGCCACGATAGCTCACGATAAGAGATTGTAATTCCTACATTATTCAAGACTCATTCGATGGTGTAATTCGAGTCTCCGTTTAGTCATAAAAATGTTAATGTAGTAAAAACAAATACTCTAATGTATGCGAGGGGGATGAAGGCGTTTGTCTCCGCCATTTCACGTCCACAGATAGCAAATTGAACTGAATGGATTTCTTTAATTGTCACGCTGTCTTCGTTGATGTCATTGGTGAAGTAATTAATTCTGTTGTGTGTTTGTGCTGTTTCATTGATTAACTAGCTTTTGCCCGCTGTTCTGCCTATGTGAATACAGTATCCTACGGGGACAATGTACTTTTTCGGAATAAAAAGTAGCATATGTATTAATCTAGACTCTAGAGCCTAAACCACTAGCATATCAAATTTCATAAAAATTATTTAGTAGTTTTTGCGCAAAAGAGGCAAAACATCCGTTCATCCGCACAAAACTTTCTCATTTATAATATAATTTTATGAGCTCTTAGTTATAGGCCAATGTGGCCCTGTCTACTTGTATGTAAAAAATAACAGGTTTCATATGATATTTATGTATTACATAGAAAATATGTAATATTTTATTCCACATTTGAATATCGCATGCTTCTAAGACTAGAGGACTGTTTCACAACCTACTGATAAAATTCACATAGCTTCTATGCAAATTTTGTCTCTGTCGATCGATACAAAGCATGTAGCGACAAAACTTCAGAATAAGCTATCTGACACCTATTAGAAAATTGTGAAACAGGTCCTAAGTAAGTAATGTTTAAATTAATTTTGTATTTTTGCCAAGAAAGTAGCATCATGTTTGCTAAGAAAAGCCAACATTAAATTAAAATTAAAATGTTAATCGAATACACAGACTCATCGTCATAATAACATCATTATGGCATATCTTGCCAATATTGCGCAGAATCTGGGCAAAATATGAACAAAATAAAGACCGTATCGTATAATGAGTGGGCTGAGCCTGGCTACTCGTAGAGGCTGTTATCGGCATGATGGATGTTATCGGCATGATGGATGTTGAGGAAAATATCCGATCGCCGAATATGGCGGCTCCCTAACAGGTGCGCCGTAATGCATATACCTAGATGTGCTGGAGTTGCTCGATTAAGAAGAAATAAAACAAAATTTGTTTGGTGAAATAAAAACACAAAATAACATACTTTGACTAAATAATTATGCTGACAAATAAAAATGATGTAACCCAGTGACATTTTCACGGTTAAGACGAATCTAGTGATACCTCTCAAGCTCAAATGCGACAAGCGGTTAAGGGTCTAGAGCGTGCCATAGAAATATACATATACGTATTATGTAAAAACATAACATTCCTTCTGGCGCAGTCGGTTAAAAAGAAATTAACTTCTACCAAATTGGTGCCTACTTAGGATAAGTTGCGTACAAGCTCACCGCTGATTGTGCTGTCTAACTAAAATAAAATGCGTTGATATTATGTTTCAGAAACCTTTTCTTGACTCTGGTTACAATAATGAACGGCGATGTTAATATTTTATCATTGTGATGAATGAAAATTATTATTTATATACGTGAACCAAAAACTTTCAGCACAATTTGACGATAATTATCCAACCGGAGGAGTATTAAATTTGGCCATTAAATTAAAGTTTATGTGAAGGAAAGTGTGCAGAAAGCCGATATTACAAATCAAATCTAATACTATTTTAATTGTAAGATTGAAAAATACATATTATAACCCAAAAATTTCACCCTTTTAACACCTGTAGGTTGTAGGGGGGTGTAGTATAGGCAGTAGGTGTAGGGTGTAGGTGTAGGTTGTAGGTGTAGTTGTTGGTGTAGAAACCGCAGATAACCATATTCCAGTCTTAGATAAGATAGAACAACGTCCGTTGGGTACATCTAGTAAGCAGACTATGCAATCACAGGTCCACTAGTTGTTCCAGTAGTAATTAGTGAAAAGCGAGTCGGTATTGTAGACTCGTGGCGCCCCCTGCCCGCTGCTGCCTGCAGAATATATTTACATAATTACGCTCTCGAAACCGAAGCGTTGTTTTAAAAATTATCAAAAGCAAAGCAAGGAGCCACTCGTTCCAAATATATGGAATAACTTGAAAATACAGACTTACTAGTAGGAATAAACCTACTTAATATTATGTACCTACCTGCTAATATGTGTTGTTCTTATCATAAAACTCTTCTTTATGGAAAATAACTTCACGTACTAAGTACATAAACCTGCTAAATATGTATTTACGACAGAAAATAATTGATGTTTTTTTAATTAATCGCTTATAGCGATAAGGCTGCCCTTGCCCACATTTAGATTATAAGTTTAGTTTTAGTCTACTAATTGTATTCTTTAATGTGAGCAACAAAGAGTTTATCTGTCTATCTATCTACCATCAACAGAGAAAGGAGTAAGGTTCTTTAAAAATCTGTACGTTCTTGATGTTAGAGATGAACAAAAAATACTGTCGATAATATTATGGTCATTACAATCAACAAAATAATTTTCCTACATATATCGTACAAATTACCTATTGAAACTTCATACCTATTGCTGGCTTTCCATTTTATCTTCATACTGAATTTTGGCCAAAATAAATAGACACTCAAAGCGGAATCATATTCAAAAACAACATAAGATTAAAATCCCTCACATTACACCTTTGAACACAATTAAGTTTCTAAGCTATTTAAGTTAGGCCAAAAATCACATTACTGAAGTCTTTGAATCTTTACGCATATTAAGTATGAGGGTCTAAAACAAAATCATTATTCAAATCCCGTGAATAATGTTTTCAGGAGGACCGAGGACTGAGGACGGAGTACTGAGACTGAGTTTCGTGAGTCGTTTTTGAATTTTAATATGGTCTGTAACAAGTTTTCAGTCAAAGGAGATCGGTGCCCGCCGCGGCCTTATGCTCACGAGCGAAGCGGACATTTTGGCAATATCTTCACTGCAAATAATTTTCGAGTTTTCAATATTTTGGTGCGGATTAAATAAATGGTCTAGGACCTTGAATGAAACACGTATCTTGTTGGTAAACAAATCATTATATTACGTAATAAATGAATTGATAAAAGGCAAAAACTAACATTTTTTTGCTTTTTGCTTTTTGCTTTTTCTGCAGTTAGCTCAGGTGGAGCGACCGAGCTTTGCTAGGAGTTCTAGTACATAAACATAATATAACGGATTGCTAGGTTGAGTATTGTATCAGGATTATTTGTTGCATTTTTGCAGAACTTATTTATGATTTAGTTCTCAAATATATTACTGACCCTGTAATTCTTCTTTTTAGAATAATAATAATAAAAATCACAATGAAATTAATCTGACCGGATTCGAACCTGAGACACCAATTTTCTACCAACGCGAAATTCATACGCATACCAAACTGCCATTCGGACTGACGTTAAAAGAGCCGAAATTAATGACATACTGTTGCATGACGAAAGAAAAAACATACATTTACCTAAAAGGCACGGTTTCGCAGGTATACGACTTGGCTAGTTCTCATAGTAATATGGTACATTTCTTACTAGACGTTACAACATTTCGTAATATGATCGTGTCCGATCCGCCCGGGAGCTCGGAATACCGATCAAAGCAACTTCATCAAAGGACGCCGGTCGACTGTCCGGCGGTAATTAGACCTACCTACCACTACCCCATACCCCACGGACTACCGCGCTACCTAACTATGTGATCTATCCACCTAACTAGTTATCTATAAGTATCTACTATCCAAATTCCTCAAAAGATTGGCACATAGCTTTTTGGACATAATCTAGTAGACAGTTGGACATAATCTAGTAGGTTTGGGCGGTATAACTCGTTTTCGACGACTTGAGATACAGTCATTAATCCCTGTTCCTTTAACGAGTTCTAATTATTGAAGCGAAACTGCTAACAGACAAACCTTGTATATAATATTGCAAAGCATGGTTCGATTATAAACCTTAATTCAAAAAGTCCTCCCCGACGCGTGGTACTTACGAACTATTTACATTTTTACCGACTCGACATGGGCTCTTCATAGATAATCCTTCAAGTTTGTTGTAAGCTGTAAAAATATAGCAGTACCAAATAAGTGAGTCCTAGTAACAGAACCATGAATTAAGCCTTTAAAGCTGGACTGCCCTTGGAAGTGTTGCCCCGAAGTTTTAATCCTGCTAGGTGCCTAAAGACATACTGTAAAGACCAATTGCTGTACTCGACGTTATCGAATGGACTGGTAATTTAAGGTAATGTGACTATGGGCCATACTTTCTTTGACAATTTGGTATCGGGACCTATGTAATCATGGTAAGAGCTATGCACTATCGACATGAGTTTCTCTGGATTACATGGGTTTATTTATAGGATTGTTTTTTGTCAGCTCATGAAAGCGATCGTCTCGCGATCCGGTCACTCGGTCATTACTGCCCTCGCTCTATGAAATATTTATGACGACTCCCATAATAACGCGAGCGACGATATCATTATACTTTGTGATGGGGGTGTCGGGCGGGGTGGAATTTCTGATGGCTCCTTACCATTGCAAACTCGTAAACGCTCGCAAAACATGAGCTTCAAACCGCTTCAAAATCCAAACCCGTTCAAAAATTTATATTTCATCCGATAAGTCGAACTTTAAAGTCCCCATGTAGTGCGCAGACGCGCACCGTATTAACTTGTTAATTAGCTCCATAATACGACTTGCAGATGAGCTACTGAGTTGTGAAGTTGAATACATAAAAAGCCCTTTTTTCAGCGATCGTGTGCATCTGGTCGCCAGTACGGGACGGGCGGCGAGGCGAGCCTATACCGGCCAGAAGTTTGCCTGTTCATAAATAAACGCGAACGGTATTCAACAGCCCTTGGTGCTGTATGCATAACGAATTTGAAGGAGGCAAACTTGGAGGCTCTGCTGACTGGGATGGAGTATAAAATTCAGTAACAACATGGTGGAGGATTTCATTCGACGTTTCGCTGTCGGAGACGGCATAGCTCCGGTGTAATTAGTCATCAGGGGTCAATTAGTGGTGATGCTCACTCAAGTAGTTATCCAGTAGTGGTTTCGCGAGTGATTACTTGGACGAGTGATGTTTGTGAGTGCAATGGAGCAGGCGCACCGTTGGAGGCTGATGTGCGGCCGCTAGGTGGCGTGCATATCGGTAAATACAATATGGCGTCGTTTTGAATATTTTTGCATCGACTTACTTATTATCATTTGGTAATGCTAATCAGCATTTGTTGAATCGGTTTTAGTTATAAAACGAAAAGCTTACTGGACTACAGAAAGATTTAATTTATAATATTGAGGTTTTTGATCTTTGTTGATCTTTAAGTGACTGAAAGTTTTCAGAACTTTTCTCAGGGTTTGGAGTGTTATGGAACAAGAATTATTAAATAATGCTTTTTGGCAAATTCACATACCAAAAACTATTCCATTTATTATCTTTGAACATATTATAAACGGATGTGGGAACAAGAGTTATTATATAAAGCTTTTTGGCAATCACATCATCACTTACCTAAAACTATTCTATTTATCATCTTTGAAGTGACCATGTTTTGTAACTGTGACTATGAAACTTACTTCCACTTATTATACTACATATTACTATTGTCAGTTACTAACTTTGAGTTTTTTTTTATGAAATGGACCAGGAAGCGAGCAGAAGGATAAGCGATTACCGCTCATGTAACCATACAAGGCATTCAAGCCCTGAACAAGCCCATGGACACTCACAACACGAACCCCAATTCTCGTAATTAGCTTACAATTATATTTTACTTTCATTGAATTATAAATGAATCGTCTTGATATCATAAACTTTTTTTGGAGTTTGGACCAATTAAAATGGGTTTGACGTTGGTTTGACATTTATGAGAATACCATTTTGCAGTTATAACACATTGGGACTGGATCGTAACTGTATTATTGCAGGATTTAGGACCTTCAGAGGAGGGAGGTGCGCCACACCAGACACTTGCGTTCCCAGTCATTAAAATTCCTAACCCTCCTTGCTTCATAGACAATATCATCCAACATTACCTATTATTATTATTAATTATACTAATATTACAAACGGGTAAAGTTTGTGACTTTGTGACGTAGCAAGGAATATACTGAATCGATTTTGAAAATTACTTTACCAATAGAAAACCATATTATATTTTGTTAGTGTATATATATAGCTATATATATAAATTATGAAGATATCGTGTAAAACTCAAATTACCGTGGGCAAGGCCGCGGATAAAAGCTTTCTAAAGTCATAAGATAGAAAACTGATTAGTGGATATAATTTCGTAGGTAAGTACTATTTGGTAAGTACTAAGTGTAGGAGTAGCCATGTATAGTTTTCTCAAGAAAGATATTCCTGACTATGCACACATGTACCAGGGCTATGCAGCCCTGGTACATGTGTGCACATATTAGTAAGAGATTTTTCATTCCGAATATTTCGAGTCTCGTATGTAAATCGAGGTGACGAGCTCTCGACACTGACATGTCATTTTCTGCACCGTTGAATACGTGTGCAGATTTGCTGACTCTGTCCCGTGAAATATATAAAAATATACAAGCGAATTTACTTCTTGTTGCATTTAATTATGAGTTATTTTCGCTTGATACATTTTGGAGTTTTATATGTTTGCTGCATACAATATAGGAATTCGAGTGTGCCATATGTCGTAGTATTAAAGGTTTAATTCTGACTGTATGGAGATTGGCTGGACCGCGGATTACGTCACTCCTCGTTGTGGATGCATGGATTGAAAGTATAATACGGTTTTTAATACACCACAACGTATTCCGCTGTTCGTATAACAATATCTATGAACGCCTCACATCCCGTCAATTTGGCCTTGCGCTAAGAATCCGAAGAACTTGTGTGACGGGTACCATTATACTTTACGGACGGGTATATTTTATACTTTTTTATTACACATAATTATATTTATTATAATAATTATAATATTATTTTAGATTTATTTAGTACTTATTACTAGGATATTACATAATAATGAATTAACAAAAATAACTAAATTATTATCTAAACTATATATATATATATATATATATATATATATATATATATATATATATATATATATATATATATATATATATATATATATATATATATATATATATATATATATATATATATATATATATATCAAATATATATATATCAAATATATTACCTAATTGAAAAATAAAAAAGGTAGATGTAAAGGCTATATATTATATACATATTTAATACACATCCATGACCTAGGAACAAACTGAAAACTTTTTGTTCATTCGGCGGGATTCGAACCCGCGACCTCCGAGCAGCGACGCGCTAACAACTGAGCCACAGAGACCGTATTATATCAAACTAATAAGTGAGATCTGAGAAGTAGGTACAGAAAAAGCACAAACATTTTCGTGAAACTTACAATACATCTCTGGAATGAACTGTCTCCAGCGGTATATCCGGACCACTATCACCTTCAAACCTTCAAAAAATAACGTTCTCCTTCCTGAAAGGCCAAGAACGCACTTAATAAAAAACTTAAATAATTATTGTATAAAAGTATTAAATACACTTCCTGTTGTCCTTAGCACGGGGCCAGATTGACGTGGTGTAAAGCGTTCATAAGATATTATTATTACAAATACACATGAGTGCAAAAAAAAATGTAACGACTCCGTAATTTTTCATACAAATTCTGCATCTGACGTAACGAACAGGTACTTAATTGATTTCTCGTAAATGATATTTTTGCTGAAAATTAATGAAATTCGAATATAAACGACGAAATAAAAAAGATTTAATAAAAATCAGTGTTTATTAGAGTAAGGTTCCAAAAGCATGTACTATGTTCCGAATAGTACTTATATTGACTTACCCAGACTGTAATTCTTCGATGAAAAATTACAGTCTGGGTCGATTTCTTTGCACGTAAGCGTATATATACATATTTTATCTGTGAATCATTCACATATAAATCATTTTTTCCGTGTGAACCGCCTGTGTATTAAATTGCCAATTACGATTTAATGACATTTATGATATACAGCCTCCATAAGAGCACAACCTCCTAACGTCATCAATTATTGAGCGAGCTGTGGCGCCACACTTTTTCTGCCAGTTATTGTATATTAAAAACATTTATACAGTGTATAAGCTATACAGTGTTTTGTCCTTGTCTGTTAAGCTACTTTTCCGACGTATCAGACAAGAACAAAAGATTGTATAAGGGGGTCAATGTATGCTGTAAAATATTATGATGTTTTTATAAGAAGAGACATTAAAGTATCTTATGGTCAATCTAAAACTATATAATCTAGGATATAAAACATACAATGCAGATTTGAAGGTGGCCTGGAGACATGGTGAAGTACTTAGGACTAGTCACTTACGACGCGAGGTTTTTGTTAAAATAAATATCGATGTTTCGCATCTGGCTCACTATCCAAGATAGCTAATTTACATTTTATGGGCCTGGTTCTCAATCTACTGATGAATGTCAGATATTTGCATGTTTTTGTCTCTGTCGCTCGATATAAAGTAGAAGCAACAAAACTTCCGAATAAGCTATCCGATACTTATTACAATATTGTGAAACAGGCCCTAAAGAATAAAAAAAATATAGTTACAGTATATGAAAATAAAGTATGTAGGTACTCTTAAAAGAGCCCGATCAACCAGCCTCTTATTTGTAGTTCCTATGTCTACTCAGTGGACCAATTTTGGGTTAATTTGATAATCATAATATCTATTTAAGATCTTGAAATAATTGTTGAAGTTCAGGGAAAGTTAAAACGGTGAGAAATATTGGAAAAATTGTGAGACCAATACTAAAATCGACTGTTAAATTTTCCCGTACTGTAGCGTGAATTCGGGTCTTCAGTGTCTCTTCACTGTCAAATATTTATAGGTACGTTCAGTTTATCTGTTTGGTTGTACTGCATAACAGCTCTATTTTAGATTCATCATTCACCCCGGTAGATGTAGGTTGTAGGTGTAGATAGTAGGTGGTAACACACATTTTCAACACAAACCTCACAATCAAATAACATTTTAAAAAAATCAACAAACGCACTAGTGAAAGCAAATCACTACAATTATTATAGAAACTCAGTAATAAACTGTTAAATGTACACACTTTCAAATGTTAAAATGATAAATCATTTAAGAAAACTATAAATAAACTGGAGCGATTAAATTGTAAACAATGCTTATCACATAAAATATGCAATATGGCCCCCGCGAAACACAAAACGTTTCTTTTAAACAAATAAAACCTTACTAAACAAAAATGCATAATGTGCATACGTGATTTATTAGATTTCCGTCTATTGTTTTTACTCGGATTATAGGCAACGAATAATTTCCGACAAGCCAGTTCGGCGGTTTTCGGAAACGTTCGGATAGCCGAGAGCCATCGCCTGCCGCGGGAGTTTTGCTATATAATCATGTCGATATTCATGGGTGTGTGCGTTTGCGAAGTATGAAAATTACACATACATGCGATGATATGTCCTGCAGAACGCAACGGCATGAGATGAGTTGCTATTTATAAAATATTAGGCGTCTTTAAGTTATTATATTTTTGTAATTAATTTATTTACTATTAATTAAAGTCATCTAAAACGTGTTGTAGATGTAGGTGTAAATGTTGGTGTAGGTTTTAGATGCTGGTGTAGATTTTAGGTGCAAGTGTAGTTAATTATTTATTCAAGTTCAAAGTTAAGACAGAACATGTGTCGGGACAGCTAGTTTATAAGCCATGTGCATAACTTAAAAACTTTTTCTCGGTAGAGAACTTATTTAAAAAAAAAAAAACAAGCGCATTTTTATATAATAGTAACATAATTAATTTATCCCGAATGAACTTGAACTTCAATAATTACATTTATGACCATTATAATATTATTATTATTCTGAGTTTTATTTTTAAATGTATTTTGTTTGTTTTATTAGTTTTGTTACTGATTTATGACATCTATTAAACAGTCCTGACATGTTACTGTAATTACCGACAAAATATATCTTCTCGATTGACATCATAATATGTTATGTACTGACTAATTTTTTGCGATTTTTATTATTAATTTAAATGTCTTATGTGTGATTTTCTGGTATTTTTTTTATTATTTAATAAACTTCCTAAAGTTTTGACATGTAATTATAAATGTTATTAAAATAAAATAATTAAAATATAATATATAATAATGTTAAGAATTAAAAATTATTAGACCTAAAATTAATGTAATAAATAGTAAGTATGCTATTTATAATAATATACCAAAACCACTTTTAACAGCAAATAAACGAATTGATTTGAAAAAGTCGTGCTGCTGTCTTCATTAGGGCTGCATAGCTCGATACTTCGATTTTCAACTCTATCGTGTTAGCGAAAAATTTCATTTTCAGTCCCTGAATTTTCCGGGCCTACCGATTCCGGACAATTTAGACCCAGCCTAATTGTTCACATGGCAGCAATACTTATTTCATATACTTAAAGCTGCTTAACATCTTTATTTCTTTTAATATATCCCAATAGTATGACATCTTGATCCCTAGTCTACTAGATAATTTGAGTAACACGTTAACAATTCTGTGGTCGGTAATGGGCGGCCGCGCTCGCCTCAGGCGCTGGACCGAGCACGCTCCTGCGACTCCCACGGTAGCGCGTATACAGCGTGATGCAAATATAAAGCCGATAAATATATCTTTATTCAACTAGGCATCCTACATATAGCATAAACTTAGAGTTTTTATAATTTGAAAAATATACTCGTATTAAGGGTTTTATACAATTATTACTTTATAAAAATATAACAAAATTGTACACATGTAGGAAAGGAGACTTGAAATAATAAGAAATTATATTTTTCTATAAAGGATAACCATCATGTTTTTAACAATAAGCGCCTTACTCACAGTCCAGTCTGCAAATCCAATGCCGCGGCCTAGAAGCGGACTTGTAGGCAAAAATTATAATAATATGATTGCCATGCTGGCTGCTGATTTGCAGGCTGGCCGGTGAGGAAGGCGCTATAGATACTTGACATTATGTCCATGAAAATACTTTTATCGCACTTTAATTATATATTTTGGCCTGCAGTATCTGCATCTCTTGCCTTTGAACTAATTTACAATGTTCTAAAATGAAAAAACTAAGCTAAGACCCTACTTTGGACGAGACCAAAATTAACATGAGTCATTCCAGAACACGCTGTATCGTGCATCTAAGTATGAGAGCAGTGTTTGCTCAACGAGATTACCGAGTTCGATCCCGTCACGACGATGTTGCAATTTGTGATCTGATTACACTAGAGTTTTACTGTGGACGGGGACGAGTAGCGCGTCGCCACGCCAGTGTAAACGAGATATTATTTCAAAAGAGCACAAATATTTCCGTTGTCTGGTACCCGTAACACAAGTTCTTCGAGAACTTAACACGGGACCAGATTAACGTGGTGTGAAAGCTTAAACTTACTACATACATTATCCTAGTTCAATTTTGATTAGGTATCTTAAAAATGCAGCGCCTCGCCTCGTCATAAATCATTTTATTTCGGTGAGAATTGACCTTTAGGATACCGGGACTCGGGAGGCACCTCGGCCTAGTCGAAGATTGTTCTGAATAAAGTAGAGGTGCAAAAGTAACGAAAAAAAGCGTACTCGTATGTATTCGACGTTCGTTGATATAACAATAATTAGTACTCGTTACTATAGTATCGTTACGTTACTCGTTACTTCTGATACCTCACGACATGCTATGTTATGTTAGAGCAACGAATCAAGTCGTATTGCGTACGGGTATACTATGATGTCACGGTGTCGCAACATTATTAATTTGTAGAAAACATACTTGTACATAGCATTTTTTCAGTTTTCCGTATTTTGAACCAGACTTGTGTTTAAGTTATTCAAATTTAATTTTATTTAATAGATAAACTGTAGAAATACAAGTGGACTGTTGACGGAATCTACTGAATTTGCCATGGATTTACTATTTTGAAATTTCTTACCGTGAGCTAATATGTTACATCACAATAACATTGCAATCAATTATAAAGAAAAAGTAACAAATAGGTGTCGAGAAGTGTCGAAATAATTTATTGACAATAATATTTAAATACCATTCTATATAACATTAAATAAAAATACGAGTAACGGAATTCATTTGTAATGATTCGTTACTCGGCATCAAATATATCCGGTTTTCTACAGCTCTAGAATAAAGTTAGTAAACGTTTTGCAAAGGCCGACATACATAATTTCGATGTTTTATCGACGGCTACTATAAACTTGCTTTTGCAAACATTCGCTATGCAAACACTTGACGTAACAGAGGTTTCACTTATCTACAACGACAGCATTTAAACGGCCTTTTTACTCAAGACAAAACAGATAAAAACGTATAAATCACGGCGATACGCCACGTTCGCGTTTTGTACTTTTTAACGGTGGCAAACCGCATTTTTATTCAAAGTAGCCACTTAGTAAATAAAATATGTGGGCAACTAGAACAATAAACATCCGGTGGGAGGGACTTACATTGTCGCGACTTTCCTTTTTTAAAAACGGGACCGGGTCCCGGAACGACAGATGGGAAAATACACCCGCGGACACTGAAAACGCAGCTTGATTAAAATAAAAATGTAATTTAGGCAAGAACTGTTCTGTTTGTTTAAGGCCGCCATGTACGGTAAAATCGTATCACTGTATATAATTTGGCCTTGAGGTAAGATCATATCAGTCGACCAGATGGACTGAAACGATTCGTTCATATCGACCTGAAGGGATGGATTGAACGGACCGTGTATGACAAATCACTTCAGTTTTACAACTATTTTGAATTAAAGAGCCGTTTTGGCTAATTTTAATCCAATGATTACAATATTATTTATTATCAGAAATAGTACCTATAGAACTAAGATAGCATAACTTAATGATTAATTATTGGCTATAATACGCAGCTTGCAGCAAAATAGAACCAATAAACACGACTAGATTTCTAAGCAAACCAAAACAAACTGAAGCGATATATCCGTGTCAGGCCGAACTTCACTTCAGCCTGATGCGATCGGCCTTCCCATGGTACCCTTTAAAGATAAACGCAACAATTAAGAAGTTATATCATTCCTGTTATGTTACCAAAAATGAAATTACAAAACTACACGTCTCGTAAAGCTTTGAGGAAATTGCATTGACATACATCTGAAATTAGTCATGTTACTTCATGCTCACCTACCTTCAACCGACTACGCATTTCCTGACACGACGATAAGCGACTAGTGACGACACCTCACCTCAGCTATCATTGAAACACAAACATAGATAATATTATATGAAGACAATTTAACTTTTGTTTGTAGATATTACCTACATAATATTTACTTAATACATAAATTGTTATTCCATCTTTTTGGTAAAAGGACTAAAAGGTAGCACCCAACCGAGCTTGTTTCATTGTTTCACTTTGCGGAAATCCAAGAACACGACCTCTTTAAAAGTGGATGTTTAATAGTACGATTCACTTAAGCTGACATTAATTTTCCTTAAGTGTGCTTAATAAACTTAATAGTGTTATTATGGGTGAGCTAAATGTATTGTTTTATATATATATATATATATATATATATATATATATATATATATATTTTTTACCGTTTAAACTTTAATATGTAAGTAGTAGGATATTACATAATAATGAATTAATTATAATTAAAATAACTTAATTGTTATCTAAACTTTATATACTTAGTCTGGCCATAAATACTGTTACAATTAAAAATAAACAAAATATTAAGTACATTTGAATTTGGAATCTGTCATTTTTATATGATTGTTCATTGAATTTTATCATTTTGGCGCCAATACATTGTACAATATTTTGCGATATTAAAATGGAGTGGGGTGATAAAGAGAACCGAATTGCTGTGATTGCATAACACGAAGTAGGTATGGAGCCAAATGCAATTTTTAAAACTCTCCATACGCTTGGTATTAGTAAAATATTTGTGTACCGGACTATTAATAGGTACAATGAGACCTCCTCTGTTTGTGACAGAAAAAGATCTGGCCGTTCACGTAGTGTTCGTACGAAAAAGATGGTCCAAGCAGTAAGAGAAGGAATTCGAAGAAATCCTGCAGATCCTCCTCCTCCTCCGAAAGCAAAAGATTTTATCTCGGGAGATGAAGATAGCATCTAGAATCATGTCGCGTATTTTAAAAGATGACTTAGGACTTGCAGCCTATAAGAGACATACTGGTCATTTTTTAACTGATAATTTAAAAAAGAATAGGGTGTTAAAATCGAAACAACTACTGAAGCGGTACGCAAAGGGAGGTCACAGAAAAATTTTGTTTACGGATGAGATTTTTTTTACAATTGAGCAACATTTTAACAAACAAAATGACCGTATTTATGCTCAAAGCTCTAAGGAAGCTTCTCAATTAGTCAACAGAGTGCAACGTGGGCACTATCCGATTTTAGTGATGGTTTTCGTATTAGCTATGAAGGAGTGACTGAGCCATACTTTTGTGAAAAAGGTATCAAACCATCGGCACAAGTGTATGAAGATACCATTCTTGAGAAGGTAGTGAAGCCGCTTAACAACACCATGTTCAATAACCAAGAATGGTCCTTCCAGCAAGACTCGGCGCCGGGTCATAAAGCTCGGTCTACGCAGAGAGTACGGCATGCTCTAAACGCCATGATAATTTGGAGTCCCTAAAACAATCCGTACGTTTGGCAGTGAAGAATTTTCCCATGAAAAGAGTGCGTGCTTCTATTGATAACTGGTCTCAACGTTTAAAGGACTGTATTGCAGCCAATGGAGACCACTTCGAATAAGCTTTTTATATTTTTTTATTGTTTTATATTTATGCATTAAACTAACACACTGTAAAAGTAATAAATGTTATTTCCAATAGAAAAACTTTTTTTCTTTGTTTCAGTATTTATGGCAAGACTAGGTATATTATAAGTTATTATCTAAATGAAAAATAAAAAAGGGCTATAGGTAAAAACTGAATCTAGGTCGGAGGCTGCGGGTGGAGTACCTAAAAGGCTGGCAGCATTGTCTCGCTGTATGGCCAAACTGATATGTTGGCCGAGGTGAGCGCCAGCCATAGGGTTAGTTAAGTGTTTAGTTTTGTCGATCAGGCTTTTGGCCAAATCCCTTATTCCCTACAAATTTAGTTTTTCGTTATAAGCACACAAATAAAATATATTTCTCAACTATATTTGTTGCGATATAAAAAAAACTTATAAGCGGCCCCGTATTTCGGTCGCGCGGTGTACGTTTTCAATAATTGCCTAAAACATTGTTTAAACTTTAGACGGTGGAGAATTAGCATTTTTTTAATCTTTTGTCAAGTACACCGTTAGTTCCGCAGCTTTAACACAACATTAATCATTTTACAAAAGGATGTAAAAGGTATAAAGACTGTCATCATCACTCGGCATTAGTCCAAACTAACATTTTAATCATAGTACAAAGATGCGTAAGTAACTTTATTCAACTACTATTATAAATATGAAAGTTTGTGAGGATGGATGGATTGATGTATGGATGGATGGATGTTTGTTACTCGTTCACGCAAAAAGTACTGAACTGATTTTTATGAAATTTGGTATAGAATTAGTTTTAGTTCTGGATTAACACATAGGCTACTTTTTCTTCCGGAAAAGTCGCCGCGGGCGAAAGCTAGTTTAGCCATAATATTATGTATTCTGCAGGTCGATTCTGCTAATTACCTAAATCTAATTATAAATGTGAAAGTTTGTGAGGATGGATGGATGTTTGTGACTCTTTCATGCAAAAACTACTAAATGGATTTTGATAAAACTTTACAGTAATATAGCATCAATTTCAGAATTACGAATAAGCTACAAATGAATAAGGAAATCTTATAAAACCCAATTAATCGCGAGCGAAGCTGTGGGCAAAAGCTAGTAGTCTATAACTGTAATATTTCTAAAACTGACATTTTCTGATTTTAGTTCTAGCAATAAAATAAATTAACGAGAAATATTAAAAGTAATTTAAGTGCCCATCACTCCACTTCAATTTATAAGCCACGCCCAGTCGAGAGGGCGTGAGCGCGCCACGCCCATTGCACCATTCTGGGGGTTATTTTCCACCGGAGGGTGTTTCGGGGGGTACTATGTTATATAACACCCCACGGGTGGTGGGTGGACATTTGTCTTTAAGGAAATATTAAATGGCCGGGCCAGACAAGAAGTTGGACAAAGAGAATTTCTAATATAACTTTGGAGATATCAAATTTTAATGCGCCGAGAGACGTTATTTAATTCCTGTCTAGTCTTAAAACCCTACATTGAAGTTGCAGTGGCAAATTATAATACTTCGGTATAGTTCGGTTCACGAAAGATGATCACAATCGCCGGCTACCATACGCACACTCACGAAGAAAAGTCTTAAAGGTTGGTTAAATAATGTAATAGTACCTGGGTAACCGAGCGTTGCTCGGAGCTTTAGTAGATTAAAAAAAAGGAAACAAAAATAGTTTACCGGGGTTCGAACCCACCACATTACGAACTTCTGAACAACGCAAAACTTACACACATGCACACCAAACTGCCAATCAGACTAAAATTTCACAGTCGAAATTATTGACATATTGTTGCACGATGAAAGAAAAAAAAAACATAATATATAATTTAAAAAAGCGAAGCTTCCCAGGGATAACACTTAGATCGATTTTTCTCCCCCAAAACTCCCTGCATACTAAATTTCATGGAAATACTTGCAGCCGTTTCCGAGATTACGATTATATACCTGTGTACAAGATTGTCTCGTTTAAAGTATAAGATTGTAAATGCTAGTTGTCACCCGCGCATCAGTCCGCACCTCTAAGGCCCACTTGCATAGATCTGGATTTAAGGTATGTTAAAATGGACTGGATTATATCATAATTTAGAAACTAATGAGTAAGCCAAGCCGCATGACGTACCAAAGAAACACAGTACAGTCCGTTCTAAGTTATTTTACCTTGGAAATTCTATGAGAGTGATCCTTATGTCGTCGGCGTAAAGGTCCTGTCAGAGATAAAATAACTCTGAACGGTGTGCAGTACACACACATAACCGCTCGTAAAACATAACCCCTCTTCGCCAGTAGGATAAAAAGAACCTACAGCCGCGTATCTACACAGACCATACGTAAATAATTAATTAATAGATAACAGAAATCGTTAATAGTTTGTCTTGCTATTTAAAAACCTGTTGCAGTTCATTGGAAAATCTCTCTTCTCAGATTAGTTTGTTGCTTACAAACCAAAACTAGGGGTTGCTTTAGAATAAAGGTAGTCTAATTAAGGGGAGGGTGGAGGGGAGTAAAGGGGGAAGGGTCACCGAACCACCATTTCCAGGGTGAGGAGATTTTTGAGAAAAGTGCATTTGAAAATTCACAAAATTTTACCTCAAAATTTTCCTGCATTTCTTTACTATTTAGTGAAAATATTTAATCAATATTGAGGGAGGAGTTGGTTACTCCTCCCATCTACTACTCCGCTCACCCCCCTCCTCCCCCAGAAACCTGTACTTTTTTGAGGTTATAATGTTTTAAATTGCATTTCTTAGGTATGTTACACTTTATTAGTCACAAAGTTCAGCTGTCACGTCTCCGGCGCTGCGGGAAATGCAGTCTAAATGATAATTTAATGTCAAATAAGCAGTTGAAATAATTGTTTTTCAAAACATTTACTAAAGCTTACTCGGATTTAATTTTAAACAGGATTTAACAAAACATCTTACTAAAATATAGTCTTGATAATAATACAGAGGTAGTAAGGTATAATTTATAAATAATAAAAACAATAATAAATATGAACGTATTGAACGCGATAAAATAATTTTTAATCTAACCTAGCCCAAAATTACACAGACGATACTTCACGACGAGTTTTTATGAGGCCGTGTTACCACTCCGAAGACGTTTTTAACGTGATAAAAAAGTTCTAACCTAACCTAACCCAAAACTACACAAACGTTATTTCACGCCGGGTTTTTGTGAGGCCGTGTTTACCACTCCGAAGACGCTTAGAACGTGATAAAAAAGCTCTAACCTAACCCAAAACTATACAAACGTTATTTCACGCCGGGTTTTTTTAGGTTGACGTGTGAATACAGTTAATTTATTTTATATTATTCACAAATAAATCGAAATATATACAAAATTATATTAAGAAACCAGCATTATTATACGCATTTTAGTGATAAAAACAGATTTACGTAAGTAACTTTTGTAAAAAACGTGAAAAAAAAAATTTATTTAAGTATAAAAAAAATGCTCATTTCCTCGCCCTAAAATTGATACCAAAATGATGTAGTAAGTACCTAACAAAACTCAACCATCAAAATATATAAATTCAGGCTACCTCTATTCTAAAGCCCACCCAAAAACTATAAAAATTAAATAGTTATAAAATTTAAAAGTAATTTACGAATATTTTTCAATGTGGGTAGATTGAAAAATCCAGAATGTTCCGAAGCAGTGAAGTCGCTTGACGATTTACAAGTAGAAAAACGCACGTGCAAATTTAGTGCGGTATAAGCATAATATTAATATTGTATTTTTAAGGTGTAAAAAAATAAATCATGTATTTAAGGTATGAAGAATAGTATTAAATAGATTTTATATATAACATGAAATTATGTCGGGATTTAAAATATGAATGATAAAAATGTTTTTTTACTTCATTGTTATAAGTTATTGAGTATCTTATTTATAATAATTGACTTTTAAATTCCTCGGAAACAAATCTAATTAATATTTTTGTTTGAAAAGATCGATTAATTTTATTATATTATTATTGACATCATTCAAAAATAAAAATTGTGATATTAGGTACTTCTTTCTGAGTTAAGAACAACCCTTTGAAAATTGAAAGTAGGTAACTTGATGCCTGCTTTATACGGAATGTTATTTATAAAGCAACTTTTACTCTTTCTTGAATATAAGCAACTTTTACTGGTTGCTTATATTAAAGAGTATATTCACTCCTGAAAGCTTGGACACTGACTGTAAAATGCCCTGTATATTTTTTTGTCCCGAACGGTTATACAGGTAAATTCTGTAGTGTCTACATAAGTAGTTTCGATCTTGATTTGAATTTAAATTTACACTACTTATCCGAAGTTTACACTGCGTTTCCGAATCACTATTTGTCAAATGTATTTTCCTATCTAACTGTACTAATATTGTAAAGAGGAAAAGTTGTTGTTTGTTTGTTTGCATTGAATAGGTACCAAAACAACTGGATCGATTTTGATGAAAGGCACAGATAAATATTAAAGAGTAGACCACATGGAAGGATATAAGCTACTTTTTACTGCGAAAAAATGTACGGGTCCCGCCAGATAAACTATTGCACGCACGAAGTCGCGAGCAACAGTTACTAGATATTACGGAAAACCTAAATAGTATTTACAGTCATTCTGGACTATAAATATTTCCAAAGTGAATAAAAACTTTATTGAGCAAGTTCCAGAAAGAAAAGGATACAATAGGAGAAGAAAAACTAGTTCATTTTTAACACACAGCACAATAGAAAAGGAAAAGCTTGAAATTATTTCAGTTACGTCTTTTTCTATGTGAGGCGTCTTATCGCAGGTATAAAATGCAAATTTCCATGTGCTCCTGCGCATTTGGACTATGACGCGGAGCGTGAGTATTTAATTTTTATATTTTCACTTTGTAAAATTATACCTATTTTATTTAACCTTTATAAATCACTTGTTTAGTCGTGTAAACCCTTAAATATTTGTACAAAATTGTGAAAAAAATAAATTTTACTTCGCTTTTGCTCAAGTTTTGTGGATTGAAATCTATATTTTACTATAATATTATAAACTTTAGCCAGTTCACTTGTTTGTTACAGTGAGCCAGGGCTACCGCCTCTACGACCTGTTGTCGGGAGGTAAGTGTTTTTTTTATATTTATTTCGTTGTCCCTACTTAACATTATTATTGTAATCATTGACGGCTTTTTTGTTATTTGACATTTTGATCATATGTCGTACATAAAAGACATTAACATTGGTATTTCCCGAAGGAACTTAGATGGTGCAAAATACGTTCTTCATAATCTTTTTCACACGACAAGGACCATCGGGCTACCGAGCTTTCAGGTGACAGAAAAAGAATCGATAGTTCTTATTGACCGTTAATTTGTGCGTTGTTAGTGCCCCCTAGTGGCAGAAAAAATATCAAACACCCTCATTCCATGTTTAAATGAACTCAACGTTGTGACAGTCGACACCATCTTGCCGATCGGCCATTTTGAATAGGACGTTTTTAACGTCTTTCTTTTACAATTTTATTATCTAAGCATTTAAAAACCAAAACTAAACGTTTTGACAGTTGACGCCATATTCTGTCAAAACGTTTAGGTGAAATTGTTGACGTCGGCCATTTTGAATTATTTTTTTTTAGCACAACTTGTTGTTTCAGGTCGATGGACCCCCGCCGGCAGGCCAGGCCCGATGCCGCGGCCCCGGCCATCGCGTGATGCCCGCCGGCCGCCCGCTGGCCCGCGCCGCTGTCGTTTCTCCGTGTGGAGATGCGCTCAGATATGCGCTTTTTTATGGTTTAATGTAAGTATTTTATTTTAATTAAAATTATTATTTATTTCTTAATTGATTTGAGCAGTATATTAATATGATTAAATCTTTATTATCGACCACTAGCGCCCCCACTGAACGCGAGTATAGTAATCTTAATTAGGGTCGGCTCACATCGAATTTTTATGTTAGTGATTCGAAATTGAACTTTATTCGCTACACAAAAAGATACACGTTACATTGCAAGGTCGGGGGTGACGATCGAAATTTGAACGTTTGCAATTAAACTTGTATCTTAAACAATTTTGAATCGCTTTCGGTTCGGCTCGGTGTGAAATGACGCTTAGTGAACTTTTTTATGCTTGTCTGTGACTGATACAATAGCATGTGTTAAATCATTTTTTAGTTAGTATAATATGCCAAATAATATTTAATAAACTTAAGAGTGAAATGTTTGATAGCTTTTAATATTATGTTCAAACTTTAGTAAACTTTTGTCTGTACCTGCTTTATAGTTGTTCAATTTTTTTTGTTTCAGTAACGGGAGTAGTAGCCCTCGTTAGAATTGACTCTACAAGTGACATCTGTACCGAATTCCTCGGCTGGAGATGTATGTTAATTTGTATACATATTGTAAACTTCACTTGCGTGATGTAAACTGATGTAACTCTATGTAACGATATATGTGGGGATATTGTAAACACTGATATAAACACTGATGCTATTGTAAACTTAAGACTAGTGTGTGTAAACCAAATTACTTTTCCGTTACTTTTTTGTACTTTGCGATAATATGTTAAGTTTCTAGTTCGTAAGTTATGAGTAAGCTATAGTAAGTAGGAGTAAGTTATGAGTAAGTTTGAGTAATTCCTGTTATCAGTCGGCTAATCGCAGTTAAGAACTAGTAAAGCGCAATTTTTTGTTTGACGTAGGTATAAGTGTTTCACTTTTTGATATTTTAATACATCATTTTTCTTTAAATTCAACATAATTTTTATTTAATCTCCTTTATACGTATACGTATAAAAATTTAAGTCCGATATTTTTCTCGTATTATGATATGTAATTGGTTTTCCTTAAACACCAGTGTGTGAACTGAGTGACCCAACATGATGGTTGATATCTTCAAATGTACTTCATAAACTATCTTTTTACTAATTCCCAGATTTGTTATACGATTTTTTTTTAGACTCCTACTAAAATTTGCTATACTTACTATAGGGGAAATTCAGGTGCGCGGGTCCCTCGGTCCACACGTACACCCTTTATAAACCTTGTCCATTTTCAGTGATGTCGTCTAGTTACAAATCTTAAAGTTTTTAATTCTAATAGGTTTTTTTATGTTGGAACTTTGTTATTTTAAGTAGAACTTTTAGCGAAAAACTTAACTGCAACAAATACCATATTTCTTACACAATAAATATATAAGAAATAAGGCTTCATTTGACTCGGTTCCTCTCTTTGTTTTAACACTTAAATGAATTATTTCACTAAAATAAAAATTAAAATATAGTATAAAAAAGTAGTTTATACAGTACAATCAATTGTTCTTGCCCAGTCCAGTCTTTAGAGATTCTGAAACGAAAAACCTAGTATGTGTGAAGTGTGTGAGTACTGTCATGTTACCACAGAATAAATATAACGTATTTATTCTGTGTTGTTGCTTTTGAGTTTCATTAAATCGAGTAATCACGTGCGAAAACCATGTTGCGGCACGAATGGGACGGCAAATACCATGGCCACACAGAAAACTGGCGTGAAATAACAATTGCGTTGTTTCGCAGAGTGAGTGAGGTTACCGCAGTCCCAGGGGGGGTTGGGGGCATCACAGACGGCGAAGACATTATTTTATGTGACGATAAAATATCGCTCGCAACCCGTTTGTATAAACCATGGAGAATTTAAGGAGTACCATCTCCATACATGAAAAGTGTCCGTAAAATAGCGTTAAATAGGGGGCGCTACAGACGCAGACGGGAGTAAAGCGGCAAAATTTAAACTTAGCATCTTCTTCGGTTTTATATATAAAAATATTAGAATTTTCATGATTTACTGAATTAACTACTATTAATCTACTAAAGTCGTAAAAAATGTTAAATAACTAACTCAACTCACTTTACTTCGTCTCTTATTGCTAACTTCATATCACACACCCTTGCCACTCTAGCGCCATTATGGCCGGTTTTGGAACTATTATTTAATTACTTTTGTCGGACACATTTTAGCTTTTCTGCCTTAGAGAGATGTCAGATGGTACTCCTCACCTCTATTCTCCATGGTATAAACTATCACAGACAGCATTTTTTTTTCTATTTCATTGCGTTTTGCCTACAAAAAAATAGACACTGACAGACAATGTCAATCTGTCATTTTGTCTATTCTTCCGTAGAAAGAAACCATTTCTGTGGTGGTTATGCTACGCGCGCAGAGAAGTTTCCCGTGTAAATCCTCTGGTGTTGTGAGTGTCCCTAGGCAGCGGTAATCGCTTACCACTAGGCGATCCGCCTGCTCGTTTCCTGGTCCATTTCATTAAAAAAATCTGAAATATCTAATCGAAACTGAGGAAAAAGTCCGGTGTGAACTGCAAGAATGTTGAGTAAATGACATTTCGGATCTGGATTATGCGAATAAAATTATAATGGTTTTGGTTACGGCTGCGGATATTAACTTATTTCGGATTATCGTATATAATATATTAAATAGTTTCGGTTACGGATATTAGGCTTATGACGAATGTATAATACAAAAATAAGTATTTGCATTATACAAGTTTAGGTAATCATTTGGCCTAAAAAGCTAGTGAGTCGGCACGGAAAATCAAATAAATAGTTCTTATTACACTCAAGTCTATATGCGAAATTATCCGAGGCTTTTATATCGGATTCGGTTACGGTTATGGAGCTCCGTAACAACACTGTTGACTGTCCCTCTGGCAGCCATGTTAATAATGTCGGCATTTGGTGTAAATCCCGGCCGTCTCGCGTTGGAGCGAAAATATTGTCGCCTTTGATCCCTCCATATTGACTATCTACTGCACTATACACGGTACACAGGTCGGTATCTCATTACAAGATCTTATCCTGCTACTATTATAAATGTGGAAGTTTGTGAGGATGGACGGATGGTTGGATGGGTGTTTGTTACAATTTCACGCTAAAAGTACAGAACGGATTTTGATGATTAGTATGTTAGTAGTTTAAGCTCTGGATTAACACATAGGCTACTTTTTGTCCCGAAAAATACAGTGTTCCCGTGGAATTCTGTATTTACGGGGTTTAAGCTAGTATGAAATTTTTGCTGCCAGTAATCAGTGCTAAAGTCAAAACGGCTTACTGTAATTGGTTAATGTGAACAAGGACTGTGTCATTGGAAAATTGTGAAATTTGCACTAATGATTCGCAAACTTAACGCAAATAAACTAAGGAAGAAAATGTGTGTATTCTACGGGAACCGTACATTTAGCAGCATAAATGATCTTGATCTAAATAGCACTTTTCTCCCTGTTTTCCATCTAAGATGTAACTTCAGAAAGTTATCTTGTGTGCAGTGTGACACATCTACTCGTTTGTGGCAGATTACTGCAGTACTAAAACTAAATAGGTATCATATCGCCCCACTAATCTAACCTATAAAGTGAAGATCTATACTTAGGCCATGTTTCACTATCTTCTAATAAGTAATTAGTGTCGGATAATTTATTCGGAAGTTTCGTCGCTGCTTACTTTATATCCAGCATCAGAGACAAAAAATGCAAATAAGCTATCTGACACCTATCAATAGATTGTGAAACAGGCCCTTAATAATAAAAAGAGGAAACATTTGTTTATTTGCATTGAATAGGCTCCGAAGCTACTAGAGAAATTGTGATGATATTTGGCACATATACTAATTAGACCACGCAGAAGGACATAGGCTAGTTTTTGTCGCGGTAAAATGTACGGTTCCCACAGGGTTCCCTTTTACGCGCATGAAGTCGTGGCCAACATCTAGTTAGAAATAATTTAATTTTGATGTTTCACAACTGGCAGTCGTCTCGCGACGGCTTATTGGATTTCGCCCAAGACTTTTACATTTTAAAGTATTTACACAGCTTTTACAAAATGGGGTAGTGTGAGTGCCCCGTCCCTCGGATATTCAAATGAGGATCATCTGTAACTTTGCACTTTTACCAGAGTCTATCCATCTTTAGTTTTTTCGCTTTAATATTGTAAAATAACTTAGGAAATACTGTGTTTTTAGAATCCGTGAACAAAAGGTAAGAACCAGGCTGAATCTCACGAGCCGTGATAACTATAAAGTGAAATTTTCACTGTGAATGTTGATTTATTCTAGTTGTCGCGATAACAACAAATACTAAAAACAGATTGAAATAAATGTTCAAATGGTATCACATGCAACAAACGTGTTTCTTGTCGTTTGGCGCGGGACTTCGCGCTCCAGTCCGACTCGCACTTGACCGGTTTTGATTACTTATTGACCTAGGTACTAAATATGTCGTCTACACCTGATATAAAGATAATAATATAATCATCACGGCGATTAAAAAGCTTTCGGCATGACGACTATACGGTCATCTCTTTTTACCCGACTACGGCGAAGCCAAAAGAAAGGGTAATGATTTTGTAGTCTATGTATGTTTGTTCCACTGTAGCGCCTAAACAACTGGACCGATTTTAGTAAATGGGGTGTCAATTAGATTCGTAATAATAGCCCGGCGGGTAACATAGGCTATATAATTTACGTAGGCGGATTATGGTTTAAAAAAAAATATATAGTTATTATGGAATAAGATTGGCAAATGAACAGATGGAATGCCTGATGCCAAGCGATCACCGCCGCTAATGAATACCCGCAACACCAGAAGAGTAACACGTTCGGTGCTGGTCTTTGGAACTTAGATAAAGATATTAAACTTAAAGAAAAAGGATTTCCGAGGCCTTCAGTCAAGATGAATGCGATAATTTCGACGGCGAACTTCGAAAAAAATCTATGGAATTTGACATAAGGCATCGCATGCGACATGTCACTTAGCGATGACTCATATCAAATCCCATACATTTTTGATATGATTGCATTTTGACTAAAGGCCCAGCTTAGATATAAAAGTAAATAGAAATTAAAGACAGACAAGATAAAAACAAACATTAAAACAAGATTTAATGGAAAAGTGAAACAAAAAATTAGCATAGAGACAAGTTACATCGGACAGGTACAAATGCCGCAAAGCCTTCGCCTCTATAAATTGAAATGAGGTGGTGAATTAAAAAATAAATCAAAAGAGGATTTTCCGGACACGTCGTCGGCGCTCAAATTGGAAAAAGTGCGGTGGCGACGTTAAGCGTACCGGGTCCACGGTCGCGCCGCGCACGGCACGGGATGCATGAGATTATCATGAGAACTTGAGACGTTCTTTTTATAACCGACTTCCAAAAAAGGCGGTTATAATATGTTCTACTGTGGATATTTTTTCTATAGGCTGTTTCTCAATGAAAGATATTAATGATAATAGATTTAACAATAGGACTACATAAAATCGATGTATGTGGATAACTCTCTTGAGACGGTTAATCTAATCTTTTCTAATGGATTTTATTTGTGTAGCCAATATTTGGCATTTATGTAGTTTCTGTTTTTATTTAGTTTAATTTCGGGAACTAACAATGACTTAACGCAGTCTGCAGATTCTGCTTTTGCATTCGTACATTATCATTGTCAAGATGTGTATGGACCCAGTTAGACAAGGTGCGCGAAGCCGAGAAGCCGAGCACCTGTTTTCATCCGTAGCAAATTAAGCTTTTAATCGGCTAGGCCACTACGTACAACCTAATGGCAATCCCCTAACCAAACGCGCTTAGGCAATTGTTCAGATTCTGTTCGTCATGGCTTAGTTGATAAATCTCAAATAACGGCGGCCGCGCTGTGATTCTTGTGGTCATATAACCGCGTCCTTATTTCAACGCTCTATATAAGGTTTGGCAAAATCTATGATGGATATTTTGGGCATATGATCTAATAATAACTCCCCACACCGATTTAGGTGACGGTGGCAGGTTTCATTGAAACACGGCCAGCTACGCAGGAGTAACTTTATAGTGCCCAAGTGTGTGCGCAGCACACAAGAGCGCTCTCTCTCTTCCTTTTTACTCTCGTAACCCAGTGGGATGGATAACCGACATGCCTGGCGAGAGATCAGGAGCAGATCAGACTCTTTTTACATGCCCATCCGACGCATAGATCAACTTTCTTATCAGACAATCAGGCGATCAGCCTGCATTGTCCTAACCAAACTTGGAAACCAAATTTTTTGTTGTTTCAATGCGGGAATCGAACCCACGACCTCCGAGTCGGACCACTGGACCACGGAGGCTGTTGGAGGCATATGATCTACGTAAACGTACTTATGTAAAGACATTTAAACAGAAAAATAATTTAAAATTTGAAATAAAATATATTATATTAAAAAAAATTACGTTGCACTCTCTAATGCGCTGTCATTAAACTCACAGAAACAGCTGACTTTAAAGTGAAAACAAAGTCTTTACCTAAATAATGTCAATTTTATTAGCTGTGTGAGGTCAATGATCTCCGTAGCACCGTAAAGAACGTAATGTAATTTTATTTAGTCTTTTTTTGTCCATTTTTTAATTTATTTTTGTGCCTAAACGTCTTAACATAAGTAGTGGATCATATGCCCAAAATATCCGTAATTGATTATTTAGGAAGGGGCATATCGAGGCTAAGCATGCTAAGCTTTACGTGTCCCATTGCGGGCACTCGAGTTTTACATTTCACAATATAGAGGTCAGTGTTGCGCTGTGAAAGGCTGCGAAATTACGACAAACAAGTAAAAATGATGGACGAGATACAATATTATAATATCTCGTATTCGGTTGTCCTATTTAAAGTATATAAGGTAATAATTTTTAAATGAAATCCTGTTTTTACAGGTTAGGGAAGCCATTTCAAGCCTCAGTTTGATCGCTTACATCGTAAGTCGATTTTCAACAGTTGGCGTCACTTTTGCCTTGTATTTTTTTAGGCTAAATATATGCAATAGCCTTATGTATAAGTCTGTGTTATATTCACAAAAAATATGTCGAAATGTATGTTTTCTGGCTTAAATGTACCTGCAAAAGTAACATGAATCACTAAATTCTATGGGTAACTAATAGCCGAATACTAAAACGCTAATCAAGCTTAGGAGCCCTCCTATTCACAAGCTGTCGCTGTCTCGGCTATCCGAAATGACAAGGACAGCATGTGACTTGAGCGTCACTTAATTTAATTATCGTTCTAGTATTCGGCCGTGAGTACGTTGTTCTGTAGTCGAAATCCCCAGTTCTGAAATAAATCCATGGCACCGTAAACAATTACCGTGTGTACAATGGAAACAGGGCCGGCACAAGATAATAAGAATGTTAGGTACATATTAAACCGCTAGCAGCGACTGTAATACAGAACTCATTTAAATAAACATGATCAAATTGAAAATATTACGCGGGAGGGACTTTGACAAAATATGATTAAATACATTTACATGAAAAAACAACTCCACGTGCATACTGCCGATATGAGAGATACGAAGTTGTTAATGTAAATATGGTACTAACTTTTGATGATTTAAAGAGATTGTTTCCTACGCTCGAAGTTGTTCACGACTATATTATTATATATACCTGGGGCACAAAATCCAGTTAGGTAGGTCCAACTTTGAAAAAGAGGTCAATCGTCGAATCTAGCTCGGCTAAGCAGCGTTCGGGAAACTCAGAAACATATTCCCGTCAAAAATCCCTCAGTGGCTGAAGTTAAAAGTTTTCGAGCAGTGTGTGTTACCGGTGATGACATACGGAGCATAAACGTGGTCATTCACAATGGGGCCTATCCAATAGCTTTGTGGCGCTCAAAGAGCTATAGAGAGAGCTCGGAGTCTCTACGTGATAGAACCAGAAAGGGAATCCGAAGCAGAACTAAAGTTGCCGGCATATCCCAGCGCATTAGCAAGTTAAAGTGGCAGTTGGCTGGACATATAGCCCGTAGAACCGATGCCCGCTGGGGCCGAAAGGTTGTCGAGTGGAGACCACGAACTGGACGTCGAAGCGTAGGACGGCCGCCCACCAGGTGGACAGACGACCTGAGACAAGTCGCAGGGAGGCGGTGGGCACAGGCCGCGAGCGACCGGTCGCACTGGACATATATGGGGGAGGCCTATGTCCGGTAGTGGACGTCACCAAACTGAAACGACGAAAGAGTTTGTTTTTAAGTAGGAATGTAATTAGATTTTTTTTATCTATGGAATTGACGTGGTGTGAAAACACCACGTCAATCTGGTCTCGTGGTAAGTTCTCGAAGAGCTTGTGTTACGGGTACCAGACGACGGAAATATATTTAATACTTTTTATACTATACTTATATTTAAGATTTTTATTATATGATACACATCCATGGACCCAGCAACACAGAGCAAGATGTAGTGCCAATTTCGCCTACGCCTGTAAGTGTTAATCGTTTCTCTGAATATCACCATGCCTTCTCTTTCATTAATACGAAGAGAAGAAGAAAAAGAACATGACATTATACCAGTTTCATCAATTTCCAACGAAATTGATGAAACTGGCACAATGTTTCCAGAAAAGGCTAATTTATAGATATTAGAGATCGCCCAGTGGTCGAAATTTGTCCATAATTCATATTATAATTTTAAGTTTCAACTTTGTCCCGTTCTTTTGCCACTAATCTCTTACATATTATAAAAAATAAAACGAAATATAAATTTAAATATTGTCTATCGAATTTAAAATACCTATTAAGAATTGTATCAAAAGCATGGTGGTGCGAATTATTAATCTGCGGTAATATGTGTAACTTCATCTATAGAAAATATTAGGGCAGTTCACTCCTCCTCCATTTATACCTTTAACTGTGCAAAATTTCCTCCGTTTGCATATTTTTTCGTAAAAAGGCTTACAAAGTATATGCTTCACCTATTAATTTAAGGATACGAAACGTTTCAGGTTTTTATTATTATAATAAGTATAATATTATAAATAAAGTGTATTGTGTATGTATAACTGTATTCAATAAAACTATTAAATGTTTAAATGATTTTGAAAATCTTTTGAATTGGAAAAAGCTAGTAGGCATTAGGCGTATGGACGTTGACCTTAAAAATATTAAGGATTGTGGTCACCTATCCTAGTTGGAACCAACACCGGGGTTGCTTAACATGAGTTCGCGCTACGACCAGTTACGATTTTCTTATATGTACATTGATTTTTATTATATTATACACATATTTAATACATACCCATGACCCGGCAACACAGGAAACTATTATGTTCCTTCGGTAGTTTCGAGCCCGTGACCTCCGGATTCCGGCTTGATCGACGCTCTCAGCCATAGGGGTCGTCGTAATTATGTATAGTATATTTTTTATTTCCTTCATAATTATCCTACTTCCTTCTTCTTCCCTTTCACTAGTGCAGCAAATAAAAAGAATTTTCATGTGTTTGAAAGAATTTTCATGCCTGACTCTTAAGGTGCTCCCTTTTGACTTGTAAATGACGAGACCATTTACATAAAGAAGGCATTATGATTCCCCGGAACATGCCAAATGAGTACACATTTTACATTTTTTAAATGTTTATGTTTTTCTTAGACCTATTTAGTGTCTAAAAAACGAAAGTATTTCCCGTAAACCACCAAAATTATAAATCATTGAGTTCAATAAATGCGATTGAAATGACGCGAACAGGAGACTAGAAAAAAAGCAGATAGTATTTTTTATTAAATTATAAGAAATACTTTTTTTTTCATATTCATTCAAGGTCATTGACATTTTGCGAGTTGCCATACAAAAGGTATTTCTCGCTTAGCCCGGTACGAAAAATAGCGTATTTAGTCTTGTTGTAAAGTTGGTAGAAGAATATACAATATTAATCTGAGAATACAGCAGCTTCTTCTTGCCCCAAATAACCTTATAATTACTAAAGTCTTCATTATCCTGTATAATAGAGACTATAGTAATTATAAGGTTATTTGGGGCAAGCAGAAGATATTTTTTTGAGTGGGCATGATAGGCGAAATTGATTAAAAACATAATATTTCGTTAAAAATTAATTAAGTTTGAAGGTCCAGAATTTGTTCTTTATTAGCAACACTATCAAATGGTGAAATGATACAGGGTATGTATTTAGTTTTTTTCTAAAATTATCCGGTTCGATTGGCGGTTTGGAAAATTAATTTATCTAAAATGTGGTGACGCAGTTTTTATCAAATTTGAGCTCGCAACTCCTTTCGGGCTTCGGCATTTTTCCCTAGAGTTACGGATTCCCACTTGAAAAATTACCCTATGCTTCGCGATATCTATCTATATACCTACGACGAAGAATTCGGCCCATGTTCCAAGATAAATAATTATCATCCCTCATTTATATAGCGTTGCCAAAAACAACGACGAACAAAACAAAATATCCTATTGAGATAAACAGCAATTAACATATTATCCAATACAGAATCTTTTTCTAATGCCCGAATACAAATGGTGAGTACCACTTGACACACTTACCCGCCCACCGAGCCCCGCCTGCCGCGCCACGCCCACCACAAGCTCCGCCCAGTGCACGCCCCGCCCACTCATCTTATCAGAAGCTTTTACGAAGTTTTATTACCGCAGCTACTTATCGTTGTTTGTAAGACTGTCGTTAGTCGTTAAGTAACCAGTTTGTTTGTTTCTAACTTAAGTTTTCTTATTAACTATTAGTACCTGGGTAATCGAGCTTTTCTCCGGAGTACCGATAAATAAAAAAATAATAAAAAGAATATTAAAAACATATAAGCTACCAGGATTATAACCCATAACATTCCGAATTTTCGAACAAAGCAAAAACTATATACATACGCATACCAAACTGCCAATCGGAGTTACATAATAGAGTCGAAATTATTGATATACCTAGTGTTACACGTCGAAAGAAAAAACATATTATTTAGCTTAAAAATGCGCTGTTTCTCAGGGATAAAGCCTAGCTAGATCGATTTTTCTGCCCCAAAACTCTCTACATACTAAATATCATCGTAATAGGTAGGTACTTGCAGCCGTTTTCGAGAAAATGATTATATAATAAATACAAGATTGACATTTGCCTCGTTTAATTAAAGTATAAAGATTAGTCTACACTCTACAATATACAGTTTATACTGTTGTATTTGATTGTACAAGTTTTAGCTCGTAGAATGTTTAAGATCATAATAAAGCCAAATTAAAATAATTTACAGTTTTATAGGTCTCTGTGTAATATCCTACTATGTATCATAATTATAATATTAGAAATGTGAAAGTTTGTGAGGACGGATGGTTGTTACTCTTTCACGCAAAAACTACTGAACGGATTTCGATCAAATTTGTAATGGCAGTAGTTTAAGCTCTGGATTAAAACATAGAAGACTTTTTATACCGAAAAAGTACAGTATTTTCGTGGGATACTTTATTTACGCGGGCGGAGCCGCGGGCAGTAGCTAGTAGATAATATATTCTCTAGGTATGATTACCATGAACTCGTATTTTGCCGACGAACTCCATGTATTGCTCAAACAAAAATCCTAGCACCAACTAAATTACTCCTATCCTATTAACCAAATTACTATCTATCCTACGAGTAGATTAAAGAGGTCATTCAATACCTACAATACAATGTATCCCCTGTAAACTGTTTATAAGCCTAAACTACATACTCAATCAATTAATTAATGATTTATTTCCAGAAATTGGTTACAGGGTTGTTACAATATGTAGAATTTACACAATTTGCACACAATTTCTGCCCGTAGGGCGTGGAAATCTTAATATTTGTGAATAAATAAAAAAAACTATATAAAATAAGTATTATAATTAAAGTCATGGGGTTACATAGCACAAAAACAAATTATTTAAATTTGAATTATATAAATAAAAGTAGTAGTTAAAATTATCTACTCGTAATATCTATATTAGTGATATTATGTCATTGATTAATAATTACATGAATTCATTCAACGAATAGAAACGTTTATTTGTCAACCAATCGTATAGTTTTTTTACTCGATTATAAAATTCTAAAATCAACGCACAGAATCCTGATCGTTCGATCTGTCTCTGAGTTCTTGATTCGATCACAACCAGTTTTTGTCATCATCTGTTGAAGGCTGATCACAATATTATTTGACATAAATGTTCTTTAGACTAAATCGGGCTGGAATGTTACTGCGAGCTGAGGGCCATTTCTCGTAATTAAAAAAGACCGAACTTTACTCGGAGTTCTAGTAAAACGGTAAAAATTAACAGGAGGCGATTAATAAAATTAATAACAAAAATATTATTAGTCTGACCGGGACTCGAACCCAAGACATCAATTTGCAAATGACGCACCTTGATTTCATTTGTGATGTTTGTGACGACACGAAAAACACCGCCTTTTACTGAAAGTTACGTCATCACCAACAACACCAAGGTACTTGGGTTGGGTACAAACACCAAAGACTTTAACCGGTATCTATCATTTAAGAATTGAAAATATTTAGGTACAGATCCTCGTATTATTAGCGAAAACAATAGTAGCTTTCAGAAAATACCTAACATCAACTCATCATCACTCAAAACTAAAATATTCAGCTTGGTACTACAAAACAACCTACCTTTTGATATCTTTCGACTACCGAAAGAAACGCCTTATCGGGATACACAAACAAAGAAAATAATATAAAGAATGAAAAAAAAACGCAATAAACTGACCAATATTGGTACAGAATTGATCCCGGAACGTTCTCGAATTGATCTCGGCGTTCCCGAAATGATCCTAGCGTTGAGCTGATCCCCGAGGACGTGAGAACTATTGAGTGGACATTAGAGAGATGATGGAGCTCAAAGAGATCCAAAAAACATCCGTCCGGCCTCTCGCCGCTTTATTAAGAATAAATTTGGGGAACGGCGTAGTGGTTCAAGGTGGGAGCATAAGCGATATCTAATTTTTAAGGTGTTACGAAAAAGTGTGTAGATAATCAAATTAGTAAATGTAAAGGACACAAATAAGGGTCAGTTCACTCCGCGACGATACACAAAGCTACGCGGCGCTGCATTTTTAAGATAGCTATTGAAAATTTAACTTTATTCACTAAAGTAAGGCCAACGAGACGAGATAAAAAACGTAAATAAACGGACCGCTACTGAGTTGCATTATGAAAGTGAGTTAATATTATATCTGTCCTTATCACTCGTATGCAATAATGACGTCAGTTGGTCGACGACAGCTGTCGTAGCGTGTTTCGTGGTACAGGAAAGCGGCCAGTGCCGCAGTTGTCAACATTTGGTCCGCCAAACAATTGTGAACAAGTTCATTCCTGTTTGGATTTTTATAGCAATTTTTAAAAATATAAAAATAAAAATTTATAGCAATATTGACAACATGATTGATAATACAATAGATTACTTTAAAAATAATAGGTACACGTTTTACCGCTTATTAATAAATCGTGTCTAATTACTAAAAACATAAGGTTCACATTACAATATTAAAAAAGAATAATTAAAAACTAGTTATGATAACAAAATCAATTGTACCATAAAAGTAGGTAAGTACTAAAAAAATAATAACTACTCCAAAACTTAAAATGCTACAAAACAAAGAAATCTCCCAGGTCGTCCCCACCAGGCAGAGTACCTAGAAGGCTCAAAGAGTTTCCTCGCTGGATTGCGATACTTATTCTCTGGGCCAGGTAGGTGCCGGCTCTGGGGTCTCGGGTGGCCTCAATGAGTTTTTTGGAGATTTCTCCGAAAAGTTTGTGCGCACCCAGACCCCATGTACCTAAGGTTTCAACCCCAAACGGTTCAAATATGAGATCCCCACTAAGGTTGAGGTTTTGCGCCTGATTGGCGGCCGCACCTGCAGAACTCGAGGTGCCCTGGACATGGGACGGAGCAAGTGTATCGACGCAAGTAGCGTCCCATACAAGAGCCCGTCCCACTCTCCAAGGGACCAGGGTCATACCGTCTGGTCTCTTGCCATCGTCGCGCGCCAAACCAGAGGGTTCCAGCACAGCTGGCACTCCGGCGGTGACAAGAGCCCGACGGATGAGATCGTTCAGGCAGTGATGTCGGGAGATGCGGCCGGCGCTTCGTTGACAGGACAGCCCGTGGTGTCCGAGGCTGTCCACATTTGCACCACAAACACAGCGATGGGGGACGACGTCGGGGGTGCCAAGACGCAGGGAAGTGGCTAACCGGAAAGCTGTTCGATCCAGCAATGTGCCCGTATTGGGTGACGGTAATGCTTGTAGCCAAAGGCCCGACTCCCACTTCTCCGCAGCTAAGAGGCGAGCCTGCTCCACAGGACTGGAGGACGTATTAAGAAGATTATTCCGTACCAGTCCGCAGAGTCGCTCGTCCCAGAGCCTTTGGGAAAAAGTATTGTCAGGCAATTCGCTACAAGCACTAGTTACGCTCCAGGCGTCCTTGGCCTCGTCCAGAAAGGTAACTGTATTGGAGTAGGATGGGTGATGTAGTATTTTGGAGATAAGACTATGGTTCGCGTGGACTGAGGACAAGAAGGCCGGAAGCGATATGTCAGAGGGCTTTCGAACACCCAGGCCACCGAACCTAACTGGAAGCGTTGCCTGAGTCCATGCGCGGTCATCGAAATTTGTATTCAAAATAGTGGAGAGCGTTTGTCTTATGGTATCATCCAACTGTTTGAGAAGTTGAGGGAACTTCCACAGTTGACAACATCGTAAGACATATGTCAATTTAGGTACGAAAATGCAAAAACGGATTAGGGTAAAGGCCATGTGACAGTTAATTTGGAGGAGGCGGTCTAAAGTTTCATTAAAATTTTGTAATTTGTTATCTAAGAAGTCCGGGAGAGATTCGTCTAAAATAGGTGAGCCCAAAAGGAAGAGCGAATCCTTGTCAATGACAGACAGTTGTGGAGCTATTTCTTTAAAGCTAGATATAATCGCGTTTCTATCCCCACAACTGTCTGGCACAAAAAGTTCGCACTTAACTAGGTTCAGCTGCAGACCTATTTTTTGGAACTCGCGGATCAGAGTGCGGAAGTCTGATAGTACAGTGGGTGCATCGCTTCCAAGGGTCCCATCATCCAAATACCAAACATTAAATTTTGAATTTAGAAGCTCGATGACCGGGTGTATAGCAAGGCTGAAGATTGCTGGACCTAGAGGGTCGCCCTGTTGGCAGCCCACTTCGGATGAGATGAGGTGGTCTTTGTAAATGAGTTTGGTGGGGTCGTTGTAACACTGGAGCATAAATAGTAAAATGGCAGGTGCTTTAGATTTAATTTGGGCCAACAAGGCGCCTCGGTCAACTGAGTTGAAAGCGTTTCTGATATCGACCTTCAGAAACATATCATCGCCTTGATTGTGGATAGCTGTCCTGAAAGAGTGAACGGCGGCCTCACAACCTCCTTTGCAGGCCAAACCGAGCTGTTTTGGCTGGAAGTATGACGCGAGGAAAGTTACCGATTTGCAAGCTAGTTTGGCTGTAAGACACCGGTATGTGGAGCCGACAGCAATCGGACGAATGCCACCATCTCTCTTCCTCAAGGCGCAGAGGTTAGCTCCATACAGAATGTCTACGATATCTGATGCGACCCCTCCACGTAGCATCAGGTTGCACAGATGCAGGAGCTTCTCGCCGGCCTCCCCGCAGCAACCGCTGGTGAGGTCCTTCAGATGCTGAGGGGTGAGACCGTCGAGGCCCCCAGCTGAACCCGGAAGAAAGGACATGTGGCTCCGCGTACTTTGTCTGTCGACGTTTGTAGTGGTGGTAATGCGTCATTGAAAACTGCGAAAGGATTTGATTGTGATGGATGTTTGTTTTGCAGGGCGATGAGGGTTTCTGGGCAGTCGGGGGCGACCGTGTCATTGGAAAACAGGAGCCGCGCTGCACCCTTAATGTCTCCCTCATTTATTTTATTTTCCACAGTTTTCACGATGTTATGTTTGACCGTGGAATGTGAAGAAAAATTTGGGTTGAGGTTAATGTCCGAAACACAATTCTTTTTGATTCTTGAAGTGAGGGAGGCATTGTTGAGCGGATCTCTAGTGATATGCAAAAAACGGTAGGGAAAGGTGAGTAGATTTTCCCAGGCTTGCCTCGAGTTCTCCAGCACTGTGTGGCGTATCGTCTCGGCAGGCTTCTGGGCTACAGTCACTCTGGCACCCCTAGGGATCCGTCTTAGAACTGGTATAAAACGTTTAAATTTGGATATTTCTTGCCAGAAATTTGTTTGGTAAATTGGGTTCGGAAGTGAATTGGTTATTAGGGGAATGAGTGTTAGAAGCTGTTTGTGGCATTTGCCTACGTGGATGTTCAAACCCCGCTGGCTTTTAAAATATCGGGAACAGTGGGAGCATTGCAACAGATTTCCAAAGGACACGGTCGAAATATTAGTGGAGGTCCCTGCATCCTGGCTGCTTGTCATAGGTTGATAAAGATAAACTATAAACGATAACTTATATAATAGAATAAACTATAGACAAAAATCAAAAAATTGCTTAACTAATATAAAAAAACCTTGAACCTCTTGGGGTGCAAACTGCTAAAATATAATATCCTCCTTCTAATGGTGCTTGTTTGGTCATTCACCTTGATAGCTCCGATCGCAAGTTATGGTGTCCAACAAGGTGTAACTAGGAACCGTTGTTGGTTACTGAGCTAGGGCTGTCCTAGTCCATTCACTACTCCAACCGCGTACATCGATGTTATGGTGTCCAACAAAACATCCAGTGTGTATTTGGGGTGTAAGTAGGAAACACCGTTTACTCAACTTGGGCCGTTCCAAGCCATTCACTGCTCCATAGTAATCCGGTCGGTAAAATAAGTTGTAGAATTTTCTGAGGTGTTCCAAACGTAATTGGTATTGTTTTATACAAGTATAACGCAATAAATATTAAGAAATAATTTAAAAATTTCGAGACATATTGTTGTTGCTCTGACGTTCAGTTGACGTTTTTATTTATTTATTTCTATACAATAGATAGTTTTATCATAAATACAGCTGACTCGGACTCTTCCGACGAATCATCTTTGTCTAGTACAGACGACAGCGATTAAAGTTCGAACTTTATAATAATTTATTCAAATAAAAATGTTTTGAGCCCCTGAAAATTTGTTTACATTCTTTATCTCGTCTGGTTGGCCTTACTTTACACAAAAAAATACACGTTTCATATGACATCAGTCATACACTGCACATGCGCAACATGACATCCGAACTATTAAAATGAGACGTGTACGAATTTAACTTTATTTAAATTACACACGAATAATCGTGTGTAATAAATAAACTTAAAATTTGAATATCTATCATGAAAATGCAGCGTCATGTCACGTATTGTTTCGATTCGGTGTGAATTGACCCTAAGACTGTTAAATAATAGAGTGTCCATTGCTTAATGTGTATAAATATGTGTTTACGACTATGTAGGTATAATAATATGACTATGACGTAGTCACTAGTCAACTAGAAAGCCAAAAAACGTTAACGCTTAAGCAAATTTATTTTAGATGCAATCTACTTGGAATAGGTATATTTTATGTCCCCGATGTACAATATCGGCAAAGTTTATCATTAAGAATGGGACGCCTCAAAATATTGAAACACAAAGGAAGTGATCGCATCGACTGCAGACGTAGTTGAAATCCGTGTTTACACGTTAGTAAGTCTGAAGTGAAGTGCGCACGATTCATCGGCGTGTTAAGTCATTTACATCTTATGTCTGGTCGAGTGGCAACTTGTTCGATGTACCTTCTACTTAATTTTACTATACGAGTGTATAATAAAATTAAGAAGAAGAAACTACGAGGCACATCCAGAATTATTAATCAATCTTTACCGAGTCAATCGGAGCTGATTAATAAAATTACCTACAGTTAAAAAAAACGATAACCCGATTACGTAAATTATATAGCCTATGCTACCCGGGCTATTATTACGAATCTGCCTCCGTGGTCCAGTGGTTAGAGCTTGGCTCTCGACTCTGAAGTCGTGGGTTCGATTCCCGCATTGGAACAACAAAAAATGTTGTATCCATGTTTGGTTAGGACAATGCAGGCTAATCACCTGATTGTCAGACAAGAAAGATGATCCATGCGTCGGATGGGCATGTAAAAAAGGTCGGACCTGCGCCTGATCTCTCGCCAGTCGTGTCGGTTATCCGTCCCACTGGGTTACGAGAGTAAAGTAAGAAAGAGTGCTCTTGTGTACTGCGCACACACTTGGGCACTATAAAATTACTCCTGCGTAACAGGCCTGGTTTTATTTACGTAACTATTATTATTACGAATTTATTTTAAAGATTAGGTGCTACGATGGAACAAATACATATAATACATCGACTGCCAAAATCATTTCCCTTCCTTCTGACTTCGCCGTCGCGGTCGTCAGGTAAAAAGTGACTTTTACAACTGAATGATTAAGTTAAAATAAATAAAAAAAGACTTTAACAACCCCGTGAAAATTACACAATATTGTTTAACTAGCTTTTTCTCGCGGCTCCGCCCGCGTATGTATAATGTCGGGTATTCCACGGGAACACTGTACTTTTCCGGATTAAAAGTAGCCTATATATCCAGAGCCTAAACGAAAAAGTACATCGAATTAGGTTCAGTACTTTATGCCTAAAAGAGTAACAAACGTCCATGCATCCATCCATCCATCCATACATCCATCCTCACAAATTTTCACATTTATTATAGTAGTAGGATAATCAATATTTTTTTCCAAAACGCTATAATCTCGTACTCCATACCACAACATAGCGCGAGGTGCCCATCTTCAGTCTAATGCATTTATGCAACAGGCACGGGTCGATACCGCGGCCGAAATATTGTACCGTTTATTTTACTTTGTACCTTTACTTTATTGAAGGAAGGAAATTGGTAAGCCGCACGTGGAACTATGAGGTTTCATTTATCTAGTTTCATTTCATCATCATTATAATACCTGTAAAGGCCAATACATATTCACTTGTTTGCCGTTCAATCATGATAAAATTGGATAGGGGATAACCAGGATAGTTGCCCCGATTTTTGCAATCACTCTTTATCTTTTAGTAAATAAAGTAAAATGCTTTATTTGTGTACCCAGCCGGGTTCACTTCGGGTTTTCAATGACCAATTTATAAAAATTAGAAAACAGTTTCTTGAATATTTTTACAGTATTAGCTATTTTAGCTAACCTTCATTTTGTGACATCCATCCCACCTAAACAGGGTAGACGGGCTTCCCCCAAAACGGGATAGGACAACTATCCCCGAAAAACATTGATCGCATTTTGCGTTCCCATGGAATTAAACAGAAACATGCGAGACGGTCAACATAACGGTTGCTGAAAAGTCTTTCGATAAATAATTGAGTAGGTACAATACAACTCATTCACAAAACTAGAGTAATAGGGAATATGCATTTGATTGAAATCAGAAAAAGTCGTATATTCTCTGAAAGAAAACATAAATATAGATCGATAAATGCGTTTACATTATAAATAGGTCATGTATGAAAACTTACCTTTATTTATATACATGATGGGATGGAATGAATAAAAATCATCCCCACTTCACATTACTGTATGGCGAGCTACCCCTAAAATAAAAAAAAATATTTTGGGATCATAATATATTATTATGATACCAAAATAAAGGCTATATGCAATCTATAACTATACAAAATTTTGTGTATTCATATTCATAATTACCTATTAATATTAAGTTATCCAGGACAGAGCAAAACTACAAGGGTTCTTAGTAGTTACTATGGAACCCTAAAAACCACATTTTAGACAGTTAAAAATTTGTCTTGATTTTGTTTAATACTGATGATAACAAAGTTACGAACAAGGTTAAAACTCCGACAATGGAATAAATAAAAGTTGTGCATAAGCATCCTAAAGTTAAATAAGGCCCTAACAAGAAGGAATCGGATTTGCGACATTTGAATAAGAAGGAATTTCAATGAGAATTTTTAAAGCAGCCTAACTTTTTACTTAAACATCACTTAGCTGGGATATTTTCTTTTTTCCCTATCGAAAAATAACATAGGCAATTAAAGCATTGTCTGAACTCTTACTTATACTGATTCTATCTGATCTATGCTAATATAATAAAGGAAGGATTTGTGCGTTTGTCTGTTTGGATTGAATAGGTTCCAATACTACTAGAACGATTTTGATGAAATTTGGCACACTTAAAGAGTCGACCAAGGGAAAGGACATAGGCTACTTACTATTTATCGAGACAAATGTACGGTACCCGCGCGATTTCCTTTTGCGCGCACGAAGTCGCGGGTAACATCTAGTATTCAATGAAACACATTTAAACTAAAAGCTACTACAGTGCGACGACCTTGTTAATGTCTCTTAGTAATCTACGTTTCTCAATGGAAGTGACAGATGATGGACAAAGATGAAGATTCTCGAGAGACATTAGCAACGTGGTTTTACTGCATGTGACTTGAATTTGATTATAAGGTAATATATAGACTAAAAAGCTTATACGAATAAAATATACGAATATGTAGCTTACGCACATACATTAACCCCCTTTACTAATAAAAATATCTAATAAAAATATCAGACAAAGATAGCAACATTGTATAAGTTATCCGTTGGGTAAATATTTTTATTAGTAAGGAGGATAGTCTATTCGCGTTAAGTTTGCAGTGAGACATCAGTACAAATGTCAAAATTGACCAATAACGCTTATGCCGTGTTCACATTATCAAACTGAAGGAAGCCATTTTAATTACAATAAAGTATAGAATAATTTATAGTAAAGTAAGTATAGACTACAATATATTATTATGGACACAAGTTACCAATATAAGGTTGTTCAAAGTCAATCTATCTGTCTATCTATAATAATATATAAGGTTTGGTAAAATCAATGACGGATATTTTGGGCATATGATCTACCGCTTATGTAAATACTAAAATTAAGGCAGAAAATAATTTTAAATTTCTAATAAAATTTATTATACTAAATAAACATTTCATTGCGCTCTCTAAGGCACTGAGGTCATTACACATCACAGAGACTTTAAAACGAAAGCAAAGTCTTTGCCTATCTAAGAAGAATTCAGTCAGCTGTGTGAGGTCAATGGCCTCTGTAGCGCCGCAACAAACGTAACATAACCTTAATTAGTATTTTCCTTATCGATTTTTCTTAAATTCTTTTTCTGCCTAAATGTCTTTACTTAAGCAGTAGAATCAGCAGTAGAGCAAAATATCCGTAATTGATTTTACCAAACCTTATACATAAAAGGCTTAGCTGATTGACTGATGTATCAACGCACAGGCCAAACCCTTAAGGCTAGAAATTTTAAAGGAGATCGGCAAGTCGCCATACATTTACTGCCTGGTAATTAAAATACGTGGCCACAAAAAGGATTTATTGTAATGTGTACTTTATGAACATAGGAACGATTACATAGGAATAAAAGATAATTCATTAAATATAACCTAACCTATTGTTCAATAAATTGCCCTAGTGGCGGTTTGCTTAAAAGCGACATCTATTAGTTGTAATGTCAATTACGTAATGAAATTAAAAACTAGTTTGTTTTGAAACGCAATATATGCTAACAGATAAATGATAGATGTCGCTTTCACGTTACGAAATATAAATAGTATAGAGGGATCTATTTCATACCCCGAATAACATTTTTTTAAACCTAGTACTAAACTACTGAACTATAGAAAAGGAAAATAACTACGAAATATTATGGTAATATGTCCAATTTGCATAATATTTCGTATGAATTGACTATTGAGTACGGAAAAAATAATGAGCGTTTTAGCTTATATTTTAGTATTTCAGCGTTTTCTAAAATTCAGCCCCTATGTGGGTAAAAAAGGGGATGAAAGTTTAAAACCTAATTTCTTGTGGGCGAAGCCGCGGGCAATTCATGCTAATTACGGATATTTGGAGCATATTATATTCTACTGCTTATGTCAAGACGCTTAGGCAGAAAAATAATTAAAAATATCGAAAAAAAATGTACTAAATAAATTTACATTACGCTCCGTCTACGTCCATTGACCATACATCTGATTATATTGATGTTATTTAGGCAAAGTCTTTGCTTCCCCTTTAAATCAGCTGTTTCTGTGAGGTTAACGGGAACTCGGGACCTCAAAATAAATGATTTGATTTGATTTGATTTGATTTGATCAACGCCTTAGAGAGCGCATTGTAATTTTATTCAGTACCTATAATATTGTTATTTTTTTCATTTTTTTAATTATTTTTGTGCCTAAGCATTTTTACGTAAGCAGGAGATTATATGTCGAAAATATCCATAAGTGATTTTTTACAACCGTATAATATAGTAATGGACACAGAGATTCACTTCGGGTACCAAAGTTATCAAGGAAAATATCCTCCTCATAATTGTTTCGTAGTTCTTATTAAATAATAACTGTCTTTGGTTATCTGGTAATAGTGATTGTAAGTACCGTATCTGTACATTAAACTGTATATTAAAGTTTATTTCAGACAACTAGCGAATCAGACCTATATCGTCGTAGGGCTAGTGTCCACACACACACACACACACACTTATGCGCGCATTTCTTATGACTCAATAACATACTAAAAAGTGAATACCTACCTCAATAACTTTGTAACTTTTTTAAATCGTACAGTTATCCAGTTAAATAATAGGTATTTGAACCTACCTATGAAATTTCCGTTCTGCAGTACTGGCCATTTCAAATCAAAATAATTTTTGTTTGGCTAAGAATTCTAATTTCAAATTACTTTTATTTTAAAAACATGGAATTCTTTTTCCAAAAGTATTCATTTGTTTATTGATTAGTGTTACATTCTCATCACATTTCGATCTTTTTCGTCATCATGCATACGTTAAAAATTCGAGTAATTATGGAATATGAGTACCGTCGTGGCAGCAACGCGGCAAAAGCGGCACGCAACATCAACGACGTTTACGGAGCTAACACTACAAACCAACGCACCACCTGTTATTGGTTTGCTCGCTTCCGTTCTGGAAATTTCGACCTGAAAAATGAACCTTGCGGTCGTCCGAAGACTTTGGTCGACAATGACGAATTAAAGGCGATTGTGGAAGCTGATGATACACAATCTACGGCTGAATTAGCAGCAGCTTTCGACGTTAGCGTCAAAACAATATTGGTCCATTTGCGTCAAATTGACAAGGTTAAAAAGCTTGACAAATGGGTGCCCCACGAACTCAATGATCGCCAGCGCGAAGTACGCGTCGAGACGTGCCTTGCACTGCTCAACAGACACACAAATGAAGTAATTTTGAACCGCATTGTTACCTGCGATTAAAAATGGATTCTGTTTGATAACTGCAAGCGCTCAGCAAGTTGGTTGGATCCTGGTTCAGCACCTAAACAATGCCCTAAACGAAAACTTACCCCTAGAAAAGTGATGACTATTTGGTGGTCTAGCGCTGGTGTGATTCTTCACAGCTTCTTACCTAACGGGGTGAGCATTACTGCAGATGTGTACTGTGAAGAACTGAACACAATGATGGAGAAGCTGGCACATCTCCAACCAGCATTGGTCAATCGCTCGTGTCCGCTGCTCCCGCACGACAACGCGCGACCTCATACTGCACAACAGACGGTCTCTAAGTTGCAAGAACTGGGGTTGGAAGCTCTCCGTCATCCGCCCTACTCACCAGACCTTGCGCCTACATACTACTACTTTTTCCAGAATTTGGATAACTTCTTGGCAGGAAAAAAATTCAATACCCGAGAGGCAGTACAAAATGCCTTTGAAGAATTTGTTGCCTCCCGTCCAGCTGATTTCTTTAAGAAGGGCATCAATGAACTGTCACTGCGTTGGCAAAGATGCATTGATTGCATGGGTAATTACTTCGATTAATACAAATAAAAAATACATGAAAAATATTCGTTTAAATTTGTTCATACAAAACGGCAATTTCATAGGTAAAAACCTAATATTATATTGTACATTCTAGTAAGACAGAGGCTGGCCTTTACGACACAGGGAATCCTAGTGTGCAGCCCTGTGGTAGACTTAAGATTTCATGTACTTTTAGGTCAATATAGTTTTTATTATTTTTATCATTATAACTTTCAGAATTTGGACAGTAGTAAAGTTATTACTTAGAATATATTTATTCTATATTCAAATAATTCAAAATTATAGTATATAATTATTCTATTCAAATAAATAAAATTGAAATGTCTGTTTGTAATTTTCAATTAATAGCATTTCACTGATCGTCTGTCTCTTCCAGCTAATCTCTGAAACGGCTGGACCGATTTCACGAAACTTTCACTGACCGATAGCTGATGTTATAAGGAGTAACTTAGGCTAATTTTATATTCGGGTTCTGTTTAAAAAAATTGGGTTCCGTTTCCATTAGTTCTCGGCAAACGAAGGTGCGGGCACCAGCTAGTTATTAGCAAAAACAGTTCTTCACAATTTCACAAAGAAAACCAGTGAAAACTTAATACTTTTAAATCCTGAATCCTGATGATAAATCAAATAGAAGCTCCTTTAACAGTCAATACGGTATTGTGAATACACTAATCTGTATCGTATCGTAATATCGAGGGTGTATAACTCAGTGTATAATACTACAATAATACACAATACAGGGTGTCGGAAATACGGCTCATTGTGCGCGGACATCATCAGTATAATGTACAAAATGACGTTTTAGAGCTAGATAAAATATTATATTACCTATAAGAGGTCACCCTGTGGTCGAAATTCGCCCATGAAAATTCATATAATTTCTAAGTCTTTTGGCTCTTAGGTCGAAAAAATAAAAAAAACAAGTATGCTTAGACCACACGACTGAAGTATAACTCCTTTTACCATGCATTTGCTATGAGAGGAAGAGAGAAAGAAAATGTGTGCTCGCACCTCTATCTCTATTGCCCCTACAGTAATATACGAAACGTAACTCTCTCTCTTTCTATCTTCACTAACTTATATATCCCTCTCAACTTCCGTTCGCCTCGCCCGATTACACTTTTCGTAACGCTCTCGTCATGCATTCACCAGCTTACTCCCCAAGTCAAGCGTGCGTAAAGAACTTTTACTTCAAAAAGTACATGTTGTGAGTTTTGTGACAGATTGACAAACGTCAACGAGAGACCATGTATCTATCAACGCACGGTAGTGTGTGTTGATAATCTGAGGTATTGTATTAATCATTTATGTATTTTGTTGGTATTTTCTTCACTTAAACTTTAAACTTTAACTGTGCTAAATATCATACTCCGATCGCACAATTCTTGATAAACTGTACTGAAAGTTCTTGCTTCACGTATTAATATGATGATGATGATATTAATATTTTGCGTAAGTTTGAATGGATTGATGTTTGCACACCTTAAGTCGGAGTATCGTACAATACGTAATATTGCATTTGAATTAAACCCAAAAAAGCATCGATTGTTGCATCGGTGTGACCAGTGCCCATCCAGTGCCTTTTTTAACCGACTTCCAAAAAAGGAGGCGGTTATACGTTCGGCTGTATGTATAATTTTTTTTTTGTATGTTCGACGATTACTCCGCCGTCTATTACCGATTTTCAAAATTTTTAAATTATGTAAAAAGGGGTATACTTCGAAGTTCGTCCCGTTTTCATAAAAGTGGTGACCTGATGATGGGATCCATGAGGAATCGAAGGAACTCCTCAAAATTTATATGCACACATATAATGATTTAGTCTTTTTCTGAAGTAACCCAAGCATATGCTACCAAAGAGTAAGATTTTGCACCAAGGTATACCCTGGATCCAAAAGTACTGAATAGAACTCCTGACTCCATATAGATACATATTTGGGTATTTCGGCGTAGCTTAAAGAACTGCGAGCATTAGCCACTATGTCAATTAAAGTAATCATCATCATCACACCATAAATCATAATATAATGATGATATAATAGGTACTTCTCATAGTATTTTACACCAACACGGATATCTTTGAACATTACTCTGCCGCTTATAGACCGATTTTCAAAATTATTTTTTTGGTGTATTGGGTATACCCAATAACAAAAAACAACAAATTGGTCTCGTTGTCACCAAAGCGGTGACCTGTTGATGGCATCCATGAAGAATCGAGGGAACTCCTCGAAATTTATATAGACACATTTAGTGAGTTTAACTTTTTCAGAATTACCCAAGCATATCCTACCAAAAAAGTAAGATTCTGCACCAAGACATACCCTGGATCCAAAAGTACTGAACAGAACGCCTCAGTGTTTAAAGATACTCGTTTTTATCTTTCAACATTGTTTAAAGAACTGCAAGCTTATGCCATTATGTAACTTCATCATCATCATCACCTTATATACAATACCTAATTGAAGCTTGGCGCGTATTCAATTATACCTTCGGTCGTTTATTTAAAATGTATTAATAATAATTTAACAAATATTACTAAAAAGGGAAAAATTATTATTATTTTGAAACAAAAAATTACAGGGGAATTATTTAGAAAATAAGTTTTATTTCATACTTTTTTGTGCATTTTTACTTTGGAAGTCGGTTTAATTTTTTAATTTAAAAATAATTATAAACCATTTAATTTATCCACAAATGTATGCTACATCGAGGCGGTACACGAATAAATACGGCCGCGAGCACAAAGGACAACACAAACAGTCCTGTCACTCCTGCCGCGTCACCTCTATACTAGATTACGTTTGCTTCGATTGGGACAGGGAGCTGTTAATATTGATATTGGATGTGGTACAAGCTATATCATCCTGTGGGGTAGGCACGAACAATTGATAACAGCGTATTCGGAAAATTATCGACTGAAATTTGCATAGGCGCCATTATGATTTTCATACGATTCTCATTCGATAACGTTCCGAATACGTATTCGTGCTTACCCTGCTGGGAACGTTAGAACTGTGCCAGTTATTGAGGAAGGATTAACAAATCGTTTATATACTTACATAATAATTGTACTTCAAAGTTAGACATATCTCTTTAATCTTAGGCCGCTGAATTTTGCAAACTATCCGAATGTAGAGATGCTGGGAAAATTCAGAGTACTAGAAATAGAACTCTGCGCTAATACAATAGAGTTAAAAAACGAAGTGTCGAGTGTAGAGCTGTCATATGTGACATTGACATTTGACTCGTCTCAGCATAACTGCCCTTGTTTAACGAACAACGCGGCTGTACACGATATATTGTGTAGGTAAAAAAGCAAAGTAGGCAAATTGGGTCTGTCTCAAAATGGCATCACAAGTTATTAGGTAAAAAACGTAAGTGATAATTATTGTTAAGTTAAGAAATTTTCAGGTAGGTAACAGCATCTGCAGCCGCTGGCATTAGGCATGGACTATGAAGCGCAAGCATATCGCCATCCATTCTCCTGGGCCCTGGCCCTGGCTGAAAATAGAGCTCTAGGCAATAACATTAATAAAACAATAGAGTTGAAAATCGAATATATGAGTGTCGACTGTCAAGTCAAATATCAATGTCAATGTCAAATGTGACAACTGTACATGACACTGTACTAGCCTAGAGTGCTTTTTTCAGTGCTCCCGGGCCTTCCGGATTCCGGATCATAAATAGTCCCAGCCTTAGGTACAATTGGCAAGGGTCCTGCTCGACCAGTTTCTAAACATTTTCCTTTGCACTAGGATCAGACTTGCTCGGCCGGTCGTGCGGACGTCCTCAACCCGGACACAAAGGAAGTGACCGCATCGACTGCATATGTGATTGAAGTCCGTATTTACATGTGCGCGCACATTAATCGGCGCTGTTTAAGCGATTTTGAACTCATGCATGATCGAGCGGCAACTTGTCTACTTTATGAGAAAATTATGATTTTCAGCAATCGAAATTTTCACACCTCCATGTTTTTTTATGAAAATTGTCAAATCACGTCGATTAGTGCGGTGCTCGATATTGTTGTCACCACAATGGCACCGATGCCCGCTTACACAATTCAATACCACGTCATTTGAGCCGCCTATTTAAGGGTGAAAGTCTCTCCGATTGTCCCCAGTTCTTGGGGAAAATTCGAAAGAAAATCTTTAAAGGTTAAAAACTTCGGTGATAGTAGCTAAAAAGCTCAAAAAGTTTGGTCCGGAGAGCTTAAAAATGTTATTTTATAATACTAAGCTGGCAGCTAACAAACCCTGAAAAAAATTGTTCAAAATTGTTATCGAAACTGGCATCACAATCCATAAAAGGTTCAAAATTTAAAATTCTAATCTGAACTGCCAGCCAATAACGCTCTAAAGAGTTTTTAATTTTAAATTCTCATTCCAATCCCAAAATATGAACGTGCAAACGGAGCCATTAGATTTATCAACTAAGAATAAACCTACGAAAATAGTTAACATTATAGACTTGAAGTTCCTGGCCGGTTTGAACGAACACTTGGTGCAGCTTTACGAACGAACGAACGTTTGCAAGGGTGAGAGGCATCGTAATGTGCTGCCCTGCCAGATCTGTTTGAAGACATTCGACAGGCCGTCGCTATTGAAGAGGCATATGCGAACACACACGGGTAAGAAAACCGCCCGGTGTACCACTTTTCGACCTTTTTGCCAAGTAATAAGGTCGAAAAGTGGTACACCGGATCTGACCGCGACCGTACAACGGCTAAACAATCCAGTAAAAACATGAGCAATTCAGATTAAAAGATTGTTGGCTACTGCGTAGGTAGGTATATCGAATTCGGCGTTGTGACGGGATACGTCGCCACATAACGCCCTCGTAATTCAAGTGGTAGATCATTGAGTGGGATCATTTAGTGGGAAGTATCAACAACAGCTAATCTATTCAGAAATAAAACTTTATCCTCTATATAATCTGAGACTTTATCATTACATTTCATTCAGAGTTGTATAATTGGACCTTCTTTGCAACTTTAACCTTGCAACTTTTTACTTTTACCTCGACGAACCTGACATTCTTTTTCTGTCCCGTAGGTACTACATGTACGTTAAATATAGCGCTAACTATACCTATTTAAGCTCGTTAATTTTATAGTCCCTAAATAAAAAGACATTGACCGTGCTGTTTAAAAAATGGTCGTCCACAAACCTTTACATAAGTAAGGTTTACAATTTTCAATCAAATTTCATTTGCCGTGATTATTTTAATCAAAATCCACGGAGAAGTGGAGATAATCAATAAGCTGCATGTTATTTATATTTAACGTGAATACTTATTAGGTGAAATGAGTTAAAATTACAGTATTTCCCTACCTCCTACAGATATGAGATCTACTTAATATGCCGTTGTAATCCAGATGCAATTACGCTTATATCTAACCTAATCTTATCTATGGTCAGTAATTTATGGCCGTGGCTAATGTTCCATAACCACATAAAATATGTTTCTAATACTAGGCACCCGTGAGTAAATATTGTATTTTGTTTCAGGCGAGAAGCCGCACGTGTGTCCCGTGTGTAACAAGGGCTTCAGCACATCCAGCTCGCTCAACACGCACCGCAGGATACACACTGGTAAATGAGCAGGTGGACATTATGGGAAGCTAAAACCGCCGCGCATGGAAGCCCCCAAAACCAGATTTGACCTGCGATTGGTGCCCTCCACCACAATGTAAATAATGTACAGTAGCGGAACTCGGCCGTGTCCTTGAAATGTTTACCTACGATTGAGCGTCGCCGAGCGGAGCGCTAGGGCTGGTACGTCTACAGAGGGCGTTGACAGTGCGAAGCGTCGCGGCACAACTAACTAAAGTAAAAAACTCGTTAGTTGTTCAATGCAGTAACAAGTCTCGGCGGCGTGACACTGCATACTTTTGCTATTTAAGGTTTTGTTAGCGGCCGTGTAAATGACGCGCATGTGTGCGTGCGCCGATTCGGGTGGTCTAGTATTAAGATGGTCTACTGTACATCATTTACTATAGATTTATTTATTAGAGGAGACTTTCTCGAAATTCGCAAAGGGAAATCCCGCGGGAACCGTAAACGTTGTTGCGATAAAAAGCCTATACTCATCCTCGTGGTCTAGTCTATATCTGTGCCTTTCATCAAAATCGGTCCAGTAGTTTCGCCTACTCAATGCGAACAATAACAAACAGACCTCGGACCGACATCAGCGGTACTAGCTGGCACGCAAGTGCGTTAACGCCTCCAATCTGTGCAGGAGAGAAACCCCACAAGTGCGGGGAATGCGGCAAGTGCTTCACGGCTAGCTCCAACCTGTACTACCACCGCATGACGCACACCAAGGTACCTCCTCACTACTCACTGGTTAAGGCTGGAACTATGATACGGAATCCGGAAGGCTGGGGAAAATTCAGAGCACTGAAAATAGAACTCTGCGCTATAGATAAATTTAAATTTGTTAGCATCTTCGCCCTCGCACCCACGAGATTTGACAACTCTACTCGATTTTCAGCTCTATTACATTAACGCAGAGTTCTATTTACAATGCAGCATTTTGCAATTCAATTTCATTGTACCGTATGATAAATTTTTTGTCCTGTCAATATTTTGCCGGAACCAATTTTTCAGAAGACATTTTATATGTAAACCTTCACATAAAAAGTATCGATTGGACAAGTGACCGTCATTGACTCACAAATTAAAATAAATATGTATCACGCTGTATTTGTAAACAGAACTCATAAGCTGAAACAAAAACAAAACAATATATGTCCCCTTCATACTCAAAAGATTATACGCGCGCGAGAGTGTGACAGAGTTTTTCACGTCGAGTAAGTCACGGCGCGCTCAGGGCCGGCTTACCCAAGATGAGGCCTGAGGACCATTTCATCCTTGGTGCCAACCTATCGAAGTAATCTTTATTCCTTTTAATGTGCTGAGGCGTAATAAAGGTTTATTAGTGGATAGTATGACCTGACTGTAGCTTAACTCCTTAATATATTGGGTAACACCCGAAAATATAAAATTGTTAGCACGAAGTTGCTTGAGTTAACTTATTTGTCGACGACTTATTTCTAACACAGCTACTTATATGGAATACGGTAGCCTTCAGGTAGAATACTTAGTACAATTTTTTTTTGTACCTTTGGCGCCCTGTACCTGAGAATTGGCCCACGGCACAATCTGGCGGGCATACGTTCATTGTATACACTAATACCACAATATGCCATACATTTTATCAGTAAGTATATAAGGGGAGTCTGGCGTGGCTGGGATCTCAGTCCAATTTGTATGGCATCGAAACAGCGCCCCTAGTGGCAAACAGTGGTAACTAATTCGATGCCATACAAATTGTAGCTAACTTCTTCACGGCGAATAACTGACAAAAACTCGCACTCGGAACATACAGATTATAATGGGTTTATGTTTTTGTTCCAGAACAAACCTCACAAATGCACCTGGTGTCCCCGTTCGTTCCCCACGCCGGGGGAGCTGAGGATCCACCTGGGGGGACATTCCGCCAGGGAACTTTCCCATCTGGGACTACAAAGAGAACACAGAAATTCCCAGACCAGCGTCTATCGATATCTGGACTATAACTATAATATAACCAGTGAGAAATAAATTGGTATAAGATAAAGCCTGTTTTATTGCGAGTACATTTACTAAGAATCTAAATAACGATTCTGAAAAGCAGTTATACTATTTTTCAATACAATTATTTTAAAAGTAATATTTTGGTAAAAACACTACATACCACAAGGAGAAGACTTGTTTTAAACAAAAAAAGCAAAAAGGTATTTTTAATTTTGACCCAGATTATTTCTAAGTAGGTACCTGGGTAAAGTAAATTTTATAAAATAAAAGGAATCACAAAAGTATTTATCTGACTGGGATTCGACCACATTCCGAATTTTCGAACAAAGCAAAAATTATACTTAAGCATTACGCATACCAAACTGCCAACACGGACTGACATAAAAAAGTCGAAATTATTGAAATATTGTTGCACAACGAAAAAAAACATGGTTTTTCTTTCGTTGCAGTGCGTAGTTTCCCAGGGATTAGGCCTAGCTAAATCTCTGCATACCAAATTTCATGGTAGGTGGTACTTGCAGCCGTTTTCGAGAAACCAATTATACAAATATATTATATAAATAATATTGTAAATTAATTACATAAAGTATAAAATATATGAAATCAACTTGTCCGAACTCCGAAGCCAATTTTAAGAAAATTTAATGTTTACAAGAGTTAAAATAAAAACACACAGAGAAACATTAATAAAATTTAATTAGCTTTAACCTTCTTACTATCAGCATTATCATGTTCATCCAATTTTCTCTTTTCTCCGCCATTATCTACTTTCTGTCCATCCGTTTGTCCTGTCTGCTTGTCCGTGTCGACGTGGTAATTGTTTAGCTGGGCTTGGCTCTCGCTGGACGTGTCTATCCTGAGCAGCTCTCGGAGTGCCATTGTCGCGTAGCAGCTCGAGGGTAAATCCATGGTTATAAGTAGCGCTTTGTATGGACCATCTGTAAATAAAATTACTTTATTATTAAAAGGAATACTTTAAATATTTGGGTCCAATAATCGGGGGGATGCCAACAATAGGCCCTCTTCCCCTAAAACCACGTTGCTAATTTTGGCCCTTGGCAATCATCAGTTTTCAAAGAAATGGTAGACGATGTATGAAAAACGATTTTCGAAAGCCATCCACGCGAAATTTGAGACCGTGATCGTACTGTAAGTGAATGTGTGTCTATGAATATTTCAAGTCAGTGCGTTTCGGGAGCTTGACGACGCAACGTAATGCGAGCCATACACGTAACGGTATACCTGACCTGAGGTTTGTCTGTACAGTTGAGTTGTACAGGTAAACCGGAGCGTGTGTGTTGCACAACTGTGAATGTTTCTGTAATACTCTGCTCAAGTTTACCTGACAGGTGCAGTAACTGTGCAGGCAAACCTGTCAGGTACACCGTTACGTGTAGGGCTAGCTCTATACTTAGGTTTTACAATATAAAATGTAAATATATCACTTTTAAAAGAACAATTTTCTATCTTATTGCTAAAAGATGGCCCCGTGCGAGTTCCCTTCGCCGGTTCCTCTCGGCGGGTTAGGGTTGAACCAGAGGTAGTTTAGTTTTTTTCCTCTTGACTTTCCGAAAAAAGCTTGTATGTTTCATTTGGAAATAAAAAGAAAAACATTTTCATTTTCGTAAGTAAGTGTCATTTCGCCCACGGTTTTCTGCAAGACTTGAGTCTTGCTCCAATCAAGCCGGCTTATTGGCTTGGCTACGCAGCTACTCTCTCACTCGTGTGGCTCTCCTTCATTCCACTACGTATGTGTATGTCTATCTGTATGTCCGTCTGTCTGTCTGTCTGCGTCTGGCTGTCAGTACGTCCGTCTGTCTGCCCTCACCTGGGTCCTCGCCGGTGGAGGTCGTGCCGTCCAGCTCGTCGGCGTCGGACAGCAGCAGGTCGGCGTGCGGGCGGCGGTAGCGGACGCCGCGCCAGGAGAACTCGCCCGCGCGCGCCACCACCGTGCGGTAGCCGCCGGATAGGCTGTAGCTTCTGCAATAGGATTTATTTATTTGTATTTATATACAATAAGTATACAATTAATAATTAAAGTATAAAAAAGCCAAGTGTATAATTGAGCACGCCTTTGTACATTTACGTGCATAAAGTGTTGTAAAATAAATAAATAAACCCATAATAAAGTATAAAAATAACAAGTATACAATGAGGGTTCTTGATATTTTTTCTGCCGTTAGGAGTCAGACTCGACGCACACCAAGCGTCATCTGGTCATCAGGTGGTGGCGTAAGTGGTATCAAAAACGGCCAATAAGAATTTTCGATTCTTTTTTTGGCACCAGGCGGCGCTTGGTAGCGCGACGGCCCTTGTCGTGTCAAAAAGCTGTGAGATGCCACGAATTTAAAAACCCTCATTAAACTCCTGTAGGGGTAGACGCCGACGGTCGAGCAGGAATAGCAATAATAATAAAACTAGTATCATTAAATCAAGAAACCGAACTTCTCATTTTATTTTGGTGGATATAATATCAAATATTAAGTAGCTACACCTCTGCCATGCAGCCCGGAGATCGCGCCGCGCCGTACCGCGCACCGCTTAGTAGCAAGTTACCGTCTGGGCCACTTTAGAGTTAAATGTCTTGGAAACTAATTGACGTATCGAAATAATTATTTCACGAGTATTTTTTAGTTTCCACGGAGATTACATTAAGCTTTCATTGGAAACCAGTGAACACTCTCTATTAAGAGTAAAAATAAAAGTTTCGTAAAATTTAGCCATTGTAACAGCTTTGTTAGCCACTGTTAGTTGGACGAAGTAACTAAACTATTTTTACCCGACTACGGCAATGCCAAAAGGACGGGATTTTGGCAGTCAAACAACTCACAAGCCGAAAGCTTAGGTCGATCGTGCCTCTCTATCGCTTGTTTCGCGCTCTCACTTGCACGCTCGGCGCAGGCGGAACGTGACAATCAGGTGCAACGTGACAATCAGGCGGAACGTGACAATTTTATGTGCGTGCAGCCGGTGGTCATCGATTTATAAGCGGTTATCGCGTCAAAAAATTCGTAACGTGCTTTAAAGTGTGGCGGACCAATTAGCGCCACAATCCCGAATCGCGCTATCGAAGTTTTCTATGATCGGCACTATATATACGACATCTGAAATTCATACAAGTGGGCTTCGGCCTGACCGAGCATACCACCTCGCTCGGTCGGAGATCTCCCTTTGGGGCTTGCCACCATATTCCCACATTGGTGACCCTCGACAGAACACGCCTCCTTCATCATCATCACTCCCCACCCCTCCGCACCACGCCAGCCAGCTTCAGCCTCGCTACGCTAAAACAAAAAATAAAAAACTTACTTAAATTTATGCACCATGTCCAATTTAAGTCCGTCCTTCTGCAATTCCTCTTCATAGAAGACTTTCATGTTCGGTGGATATGTCACTTTGAACCCGGGTAGAGGCAGCACGACATCAGATATGGTGTAACTTCCGCTGTCTACGTCTTCCTGACTCAGTACTTTGACTTTAATCAACTCTTTCGGCTCTCTTTTATACTTCTTCTTGCTTTCTTTATCGGACTTATCTTCTGTTTTGTCCTCTGTGATTACTTTATCTTCTGTGTCTGCATTTTCTGTGACGTCAGTTTCCTCGTCCTCATTCTCGGAATCCTCTTCAAATTCCTCTGTAAATGTTTGACGGTTTAAAAGTGATTTGAAATCAATGAAAAAGTATAAAAGATATTCAATATTGTAAAAGAGATATCGAGATTTTAAGATGTCTGTCTGTAACTGATTTATGTAAACTAAATGATTCTCGCGACTTTGTACATTCAATAAAAGAAATTTCCGCAGGAACCGTACATTTTCCTACATAAAAGTAACCTAAATCCTTCTCCGTAGTATACTCTAATTCATGAAATTTGGCAGAGATATAGATCTGTGTCAAATTTCATCAAAATCGGTCGAATAGTTTCAGAGCTTATTCAATGCAACCAAACAAAGAAATCTTTCCTCTGTATAAAATTATTGTAGATAAAACATTTGAATTTATTGATAAAAACAAAATACATAAACGAAGCATAATAGGCCAAGATTAGTTAGAGTAAGACACCGATAGCTGCATAAGTGTAAAATTGCAGCGCAGCTACCAATACTAATTTAAAACAGTTAGTTTTACTAGCCTCAAGCTCAGAAGCTTAGATCATTTGAACTACGCAATGGATTTCGATGTAGTTTTAATCAATATACATAGTAAATCAATATGAAACATGAAATTCTTCTAGTACATTGTACACTGTTATACTAGTCAGTAAAAGACAATATGACACTTGGGGACAATTAACCAAAGGTACAGGGCCACACTCTACAAATGACAGCTCGCAGCTATGTGTGCGTGACTAGACGTCAAACAAGTCTATTGAATGACAGTTTTTTTCGTTACTAATAATTATATATTCTTTGCCAAAGGTGGCGTCGCCTAGTAGCCTACTAAGAAATGGATCTGAATTTCAATACCTACCAAAGGCAGCGTCGCTAGCGGCGGTCGTGTCAGGTACAAGGTCTCCGGGAAGCACGGCGCGCGCTCGCTGCAGCCGGTGCGACGCCGCGCGGTTCCATAGCAGCGACTGGTACGCGTGGAGGTATAGTAGACGGCTGTTGCGCGATATCTGAATAGAGAGTTCAGAGTTATTTCGTTTTGGATTTTTTATTAAAATAATCCTTATGTGGCCGGCATAAATGTCCTGTCAGAGGTAAAATAATTCTGAACGGATTGAGGTATGAACAAATACATCAGCTGAGCGTAATGGCCAGTTCACCGCGACGACACGCGACGCTACGCGGCGCTGCTTGAATTTAAATTGAACTTTATTCACTACACAAAAAGATACGTTTCATATGACATCAGTCATACGCTGCACATGCGCTGTGTAGCGCGGTGGAACATGACATTCGAACTCTTACAATGAGACGTGTATCTTGTGTAATGAATAAAGTTCAATTTTGATAAGCTTTTTTTTTAAATGCAGCGCCATGTCGCGGATCATTTCGTTTCGGTGTGAATTGACCCTTAGTTAAAAAAAAATCATTACGTGTACAGAGTATACGTGGCAGATTTGCAAATTCATTCATCATTTAAAATCCAAAAAACGCGCATGTTTCATCACTTGAAACATAGTTATTGAACGGACTTGTACAGTAAGGGTCAGCTCACACCGAGACGCAACACGGCGCGCTCTTTTCTCTCTTTTAAAAAAGCAAGCTTTTCATATTTTAAAAAAGCGATTCAAAATAAGACCTTTTATATGCGAGCGCGTCGTCAACCCCAATGGCATCGAGCTGCTGGCTCGATCGTGCGGTGCGTGTAGCAAATAGTTTTGTGGGAAAGACATAGACATGTTATTACCTGCGCGAGCGCGCCCAGCAGGTCGTTGGGGCGCTGCGCGAGCGCCCGCAGCAGGCGCGCCTCCACCGGGTGCGCGCGCGCCGCCCACGCCGGCAGCGCGCCCAGCGCCGTGCCCGCGTCGCGCTCGCGGTACACCTGCAGCGCCTCCGACAGCGGGCCCGGCCGAGCGTGCAGAATGAGGTCGATGGCCTGGAATTATTGATAAATGGTTTATGTTGTCCCGTTCGCACAGTGGCATTGACTGCTGGCATTGTCTGCTGGCATTGTAAAAACTTAAAATTGTAATGCTATGCGGGCGTATGCGGAATACGCGCGGCGCGCTGGTTGTGGGTTTTTTCAGGCCTAAGCATTCATAAGCTCGTTTTGTGATTTTACATAATTGACATTATACTTTATATTCAAAGATATTTTGTCTGTCGCGACGTTTGAACTTATGTTTGCAGAACGTTTATTTCGGTGTCAACCTTAGGCTTACGTCAACATGGCTGACATTCACTTACAACTTCTATCATTACAGGTTTAAACCTAATACAATAGAGTGTTACTAGTAGGTACTTAAAATTATCTTACTTGCTACACAATAGGTGACCTTGGTGAACTCGTTCAATGAGTACGTAAATAAATCGACGGTGTTTGCGACCGTATTCAGCGTCCGCAGCGCCCGCGTGAGCGGGGCCATCCGCAGCAGTTTAGTGCGCGCGCGCGACACCTCCAGCAGCGGCGGTCGGCGCCGCCGCTCCGCGTACCCTTCCGGCACACACAGCCTGACCGCTTGTAACACAGCTGGATTGTGCGTTACACCGCGCAAAACTTTCACTACATATGTGGCCAGGGCCACTTCCCTCCTAACTTCTAATTTATAGTAGCCGACCATTCCCAGAACAAATAGCGTTGGATACAGCAACGGATAACCTGGGTACACGCCGTACCTTTTGAGATATATGAAGCGCACAAATTTGTTCTGGATACGTTCTAGCATATTTATGTATTTGTCCTCGTGTGGGGACCAAATCATGGCATTGCCTTCTAAGTGGCTTTTCACGAGAGCTTCGTAGAGTGCTTTCAAAGCTGCGATATTATAAAACTGATGAGCTTGCCGTAGCAGAAACCCTAGGTTGCGATAAGCCTTTTTACATACGTCAATTATGTGTTTTCTGAAGTTTAAATCGGCTGTGAAGTTAACTCCTAGATCCTTAATCTCAGTGACGCGTTTCAGTGGTGTTCCCTCTATGTGGTATTGATGATGACGAGGAGAGCGAGCGCGGCTAAATGACATTACGCAGCACTTAGCCGTATTGAAGTACAGCTTATTGTCACTAGACCACTTCACAATTCTGTCCTGTCTGCTGCAATGTCCTGCTGCAGTTTGTGATGATCAGCGTCCTCTATTATTTCCATTATAATTTTTAGGTCATCGGCAAATAATAAGGCTATCGCTTTTTCGATAACCTCCGGTAGATCATTCAAAGTCAAAATAAATAGAAGAGGACCTAAATTGCTGCCCTGACTCACGCCAGATCTCGTGAAATATGTTTCAGAAAAGCATTCGCCACAGTCCACGTACTGACATCTATCCCGCCGTTAGCTTGCAAAGAAAGCCAGGGTACGCGGGGCACAACCTGCCTCAGCTAACTTCGACAGGAGAATATCATTGTCGACTACCGCTCGGGAAACTGCGCGGTTTCTATACACGTGTTGAACAAGTGTGTCAAAGGCTCCACTAACACTGTACTGCAGTACTTGAAAACATACGCTGGTATACCATCCGGACCAGCCGATCGCTTGGGCGGCAGGCGAGCGAGCGCGCGGCGCACGTCGCCAGGGCGTAGACGCGTGATTTGCATACGTGTGCCCGGCGCCGATGACGCCGCTGCGCTCGCCGCCGCCGCACTCAGCGCCGGCGGCTCCGGATTGTACACAGAGTGAAAGTATCGAGCGAACTCATTCGCGGCTTCTAGCTCAGTCAATCCTGAACATCAAAAAAAAATTCACACAACTTCTGAAAATTACCTTCTGTAATACCGACCTTAAAAGAAGCATACTACCGTTCGGTTTTAGGTTTCAGTTTTTCGATATCGATTTCACAGTCCTTGCCGAGTATATTTTCTATGTAATCCTTCAAATTTTTTTCGCTTGTGCTCTTATCTAGTCTCCACACATGCAGGAATTTCTTACGTTCGACAGCTTTTAGGGATACTGTAGACGTAATGCCGCCTCTTTTTATCGGGTTTGTACGTTTACGATTTCTAACTTGTATCCAATTCAGACCTCCGACTTCAGTATTTCTGGTCACTGCTGCATAGGAATTGACATTAGGCTGCAGCGGCGCGGACACCAGCGGCGGCGCGGAAACCGACGGCGGCGCGGACACCAGCGGCGGCGCGGACACCGGCGGCGGCGCGGACACCAGCGGCGGCGCGGACACCGGCGGCGGCGCGGACACCGGCGGCGAGGGCACTTGCGGCGTGGGCACAGGTGCAAGTACCGGCGCGGGCCACCGCGGCGCGGGCACCTGTGAGTGCGGCGCACGCAATTCATACTTGGCGCTTCCGGTGGCGCGGCCGTATTGTAGGCTGTGATGGTCCAGTGACGCTCAATTCAAGTTTTTGTCCCTCCTTCTGTTTTAACTTCTCCGTTTTTAATAAAGAAATTTCCTGTTCACAGGCGAAACGTTTTTCCTCCGACTCAGTTAATTTCTGTCTTAGCTTACTATTCTCAAGCGCTAGTGCCGTCGTGATAGACCGAAATTCATCTAATATTTTAGTTTCGAACGCACTGAGTTTAGCTATTATTACGCTGTTGACTTTGGAGACTATATCATCGGCGGTTACAATCGTCGAGCCCATGTTTTCTTTGAATATAATTTCGTCGAACGATTGGTTACAAGTTTCCTTACAATCAGAACGAACACCACGTACAGGAGTGTCGTCCGTAACTCGTATGCGCTGAGTAACATTCAAACAGGCACATTTAAATTTCTTCCTTATTTCTACTTGCCCTTCCCTGAAGGCAGCCGAAGTGATATATACGCATCCATAATGGAATCCATTTTTGCATCCAGTATATTTAAGAATATCGCCCACATCAACTTTCCTGGAGCAAATTACGCAATTCATTTTAGATTTTACACATTTTACGTTGCACTTTTAGGGATTTAAACATTAGGCGTCCAGTCCATATAAATACAGCTTAAAGCGCTGAAAGCGCTTTTCAGTACAAATATTCTGCACATATCGGCCACAACTGCATCGGCGGCAACACTCCGAACGCGCGGTCAAAAGGTTTTCAAGCGCCGTGCAAATCGCGGCACTTACGCGTTCACGTAAACACTGTAACCTTGTCACTTTTCAAAACACAAAATATTGTTTCAACAATCTGTTTTTATTGTTTATTACGAAAATACATTATTAGCAGTTATTTTAACACAGTCACTAATTGGAATGGATTACCCATTCCAATTAAGGCTTGTAGCAACAATTATATTAACCCATTGGTGACATATTGTTAAATATCTCTTAACTATATGTCACCGTAAAATTGTAATTTTTTCAGATTTTTCAAACAGCCGTTTAACTTTTAGTTCAAAGTTTTTTTGACAAAAAATCTTTAAGGCCTCCACAGATGAGAGGCCGATCGTTTCAGTTAGAACTGACGTTAGAAAATCGAATCCGACCGAACTGACGTCAGTTCGGCCCTTAGATTAATAACGCCTAGATAGTCTTCAAACAAACGCATCGTACAGAGTGAAGCAAGCAACAGATAGATGTAGGCGTAAGCATTACATACCGACACGCACACAAACAAAACTTTAAAGTTGTGGAGTCTGTGCTCTTAAAATTGAAATTATTGTATTTGTTTTTCTTAATATCGTGAGATGTAAAAATATAACTTATATTTCATTTTCAACTTTAATCTTTTCAATTTTTACAACTTTTCAACCATCTAAACACAATTTGTGAACTTTATTTATATTAAACTGGTATTAAGGAATATATTAAGGATTATCTTAATACGGGCAATACTTTAAATTCATAATTTTAAAAATCAGAAAATATTATAAAACTTAGTCTTAGTTGCAACTATTAGTTAGCCATGAAAATTTTTAAATAAATTTATTTTTACTAGAAACACTTTCACAATTCACAATAGGGCAGCAAGATGGCGATATAATATGATTTAATTTTAAAATGTTTTAAATATTTGACTTAATACATGACAAATTGTTCGGACATAACATGTCATACTTACATATGAAATGTTATGTCCGAAACTTTTTTAATTCTTTTCCGATGCATTGTGACACCCAATAACGACACAAACCGTCATAATGTTTTTAATAGTCGGAGATGTATGCACTAGCGCTTGACCTTGTCAACTGACGGGTCGTTCAAACAAACTGAGCCGATATCGCTGAGTATGATATACTTCACTTTTCATGCGCGTACCCGGTTTCTAGGCGTTTTAATCTAAGGTTCGGCCTGAACGGATTCGAGCACATAAACGGAAAATTGCCGCGAGCTTCGGTTGTGTTTTTAGGGTTCCGTAATACTTAAGGAACCCTTATAATTTTATTCTGCCCGTCCGTCTGTCTGTCTGTCCGCCGCTCTCCTAGCTTCTGTAATAACTTTATGACAATAACATTTGTAGTAATTCAATGAAAACCTATTGCGTGTTGATAGTTACGGAACCCTCCTTAGACATGTCGTGACATGCTCATGGTCAGTTTATGCTATTATTTTATTTATTTAATGTATTTTTATGCAATTTTAATCACGCTATCGATGAAACCGAATTATTGTGTCATACATTTTTCCAGTAATATGTTATAAAAATCATTTCTCTTTGTTTTAAAGTCTTTAGATTTTATAAACCATAGTGGCTTTAAAGTTTTAATTACTTCAATAAGCTCTAATAAATTTCTTATGACCACGTGCCATTTTTAGGGTTCCGTACCCAAAGGGTAAAAGCGGGACCCTATTACTGAGAGTTTACTGTTCGTCGTCTGTCGCCAGGCTGTATCTTAACCTTCTTATACCATGATAGCTCGACAGTTAAAATTTTCACAAATGTATGATGTAGGTATTTCTATTGCCGTTATAACAACAAATACAAAAAACAGAATAAAATAAAAATTTGAGGCTCACATACAACAACGCAATTTTTTCCGGTTTGTACGGAACTCATCTTGCCGACTCGCACTTGACCGGTTTTATTTTACACTCGAATTTTATTACCGTTCAGTCCAATTTTATTGCCGTTCAGTCCATCCGTACAGGTCAGAATTAATGTTGCCAACTTAGTTTTTTTACAAAGTTTTACTACTAAATTTTGTATTTTATTCCCTCCTTAGTAGGAATTTAGTTGTGAGTAGTGGTTTTGTAGAAAATAGCTAGACAGTAATCATAATATGCAAAATGGCTTGCTTCTATGTGCTATTAAGACCTTATAATAATAGCACATAGTAGCACGCATCCGTAAGTCGCTTAAAACTACCGATTTAATTTCTATATATGTAATATTTCGTACTATATTTTTTTAATTTAACGGTTAAATATTAAACCTGAAAATGTATGTATGTTTGTATACACAAAATCCCTAAAACGACTTTTAGGAATTCCTAAGTTTAGTAGCTTTTTTATAGTTATCGGTACTCTTTTAGTAGTTTTTTGTAGAAAACGACGCGAGTTTAGTAGTTTCGCAAAAACAGAGTTGGCAACACTGGAACGAATCGCTTCAGTCCATACGGCCGACTGATGCGATCTCGAAATTGCACACAGACGATACGATTTTGCATCCGTTCAGGCCGAACTGAAGGAAAACCGGACCGTGTATGGGCCCACTTAAAGTTGATTATCTCGACAACGGATACCTAAATCAAAAAATCGTCTTGTTTTCCTCGTAATGTTTTTAAAAGACGTGTACCCAAAAAAAAATTTTCGTTATTTTATTTTAGCACTTTGTCGATTGTAGCAAATACACATTCATGCAAAGTTTCATCTTTCTAGCACTAACCGTTTGGACGATAAGCCGAAGACGGACGCACAGACGGACGGACATGACGAAACCATAAGGGTTCCGAGACGTAAACTACGGAACTGTAAAATAAATTTTGACCGGCCGTCTGTCAGTCTATTTGTTCCGGCTTATCTCTGAAACGGCTGGACCTATTTTCACGGGACTTTCACTGGCAGATAGCTAATATTATAAAGTGCAACCTAGGTTACTTCATCTTATCCATTTAAAAAAATAGGGTTCTGTTTCTATAAGTTTTATGCAAACTAATTTGAGGGCACCGACGGGTTCATTTATGAAATGAAAATTTTTATTTCCAAATGAAACTTAAGCTTTTTTGGAAAGACAACAGAAAAAGCTACCACCGGTTCAACCCTAACCCGCAGAGAAGAACCGGCGTGAGAAACGCGTAAAAGATTATACCTCTTGAAACTTGTCCTGCAGTAGCTTCTGACCAATCAGGTACGTCGGCACGTCAGCCCGGGAACCGAACCGCTGCAGGCCGTAGTAGTTGACGAACCCGTGGTCTCTAAGCAGCGCGCACGCCTCGTCCACTGAGCTGTCGGGCGCGGTCACGTTGCGGAGACAAATGCGGAACCTGTAAGTTTGATCGGACACTTTCTGAATGAAATAAGATATAAAAATCATTCTTTGAGCAAATTTCAAGTAAACGATAGGTAAAAAAATATGGTTAAAGTTAGAATACAAACTGTATGTTTACACACACATAACACACATTTACATTTTAAAACACAATTGTACCACTGAGTTGCTTTTTTTGACGGATTAACTTGTTAGCATAATACTTAAACACATTCATCTAAAATACTAACAGAGTAACAAGTGTGTCGACGACCTCTGTGGCTGAGCGCATTGGTGTTCAAGCCGGGGGTCGCGGTTCGAATCCCGCCGAAGGAACAAAAATTTGTTCCTGGGTCATCTATGTGTATTAAATATGTGTATAATAATATAATAAAAATCTAAATATATGTATTGTATAAAAGTATTAAATATACTTACCGTTGTCTGTGGGCCTAGCAGGAACATTTTTAACACAGGCCAGACTGACGTGGTGTGCATTCATAGATTTTATTATAATATTTCAAAGTTTGCTCCAATTTTGTCAACTTTGGTTCCAGCTCCTTGGCTTCTTCTTGGCTGGATTCCTACTACAAACGCACCTGTTGCCGCGCAGCATGCCGAGCTTGAGCGGCTGCGCGCGGAAGCAGTAGTTGCCCACGCGCATCGGGCGCAGCGCGTCGCACGCGGCCGCCACGCGCCGCGGGTCCGCGCGCCGCACGCTCGCCCACTGCGCGGTCTTCGCGCGTCGGTCCTTGGTGCCCGCGTAGCCGATCATCGATGGTTTTATACTGACAAAATAGTTGCATTTTCGTAATATGATCTGAAGCGGGCATAAAACAATTATCAATCTTATACTTTAAACGAGACAATCTTATAATATATCGGTTTCTCGAAAACGGCAGCAAGATTACCATGAAATTTAGTATGTATTTAGTTTTGGGGGAGTAAAAACGATCTAGTCTTATTCCTGAGAAACTGCGCATTTACCAATCAAAATTAGGTCGGTCTTTTGTGCTTTCAAAGCCAATTAATTTCAGAAAATTTGCTTATCATGTATACACAGATTGCCAATACAGTGTGTATAAGAGAAAAATAGCTTGTTACGATAGACAGATCATCATCACAATGTTTAATGACTGTAGAAACTCCACAAGGCAGACGGGCTAACAAAACATCTATCTCACTCACTTCATCCTAAGGCGCTCGGCGAGACGGGACACTGCCTCCATTGTGTCACAGTTCTCTTTGTACAGCACAAAATACGTATACTCCTCCGGCCACACCCACTTCACTCTGTTGTCTATGCGGACTGAAAATACATATAGATTATTATTATTACAAAGTGTTGCAGTGATTGATGCTTAGAGAACTCCCCCAAAATGGGTTGACTAATCTTTATAAAATTTAGCTGGTTTATTCGGTATGTTAAACTGAGAGTTAAATTGAGGTTAAACTGTGTTGAACAGAGAATAGGTTGTAAACTATTTTTCATATCCCACGTTTCGTGTCCCACCTTTTTTTTTTTCATTTGTTTGTTTTGTCGGTTTCATTTATTTATTTCTTATGATTTTGAGTTACAAAATACTTATAACCACAAATTTTTACCCTACTAACACCAACCTCCCTTCATTTAATAGTAATATTAGTACTGTAATTAATAATTATCTTCAACCATCAGTGGGTGATAACTCTTTCACACATCACCTACAACCTGTAGGTTAAGTTAGGTTAGGTTATGTAGTATGTGTAGGTGTAGACTGTAGGCGTAAGTAGTTGGTGTAGGATGTAGGTAGTGTTGCATATTAACGTGGTTATAAAAAAAGTATATAACGTCAATGTCTTATTGACAGATGTCACATGCAAAGCCTATCGAGATAATTTAGTTAGCGGGACTGCTTTTCCGGTCGAGTGCGTTAACAAGTGTTTTTAATACGAGTATTTTTGGTTATTAGTGCATTTTATTAGATTGTCTTGCTAGATATTTAGTGTTGAACTTTCTAGTATTGGTTGTGGGTGTCTAATTTAGTGATCCGTCTTAGTGTAAGTGTGGTTTTAATTAGTCTTAGGTAGTTTATAACCTGAGTGTTACCGGCATGGCCGCCGACCCTTCTGACCCGGGCGGAGGGGGTCCTTATATCTAGGTACGCCATCAAGAAGCGATAATGTGATAATATAAGCTCAAGAAAGCGTGCTAACCCTGATAACATCCGCTAAAAGAATGACCAAATAATGCTCATTCCATCCCTTCTATACAGCTAAATTATGTTTGTCCCGACTATGATAACAAAAAAGTATATAGTACAAATAATATCGCACCATTCTTGGTACATATTTCAAATACAGAGTCTGACAGTGGACCTACACTACGACCAATGGAATCTGGACAGATTTTATACAAGAACAACGTAAAAATGTAAAAATGGATGGAATTAAAAAAATCTATAGAAATCGCATCTCGCATTCCAGTAATCACCAGTGCCGGGTATGTTGTTTCGATTCCATCGTACAGCATATCCCGCATGGGTATAGTACGCGACGTTTCCGTGGACTGGTCCATGGAGGAACTCGCTGATAATTTGAACGTCCCTTCAGGTTATGGGGCGGTTATCGAAGCCCGGAAACTAAGTCGGAAGACTTTTACAACCAACAGCAACCTATATGGGATTCCAACCCGATCAGTTGTCCTGACTTTCTCAGGACAAAAACTCTCTCCTCGTGTATATTGTTATTTTACATCATTACCTGTTGAAACATACCTCCTTCCAACCATCCAGTGCAATGAGTGTTGTCGTTTTGGGCACATTAAAGCCCAATGCATGTCACAGCCCAGGTGTTATAAATCTGGACAGTCGCATAAGGGCGAAACTTGTGTGGTGTCAAATCGAACTTGTTTGTTCTGTTCGGGATCACATACAGCTAACAATTCATCTTGTCCAGAGCATGCTAGGCAAAAGGAAATCAAACTTGTCATGTCGCAACAGAGCATCTCATAGATGCTTCATATTGCTTTTCATGCTCATAGAGCTTCGGCTCGATTTCCTCATGTGAGACGTTCTTTTGCAGATTCGGTCAAGACTTCTCCCTCAGCAATTGCCACTTTGAACACTAGATCACAAACGAAATCCCTCGTCACAATATCGTATCGAAAAACCGTATATACTCCCCGCCGTCCTATTACCCCTGTGACCCCTGGCTATGATCACCAGGCACACAGGAACCTCATTGAGGAACCCGCGTCTCAATTTCCGAATGGGAGTGGATTTCCCCAGAGTACATATATCTCCCCCAATGACAACTTTATTGACTCCCTCATCAACACCCTCATCCAATTAGTCTCCCGGTTTAGTGACTCCGGGCTACCGAACAAAGCTCGTGCTAACCTAACGCTAACCTGACTCAGCTTCTTAATACTGTACTCAACAATGGATCAGTTCTCAATGATCCAGTGGAACTGTCGTAGCATATGAAATAAAAAGCAGGACATTTGCAACATAGTTAGTTGTTTTAGGCCATCAGTTAGTGCCGTCCAGGAGACGTGGTTAAAGCCCGGTTCTCGGTTTTGTGTCCCGGGCTACTCATGTTTCCGGGATGACAGAGTTGATGGTAAGGCTGGAGTAGCCATTTTGGTCTCCAGTCAATGTACATATTCTTTAGTCCCTCTTCCTGTACATAGTAGTTTGTTTAATATTGGGGCTGTCCGTGTTTTAAATACTGTATATATGTCTTTATATATCCCCAGTCCTAATCCTTCTATCCTTTCCGAAATTTCATCTATAATTTCCTCCATTTATCTTCCCTGGGTTGTATTGGGTGATTTTAACATTCACCACACAAACTGGGGATCCTTTTTTAATGACTCCAACTCGTCACTACTCATGGACATTTTAGATGATAATAACCTGGTTGTGCTTAATGATAGATGACCCACTCGTAGGGTCTCGCCTTTGCAAAACCCAAAGAGTGTGGTAGATCTCTCATTGTGCCCACCGTCTATTTCTTCTTTGTGTTCATGGTCTGTCCTTTCCAGCTCCTATGGTAGCGATCATTTCCCTATTCATATAACGATAACTTACTCGACTAGACAGACAATAGCCCCTAATCCACTAAGACAAAAATATAAGCTCGAAAAGGCGAATTGGGCCGAATTCGCAATAGCTACAGACTCTGAAGCTAGTCTTGTTTCTGATAATACAAACATAAATGTTTCTGATAATACAAACATAAAACCTCACACTCAGTATTAAAATTTAAAGAACACCCTTCTGCAAGCTGTGGATAGGTCGATCCCCCTTAAGAACACAGGAGATCGTAAATTATCCCCTCCTTAGTGGGATGACGAATGTACTTCAGCGTGTAAGCGCCGTAAGGATGCTGAAAAACTTTATGCAAGGGCCATGACAATGGCAAATTTTCTAAATTACAAAAAAATTTCGGCGGAGGTAGCAAAATTATTTTCGGAAAAAAAGAGAGAAGGATGGCGACAGTTCTGTTTAAGTCTGTCGCCTTCGTCTAAACCCTCGATCGTTTGGAATAATATTAAAAAATTTCGTGATTCCTTATCGCCAAGCGATTACTGTCAGTCCAATGATCCTACTGAATGGATTGATACATTTTTGCGAAGGTTGACACCTCCGACGGCTCCATCCTTCGACGAACTTTGCATTGTCCCTTCTGTAGGATAGGAGGAAAACTATTTAGACTCCCCAATTTCTCTGGAGGAATTTCGTCTGGTTTTAGGGTCATTCCTTTAATCCTTCTTTTATCCTTACCGCTCCTGGTGCAGATGGAATTCCATACTCCTTCATTGTCAACAGTGGTCCAGACACAACTCCTATATCTGAGAGTTTTAAATGACATCTTCCAGCCGAAGGTTCCTCCGGAGAAGTGGCGTTCTCAAATTATTATCCTTAAACCGAGAAAACCTGCTAACAACCTATCTAGCTATAGACCCATTGCTCTTTCGGCTACACTAGGAAAAATTCTAGAACACCTGATCAAAAAATTGGTTGGAATGGCTAATGGAGAGTCGGGGTGTGTTATCTAAAACACAGTTCGGTTTTCGAAAAGGCTTTTGCACTACGGACAGTATAGGAACCCTGGTAACCGATATTCGCATAGCTTTTCGAAAATGGAACATGTGGTAGCGGTGTTCCTGGATGTATCATCTGCGTACAACAATGTCAGTCTTCCAGTACTGAGGCAAAAACTGCAACAGCTGAGTGTCCCAGCGAGGCTGACAAACTATATTTGCAATTCCCTTTCCTTCCGTTCTCTTGTCATCTCTTCCCAAAATTCCCAATTATCCCCTAGAACTATTTACAAAGGCCTCCCTCAAGATAATGTCCTCAGTCCACTCCTCTACAATATATTAGGTCTTTACCTATGAAATTGCCGTTTTGTATGAAAAAATTTAAACTAATTTTTTTCATGTATTTTTATTTGTATTAATCGAAGTAATCACCCATACAATCAATGCATCTTTGCCAACGCAGTGGCAGTTTATTGATGCCCTTCTTAAAGAAATCAGCTGGACGGGAGGCAACAAATTCTTCAAAGGCATTTTGTACTGCCTCTCGCGTATTGAATTTTTTTCCCGCCAAGAAGTTATCCAAATTCTGGAAAAAGTAGTAGTCTGTAGGCTCAAGATCTTGTGAGTAGGGCGGATGACGGAGAGCTTCCAACCCCAGTTCTTGCAACTTGGAGACCGTCTGCTGTGCAGTATGAGGTCGCGCGTTGTCGTGCAGGAGCAGCGGAGACGAGCGATTGACCAATGCTGGTTGGAGATGTGCCAGCTTCTTCATCATTGTGTTCAGTTCTTCACAGTACACATCTGCAGTAATGCTCACCCTGTTTGGTAAGAAGCTGTGATGAATCACACCGGCGCTAGACCACTAAACAGTGACCATTACTTTTCTAGGGGTAAGTTTTCGTTGAGAGCATTGTTTAGGTGCTGAACCAGGATCCAACCAACTTGCTGAGCGCTTGCGGTTATCAAACAGAATCCATTTTTCATCGCAGGTAACAATGCGGTTCAAAATTCCTTCATTTGTGTCTGTTGAGCAGTGCAAGGCATGTTTCGACGCGTATTTCGCGCTGGCGATCATTGAGTTCATGGGGCACCCATTTGTCAAGCTTTTTTACCTTGCCAAATTGACGCAAATGGACCAATATTGTTTTGACGCTAACGTCGATAGCTGCTGCTAATTCAGCCGTAGATTGTGTATCATCAGCTTCCACAATCGCCTTTAATTCGTCATTGTCGTTCAAAGTCTTCGGATGACCACGAGGTTCATTTTTCAGGTCGAAATTTCCAGAACGGAAGCGAGCAAACCAACAACAGGTGGTGCGTTGGTTTGTAGTGTTAGCTCCGTAAACGTCGTTGATTTTGCGTGCCGCTTTTGCCGCGTTGATGCCACGACAGTACTCATATTCCATAATTACTCGAATTTTTAACGTATCCATGATGACGAAAAAGATCGAAATGCGATGGAAATGTAACACTAATCAATAAACAAATGACTACTTTTGGAAAAAGAATTCCATGTTTTTTAAATAAAATTAATTTGAAATTAGAATTCTTAGCCAAACAAAAATTATTTTGATTTAAAATGGCCAGTACTGCAGAACGGCAATTTCATAGATAAAGACCTATTATATACCTCTGACTTCAATTCAAGTCAATAGCTTTTGTGAGGTTCTCCAGTACGCAGATGATTTTGCCATGTACATTGCTTCAAAAGATATATCGAAATGCTCCGCCTTAATGACTGGATGGATAGATGGGGTGGGGTGTTCATCTCTATCGCCAAAAGCTCCGTTATTGTTTTCACTCGTTCCAAAATTATATCAACCATCACCATTTAATCCAATCAACGGGTTTTCTCGGTTAAGGATAAGGTGAAGTTTCTAGGTGTTTATTTAGATTCCAGACTAACTGACGTCCATCACATAAACCATGTGGCGAAGAAATGTGAGAAAAATATTAACATTCTCCGATCATCTGGTGTCTGGTGGGGTTCACATCCTCACACGCTGATGTACAATTCGCTGGTACGTAATCACCTAGATTACAGCTCTTTTCTTTTGGAACCCTGCAATAAATTACCACTGAAGAATCTGGACAAAATTCAGTCAAAGTCCTTGAGAATTACTATTGGGGCCATGAGATCGTCACCAATTAATGCGCTCCGAGTTGAGTGTGGGGTTACACCACTTAACATCAGGAGGCAGTATTTGTCTCATAGGTTTATGTTTAAATTGTTTCAAAATTCCTCCCATCCACTCATTGAAAATCTCCACACCCTTTCGCAGCTAGCTAGCTCTTCAAGCTATTGGTTACATAAGGAACTGCCTTGTCTGTTGATCAGCTACCATACAATTACCCGTCGTTCTTGATTTATTATTATATTTATTTTCCAGTGTAGACTCAGTCCTCTTTTTTCCTCTTCCTATAATGCACTTACTTTTTTTCCAAAAGTGCTTCTAAATTTTGCAATTGATAAGGGCTCTGCTGTGGCTAACACTCAGTTTCAACATATCATTAATCAACATTTTAAGGATTGGTTGCTTATTTTTACGGATGCCTCTAAACTTTTAGAGAGTAGCTGTGTTGGAGTGGCCGTAAGGATTCCGAATGTTAATGTGATTTTAAACTTCAAATTACCTCCAGATTCATCAGTATTTACAGGGGAAAATCTGGCTATCTTGGAGGCACTTACCTTGGTTGAGTCCCATCACCTCAACAAATCCATCATACTTTCGGACTCCAGAAGTGCCCTGGAGGCCATTAACTCTAATCTGTTCCGCTCCAAATGTAAATTTCCTTTAATCCTGAAAATAAAACAGCTTCTCTTTGAGTGTCACACAAAAAGTATCCAAGTAGTTTTGGCTTGGATACCAGGACATAGTAGAATCACTGGCAACGAGAGTGTGGATGCCTATGCTAAAGACGCTATATCATCAGGTGTGACTAGTCAATATAAGGTTTATTGCCAGGATTTAATTCCCCTAGCTAAGAATCACATGAATATCAGGTGGCACCATGAGTGAGCCAAGACTAGTACAAACAAGAGAAAACACTATTTTGATATTCAAAATGGCATCCCTATTAGACCATGGTTTTTTAAAATTAAACCAGCAAGTAAAACTATTCGCCGAATGAGACTGGGACATTGCTACTTACCTGTTTTTCTTGATTTAATTTAAGATTAGGGTAAGGGATAAATAGCTCTTTGTGCGAGTGTGGCCTAGATGAGGGCACTCTAGACCAGGGATTCCCAAAGTGGTCGATATCGATTATACACTTTCTTATTTAAAACTTTCAAGATAGGTAGGTACTGTATTGTTTATGTTGTGTTACGTGTACTAAGAATAATTAATATTTTTGTAGGAAATAGCATTGTTGTAGTAATGTAAAGTCTCAAGTTCGTACAAGATGAAAAACTCGGCATGTCAGTGGACAAGTTTGTGCAAGATAATGAGTTCGAGCGTACGTCTTTCAGGCGCGTTTTGACTTGCTCTCTATTTGACGCTTACGCAATTTAACACGAACGATCAACAAGTCCGAACGTCTTCCTGATATTTTACTATTTAATGAGCTTGCAATTAGGTTGAAAGTTCATTTGCGTTTTGAAATTCGTTGGAGCTTGAACGATAATAACTCATATAAGTACTCATTTATTTCAAGAGATTACAAAGTTTAATAACTTAGCTTAAAATAGTTAAATTAAGTGAAGTAAATTGACTGAAAAATAATTTACAAAATGCTGAGCTCCCTACGCGAGTTAAAAGCGTAACCATACAATATCTGCAGTTTATGAAAAATTTACAGTGTAAGTACCAAACAGTTTTTATCCGGCACAAGCGCATCAGCATTGCCCCACTGTGCGATAGTGATCAATTGAGCTATCTGTATAGATAGATTGTTTGCAACAGTTTGCAGTTGCCTCAGTTGTTTCAATTGTAAAAATTTACTAGTTTAATTTGTTTTAGTATTTGACTGTAATTTTTTTTTGCCCTATGGTAAACAACATATTTTAAATAGGAATAAAAGTATTTGTAAAAATTTCTTACACTTAAGTTGTTAAGTAGGTAGATACCTAAACTTTTAAGTGTTCAGTTTGCTTTGGTTTTCCTTCTTATGCTGATATAGGTACCTACTTACCTAATACACTTTTTCTATACCTAATTACCTACTGTAGTTACTTACCTAATATAGGTATCCAAGTTTATCAATGAGTAAGTCAGTAATACCTAACAAACATCCATTACCTGGGTGTGATAAAAATAAGATAGTATGCAAATTTAACAGTTTATTATTGTTTTTTATTTAGGTAGTTTCTTATTTTTTTTATTTGCAGGATTACTGAGAGTTCTATGATGGCGGACACGAAAAAAAAATGCAGACAATACAGTTTGGACTACTTGAAGTTCGGATTTATTGCATCTCCATCAAATCAACACTTGCCGATGTGTCTCATATGTGAAAAAGTATTATGTAACGATGCCATGAAGCCTTCAAAAATGGATGACCACTTATCAAGAGTACATGCTGACAAAAAAAGTAAGCCCTTGTCATTTTTTCAAGAACTTAAAGAAAAACTAGACAAAAGGCCATCCATAAGATCGATGTTTGCGTCATCATCTATTAAAGACGATGATAGTTTACGAGTGTCCTATAATATATCTTTACTAATATCGAAGTCGGGGAAACCCCACACAATTGGAGAGCAGCTTATCTTACCAGCCATTGCGGAGGTCCTTAACAATGCGTTGCACAAGCCCGCACATGATATTTTAAAGAGAATACCATTGAGCAATAACACCGTTCAGAGACGCATAGACGAGATGGGACGCGATGTGGAAAACATTTTATGCAAGTTCTTACAGACCAACAGATTCTCTCTCCAGTTGGACGAGTCTACATTACCTTCTTTAGGCAATGAAGCTCTGTTGTTAGGATATGTTCGATATATCAAAGATGAAAATATGTGCCAAGAACTGGTTTTTGCTACATATTTAGAGAATACCAGAGGAGAATAGATTTTTCAGGCCGTGGAACATTTTTTTACTGACAAAGTAATTCCATGGAAGAACATTGTTCCTGTTGCGACTGATGGTGCACCGTCTATGGTTGGTCGTCATCGTGGTTTTATAGCTCACTTAAAGCGACAACTGCCTGATGTACTGGTCATTCACTGCGTGATTCACAGGCAGCATTTAGTAGCAAAAAAGCTGAGTCCTAGATTGCATAAGTCTTTACAATATGTAATAAATACTATTGTGGGATGAGTGGGCTGCCCCAAAAGGAGATCTCCGACCGAGCGAGGTGGTATGCTCGGTCAGGCCGAAGCCCACTTGTATGAATTTCAGATGTCGTATATACAGGGTGACCTGAAATTCGATACATTCCTTTGAAAGACAGAAAGTAGACCTCATTTACAGTAATATTTTTCATGGCATCCCCTATCCGAAAGTTGATATTTGCAAAGTTATTGAAATTTCAAAATTTTTTTCTTTATTTTCAACTTTTTGACTTTGACATGACGTATTTTTAAAAATGTTTGTCTTTTTAGTGATTTTTTTATGTATTTTAACCGTAAATGAGTCAAATATTATTTTTAAGGAATAAATAGGGACAAACTAAGCGAGAATTTTTCATTATGAGACATGAAACAGAATTTTCTTTTAAGAAAAATGCACATTTTTCTTAAAAACAGGTGATTTTCTTAAAAAATGTATGATACAATGCGTACAAATATTCTAAATAACTTCCTTATCTCATTAGCTTTCCAAAAAGGTGCAAATGTCTACATAAAAATATGACGTTGTAGTAAACATAGAAGTAAAATGAAATAATGTCTAAATCGATTTATTTGCGATAAGGTTAAAATAAAAGGAAAAACTTGAATTTAATTACGTTTATTGTGTTTAAAAAACATCAATGTTTAATTAAATTTAATAATAAATATTCTACTTTAGGTCTTGTTCAAAATGTGAACCTCTGTTTCTGATACAGGCCCGTAGTCTTCTCCGTACCTGTTTTGATTATTCTGGTAGTAAGACTAGTTTTGATTTCTTCTGCTGCATTTCTTATGCGGGTTCTGAGCTCCTCTACAGTAGTTATGGGTGTAGTATACACCAAAGCCTTCATATGACCCCAAAGATAAAAATCACACGGGGTCAAATCGGGACACCGTGCTGGCCAAGGAATTGGCCCGCCTCGACCTATCCAGCGATGTGGGTAAGTTTGGTCTAGCCACTGGCGTATGCCGAGGCGGAAGTGGGCCGGGCAACCATCATGCTGGAAAATCATATTACGACGAGTTGCTATTGGCACATCTTCCATTAAACCAGTAATCTCCTCTCTTAGGAAATGTTCATACATTTCACCATTTACATTTTGAGGCAAAAAATGAGGTCCAACTAAATTATTATTAATTATACCCATCCAGACATTTAGACTGAATCTGGTTTGATGGGCCCTTTCTTTTTTCATCCTGAGGTTTTCTCCTTTTGGTGCCCAGTAATGTGGGTTGTGGAAATTGTTTATCCCGTCACGGTCAAATTTCGATTCATCCGTCCACAATATTCTTGAGAAGAAATTGCGATCCTCCATGTCTGCATTTATCATAAAACGGCAGAATTCCATTCTTCTAACCGGGTCTCCCTCTTCCAACGCTTGGACAGGTGTGTAGTGAAATGGATGTAGACGCGCTGTGTGTACTGTAAACCACACCTTCCATTGACTCAATCCAAGTCTTCTAGCTGCCGCTCTTGTAGAAATAGAAGGATCATTTTGAAAAAGTGTTAAAATTTCTTCTTCTGCTTCTGGAGCATACAAACGAGGTCTGCCTGAATCGCCACGTCTTCTATCAACACGGCCGCTTTCCCGAATTCGTCGAAATGTTGTTGAAAACACTCTAACGTTTGGCACTCGTCGATTCGGAAAACGTTCAACGTATGTTCTTCGTGCAGCAGCAGCATTACCATTACAAAGTCCGTAACAAAACAAGATGTCAGCGTATTCATCGTACTCAAAAGCAGCCATCGCGATACAAAAAAATCACAAGTAGAAGTAAGGGTGTAGTTTAAAGCAACAATACGTCCGTACACGGCAATAGTTGACTTAAAACTAATATTAGCTACTAAATTTGCTCTCTAAGCCAGTCGGTAACTCATTGACAAAGGGCCGCGACGACAGTAGCCGAAACATCCCGAAGTTTGAACAAAGGAAACAATTGAAAAAAAAGGTCGCCTCAGGTAGAGTAATTCTTGAGATAACGTTACCTGATGATTGTTTTGTCTTTGTTTATTACATGTTCATATTTTTATGTACATATTTGTACCTTTTTTGGAAGCTTATGAGGTAAGAAAGTTATTTAAGGTATTTGTACGCATTGTATCATACAACTTTTTAAAGAAAATCACCTGTTTTTGAGAAAAATGTGCATTTTTCTTAAAAGAAAATTCTGTTTCATGTCTCATAATGAAAAATTCTCGCTTAGTTTGTCCCAATTTATTCCTTAAAAATAATATTTGACTCATTGACGGTTAAAATACATAAAAAAAACACTAAAAAGACAAACATTTTTAAAAATACGTCATGTCAAAGTCAAAAAGTCGAAAATAAAGAAAAAATTTTTGAAATTTCAATAACTTTGTAAATATCAACTTTCGGATAGGGGATGCCATGAAAAATATTACTGTAAATGAGGTCTACTTTCTATCTTTCAAAGGAATGTATCGAATTTCAGGTCACCCTGTATAGTGCCGATTATAGAAAACTTCGATAGCGCGATATAGGATTGTGGCGCTAATTGGTCCGCCACACTATCAACAAGATTCGAAGCAATTCTTTGAACTCTCGGTTATTTGCTCAGCTATGTGAGGAAAACGACGAAGTCTTTACTCGATTACTTCTGCACACTGAAGTTCGCTGGTTATCAAGAGGCTCTTGATTAGAAAGATTTTCAGCCATTTTTGAATCTGTGTTGGAGTTTTTACAAGAAAAAGATCCGAATTTGAAAGAAAATCTGAACAATTGTAAAACAGATATTTATTACATGACTGATATCTTTGGAATGTTCAATAATTTGGAATTTGGAATGTTAATTTGCAGCTGCAGGGTGACGATCTTAACTTGATTAAAACAAAATAATATCGGCCTTCGTGGGTAAACTAATCCTTTATAAACAAAATTTAGGCAGAAAAGAATATTCGCAGTTTCCGCATTTGTCAAAATTACCAGAAATGCTTCAAGATGATGAGATTTTATTATATGTCACTCACTTGGACGCATTACACAAGGATTTTACGGAGAGGTTTGAGGATCTTTTAAATTTACAAATTCCTCAATGGATAATAAATCCGTACAATACCACAGCCATAGAAGAAGCCAATGTGATAATGCAAGAAGAGTTGATTACCATCAGCACAGATGAAGAGCTTAAGCAGAAGTTCAACCAAGGCTATCAGAAGTTCTGGTTGCAACGCAACATTGGAACACAGTATCCTACATTGTGGAACATTGCTGAAAAATACCTTATCGCTTTTCCATCATCATACCTAGTTGAAAAAAGCTTCAGTGTGGTAACAAACATTTTGACTAATCAAAGAAACCGTTTCAAAATCAACGAACGTGGAAATTTAAGGCGCAACTCACAAATATTGAACCGGATGTAGCTAGATTGGTAAATAGTCACCAGGTTCATCCATCACACTGAATGTTTTATTTTCTCTTTGCGAATTAATACTTTTTAAATATAATTTCCTACCTACTTAAAATTCTTTAAGTACTTAATCATTATAAATTAAACTTGATATTTACTGAATTGTATGTCTTTTTATTTTGTTAAATTTTGATGAGAAAATGATGTCAACTTTACTCACTTAACCAAGTGCAAAGTTTTCCAGTTGGTACCTTAGTACCTAGGTATTTTGTATCAATAGGAAAAAACTAAAGATAGGCCCCCTTATTCATAATAGTCTGCTAACTTAAAGCATTGCTAATTACTCTGTCTTCTTCTATTGACCTAAGTCCGAATGAAAAATAACACTCTGTACCAGCTGTTTTAAGTTAGCGGACCATTATGAATAAGGAGGTTGATCTTAAAAGTATGTAATTTGGCCATGGGGGTCTGAGATAACAGTTCATTTTGGAAAATGGGTCACATGTCCAAAATAGTTTGCGGATACCTGCTCTAGACCATATCTTCTTCTCTTGTCCAATTAACCAAACATCACTGTATGATAACCTCCCTCCTACATATCCCCGCCCTATCAATTTTAAATCTGCTCTATGTTTTGTAAATACTCCATTTATTGAAATTTTGTGTACATATATTGTTACTAACAAAATAAAATTGTAAGTTATGTGGTACCAACCCTAAGTGTTTGTGCTTGTTCTAGGTTCGAGATCTTTCAACAGACTTCCTTCAGTTCACTGTACCCTTGTTTTTTCATAAAAACTACTCTTAAGGCAGAGTTTCCGCCAACACACTCTGACATTGGCGATTCACTAAGGAGCCATTTTTAAAAGAAGAAGGAATTTAGTTAGGCAAATGGCTATGTATAGTGTACTCATATGTATAATGTAATACCTAAATAAAGAACAGTTAATAAGTATTGCTGTATCATTAGTTGACTGTCCCACTGTCATAAGAAGTACATGTTGGAACCAAGACGGCGGGCTCACAACATGTAGTGTGTGTAGTTCTTGGTGTAGACACTGGGTGTATGTAGGTAGTTATATATTTATTCCTGCATGCTTAGCATGATCACCATAGAAATGTGTTTGTCTACACAAGAATAGACACTGACGTTGTATGACTAAAATGACAGAAGTCCTTTATCAATCTGTCATTTTGTCTATTCTTCCGTAGAAAGAAATCATTTCTCCGGTGGCTATGCTACGCATGCAGTTCATCGTTAGAACAGAACAATGTCTGTTGGGTACAGTTAGTATAAAATATATAATAAAGCACTAGCTTTTGGAAGCAGCTCCGCCCGCGTAAATACAGTACCCTCGGGAACACTACTTTTTTTGTATAAAAAATAGGTTAAGTGTTAATCCAGAGCTGAAATTGCTACCATATCAAATTTCTTCAAAATCCGTTCAGTAGTTTTTGCGTGAATAAGGTAACCTAACAATATGTATATATTTTCAGTATTATACAAGAGCATAAAAGAGAATAAACATCAAATACTAACTTCCTTTCCTAAACTTTTCAAACTTAACAAACTTTTTCTCATCAATGGTAACAGTGCTGCCAACTATACTCTCCCCAAATGCTTTTTTCACAGCTTCATGTATCTTTGTTCTGTGATCTTTCGGCATTCCCGTCACATCTATCTAAAAAATTACACCTTACAATAGCCAAAGATTCAAAATCTTTGTCATAATACTTAGAGAACTTGAAAATTCAAATATAAAATTATGTAACATTCTACAAACAAACGATAGGGTGCAATGAAAAAAAGTTTGCTGTATTATGAATAAGGGATGAGACCCCTTATTCATAACACAGCAAACTTTTTTGATAGAACATACTTCAACTTTTTCCCCACTCATGTTTGTGTCAAGTACAAGCTGGTTGATCTTGTCCCATGTCTCCATTGGTAGTATTTCCAGGTTGTATTTGTTGAGGAGCAAATCCTCGTCTTCATCCACAGCTGCGTCTATTGGCACCTCAGGGGGTTTCATATCAGTCAATTTGGCTACCTCCCCCTCTTCGTTGATCTCGGAAACTTGGAAGTCTGAAAATCTGTTGTAATTGAGAAATATCAATGCTTTTTCCCTTACTTGGATGTAGGTAATCATTTTTGCCTAAAGACAAGATTCTGTTGACGGTTAAAAAAATATAAGAAATATTTTTTATTGAAGGAAAGAAGTTTGTATAATAAAAATAGAATAAAAGTGATAATACACAGCTCTATACTTAAAGGCACACACCTTGATTTAATAACTCCGCTAAAACCTTTGTGCTCGCTGATATATTCTGTAACACCAATCTCCTCCTCGGTCAGCCTTTTAGTAGGTATATCACGTTTATAATATTGCTTATTAGTCCCGTACTGTTTATTGCCGGCGCGATCTCCAAAGTTTCGACCATGGCTGAACGTCTGACGCGATCCCATGCCACCTCGAGGCCAAGACCCTCTGCTACCCCTTTTCTGCCTATTCCATGGTCGCCTTCCACCATTGTTTCCACGGAAATTATTATTCATTTTGAAAATCCAATTATAACCTCAAACTCATACAATTAAAAACTCGAAACAATTTGTCGAATTAAAAAATTGCAGACTATATATTTTATACTCTTAGGAATAATGTTTCATAATCAAAAGTACTTTAACACTTACTGAAAATAATATTATTTTCAGCAATGAAAATAATTGTTTATTAAAATTTACAAGAAAAACAATCAAAATTGCAAACCCAAGAAAAATCACCAATGCGGCAATCACTATTCTTCTTCTTGGCAATGATTGTGACATTGACAACCGACAAATACTATATTTTAATTATTTTTTTATATATGGCATCAGCTTGTAGCCATTTGCCAGTGTCAAGTTAAAAAGGCGGGAATAGAACTTTCGTTTCAATTCTCAACACCGTATTCCTAAATCGTCGAGTCTAAAGTCTAGTCAAAGTCCAAATAAATAGTCAGTACAGTGATGTCATGAGTCATGTCAGTCGATTCAGTAAGGTGTTAGAAGCTTTATTGAAAGTTCCTAGGGAGTTTTCGAGGGAAACTCCAAATAGCACGTTTTTAGAAGTTGTACCACTTGCCCACACTTGTGCACGTTGAAGAATATTTAATGGTTAATATTCTACCAATATGTGTAATATTATTAAATATTAAGAACCGAAATAACACAAATTTATGAAAGAAATGGAACATCCACATCACCCATTGAATTCCCCGGCAAAACTTCCAACTCTTTTTTTAGTAATTAATGAATGGAGGTATAGCATAATTTATTTTTTTATTAATTTATTCATAACCATGGATACAAAGTCCTTCAGTCGGATACATTTTGAGTTTTGACATATAAGACATTATTAACTGAAGTAGACATTATTAACCTATAAATTACACAATGTGTTTATCTAAACCAAAGATCTAAACCTTTCCAACAGTATTGACAATATATTTAAAAATGGGAACAAAATAAACAGAATTTTTTAATAATCCTTCAATGTGGAGGGGGACACTTAGTGAGTTTTCTTCTGCTATGCCACTAATCGCATTGTCTAACAACAACCTTTGTATGGCAAGCGTTGGACACTCAAACATCAGATGATTAATGTCCTCGTCATCTCCAAAACAATGTCTAGATCTACTATCGTCCAAAATGTTCATTCTGTGGAGATGCGCCGCAACTAGGCAATGGCCTGATCGCAAGCGGTTGATGCAAACTATGAACTTCCTGTTAACGTACTCAAATCTATAGTACCATGGTGTTGTTGGTAAGTCCCTTTGAATATCCGCGTACCATCTTCCCTTTTCAGCTGCGACAGTCTTCCAATATTCTGTCCATAACATTTTTTTTGAAGATTAATTTGTTGACAGAAGTCGGTAAAAGGCACTTTAAAACTGTCTAGAAGATCCACATCATGGTCTCTACGGGTGACCTGGTCTACTACTTCATTTCCCAGTATGCCACTGTGGGAGGGAACCCATACAAATTCTATTTTCTTTTCTATCACCTTTGATAACATATATCTTATTCTAAACACAATATTATTTTGTTTATAGGAAAAAGTATTATTACATATAGAACATAGAACACTTTTAGAATCACTTATAATTAAAATATTTACATTATTTACACTGGTATGTATGACCTGAAATTTTTTTAATGGAAGACCTGGTTTAATGGAAGATGTGCCAATAGCAACTCGTCGTAATATGATTTTCCAGCATGATGGTTGCCCGGCCCACTTCCGCCTCGGCGTACGCCAGTGGCTAGACCAAACTTACCCACATCGCTGGATAGGTCGAGGCGAGCCAATTCCTTGGCCAGCACGGTGTCCCGATTTGACCCCGTGTGATTTTTATCTTTGGGGTCATATGAAGGCTTTGGTGTATACTACACCCATAACTACTGTAGAGGAGCTCAGAAGCCGCATAAGAAATGCAGCAGAAGAAATCAAAACTAGTCTTACTACCAGAATAATCAAAACAGAGGTACGGAGAAGACTACGGGCCTGTATCAGAAACAGAGGTTCACATTTTGAACAAGACCTAAAGTAGAATATTTATTATTAAATTTAATTAAACAGTGATGTTTTTTAAACACAATAAACGTAATTAAATTCAAGTTTTTCCTTTTATTTTAACCTTATCGCAAATAAATTGATTTAGACATTATTTCATTTTACTTCTAATATGTTTACTACAACGTCATATTTTTATGTAGACATTTGCACCTTTTTGGAAAGCTAATGAGATAAGAAAGTTATTTAGAATATTTGTACGCATTGTATCATACATTTTTTTAAGAAAATCACCTGTTTTTAAGAAAAATGTGCATTTTTCATAAAAGAAAATTCTGTTTCATGTCTCATAATGAAAAATTCTCGCTTAGTTTGTCCCTATTTATTCCTTAAAAATAATATTTGACTCATTGACGGTTAAAATACATAAAAAAATCACTAAAAAGACAAACATTTTTAAAAATACGTCATGTCAAAGTCAAAAAGTCGAAAATAAAGAAAAAAATTTTGAAATTTCAATAACTTTGTAAATATCAACTTTCGGATAGGGGATGCCATGAAAAATATTACTGTAAATGAGGTCTACTTTCTGTCTTTCAAAGGAATGTATCGAATTTCAGGTCACCCTGTATAAGTTAAAGCAGCTAATACTGCCCAAGCCTCTGCTGTAAAAATACTGCAATTATGCGGGATTTTAAAACATTTACTTACTTTCATTTGTGGGTCATAGTAGGGTATAGCATAAAATTATTTCAAGTGGCAAAGGCGAAAAAATACTTTGGTTGGATGCTCTAAGAATCCGCACTACTTTGAGCCGTACAACGAACGGTAGGTTCGTTGTACGGCTAGTTGTACCTACATGTTTTCAACACTTTTTATAAATCTTCCCTAGTCTATTTGACACTAATGACGGCTTTTAGTACCGGTGCTGGATTTGCTGGATGGGCCGTGACTCGCGAGTATGGCGCTTAAATCTACTATCCAGTTAGTGCACTCAATGAGACAAGTCAGTTGATTTAGTAAATTGCTAGTAAGTTTTGGAGACATTATCGAGGAAAAACCGACGTAACTATGCGACGAGGGTCGATGAGGAATTAAATAATAAGGTTCCTACGAGTTCCTTTGCTAAATCATAAACATCTATTTATATAAAAGTGTTAGTTACACTATTTATAACACAAGAACGGCTGAACTGATTTGGCTGAAAATAGGTGGGCAGGTAGCTTAAAAACAGGAGACGGACATAGAATATTTAAGTGCCCCGCAGAATCTGTCTGTGTGTATGTTCGCGATAATCTCAAAACTACTGAAAGGATTTTCATGCCGTTTACATTTACCGACAGAGTGGTTCCTTAGGAAGGTTTAGGTCGATAATAATTAGTTATGGTTTTATGGAAATTGTTTGGATTTAGTTGAATTTGTCGGAAAAAATCAAGCCGTCTTGGAACTTCTCTATATATTATTTTAAGGATAGGTTGATATACCCATTCTAAACTTAAAAAATTATCAGAAATAATGTGATATTTTCAGAAACTATTTAGACGGATACAATTTAATTATCCTTATCCAGGAGATTATATCTAGGAGATATCTTAAAATTAAATAACTATGTGTAAAAAGGAGAACATTCAGGACCCATACATTTTTGGGCCTTTTCTGAAAGTGCTGGCCAACAAAAAAAATGGTTCGTGTGTTTAGTACTAGTCATTTGGAGCAATAGTTGATATGGCAGCAAAGTTGTAGGATTACTCTAAGTCAAATAAAACGAGTTGGATCATTCGCCATTTTCATATATTTATTGATTTTTACATTTTATATCAGACTGAAAATAACTGATATTTTAGAGTTCAATTATCAATTATCAAGTCATCTAATTCTCATGCAATGAAACTATAACACCCTCCAAACCTAGTGCCGGTGGGCGTATAAATTCAGCATACCGTGCGAAACTCATGTACCACACAATAGTCATGGTGTGTGAACAACATCCTATTGTCCGTTTCCCTATTGGGCATGAGCAGTAATAATATGGAATGGCCTGTCTTCCATGAAGTGCCGGATCAGCTGTAATGTATACATGATACGTTTTCGACGAAACGTGGCGAGATTGTATACGGCCTCGTAATACGAGAAGATCCCGTCCAGCCATCTCCCGAACTTCTTCCACAGGAATATCCCCGGCGAGTGCCGAGTTCTATGATGAAAGCTCCATCTGCTTGTACGTGTTCACCGTAGTAACTACGGGCTTGCTTCAGTTGATAGCTGCCCAAAGCAAACAGCGTCAATTCTTCTTCTGTCAGTCTAGGGAAATTATTGAATTCAGGCATATCGGCTCCCATGGCCTGAAACTGTGCTCTCCGTCTATTATAATTGTTTCTTATAACAAGTTCTGCCAAACTGTTTGGCGTATTGATTCGTTCATGAATTATCTCAAGGAAATCGCTTGCGTGCACGTTGTTGTCAATTAGGACATGGTAGCTGCTCAGCAATGCTGCCGCGATTCTGAAATAATCTATCATGTTACCTAATGCCCGCTTACTGTGAACATGTCTTAGTAAACGAAAATCTCTTTTGAAGCGACCATTTATCACTTCGACCACCCAGCGGCAAATGGTCACAAGTCTAGATTTATTAGCCTGGTCAGTAGTAAGCTGGGTTTCGTTCGGGTGCTTTGCTTCTAGCATCTGAGCCACATAACCACATGCCTCCAGATTGCTTATAGCATCTCTAAAGCCACGGTCTAGGATGAAAACATCTCCATCCCGGTAAAACCAGTGCAACACGCCATCTTCCTGTAGGTGTTCTTCACACACTCGCCCATTTTCTGTAATAATAATATTGTACCGGCACAACATGCGAAGAATTATTTTTTCTGGTACTCGACGTCTAGACATATTCTCACGTGGTTGAAAAATGCAGAGATTACTACTATTTGGAGTACGCTTGAATCCAGGCAATATTGTTTGGCGTCGATGATTACCGACGTTTGCCTGTGGTGCGTCATTATCGTCGTCGTCTTGAAGTTGAGCGCGTAAAATCGCCTGATACAACCTTTCCGCTCGTTGCCAACAGGGTCGACAAATGAAATCGGTGGGCAGTACCTATAAAAATAAAAGATCTTGGTAAGTCTAAATGTTATGGAGAAGCTACCAAAATAATTTGATAGTGGTGAACTGTTATATCCTACCCATTTAAGTTATGGTCAATGTTTGCAACATGGTGCATTATATTTTCATTTTTTGTATTTAATTACTTTGCTTTGATCGGTAATGTGTACTTATACTTAGAAAAAGGCAGCCGTGTATATTGGGGGTATAAATAATAATACGACAACCCACACGACACGTTCTAGGTACAACACTTATAATGTCATATTCCATAAAGGGAATTAAAATAAAAAGGGATAGGAAACTACTTACTTCATTATCCACCAGTTCGTCGATTACAATCTGAGCAATATCAATAAATTCTTGCTCTCGGGAAGACCAGGTGTATCTACGCCGTGTACCAATTGGATCACGACACCTTATACACAATTGTTCAGCCATTGTATACCACTAACACACCACGAACAGACTTAGAGTTGTCTAACTAAAGCGTAAGAATGTTTATTTACGATAAAGTACGTATGATAGCCGTCCGATGTAACACAAGTCGCATGGATAACTAACAAACAAAATGGCTTTTTTTACTTGAACGTATTTGAATATCGCCGTCTCACTCCCTCCACACGCCGCCGGCGAGCGAACTAGCGGACAAGATCAGACAGGTTTTGCCGCGTTCTATTGTGTTGTGTGTGACGTGATTGTAAAGTGCAGGTATAAAATGAGGGGCTAGTTGTTACTCATTTCATGGATCGTCCTGTCTCCGCTAGTGCGCGCGCGTTCTCAGTTGCTCCGTAGCGTATGCGTCGTAGCATTTTGTTCCGCAGTCGCTACGTCGTAGCCCTGCCTACGCGCCCCTACGTGCCGATCCCGCCTTCAGCGCAGCAGTGCCTACAAACTCCTTATAGCGATCGTCAATTAACACCTTATTCATTAGAATAAGGTGTGGATTTGCGCCTTGCTGGGGAGTTGCCCTGCTCCTGGCCTCTCGTTGAGTTTCGGCTCAACGTTGGGTCACGAGGAGACAGCCCCCTTAGTGTGTGTACCGTCCTCGTGTATGTACACTTAGTGTATCGTCCTTCCACGTTATGTGTGAGTACCTTTTGTTTTTGTGAGACGTACACTTGTTGCCGTTCAGTGTTGACTGTTTTGTGTGACTTGTGTGTTTTCATGTTATCTACGTGATCATGACGGACCATGACCCGTGGCCAAGCCACGATCACCAGGACTATTCTCGTACGGACTCCGAGTCGTCGTGTAGCCCGGCCTCATCGAGGTCCAGCTCACGCTCGACCCAAGACCGCACGTACCACCGCTCGCTCACCGAACCTAGCTTGTGCGGACAGGACACCGCCCGCCCCGGGTCGCCTTCGGCATTCTCGCGGGGGTGTACTGGTACCCCCCGCCACAATGCCTCCCGACGGCGGCCTGCGGCGAGTCTGGGCCCCCGCCCCGCATAGCCGATCAGGGTTCGGCCAACCCTAGGCGCGTACCGCGCTGTACTGCGCAGGCGTGCGACCCCCGCCAGCCTGCTGCTCACCTGGGACGCCACAACGTCTCACAAGGGGACGCTCCCCGTACCACCGCGGGCTCAGCCCGCCCCTCGCCGGCTCCCCAGCCGCGACACCACCGTGCCGCGCTGCCTGCTCAGCCGCGCGGCCCACACCAGCCCACCGCGAGCTCTCCGCGCTCGCCTGATGCCTCGCTGGCCCCACAGCCATGCGACAACCGCCGAGCCGCACCTACTGCGGGCACAGAAATCCGCTCAAGCCCGCCGCGTGAGTATTGTTACCGCGCGCCCACCTTCCCGCCACCACTCATTAACCTGCATGCACCACGAGCGGTCAGGTACGCCTACCGCCAGCCGATCTACGCCGAGGTGAGTGCCACCAGTTCGCAGGTAGACACCTACCGACCCCCCGCTCCTGCGTCGGTGACAACAAAAATGTCGCCACCCCCTAACACGTCTCGCTACCCACCTCTGGTCGCCGAGAAACTCGACGACTGGGTGCGCCACTTCCGCCGTCTCCGCGACATCCTGGGGCACCCACCTAATGCAAAACAAAGCGGTCCTGGTATTCGCTTCATGCCCCGAAGCGAACACGAATACAGGACCGTCAAATCTTACCTCACGGACCTGGAGAAGCAGGGACACGCCTCCTGGTTCTCGTTCTCGCTACTGAAAGACAGGGCAATCAAGGTAGGAATTAGGGGCCTACCTTCTTCCACTGATACCGAACAAATCAAGGCCGGACTCGCCGAATTAGGGTACGTGGCGGAATACGTGTCCGAAGTTCCGGCGAGGTCCGAACCCGGCCATTGCATTTACTTCGACCGCATTGTCCGGGCCCCTGACGTCGTCCCCGGCATATATAAGGTCACCGAACTTTTGTATATGCCGGGAATTTACATCGAAGCTTGGCGGGGCCGCGGCGGCCCGGCCCAGTGCCACCGATGTCTCCAGGACCCGCGCCTAGATATCTCCGGCATCCAGAAGCTCCTATTCAGAGGAGCCGACTGTGATTGCCGGAGATCTACGACGTGCGTCCCGCACTCGGAACACTCGCGTGCTATGCCTGGTCCCCGGACCAGGAAGAGACGGCTGCCCTGCGCACTATGCCCGTTCAGTGTGATATTATTTAGATAATTAATATCCAGAAAGGTGGATAGGGCGGTCTGGTACCATTTCGTGGCCAGCCCGTTCACCTGATTTAAATCCGCTAATTTTTTTTTGTACTGGGAAGCTGTGAAAGAAAAAGTGTATACAAAGCCAATTGAAAATGTAGTTGAACTACGACGACAATTAACGCAAGCAGCTGAATTAGTTAATAAAGGCAGATTTGCCTGTCTGATAAAGCGGTCTTTTTTAAAAAGATGTCGAGCTTGCATTTATGCTGGTGGGAGGCAGTTTGAACATTTGTTATAATGTAATAAAATATTTTAGACTCCAAAAATTTGTTTTAATTAAAAGCTTCCTCAAAAACACCTTTCCTAAAGTTAAAAGTAATGAGACACTATGGCCCCCGTGGCCCGTGATATTCTTTTACTTCTTGGATTTTGTCTCTCTTACACTCATTGAATGTCCGTCCGTCCGTCTCATCCAAATCAGAATATCACTTAGAAGAAAATCCTGGGTACACTTGAATCATTTTAAGTAAGTAAGAAAAAATTGTCGAAAACTGACTTCCTTAACAAAAATCAATATTGTCCAAATTTTAAGAAACAATCTAGCAGGTATCATACCATTTTGGAATCCTTATTAACTGCGCCAACTTTTAAAATTATCTGCCAAACAAGCGTAGTACATTTTTTTCCAGTACAGTCAGTTAAAGTCGAGCAAACTATTAAATTCGAATCATTGTTTTGGGCAAAAAGCGTCATTCCCTTTCAAGTCGGAGTCGTTTGATTTAAATCTTAGGCACCAGTTTACTAAAGCATTATTCAGGATTACATACAAAAAAAAAATTACAAAAAAAGTAGAAATTTGTAGTGCCGGGAACTAAAAAATCACCACAAGATGTCGATTTTTCGATTTTTTTAAAAGCTTTGTATTTTTTGACACACATTACTTGGATTTTTTTTTAATTTTTCTGATAACTATTGTAACTTGGCCTATCACGGGTTTACGGCTTGACGTCGATTTACGGGACATTATGTATAGGTAGGTAGCACTTTTTATTTAAATATGGTAGCATTCAAATCAAATTCACAAATAGAAGGACTTTTGGCGGGAAGTCGAAAAGAGCGGGTGTTTAAATTTTTCACTGTTTTGTAAAATATAATTTTCTAGTTTATATTACTGTAACATTGTTGTAAATAGTAGTTTTTAATTGAATTAAATATAATAAAATAAAAATGAGTGAAGATAGCGACGGGGGTCCGCCCCCTGGAGATACTTCCAAAAAAAGAAAATTGGAGGAAAGTACGGTGGACTTCAGAATGTTCACAAAAACTAATTACAAAAGACAATTCCCAGAAAATTATAGTGGAGATTGTGTCGTATATGTGGAATCGATGAATAATGAAAAATTGGGAAACAAAAATCCCATTACTTTAACAAAATTATTTACAGAAAATGTAAAGGGTATAGTAGGAGTACATCGAGTGAATGCATATAAAGTTGGTGTAACTTTTAAGAAGCCTGCGCCAGCTAATTGTTTTTTGAAAATGGACCATTTCCTTATTAGAAATAAACTAAAAGCTTTTGTACCGGCCCACCAGTCGGAGATTACAGGAGTTATTAAATATGTACCGAAAGATCTCTCAAATGAAGTTATATACAAAAATATTACATGTGACACAGAAGTTATTTCAATTAAAATATTTTTTAAGAAAGTTGAAGGAAAACTTACATCGTTGGGTACAATAGCAGTTACTTTTGCTGGTACAATTTTGCCTCAACATGCCTATATACAAATGTTTAGGTATCCTGTACATTTATACATACCACCATTACTACAATGTTTCAAATGCCTTAAATTCAACCATTCTGCAAAAGTTTGTCGTGGAGAGCAAATGTGCTCCTCATGCGCTGGACGCCATTCCTACAAAGAATGTGACGTAGAAGAAATTGTATGCATTAATTGTAGCGGTAATCACTTGGCCATCTCGAGGGACTGTCCAGTGAAGCAGAAGAAAATGCAAGAAAAGAGGAAAAAATATGAGAATTTTAACCATAGTTATGCCACTGTGGTGAGTAGTGTCCCATTGCTCACTGACCCCAAATCTTTTCCAACTATTTCACGACCAGTTAATGTACCACCTGTTAGTAATACCAAAACAACTTTTAATGTAGAACAAATCATAAACAATGATATTATATTGAATGCTTTAGTAAAGTCTCTTGTAACCCTCGGAAATGACAATAGCAATAGTCCAGTAACAAATAAAAGAATTAAAGATATATTATTAGCCAATTTAATCAATTAATGGATACATATCTTAATATAACACAGTTTAATATACAAAGCTTGCAGAATAAGAGAGCCTTATTAAAAACATTTCTTTGTGAACATAATATAGACACATTTTTGTTGAATGAGACATGGCTTAGGAGCTCAAGTTTAATTCCAGATTTTACACCATACAATTTTATACGTAAGGATTCAGTTAATTCACATAACGGTACACCGTATATTAATTAAACAAAACTTGAAATATAACATTATAAATACAAGTTTTTATGAAACAATTCAAAATCTTTGTATATCCATAGAAACTTCGATGGGAACAATATACATTCTTTGTGTATATTGTCCACCTAATAACAGGTTTGATACAAATAAATTAAAAAAGGTATTACTTGAAACACCTAAACCATGCCTCATCATGGGAGATTTTAACGCACATCACTTATTATTTGGTTGTCACTCGAATAATAATAGAGGTAACAGTTTGTTCAAAATTATAGATGAATTTGACATGTGTATATTAAACGATGGGAGTGCCACCACTATTCAGGTTCCAAATAGAAATCCCTCTGCAATTGATATAGCTCTTGTTAGCCCCACATTGGCTCCACTCTGCGAATGGCGTGTCCATGATGATCCAATGGGCAGTTACCACTATCCAACTCAGGTAACCCTTAATGTGAAGCCGTCAATATATGAAGTACGTCCTGTGGAAGAAAAATATATTTATAGTAAAACAGATTGGACTAAATATAGTAAGTTATCAGAAACTTATTTTTCACAATTAAATATAGATTGTAATAATTTGAAACCACTCGAATTATATGATAATTTTATCAGTATTTTAAATAATCTAAGAACAGTAACAGTCCCCAAACAAAATCCGAAAACAGTTTCAAAACCAATGAGGAAACCAGCTCCTTGGTGGAACCGAATATGTGATGATGCAGTTCGAAAGTCCAAGGAAGCTTTAGTTAATTATCGAACTACACCCAGCATTAATAACATTATTCATTATAAAAAGATAGACGCTCAAAAGAAAAGAATATTAAAAGAGGAAAGGGTCAACTCATGGCATGATTTGTGTAGTAGTTTTAATAGAATGACACCTGTTTCTAGAATATGGGGATATATTAAAAGATTTAAAAGAATAGGTACTTCTCATAATAGATTTTTAAATGATGAATGGGTACCACGTTTTTTGGATAAGATATCAGATTCATCTCAGATCAATGAAAGCAATTTAAATAATATATTGAGCCATGCCATTGAAAATGATAGTAACTCCTTTATAAATAGACCATTTACACTGAGCGAATTGTACATATCTCTAAAAATTAGGAAAGATACAACACCAGGTTTGGATAATATACCATACATTTTAAATAAGAAACTACACCCTTATGTTTTAGAAATACTTTTAAATATTTATAATAGGTTATGGAATAGTTTAGTTATACCAGAGTCATGGAAAACTCAATGTGTCATTCCCATCTTAAAACAAAATAATTCTGCTAATAACCCATCCTCATATAGACCTATTTCCCTATCATCATGTTTGGGTAAACTTTTCGAGAATATGCTAAAACTGCGGTTAGATTATTTTGCTGAATCACAACAAAAGTTACCAGATATTCAATTCGGATTCAGAAGAGGCAAAAGTTGTTCTGGAAGCTTTGTATCCTTTATACACGATTTAAAAAAGGCAAAACTTAGTCACTGTAATGTTATAAGTGTATTTTTAGATGTAAAAGGTGCCTTTGATAATGTAAACATTGAACCATTAATTAAGGTTTTACAAGAAATGGGATTTCCGATGAAAACTTTAAAATGGATTTTTAAATTTTTAAATAATAGAACAGTTTATGTTAGATATAATAATAAATTATATGGGCCCAAACAGGCCAATAAAGGCACAATGCAAGGTGCTACACTCTCGCCGTCATTGTACAACTTTTATACATCTCAAATCCATAATTTTGTAAATATACCTGGAGTAAAGATTTTGCAATTTGCCGATGACTTGCTTTTGTATAGTGTAAATCAAAACTTAAATATGGCAGTCAATCATATAAACAGTGCATTACATCAATTACAACATTATTATAATAATATTTTAAAATTAGAAATCAGTACAGAGAAAAGTTCAGTGTTAATATTTAGTAAAGATCAATCCATAGATCCTGTTAACATAACTTATAATAACAACATAATTCCTATTGTGAATCATCACAAATTTTTAGGGGTTATAATAGACCATAAACTTAAATTTGATAAACACATAAATTACATATGTCAGAATGCCATGAAGAGCATAAATATAATGAGAAGTTTCGCAGGAACATTTTGGGGCTCTGACCCAAAAACTCTTAACATGTTATACAAAAGCATAGTCAGAAGTCATTTTGATTATAGTTCGTTAGCTTACATGAATGCAAACACAACATTACTAAGAAAATTGGATGTTATACAGAATATGGGTTTGAGAATTATAAGTGGAGCCATGCGCACCACTCCTATTGTGTCCATGGATGTTGAAAATTGCATACCTCCACTGTCCTTGCGCCGCCTACAACTGGCTGAGAGATTTTGTCTTAAGGAATTGTCTTGTGATGATAATTTTATTGTTGATAAAATTTTACATTCTACAGAAATTGTACAGTCAGCTGCAACATCCAACATCACACCTAATAACCTCATTTCTGCTTCCTTACCTGAAATATCAATATTAATGTTATCAACAAAAAATCTTACCAAAAATATGTATACTAGTAAAAAGTGGCCAATTTACCAATACCCATATGAAACTATTCTTAACTATATTGATGTTAAGTGTCATTTAAATTCTGTTACAAATAAGTTTGGCTTTTTACAATTTTTACAACATAAAAGGGATTTTTACACATTATATACTGATGGTTCCAAAAGCGAGCATGTTAAAGCTGCCTACTATGACCCACAAATGAAAGTAAGTAAATGTTTTAAAATCCCGCATAATTGCAGTATTTTTACAGCAGAGGCTTGGGCAGTATTAGCTGCTTTAACTTATATACATACCAGTGTAAATAATGTAAATATTTTAATTATAAGTGATTCTAAAAGTGTTCTATGTTCTATATGTAATAATACTTTTTCCTATAAACAAAATTATATTGTGTTTAGAATAAGATATATGTTATCAAAGCTGATAGAAAAGAAAATAGAATTTGTATGGGTTCCCTCCCACAGTGGCATACTGGGAAATGAAGTAGTAGACCAGGTCACCCGTAGAGACCATGATGTGGATCTTCTAGACAGTTTTAAAGTGCCTTTTACCGACTTCTATCAACAATTTAAATCTTAAAAAAAAATGTTATGGACAGAATATTGGAAGACTGTCGCAGCTGAAAAGGGAAGATGGTACGCGGATATTCAAAGGGACTTACCAACAACACCATGGTACTATAGATTTGAGTACGTTAACAGGAAGTTCATAGTTTGCATCAACCGCTTGCGATCAGGCCATTGCCTAGTTGCGGCGCATCTCCACAGAATGAATATTTTGGACGATAGTAGATGTAGACATTGTTTTGGAGATGACGAGAACATTAATCATCTGATGTTTGAGTGTCCAACGTTTGCCATACAAAGGTTGTTGTTAGACAATGCGATTAGTGGCATAGCAGAAGAAAACTCACTAAGTGTCCCCCGCCACATTGAAGGATTATTAAAAAATTCTGTTTATTTTGTTCCCATTTTTAAATATATTGTCAATACTGTTGGAAAGGTTTAGATCTTTGGTTTAGATAAACACATTGTGTAATTTATAGGTTATATTTAATGTCATTTTGTAAAATGTTATACTTCTCCTACTTCAGTTAATAATGTCAAAACTCAAAATGTATCCGACTGAAGGACTTTGTATCCATGGTCATGAATAAATTAATAAAAAAAAATTAAAAAAATTCACAAATAAATTTTCGTTCTTAGCAACACCATTGCCATTTTGACATTTTATCAGTTTCAATAATTTCGATGAATTTTTATAAAAAAAGAAATTAGAATTAGAATGCGAACTCTCAGAGCAAATAATTCCCAAAAGTAATACACCTTTGTGTTATTAAATAAATAATTTCTCTATAATCAGTGAGATAGCTATTAATAATGTCCACCGAAGCCGCTTGCTAGAGTTCAATAAACTCGTAAGTCAAAATCCGTTCTAAGCCTTTTGCAAATGTCAGTTTTAGTTGTGGGTAATATTATTTGTGAATGCTAAACGCTGACCAATATTCCAAGTTTTCCGCGATCGAATTGAGCCAATGAAACATGGATCCAAATCACCAAGAACGGACGGCACCGGTGCAGTATGTTCGATCGAGGGCATTCCGTCAGTTCAAGAATCCGCCTCAACCCCATATGTGTATACAAGACACGATAAAAGATACGTCGGAAAAACTATTCATCAACGTTTTGGGATGGCAGAAAATAGCTAATCCTAAGCAATATTCTGACCCAATCCCTCTGTATGGGGGTATGCAGGTAAGGTATTTTTTTTTTTTGACAATTTAGAATGATAATGAGTAAACATGGCTTATTAGAGCGTTACTTTTCGTAGGTACATCAAGGTTGTGCCCCAAATAGTAATAGGCCTCCTCTTCTGGTTTTTGCTGTGATGGTCAACCCTGACATATTAAAGGAAAATGGAAAAAATGCAACAAACGCAACGGTAATTTGATTTACTTGTTCTGTATTCAAATTTATTATATACAATAGAAAATCCATGATAAAAATTGAAAAAGTAAAATACATACTGTGGAAACCAAATGTTGTATGGTCTTATTAGAGGCACTTTACCTCAGTGACTATAGAACTATATAATAAAGCCTATCCTTGGGTCTTAGATGTTTTTTTTTGTTTTAAGCTATTGAGCCTGAAGTGATGTCATTTTGATAGCTTTTTATTCAATGTTATTATTGATTTTAATCAATTAAGAATATTGTAGCAACTTAAAAAAAATCTAATGCAATTTTTGTTTTCAAAAATTTAGGATCGTGAGGCTCTTGTGAGTCTGCTGTGTGATTTTGTAGAGGCCATGAACCCTGGTCTAGCATTGTCCAGAAACCCTATTATATTAAAAGACCGCGACTTAGCCGGTGAACTCAAAGACGTATGGCTCGCTGTGCAAAACAAAAGGGAACGAGAGAAAGGATTAAATCAAGACATAATGTACAAGGTATTTATTAAATTATAACTAATAATTAATTAATTGTTAGATCACAATCATATTATATCATTTTGTTCAGAAGCCCGATTCTCATAACTATTTGTAATCACAATCCTGTTTTGGTCCATGCTCTGTCTCAGGCACGATAGACGTGTATGTGACAACGAGAGGACGGAAAAAGGATTGTGATCACGTATAGGCAGTAGATATTTATAAAAAGTTGTTAGTTGGTGACAAAACATAACGACAAACAATCACTACATATTCAAATTGATTAGTAGATAATTCATGACATACTATGGTTGAATTTCAACCTCAGGGTGACCTCTAGTGGTATTAAATAGCTAGTGAATTTCTGTTAACTTAAATCATTTTATCATTCTTACCAAGTAACAATAGATGAATTTTTTATTAAAACTATGTATTTCTTTTAGTGATACATGATGTAGGGCAGGTAACACAAAAGCAAAATTTTTCACTTTTTATCTACTAACTCCCTTACTAATAAAATAAACAATCGATAATGTAGGTACATAATCAATAATATTTTAAAAAAACGTGGGAATAAATGATATTATGTTGCTTCACAACGAAAGATACAACATTTAATGCTGTTATTTCACAATATAAATAATATTATATAACACAAGATATTCATATGAATTTAAATATAAAAGTCCTGACATTTATTGTCATGTCTAAAAAGTGTGTCGAGGAGGAGCAAGGTTACATATATACAATTTTACTGTCTTTGTCTGATATGTTGGCAGTTGGCACTTGACAGGCAAAGACAGCAACATTGTATGTATATATGTTATCTGTTGTGTATTTTATTACTAAAGGGGGGTACATTACAGCAATACTTATCTTCACAACGCTTATATTTAATAGTTTGATTGATGTGTAGTAGATTAATTTTTCTGTTTTTAAATCTGCATTAATATTAAAAACAAAATTCAAGGTGTGATGTACAGTAAATTAAACTTGGTTTCAGGTTTATGACATTGATGGTATCGGCAATGAAGACATGTTTGAAGATGACAAATCAAGTGGAAAAAATGACAGATCGTATGACAATTCACCAAACAAGACACAAAACACAGATAAGAAGTATATAAAGTCATCAAAACAGATACTAATGAATGCTGGACAGAAATCCGAATTCGATTCTGGCATGAACAACTGCCAGATAAATCAGAATCATTTAAACAGAGACAATAGGTGCAATAATGATCTAGACCCCACATATTGTACTCCTGTGTATGGACAGATTGTGTCCAGCAGAGAAAACCATAACCAAATTGATGATATACAACAGAAGTTTACCTCTGAGAAAGAGAGTAAACCGTCTAGCTCGTTTAGAAAAGATTGGAACTCAAGTCAAGGTAAAACAACACAGGGTTGGGACGACTTTTCAAAACAAAACCTGACCACCGTTAAGGCTAACGATAGTGACATTAAGAGACACAGGAATAAAGAGAAAAACAAACATATGACCAATGGGAAAACGCATTTCGATTTCTTCCCAGTTTTCGACAATAAAGAACAAAGCAACGACACAGAATCTCCCAGCAAAAAATGTATGAATATAAAAAAGGAAGATGAAACAGAAGAGAACAATTCTAAAGTAATTATAGACTCAATGCAGAAGCTAGCTCTGCATTCGACTGATAATAAAAATTGTGATAATAAAACAAGTGCTCTCAACACGTTTAGCTCATAAATTGATGGCTTTTTACAAATGACTTTTTGTATGGCAGTGTGTTAGCTTAATGTTTCTAAGGGTAGCCATAACCCATACTTCCTATTGTCCGATCAGTTAGAACTGACCGTGTATGGCGTGGATTGGCATGACAGTTATATTTATGGTGTATATGAACGAACTTCAGATTGGATCAAGCCTGCAGCGTCATACCGATTGGATGGTTGGAAGTATAGTGTATGGATAGTGTAATGTTAAATATGTAAAGAGTGAAACAATATTGGACTAGTCATGGTCACTGACGAATATTTTATTTCATTTTGAGATGTTTTTATATTATTAATGATATAGTTTGAAGGACCAAAATTTTATAATATATTTTCTGTCACATTTGTTTTATATCATACCCAGTTTAACTTTGGTCCAAAGTAGAATTCATTATAACTTCTAAAGGTTTTTTGATTGTGGTAACTTTTTTGAAAAGTTTGGCTCCTTACCAATTTCACAATTTATTTTTCGATGGAAATTAGGTTGTATGAATTGAATTATCTAATATGATTTTATCTTTTTTTTTTTATTCAAACAATGGAATAAGTGATTGTAACTTTTTAAATGAAATTTTATGAAGTTATAGTGGAACCTACAAATTCTGGGTGCCCACACATCACAAACTATTGCATGTTGCGGATTATTAAGGTTGTGTATTTCATGATGTTCTATAAAGTGGTGGCCAAACCCATATTTTATCTGATATGATGTTGAATATAATTTTTTTATTTATATTTTTGTATATTGCCATATTTCTCATTGTTGCTAAATATATATTTATAATAGCAATGTTTAAAAATTTTAATAATTGAAATGCTGACTTAGCCCAAGTGTTATTGAATCTTATAGTGACTATGAGTCTGTTGATCATTAGTAATGAAATTTTGCTGGTTTTTTAAATATGATCTCTTAGTAATATTGCAAAGTATTTTATCAGTTCATAATATGGTCCTAGTGGCTTTTATAAATTGACACATTTTTAATGCAATAATTTCAAATCTAGTATTCAAAGATATTTTTCAACAAATTGATACAATATCAAAATTTTATCAGATAATAAAATGGTTTCTTTGGTTGGGACGAAAACATAAAATATAATAATTTTGCGTGATATTTTAAGGGTTTTTTAACCTTTAAGGTCATACTTCACACAACAAGATATTCAATCATTTCTAATAATGAAAATTTTAAGAATGTGTCAATTTATAAAAGCTTTTTACATCCAACACTGCCAATTATTATCACTTACATCCCATTTCTACTTATCAATAATATTTGTGGATGGCAAAATAAATAAGTTTTTAGTAAAAAAAAAATGTTTGAAATCAGCTGTGAGGTGAATCGGCTGTCAGTGTGAGGTCAATGGCCTCAGCAGTGAAAATTCGTTTCATTACTAGATTTTTTGTTACTTGCAAAAATTTTTTCAATCCTAATCGTCTTTACATAGCAGTAAATAATGTGCCCAAATTTTCTGTAATTAATTTTACACAATGTATTTTTACCCCGACCAGGTAAATAAAAATCTTGCACTAAACAGTAAACAGATATTTTTTTAAAGAATTTTGAGATAATTAAGTACCTATTTGTGAGAATTTTTAATTTTGCAGGATTTTGTTTCATTTGGTCGAAAAATGAGCCGGAAAACAGCCTTATGTCTTAGTAAACGCGCCCTTATGCCATTTCAATTTAGTACCGTGATTTTTCACAACTAGGCAAGATGTTTATCTGGTCACGCTTTATTTTATTAATTTTCTAGAATCTGTAGATACTATTACATTTTTATAGCCCCATAATTAAATGCAGACATGCTGTACTTAGCTGCGTCTAGCTTTTATATGGTAAACCTAGAGTCCTAGATGTTGCTCGCGACTTCGTACGCGCAAAAAGAAATCCCGCTCGAACCGTACATTTGACTGCGATAAAAAGTAGCCTATGTGTTAATCCAGAGCCTAAATTACTACTATACCAAATTCCATCAAAATCCGTTCAGTAGTTATTGCGTAGAAGAGTAACAAACATCCACACATCCATACTTACAAACTTTCGCGTTTATAATATTAAAGTAAAAATAATTATTAAAAGATTTACACTTGAGGTAATTTGAAATATTTCTTCAAAATCGAACAAATAGAATTTAGAGTTTTGACAAAGCAAGCTAAGTATAAAAATTATCAAATAAAAATATTTTTTACACTGAAGTAATGTTTATCTGGGCTTATGAATTGGAAAAAACTTTATTTTAAGTTACAAATTATAAATTAGAGTGTTACAATTAGTTTACCTACATGTAAAGATATATATATATATATATATATATATATATATATATATGAAATTCTTTGTTACCCCGGCTAGAATTGTGTAATATTTGGTACTTCCTACCTACTCTAGACAAATAAAATGTTGTTTTATATTATCTTCAGATTTATACTCAGATTATGAAATAAGATTTTTATTGTAAGTTTAATTAGTTGGCGTAGTTTTATGACTCATGTTTATTGCATTTATTTTCGTAAATGTTTTATTTTGTTTATATTTTTGATAGCTTACATTTTAGTGTTGCGATTTCTTTGCGTTGTGGAAAGATTAGATTTAGATTTTATTGACAGCTATTATGTTCCTTAGCCTTCGAGCGCTATTTATAGTTTCAAATTAAAAGTAGTGCTAACTCTTTAACTAGTCTTAGTTTTGATTAAATAGCATTTATTTATCTATAGTTGCAATGCTTCTCGAAATACTTTGTGCATTATACAGCATATGGACTAAAATCTTCAAAAGTATACGTCGATGTTGCCAATTAATTTAAGTGAAATTGTGCTTTGATTCTGTATTTGTTCGTATTTTGAATCTATTGCACTTTGGTTGGATGTGACGTCATCAAGATCGATCTTGGCGTACCTTTTATACCATGTGACTGATGTGAAGTTTACTGCGGGTTGCACAGCATGAAGTTGGTGGCTTAAAGTTTTGAAAGTAAAATTTTTGTTTCACTTTGGGAGCAGACAAAAATAATATGTTTTCATGAAACATAAGTTATTTTCATTTTATTATTTGAAAATTAATTTTTATTTGAGAAAACCCTTATTAAGGGCCCTTAAGCCATAAAAAGTTAGAGCATTGTGTAATGGCTTGTTTATTCAAGAAATATGCTGAAATAAATGTAATTTTATTGCAATATTATTTTTATGGAGTTGTTAGTTGTCGGTTTATATCTAGCCCGTTGTAATATGTACTTCGTACCTTATAATGATTGTAAAGGAATTTGATATTCGATCTCTTGTTTACAGTATTTAAAAAAAATACACGTCATTTACAAGACTGGTTCGATTGTTTTATTTAAAATTCTACTATAATTATTACTGTTAAAGTTTTTTACGTCTTATTGCACCGATATCCGATAACAGACCGGAAAAGCTCTTATGTCTTTGGCATAAGTGCATTTTTTTTTCAATATTCTGTTCGATGATATCGCGCCGATAATGATAAAGATAAGAAACATATCCCTGTCTCCCTCAAACCTTTCGGTGCGATATGCGATATCGTATAGCATTTATTGGGTAAACGCTTTAGTTTTCATACCATTCACCAATATTCTAAATATAAATTATTATAATACAAATCTTGTGTGACTGCTCTAGCCACGGTCATCCGCTACAGTGCCTACATAAAAACAATATGGGGACTACTTACTTAATTAGATAGATGTCGCCACTATTTCAGGAGAAAAAAAAGTGGTCTAACCCCCTTACTAATAAAAATATTTACACAGTGGATGTATTACGCAATAGTAAGGGAGTAAGGGGCCCCATATACGGTCCGGTTTTCCTTCAGTTCGGCCTGAACGGATGCAAAATCGTATTGACTATGTGCAATTTTGAGATCGCATCAGTCGGCCGGATGGTCTGAAGCGATTCGTTCCAGTGTTGCCAGCTCTGTTCTTGCGAAACTACTAAACTCGCGTAGATTTATACTAAAATAATACTGAAAACTATCAAAAAAGCTACTTTACTTAGGAATCCCTAAAACTCCCAGAAAACCCCTGCATTTTAGGTTTTTCAATGTTACAATTTTATTATTTATTAAATTATATTATAAATTTTATCGTTAAATTAAAAACATTACGTATATAGTAATTAAACGGGTAGTTTTAAGAAAATTACGGAAATACTACGATGCATTATTATTATAAGGTGTCAATTTTTTTATTTTTTTTTGTGCCTTACCTAGGCCATTTTGCATATTATTACTGTCTGGCTCTTTCCTACTAAAACACTACTAACAACTAAATTGGGAATAAAATACCTAATTTAGTAGTAAAACTTTGTAAAATAAATAAGTTGGCAACATTAATTCTGGACTATACGGATGGACTGAACGGATGATCCGTTCAGTCCATCGCATCGCGTGTGAAAAATCGCATCAGTTCTCGCCATCGCTGCAAACGCCGTGCGGGCGTGTATCGTTTACAAGCGTAGTGAGTTTACAATAATAAACATGACCGTAGCTCGCGGGAAACCAGAACGAACTGATGCGATTTTTCCGTGTATGTGCTTGAACCCGTTCAGGCCGAACTGACGTCAGTTCTAACTGAAACGATCGGCCTCTCGTCTGTGGTAGCCTTAAGTATAATATAATTAGCATAATGTGGAACAGTATTTCTTCACGTTTATTTAAATTAAAGAAAGTCCTTATTTTAAATAGCTATCATTTATAATATTTAGTTTACCTTAACATTTATCGAAATAATTATACTGGTATTAGTATTAACAATCAATTCATCACTGTCGAAGGAGCGTATAGTAGCTGTAGGCCCCTTTTAGAATCTGTAAGTCAAAAATAAAAATAGTAATTTAAATAACATAACCACCGTCGAAATTTCTTTCGACGGAAGAATAGCTAAAATGACACATTGATAATAGAAATAAGTAGTAATTTTGCCCTTAGTAACTGTCAGTATGTCTATTCCTGTATAGGCAAAACGCATTTCTTTGGTGGAAGTAGATTATTATCAAATGTGTAGGAGAGTAAATACCTACCTACTTAGTTACTTATAGACAAAATAATAATATTATGTATTGTGGTTCGCTGGTCGACTAACGAAGGTACATACAAGAATAGTATTGATAACGCACTTATAACTCCTCTGGTGTTACAGGCACCCTTTGGGCGGTAATCGCTAACCATCAGGCGATCCGTCTTCTCATTGATCCGCACTATTTCTCACCAAACACACAACATACCATGATAAACGTAGGTATATTCAGGTTAGTGAACGGCCCGGCGGTGAAGTTGTGCGTCAACTTGAGCTGGTCCATCAGCAGGATGATGTTCTTCCGCTGCCTGGTGCTGATGGTGTACCACCCGCTCTCGTACGGCCCTGACGTCACTTCGTCGAACTGGAAGTTTGTTTCAAAAGTGACGAGTTACTGGAAGAGTATGGGCCGGAACAAGGGGTATTTTACGTAAATTTTTCCCTAGTTTTTGCCCGCGGCTCCGCCCTTGTAAATACCTTATCCCACGAGAAAACTGTCCTTTTTGATATTCAAAGTAGTTTATGTGTTGATCTAGAGCTTAAACTACTGCCATGCCAAATTTCATAAAAATCCGTTCAGAGTTAGTTTTTGCGTGAAAGTAACAAACATGTTGTTTAGTAACAAACATCCGTCCATCGATCCATCCTCACAAACTTTCACATTTATAATAGTAGTAGGATCTCTACACAATTTTCATAATTTTGAAGACGGTACCAGCCAACTTAAACGTGAGGTCTATAGAATATTGCTTTATCAGGATATTGTTTGGGCTGTTACCGACTTCAAAATAATGAAAATTGTTTAGAGGAATAGTTACAATTTTAGCTGAATTTAAAGAGGAATTATTTAGAAAATAAGATTTATTTCATACTTTTTTGTGCATTTTTACTTTGGAAATCGGTTTAATTACGCCGATTTCTTAAAAGGCCGTAGTTTCGAGTTTAAAGTTAAAGTTTCGAAGTAAAGCCTATCGAGATAATTTATTTTAGTTGGCCAGAAGGCTATAAATAGTGTAGACGTATATTATTGTGTTAGGCATACCTCATATTATGTAATACGTATCAGTGTTAAGCACCAATAAAGGAGAATATAAGAATTGTTGCTGTATTATTATCATCACCACAGCACAAGAAGAACATACAAATCAAGAGGTCGTAGCCCGCTACAGTTCGAGCCACAAAATCTTGACCAGTTAGATAACTAACCTATCGATACCTACGAGTACTTTAGTTAGATAACAATAAATATACACAGACACAGCTTTCAAGATACTACGCCGACAAATTTGGTGTATCATTTTTGGATCTTAATGCTATAGCCATAAGATCGAAATGTCAAATGTTATTATTGTAGACCTATTAATGAGTTAGTAAGTGACAAATTAGTAACTCACAGTTTTAGGTAAATTAATAATGACGTCACTTACTTTGACGCGCACCTCATTGCTGTGCCAGCAGATCATGAATAACTGAGCGATGCCAAACACCAAATACTCCGCCATTATTAGCATGTGGGTCGCGCTCTTTGTCATCTGAAAACCGAGGCGAGCAGTCAAGCATGGAAAACCGTAGTACCAAATACTTAGCTAATACTTATGTACCTACTCAAGAAAAAGATTAAGTACCTATATTATCAAGATGGTCAATATTAATTTATTAAAGCGCCGCGCCGGTGGAACCATGATCTGATCTGATGATGAATATTGTTATTATCATAGAGGAAAATAATTAAGTAAATAAGTACCTACTTATTAAGTATTAAAATATCATGTCTGAAATCGTAAAAAATAAAAAAGTGTAGTTACTACAAGATCTAAAATCTATACGTTTTTTGGCCGACGATTAGTTTTGAAATCTTTGCCGACGCTACAAAAAGTAAAAAATTAAAACTTGAGAGGTCTCAAGGGACACCCGGATGGAACGAAGTTAATAATTTTTTTTTTTTTTAAGTTATAATAATATTTTTATTAACAAATATAATGTAATATAAACTTAATCAGTAGGCTCAATTTTAGTAATAATTGAGAGAGAGAGAGAGAGAGAGAGACAGACAGAGAAACACGCGCACGCCGCACGGCTTACAACTATAGCAAAAAGAGTCGTTAAGTACAACTTTTAGTCTTAATTTCTTCCGTCTAGCCCCCTTTCGCAACGCGCGATAAGGAACTTCGTTCCAAAAAGTATACCTAAAAGCGGAAACAGAAGTTGAAATAAACTTACCGCCATTTGTATGGCGCTCATACAAATCATTAATGAGCACATAACCACGTATATAAACATAACCGGGGAGAGGAGGGAGTCGAACAATTTCGTATATCTGAAAAAAAGGTAAATTAATATTTTTACTCTTACGATCAACGGAAATCGGTAATGCGGATACAAATCTTTCTGAGATAATGGGAAACATGTATCGATAAAACTATTTTACATTGAAATATTTCGTTTTTATGATTGTAGACTATAGTGTAACAGGTAACTGATTATAACTAATATTATTTCTTAAAACGTTACAATGGTAGGTATAATTTGACTGATCATTATTACTAATTTCTTAAGGACGTGTCAAATGCTGTGTATAAACTTAATACGAAATAAATTTGTAATTTATGTTACACTATTTAAAAAGTATCTGTTTAAGAGCATTCCTATTAGAATAAAATAGAATAAAGTATTTAAGTACCACCCATCTGTAATAAAGAAAAAAAGTGAATATAAATAGTAAATACTTGTTGAGTTTATAACAAGACGAGAGAAAGGATTATATATATAATATAATTTTAAATCATTTATTTTTTTGATTCTATTATCGATAATATTTTTAGTTCTTTCATAAGCTTTTGAAAATTATAACTTTTGCATTTGCAAGAAAATTTATGCTTGCCTGGTCTAGGAATATACATTTGCAAAATACGACATTCACCTAAGAATGGTCTGAGTATTGCGTACATCGTTTTTAGGCTGACTGTTCTACTTCACGACATCGCGGAGTGAAGTATGTTCCTCCTCAGCCCAGGGTGTTAAATGCAATATTATAATATTCTTGTCCACTTTGTGTTTTGCATTGCGGTTGTGAGACCGCAAGAAGATTTACCTCGGATTGGTTTAAACAACATGCCTACAATATACTTAATATTGAAATTATTTTCTAATTAAACAGTACACTTATCTGGCAAGTCCAAAAGACTTACTGTATATGTACATAATAATTATTATTACATCATAAAGTCTAAATCTCTACAGGATTAAAGGGATATTGTTTTAATTAAGTAGGTTAAGCCGAAGTCAGATCCCTTGCAGATCACCGGGCTTAACATAATATATTTATAGCAGATTTTCCCTTATTTTTACGTTAAGTCTCTACTGTCGCTCTACGAAAACCACCTTTAAGCGAGATACAAATAGCTAATTAGTAGTAGTTCGTTATAGAATTGATTAAAGATACATTTTATTTGATAAATGTTTGTAATATTTTGCCTCTCATAAATGTTTCAGGGGTGAGAATTTAGTGGTTTTCTGTTTGATAAGAGCTCATTTTTTCAAACATACACTTAAATAATGATAATCACATTAAGATTAACGAAAACTATATTTTTCAAATGCTTGCCTACCAAAAAAATTACCATAATGGTAAGGTTTTTATTTATATTCAGAATGAAATCTACTAGAAACTTAAAAATAAATCGGTAGATTAAGAAAAATATGATATTGAAAATACGCTATTACTCACTTTAATAATAAAACATGGACGCTATGAAGTTCTGTGATGGTAGCTGTGAAAATACTATTGTCATCACATATAAGTTTCTTACATTGTTCCTTAAGAAGCTCCAATTTCCCACCGAAGAAAACCATGATTGTGATTATCGTTGTATCATAAGACACGAGGATACCAGCTCCAATAGTACACATAAAGGTATGCCATGCTACAGTAATCCAATTCCCAGGGAAATTATATTTATCAAACGGCATCCAGGAGCTGAAGACATGTGGAAAAATCTCAGTTCCATTCCTCAGCCCTTCTCTGAATGACAAAGAAGAAAGAAATACGTATGGAGCCGCGGTAGTTCCAATAAGAGTTGCGAAAACCAACATCCAATAAAAGAATGTTATTCGTCGACAGTAATTCGTATATTTATCAAGGATTGCACCTTTGGTTTCATTCCTCGTATCCCTTTCGTATTTGTCGGCATCAGTAACATATTCGATAACCTTCATCCAGTCCTTTTGCCACAATAAAAACGTATTGCCTTTGACCACACATACGAAACTCAGCATCAATATTCTCACGTTTGTGAAAACTTCTGCCATATCAGTACGTTTTAAATATAATTCAGCGCACTGTGTTAGCACGAAAAACAGAACTGTTAAATGTAAAAATCTGCAACTGAAGTTTAAAATTACGTTATTTGGCAAAATAAGCCAAAATTTATTCAGAATCCAAAGGTTTGGACCCAGCAAAGGCTTAGCAGGATCTTCTAAAGGCTTAAAAAATGTGTCCAACATTTTGGTAATGATGTATGTTTTTTGTAATTTGTATGAAAAATGAGTAAAGTTTTTTAGTGTATGTGTATTTATAACCCCCGTGAACGAAAATGGATAGTTAAAATCAGTGTCATTTCTTTTTGTCACGAACGGCACTTACATATTTAATGGACTAAAATATTGTCAAGTATGTACTGTTCCTATAGTATTATTGTAATGATAGGTTCATTTCCTTACAAAAAGTTATTTAATATACCTTAATATACCTACTATACCTATTTCAATTTTTTAGGTATATTATTATCAGAAAATAATATTATTATAATATTATTATCTCTGTACAACATACCCTACACTGCAATGTCATGTATTTTGTATTATTGTGAAAAGACCATCTGAACCTAAATTAAATAACATACTGGGGAACTCTATCTATCTGAAAGTTCAAAGATAGGTAGGTACCTTTAGTTAAAACTGATAAAATTTGTTACAGTATGTTGTAAGTTTACATACTTTATCATGGTTAGTAAAATCATTATTTCATTACATAAACTATAGGAATATTAGTGTAATAACAAGATAATATTATGAGTGAACATTACTATGAAGCAACGGACAGACGGGCAGTCAGACAGACAGGCAGATATAGTACTTACTTCATGAAACTTGAAATGTATGTATTCAAGTAAAGTGTTACTTACATAATAATATTATATTGAATGAACATTACGAACATACTAGGATAATACTAACTTAAACGCAAAAAAACCGCATGCCTGAAAGATTTTCTCTCTAAATAAAAACAATGAAAGAAAAATAATTATATCGATAATATTTTCCCGTCAGTAATATGTTTTTCGATAGGTACTACAAATAATTGTAACCAGCAATTTAGATGTCTCTATTACAGCCGCTAAATGGGGGCGGGTCGCCCGCGCCAGCCGCCAACACGCGGGGTTCATCCCCGCTGTAAAAAATTAATGAAGCCATCACGCTACGAACGAAATACATAATTATATGGCGGGAAAATCCTTTGATATGCAACGACATCTTTATTAATAAAATTAATACGTAATTTAATTTCTATCACCATAACTTTTTGTTGATTAGCTGTTATTATATAAATATTTGCAGTATTTAATAATAAATACTATAGTCCGAATAAACTTTGGAGTTTTTATGCAAGTGATCCTTAATGCGATCCTTTGGAATAAAGGTTTTGTCAGAGGTGAACTGACTGTACCTGTTTCACATTCTTCTAATAAGACGTGTCAGATAAATTAATATCTGCATGTTTTGTTTCTGTCTTTCGATACAAAGTAAGCAGCGACCAAACTTCCGCACAAGTTATCAAAAAGGAGTTTTGCCGAGGAATTCAATGGGTGACGTTGTGGATTTTGCATTTTATTAATAAATTTGTGTTATTTCGGTTCTTAATGTGTAATATTTGTAGAATATTAACCACTAAATATTCGTTAACGTGCACAAGTGTGGGCAAGTGGTACAACTTCTAAAAACGTGTTATTTTGAGTTTCCCTCCAAAACTCCATAGGAACTTTCAGTAAAGCTTCTACCACTTTACTGAATCGACTGACATGACTCATGGACTGCACTGACTATTTATTTGGAATTTGACTAGACTTTAGACTTGACGATTTAGGAATACGGTGTTGAAAATTGAAACGAAAGTTTTATTTTCCGCCTTTTTAACTTAACACTAGCAAATGGTTATAAGCTGATGCCATATATAAATAAATAAAAAAAATATTCGAGTGGTGTCGTGGGACACCGGATAGGAACGAAGTTCCATAATATAAAAATATTAATTTTAAGTTCTATTAAAGGAATAAAGAAAATAATAACACTATACATAAAAATCTTACGTTGCGGACGTTTTTTCCCGGCTAGGGTACCCCTCCGCATCGCCCCTTATGGATCTTCGGTCCAAAAAAAAGGTGTCAAAAATGTCATTTGACATAATACTGTCAGTGCCATCTGTCAATAATTCTCAAATGATGTTTGTTTTGAAAGAAAGTTATTTGTTTGCTAGATTTTCAGTTTTCTATATTTAATTATTATAACAGAAACTAATTATTAATTTAACAATTACTTGCACATAATAAAATATAGAAATGGTAAACTGTGTGATAGGTTCATGTAAAAATACTTCAGCAAAGATATCTAAGAATAAAGATGGAATAACGTTTCACCGGTAAGCAACCAACATAAAATATTTTTATTTTATGTTGGTTGGTTTTAGCCTTTATAATCGTAATAAGCTGAAAATAATTTGTAATTCTTAGTTCAAATAATTTATAATTGTAAAAAATTGTGGTAAATAGTATATAGTAAACACAACACAGTTTATCAGCTAAAAAGACACTTCAAAAGATATTTTCGTATTATGTTTTATAGATTTCCCAGGGACGAAGAGAGGAGACGAAAATGGGAGATAGCTGTAAATCGTGAAGCCAAATGGACATCTACATCGTCTAGTGCTGTGTGCTCTGAACATTTTGATGTTCAAGACTTCTACTTCACCGAGAGTGGTTTGCGGAGAGTATCCACAGATGCTGTACCCAGAATCAATATATCTGTAAGTAATTTCTTTCTCTTTTTTTATGGAACATACCGGGAAACGAGCAGCCCATTGGTGTGGAAAAGCTCACCCAAAGTGATATAAGAGTTAAATAGTTAAAATTAAACATCGATTTGAACTGTAGTTGAAAGTAATTCTGTAGAGTTATAATATTGATCTTGCAGTCTGAACCTTAAGCAAGTTGATGCAAAACATAAAAAATAATATTGTCAATAACAACATCTGGTTTTCAGCATTGTCAAGGAAAGGGACCAACCCTATCTGTGTCATTACCAGTGGATATAACAGCAACAGACACCCAAGAAGTGGCCCAACTTAAATACAAGGTAAGAAGACTGGAAGTTCTATCGGCCAACAGAAAGAAACGGCTGAACCTGATATGGCAGAGTAAGAGGAGATTGAAGAGAAAACTACAGAAGATGAAAGCGATCATTCAACATCTAATAAGAATTGAGCAAGACAAAGAAAATGCAAAATAGTGAATGAAAAAATTCATAATAATATCACACAACTTTTTACATTTTACATACACTTTTCCACTACTTAATAAATAATAATTATTATGAACATAAATTTCCACCAAGAACCAACACAGTACTACACTCAATCAGTTATAAAAAATTCATGATTTTGTTTTTTTTTTCAAATATCTGAAGTGATCTAAAAGTGATAATAATTATTATGATTGTGATTTTTGCCACTAAAGACACTAAAGAATACAAAATTTTAATCAATGACTATGAGAATATTAATTGATTAAAATAAGAAGTTATTTAACAGTTCCATTCAGAAAGCATAAAGACTGAAAGATGTTATGAATATTGAATTCTGGATTTAGGCCGCTGCCTCGAATTAAGCGGTGAGCGGCGCGGCGGCGTGCAGTGATACCATCAGCGTCGCCGCTGCTGTCACTGCACGCCGCCGCGCCGCGCAGCTCACCGCCAAATTCGAGTAGTGGCCTAAAACGCTTAAGCAATTTAATTAATAGTAGCCGTCACTTAGGGCCGAAACACATAACGCAAACTGCTTATTTTTGCGGCGCCGCAACGCCAAAATCGGCAGTTGCGTTGCCGCGTTGCGGCGTCGCGAAACAGGGCATTATGGTAGGGTAACCATTTTCTCGTGATTTTTGAGTGTGGATAGACGTCTCTCTGCGATGGATCGTAATAAACTTATTGCTTATTTGTTATTAAGAAGACATTATTCTATCTTAAAAATACGGCAAAGAAGATACTGGATACATCCATTAAGTAAGGGTATGAATCCAAATGGCGAGTTCTTTTCTAAAAAATACGAAGCATTAAAGATAGACGAAAAAAAATTTGTTGCCTACTTTAGAATGAGTATATCATCATTTGAAGAGCTATTAAGCGAGTTATCAAAATATATACAGAAGAAAAAAAATAAAGGAAGGAAACCAGTTACTGCTTTGGAAATGCTGGGCTTAACTTTAAGGTAAAACAAATAGGTTTCTTATTTTTTTTTATTAATGTTTATGGCACTCGGAATCAAATGTTTAGTTTTATTTGTACCCCTGGCTTTATACACCTGTGGTACTAGCGGGGTGTCGATAAAAATTTTGCATCACTAGTGTTCATGGTTTGGGGGTACCTAGTGGTACAAAGCCAAGTTCAAATGAAACAAGACAGAATCAAATTAAGCTTTTTGCATTATACAATTTTCTTACTTTAAGAATACTTTAATAGGCCTTAAAAAATGTAATGATCAATTTAAGAAAAATCAAACTCCTCATCTTGTGAAACATAGGAAGTAGCTGACGTTTCGTCCAGTAAAAATGGTGAATTTATTGGACGTTGTTGGTTTGATGATGAGGTAGTCCTCTGTTCAGTAATCGAACTTCCAGGAGTAGAAGTGTGGTAGCCACTCTGAACCGTATTATCGTATCTCATTGTTGAATATCCTTGATTATAACCCTGATGCTGATATTCTTGATTATAGCCGTGATGTGTATTTTGATGAATTGAAGGTTGAAGAATGTCCGTTAATATTTGAAGCACCCGACTTTGAAATATCAATGTTTGATTCTCATTTAACGATTGTAGAGATGGTAAAATCCCCTTGAAAAAATTCAAATGTCTATTCTCCGGTGTTTTTAATATTGCCAATAAATCTTCTTCAATATCATCCTTATCATCTGCCTTTCGTTTTCGTGGTTGACTTTTATAACGAGGCAATGCCGTTATTTCATTCTCAATATCTCCTTCCGCTACACATAAACTGGAATCAGTTGCATTTTGTGAAACCTTTTTCAAAAACTGTAATTGTTTATTCAAGTGATATTCTTTAATTTTTGCAGCTCCAGCTCCTGATCGATTGGCATCTTTTAGTTTTTTTTGATATTTAGCAAAATTATCTTTTATGGCCTTCCACTTCTTGACTAAATCATTACCTGCAACAAATAACTTCACAAGTGAAAAATAGTAATAAAGACTAAAATTCCCTAAATTCCATTTATACTACATATAAAATTACATATAAAATTTGATATAACTTTCATAAGTACTTTCGGTCCATCCAATTTCATATAAATGGCTGGCCGCCGAAAAAGAACAATTTTCTGCTTTTTCTTGACTTAGGCAAGTTAAAAACTGATTGACCTTGCCTAGAACAACCATAATGTAAAATATTTCTTGAGTACTTCTTTGAAAAACTACCTGTCTATCTTTGAAAATCTATTCCTTTAGCAACACTATTACCTGCGCAGTTTGAGTTTGATTATACCTACATTTGTATTATTTTATTATTTGCCTACTAATTATTATTTCATTTTAGATTTCTAGCAACCGGCAGTGACTTTAAAACCATGCATACGAATTACTTCCGAGGAGCAAGTACAATAGCAAAAATTGTAAGGACAGTTTGTCGCGCCATATGGAAACATCTATCAAGTCAAAATATACCTCCTATAACAAAACAGGTTCTAGAAGATGTCGCTATTGAGTTTGACAAGAAAGCAAATTTTCCTAACTGCATAGGAGCTCTTGATGGTAAACATGTCCGTATTACATGTCCTGCGCACAGTGGATCACTGTTTTACAATTATAAGGGCTATAATTCAATAGTTCTATTAGCTCTTGTAGATTCTAGATATAGATTCATTTTTGTCGATATAGGAGCGTATGGCAAGGAAAGTGACTCCACCGTTTTCCAGAACTCTAAACTTTATGATTTGATTATGACACGCAAATTACCTATTCCTGTACCAAAGCCTTTACCAGGTTCTCAAAATGAAACTCCATTTGTTTTTGTAGGAGATGAAGCATTCTCAATTTCGAATAACGTCATGCGCCCTTACTCAGGGAAACATTTGTCGGTACAACAAAGAGTTTACAATTATCGACTGAGTCGTGCCCGAAGATATGTCGAGTGCGCTTTTGGCATCCTAGCCAATAAATGGCGCATATTTCATCGATCTATGAATGTGCAATACGAATTTGCGACAGACATTATCAAGGCATGTTGTGTAATGCACAACTTTGTTTTGAATCGAGATGGAGTACAAGCGACCGATGACATTATCTTTGATGATTCTGATCTGCAAATGTTGTATTTGCCCACAGCAAATGAAAATAATTTAAGCCCACATCTAATACGGAATGATTTTTGTAATTACTTTTCCAGTGATGTTGGCGCCCTAAGTTGGCAATTAAACAAAATATGAATGTTCGTATACCTACTCAGTTCAAAATACAAATAATACCTTAATACATTTGATTCAAACTATTTAACATGTTGTGAACTGCGAATAAACAATTTAAATGGCAATTTGGTTTTATTTATAGTATTTGTTTACCTTTTTGAATAAGAGCGCGAGAAAAAATATAATTTTAACTTAGAGAAAATCTTTTGCATAGGGCATTAAAATAAATGGTGTATTTCATATGATTAAAAAAAAAAAGATACATGCTACTTACATTAAACTACAATTTTTACAATTTAAACCGCGGATCAGATTTTTACGTTTTTACTACAGTAAAAATTGTGGTTTTATTGTGAATAGTGATCGCGTAAACCTAAGACAATACTATGTTACTACTTACCCAGTTTTGATTTTTCGCTTGAGTTTTTTTCCTTGTAATCAACATAAACGATCTCACAAATGCTTTTCCATGCTTCTTGTTTTATAAATTTGTCTTTATAGGTTTCGTCACTAGTATCCCACAAACAACGGTGTTCCTGAACCGAAGATATAAACAGATCGACGTCAACGTCAGACATTTTAATTTTAAAACTGCTTCTCGGTTGACACGTGTTGTTTGCAAGAGTGTTAGAAACAAACTGCATCCTTGTCAACAAGTATGACGTCATAACGCTGGAATTCACGTCGTGCGTTGCGGCGCCGCACCGCTATAGCGCACTGCCGATTTCAGCGGCGCGGCGCCGCAACGCGCTTATGTGTTTCGGCCCTTAGAGGTAAATTGTAATAGTAGATATTAATATATTTTTTTTAATCGAGCTAATAACTATATATATAACCAAATATAAGCTGTTTTTGATTTAAATATAATGTTAGTACCCACTTAGAAGTGGCAAGGGGTGGTGCTCCTTCATAGGGAAGCCCTAGCCTGTATAATGGGTAAAGGATTTGGATGAGGGTCTTCAATAGTGGTAAGTGGTTAGTGAAGCCGATAGGAATGGAGTTATAGGAACCCCACACCACTGCCTCTTAGTGCCCTTATCCAGCACACCAAACTGGCAACAGATAACCAACCTTCCTTGATATTATGATGTTAATTGTCATAAGTACATTTTATTAGTAGTACCACTGGAGCAACACATTTAGGGCCTTTCGTCAATTCTACACTATAGAAATACCGCCTGGTATTTGTATAGTTTAGAATTGTGACTCTATAGCGCTGTAAATTTTACTGGAGCATATTAATCATAATATTAAGTCAAGCCTATTCAATATAGTTGGTAGCCTTCCACTTTTAAAACTCTTCCAAGTCGAAAATAATTTACCGTTTATTTTGAGAGGTGATGTATATTATTAAAGGAAAATGATGACTACAAATACTAGCTGACTCGACTCACGCTTTTCTGTCTAAACTGAACAAGAGTAAATAAAAACTACACCTACATCAACAACCTACACTAGGGTTGCCAACCCCAAATCTAAAAAACCAGGTTTTAAAGTTGAAAACTCAGGACAATTCAATTTAAAAACAGGACGCAGGACGTAATAGAGTTGCAACATTTAATTTAATAAGTTAAATGAAATACATGTAATACTAATAATAATATTTTTTCATAAAAGTATTTCAATAAAATTTAATTACAAAGAAAAATTGTAAAAGAGGCGCGCGAATTTTAAAATACACGACTATCAGGGTGCTATAAAAACCCAGGAAGCTCCTGATAGCTTTGAAACTATCCAGGACAGCCCAGGACAAAATAAAAATGTCCTGGGAAAACAGGACGGTTGGCAACCCTAACCTTCAACAACTACAACTAACACCTACAGGCTACGACTACACTGTACTTACAACTACACGTACCAATCTACTGGGGCTACGCCAGATTTAAAAAGAAAAAACAAAACCGGTAAACTGAACGTACCTTTCAATATTTAACAGTCAAAATATGACAAATTGAACGTGGTAACACGGTGAACACTTTAGTATGATAAAATTCAATCGAAGTTTTTAGTATTTTCCCCGCAATTATTTCAATATTTTTCACCGTTTAAACCTTCCCTGAACTTCCACAATTATTTCAAGACCAAGATAAGCCAAGAACATCGGTCCAGCCGTCGTCCATTTTTAGCGAGACATTGGAATTGCAATTCATTTTTATTAAGATTTCTATGCATCATTTTTGTCAGTACTTTGACATAATAGTCGAGCAGTTAAATTATTGTCCATAATAATTACGACTACAGTTCGTTATACGATACTTGCCTTTTTGTTGACCGCAATACTTATCTCGAGTCTAGTGGCTTAGAAACGGGGTACAGACCGTTCAGATTTATTTTACCTCTGACATTTAAATTATTTTAAATTAAATAAAAAATGTTATAACACTTTATGGAGACGACATAAGGATCACACTCGTAGTAACTTCGAGGTAAAATAACTTAAAGCTGTATAGCTGTGTAATGTGTTATTGTTTAGAAGCGTCCATTGAAGCCTTGCGCGAGTTGCGCGCGCGCAGTGGGGATGACCAATAATCGCGCCAGTACCTTCGCTCGAGCGAAGAACGGCGTGTGTGTGTTACGTTAAGAATTCGATCGCAACACTTTATGTCCCATATTCAAAACTCGTGTTTATCAATCGTAATTTAGTGTCTGTGCTACTCGCTATGTAAAATCGTGTTATTGTGTGCTTTAAAATTGAACGTGAATTAATATTTTAAAGAAAACATCAACGAAAATGTGACTGTTGACACGAGTTATTAATTTGAAAATGGCCCTTAATGACGACTCCTAATTTCGTGATGTGCCCTAAAATGTGGGAGTTTATAAGGATCACCTTGGTGTGTGTATGTGCATTGCTGTTGGTGCACAATGGATTTTGTGAAGACGAGAGGTCCTCGGAGGTTCTGCTTGATGCTGACGCGAGGACGGAAGACCAGAGCGAGAAGACCTTCAGGGCTTCCATACCAGGTAGGTCCACCGATTGTAGCTATGAAAAAAAACACGATCTGAGTACTGCAGCATTAGGATAGGCGCAGAGGATCACTTTCGGTATTTAAATACGTAAAATGCTGCAACTTTGCACGAAATTTGAAGTTTTCCATTAATATCTCTTGTAAGATTTTATTATCTGTGGTCGTTTTACAACATTAAGCAAATTCAAGACTTATTACTCACGTTTAAAGGTTCATAATACCAAAACCAAAACTAACGCCAGATTGATGTTCATGAACTGTCAAAGTTGTAGGCAAAGTTGGAGGGAAATAACGTAACTTTGCCTGGATAATAATCAGAAAAAATATGCAATTACCACATTCAAAACTAGTCATAAGTAAAAGCTAGATCGTGTATTAGCGTCGTAATGTCTAGATGATGACCAACATCTAAATATTACTATTTTTTTCAAATAAGTAGGCAAAGTTGGGCATAATTAGGCAAATTTGCGCAGTATCTTCATACAGTCATACTAAGCAATAAGCATGGTTAGGGTTGCTCCAAATAAAAAGAAAATCAATTCTTAATACTTACGAACTTTTATTGAATTAAAATTAAAGTTTTAAAAACAACGTGGGACTGATGTTCTTTTGGCGTAAAAAGAACAAAAGAACAAGATTTCCACGGGAAAGAAGTTACAGTAGTTGTTTGGACTTTGGAGAAAAACCAGCACATTCATTCCCATGTTTATAAACATAGAAGGAAATTGAATAATAGAACCGGTTCATTGCAGTGGATATGAAAGTTCGTCGGGTGTAGGTGATGATGCTAGTAAATGTTATGTAAATTTTTACAACATTGTAAATACCAAGATTTGCATATTAGCTAGAAAATATTGAAATCACAAGTTTCCTCTATGCATAAGTAGGTAAGATTTTTAGTAAAGTCGTTAAAAGGTTAATGGTTGAAACCAACTTTATATAACATGTAATATGCCTTTTTCTTCTGTTCACTAATATTTTTTTGAGTTGATTAGTTGGTACAGTTCGCGAGTTGCAAAATTAGACCTCAAATAGACTGTAAAATTAAAAAAAAACCGCAACTGGGATAAAAATAATGTTTTGTATTACTTCTTTAGCAAAACATACAAGCATTAATAATACAATATTTTACAATAATCTCTTCCAACCTGCAGGCTGCAAGGTGCAAAGCTATTGCCGTTAGTCAATAATTTACACGGTGTTGAAAACATAAAAGAAAATTATTTTTCCCGTCTTTTTAACTTGACACTGGCAATGGTTTAATAGCGTTCGCCATATTAAAAAAATGCAAATATACGTAATTATGACGTGATTCATCCATTACATAAGCTGATTTGCATCTTACAGTAGAAAGTGTATAAGGGCTATCCCGCTTATTCTCAAAACTTGTAGGTTTAGTTACAAGAATATCATCATCATCATCAGCCGATCGCCGTCCAATGCTGAACGTAGGCCTCCCCCAATGAGCACCAACCATCCCGATCTTAGGCATCCCTCGTCCATCCGATGCCAGCTACCTTCTTCAAATCGTCGGTCCATCGTGCCGTAGGACGTCCTGTGTAACAGAATGTACCCAATGGTTATTGTATGTAATATGTTTACATTCCGGTTTAAATCTTGTTTTTAATTTAATTAACTATTTTGAATGTATCTCTAGGCGTTGCTTAATTATTAATCTTTATTAATTAATTCAAGTTTTATATTAAAGTTCTTAGAATAGTTGAAAATCCATAGAATTTTAAGAAACTGTTTCAGCACTTTTAATTAACTAATATTATCTTCTGATATTCTTATCTAAAGTATTTGTGTTGCATGGTGTTGAGAATATAAGCATTTGAATATTTCAGTAAAAAAATTATAATACGTGTAGCACTCGGGGACTACCGCGGTAAAGCTATTGCATAGTAAGTCTACACGCATACGTCTAGTCGCACGCACACAAACACCGTGCCGAAGTCTGCCGAACTGAAACGACCTTAGACGATGCACGGCTTTCAACGCCGCACCGCTGTGCCGGTCGGAGTGGGGGGTGTTAGGTTTATTTTTGTTACGGAATTTCTTGATTCGGTCGCCGCGCTCAAAGCCCGCGATAAAAGCAATGTTTCGGTAAATTATAGTATAATTCCCATGAAAATAAAAAAGATTTGACTTTCCAAAAAAAGCTTGTTATTTTTAATTTTAGTTGAATTTCCGAAAAAAGATTGTTATATTTAATTTGCAAATTAAAAAAAAAACAATATACATATATTTCATTTCCGAATAGGTAAGGTGCTAATGCTTTCAGAATACCACCGCTTCGGAAGAACTGGGCGAGAAGAATTCTTGTCTTATCAGAACATGTTGTTGAACTCATCTTTTTCAATCCTAGTCCTTTTAAAGATATTGAATTCGGCATTCAATATCTTCAAAAGGACTGTGACTACGGAAGATATTGAATGCCGAATGCCAAGATATTTTGAAGTCCGGCCAAATTCGGGGACTAAACAGAACTATTCACACAAATTGAAATCCATTTCAAAACTCCTGTCCCGTTTACCTAGATAGTAGATATACACAACAACCACCTCTGCCAATGGCTACTGGTTGTGTAACCCGACCTTTGTCGGTTACGTTTGTCTGTGAACATCGCTCGCGTGCACAATAAAATATATACGCTTCCTAAGAAAGTGTATAAATATTTTTGTTTGCGTGAAAGGAAGTGAAGAAAGTATTTTTTTGCATGTGCTAGGGCGAGAAATAATGCTCGTAATTTCTGTTAGTGTAAAGTTGGAATGTGAATAAAAGTTTCGTACGGCCAAATTCTCAAACGCTTCTTAAAGGTAAGTGCTCGATCTTAAATCACTGTCTCTGGTTGGGTGGGACAAGGATAGCATTAGGACAAACATATTCTCAAACGATTTTTCATATAAAATATGATTCACAATTTATTGATCTGCACTTCTTTCATGGATCTGAATTAAAAAATGTGCATGAAAATTGTACAATCAAATAGTATTTTGGTATGTGGTCGCGACCTTTTTAAAAAGCGGATACAAAACGCGCAATGTGTTTTAGTTAGATTTTATACTTAAACTTTTACCAGCAACGCTTAATTTTGCTTGTGCACCCTGCCCGGTGTGATGGATACGTGGGCCATGTACGTGGTAAGAATGATATAGTTTGTTAAGCTATTATAATATTAATAACGGTACGTTACGCAAGTTTCGCAGTGTGTGTGAGTGCAGTCGTATGTGAGTGCAGTCATGTGTGGTCGGCCGTTTGCGGTTTCGAAGTTTCGCAGTGTGTGTGAGTGCAGACATGTGTGTGGTTTGCCGTTTGCGGTTTCGAAGTAAGACTTTAGATAACATTTGTTATATTACTCTAATTAACGGAGTGAAAAGATTTTAATGTTCATCACTTAATACGGCATTACTGTACAACGAAATCATTGAAAGGATTTAAATTTTTACCGGCTATAAACTTTAAGTATAAGATGCTTAAAAATTTCGTTAATCGGATCCAATTACTAAAAACATTAAGTTTTTCAATGTTAATTAACAGATCCATGAGATTACATTACGTAGATGGGTATTTTAGACGGTGTGGAGGGTCCTCTCATGGACACGAGTCGATTTTCAGCGCGCGCTAGTCGCTTCACAAATCGCCTCATAAAGCTGCATCGCTAGCTCAAATATGCAGGTGAATAAAATCATGCAGTCGGTCATCATGCGGTAGGCGATCGCTTGCAACTAATCGGTTTTGGGGGAATTTACATGGGCCGATTTTCGTGGACCGTGTACGGTGTAAATGACAATTTGGCTAAGTCGCAAAGCAATTTAGCCAACAAAACAAGGCGATTTGTCGAGCAACTCGTCGCACGGCGAAAATCGACCTATGCAAATTCTGCATTACACATTACACTGTAGATTTTAGTCACCAGCCGCAGTCGGATTGCGGCCAAAGACGGATGCCAACTTGAGGGTTTGTGGCTTTAGTCATTTTAAACTTGTGACCTCACCGAATGGCCTTTAGGTTTAGAATTTAGATAGTCGATTTTTGCCGTGCGGCAATTTAAATCGTGCAATTTTAGTCGCCCGTGTAAATTCCTTTTAAATTTCGGTGAATGTTGTCGCCATAGTTGTTGGCTGTAGAATATTTTTGGATTCTATTGTTTCATGCCTATTGGCTATCCTACTACTTTTATAAATGTGAAAGTTTATGAGGATGGATGGATGTATGTTTGTTACTCTTTCATGCAAAAAACTACTGAACGGATCTTGGTGAAATTTTGGTACGGTAGTAGTTTCAGCTCTCGATTAACACGTAGACTTATTTTATCTCGAAATAAATAGAAGAGGTACATTTTATGCTTAACCCCACTAATTATAACGGTTACAAATGGAACGAAGATCCTACTAATATTATAAATGTGAAAGTTTGTGAGGATGGATGGATGTTTGTTACTCTTTCACCCGAAAACTACTGAACGGATTTTGATGAAATTTGGTATGGTAGTAGCTTGAACTCTGGATTAAAACATGGGCTACTTCTTATCCTGATAAAGTAGGTACAATGTTCCCGTGGGATACTGTATTTACATTAAAGCTAGTAAACAAATAAGATAGTTTTGTAATAGTCCTAGCCAGGGTTAGTATTGCATGTTGCAACATTACGTTTATTTATTTATTTTAGGTCAATGGACGTTGTTTTTTTAAATATTTGGATGGACGCGTTCCTCGCTATGCATGCCATAAAATCCACGAAAGTTTCATCATATCTCCATCAAAATCACCTCAAAATTTTCAACAAACGGTTGCAAAACAATCAATTACCCATTGTTAAGGGTACTAGCCTTCGCACGTCAAAGAAATTCTGTCCGTCTACCATTACGTTGCGAAAGATGGTCACCTTGTTCTATCTATTCGATCGATAATAATCAGGTTTACTGTTCAAGACGATGAAATATACCACGGTCAACGCTGTGGGCTGTGGAATCCAAGCTTACTTCAAAAGTAACAGTTATTTTATATTTTTATCATTAACCACACAACCAATATAAAGGTCCATTAATGTCCATTCTATTAGGGTACGCGTTTCTCCTTATTGCTAAAAGACTAGCGACCGCAGTCAAATACATTCAATGCGTACCTAAGGAGCCACTTAGTAGAGATTTTGACAGAAACTGTATGGACTTTATGTCAAACTCTGTACTAAGTAGCTCCTTATGTAAGCATTAAATGTCTCCTGAGTGCGGCCGCTAGCTCATTCGCGTTGACTCAGTGGGTCGATTCTGCTAAATGCTAATTAAATCTTACAATAATACAGTTTTGATGCAGTCTCGATATGTTAAAACAGCAAAATGGTATCCTCAAAAACGACAAACCAACGTCAATCGCATTTGGACTGGTCCAAACTCCAAAACCAGTTTATGATATCAAGACGATTCATTTATAATTTATTGAAAGTAAATTGTTCAATGATCCGTTCGCCCTGATAATATGATTTACTTCAATTAGTGAATATGAACACGGCATACCTAAGCGTCATTCGTTAATTATGACTTTTGCACTAATAATTCACTGCAATCTTAAAGAGAATGTAGTAGGTATATTCCATTAGGCATTAAGCAGTAAGTACATTGCATACATATAACATAACTACTTCAGGCTAGCTTGTACGAGAGAAAAAACTCTCGCGGGCACGAGGGCTAACTCTTAAATATTATGCCTCTGCTAATTATGTTTAGCTACTCTTACCTAAATATTGTCTACTAGCAACTTTAAATAAGTTTTTATCCGTCTATTTTTCTTATGGCAGTAATTACGTTTTGGATTATGTTCACAATACTTATTTCAGATAAGTTTTTTCGTACGTTACGTTATCTAAACTCTATTCACTACCATACACCACCATGCACCACCATACACCACCATGCACCACCATACACCATATTGTATCGTCCAATCGGCATGACGCTGCAAGCTTGATCCAATCCGCAGTTCGTCCATATACACCACAAACGTAATAACTATAATTGCCCTGACAATCCACGGCCATACACGGTCAGTTTTATAACTGATATAATCGGCAGCGGACGATAGGAAGAGTATGGTTACTGTTAGAGTTTTAATTACAACCACGAAGCCTTATTACTCTACTAGTAATTTGTCGAACAAATCAAAACATTTGTCGTTTATTTTCCGCATCGTATCACAGTTTATATTCCACATATCGGACAATTGCACACGAGCTCATTTCCCGCCCGCTGTGTAAATACAAAGTACTTTAAATAGGTACATGTCTAGTAGTAGCGAGAAGCTGGCGCGAGTCGAGTTATATGCGTAGAACACGATTCGCGCCGGCTTCACGTTTAATTAAGATACAATTACTATGACAGTACATTTTGAAACTTCGTAATCTACAACTTATAAATCATGAATACCCACTTGTACTCATTTACGGACACAATTTATACTGATGTATAGGCCAGAGTCGATCGATCACTTCTGCAGTCGGTGTGCGTAAAAATGGTCGTTAAATGATAGCTTACGACAGAAAATCTGACTTCCTAGCTGACACATGTGTCACTGTACGCGCCACATTTTTGCTGATGAATGTGCGAGGTTTCATAATTTAATACTATGAATTATAAATAACTTTTTCATTTTTATAAAAACTATAACAACACGACTACGTAAATTTAAAAGCCTATGTTACCCTATGATTGCCCTATAAGCCTATGTGCTATTGTTACGAATCTATTGGTACCTAATTTATTTAAATCAGATCAGTAGTTTAGGCGCTACGGTGGAACAAACATACATACATACGTACATATATACATACATATATAGACTGCCAAAATCACACCCTTCCTTTTGGCTTCGCCGTTGTCGGGTAAAAATGGGGCTTTGTCCTGCTCTTCTCTTAAAAAAATAGTGTCTAGTAAAACTGCACTGTCTCCAAGCTATTGTGTATAGGTATACAATCATTAAAAAATGTGTATCGGTGTGTGAGCCCAGCCTTAGTTGTTAGTACGTGCGTGTAACAATGAGCGTTTGTGATTGAAAAGCCGGAGAAAACGCTCCTATACGATTGTGCGAGCCCATTGTGTGTAAACAGCAGACATGCCTGCGCATACCCTCATTACCTATACCTACCTACTAGTTACTACTTACTATCTACACACCTACATGCCTCGACTACACCTATACAGTACAGGTGTATTTATATCCGTATGAAATATTTAACCCAACATTAGGCTAAAATATTACGCAAGAAATATAACATGACGAATTTAAGTATTTTGTACAGCAATATCTATTTTTGTTTTCAGACCATTCTGTACACCTAGTGCCTAGCCACAGAACTAATAATAATGGAATAGAAATGGTACCACTTTTGAGCTATGACGGTTGATACTTGTTGATTGTTTTTTTATTTATTATACTTTAGATGCACACAGTATGGTACAGAGGCGGGCTTAATGCCTTGTGGCATTTTCTACCAGCCAACCTATGGGTGATGCAGAGACAGTGTGAGGTAGATGCATGGGAAAAGGAAACATGGAAAACATGGAACAACAAGGAAACAAATATGCAAAAGGAAACATAGATTTAGACATTTTGAGTATATATAAAATATAAAATAATAATAAATACTACTATATAAATACTAGTATTACTCTTTATTTAAAATTAACCTACTTAATATTTTAAATATATAAACATAATAATATAATATAACATAATAAGATATCTAAATAATTTACTTATTTATTTTAGTCTATTTCTACCAATGATTTTAAGTACAGTTCACGAACTCTGCGTTTGAATACATTTTTTGTCTCAGTTTTACTTATTTACTTATGTATGATTCCTATAACATATTAAATAATATATCTCATTTTTCATGACAAAATGTTAAAATGACTAAATTTATTAATTATTTACATTCAGGAAATAAATCATGCGTATTTAATTATCTCCTGAACTATTTACTGCATGTATTTAATTTATTTTTAATCTGTCGCTTGAGTTGAATATTATCTTAACTAACTTCATACACTTTGCATGTAAATAATTTGCCATTGTGATGGCAGAATGTTTGATCTATATATTATTATATTTTATTTATTATAAATAATTTTGTGCAACATTCTTGTAATAAATTGATTGATTGAACATACTTATGATCAGCGATGATTCTACACTGCAAAGGACATCAACGAGTGATCGCGGTAACATTGCATTTTGGAAATTTTTAATTTAACGTAATTTCTCGCATTTTGAAAATATTTTTGCCAGAAAAAAATAACGTTATATATGCTGAGACCCTCCCTCTCCCCCAAGTGAGATTTGGTGAGATTCCGATCATACTTAATATACAAGATTTGCTCGTTTATGTAAAGTATAAGATACCTGTAGTTTTAAAAAATTTAGTCAGTCGTCGCTTGTTGGACTTCACCGTTTAGGATTCTCAGGTCCAACAAACGAAAAAAAAGTATTCGCAAATTTTTGAATATTCTGATACTACAGGTATTGACTTTTGATTGGATATTTATACGAAACCTGTAATAACAGAATATTCCAATCCTAAGCAAAGTCACTAGTTAAGGGTACCATTCATCGTAACCTAATACATTGCATTAGGTGTAAGTTGTAACGGGTGTAACACACACGTTCCGTTCACTGGTCAGAAACCGCATTGCAACAGACTCTCAATCCAAGAACAGGGTTAGTTATTACAGTCCTATTTGGTAATATCCTCTTTATCAAAGAGATTGGAAGCAAGCAGCGACCTTTGTTTGTAATGAAATAAAAGCGCGGGAAATAAGTTCATTGTACTCCGGCGGCCATGTTGTTTATTAATTTGAGAGTAGTTTTTTTAAGGAAAGCCAGTCTCAAACCGCTCAAAAAAAGTTAGTGTGTTTTCTTCGTTTTACCTGGATTAATGCTCTAAGGTTCTACCAAACACAGATAAAATTTAATTACATATTCATCCGTTCTACTAAACTATAAATATTAGGTACCATAATGATTAAAGTAAAGAATATTATGCAACAAAATGAATTTTCATCTTAAATTAAGTAGGTTTTTTAGTGTATCCATAGTAGAAGAATTGAACGAAACGGCCGATATAAAATTACAGTTTCCTGCCATAGTGTGGCCTGTGACTTTTGATATAAAGTTTAAACATTCTGGTTTACGTCTCAGTAGTTTCCTAGGCATAATCGTTTGGGTTTCCCCGAAATGAATGGCCCCGTTGTCTTCAGGACGACGATCACTGCAGGACCCCAATTTTCGCAATTAACTTACTCTTTCATTTTATTTTTATTGAATTATAAATTAATAGTTTTGATTTTTGGAGTTTGGACCAATCAAAGCGGGTTTGACGTTAGTTTGACTTTTATCAGAATACCATTTAAAAGTTTTAACATATCGGGACTGGATTGTAACTGTATTAATGCAGGATTTAATTAGCGGAGGCGACCTTCAGGATTTGTACCTCATCCTACTTACAGGATTTTGACGTAGTTATCCCCATTCGACTTCTCTCCAAAAGTAATAAATATAATCAATTTATCGTTGTCATTAACTCCAAGTAATAGCCGGGTAATAAGCCTTTTACGACGTAACTTTCCTTTAAAAACAAAAGGAGTTTCAGCTTTCTTTCAATTTGTCTGCTAACCGACCGAAACGGAGTCTGTAAACGAAAATATTTATATTTATTCTCATCGCATCAGCGATTACACGTACCAGCATTTAATATCGATAAGCAAATTTTAAATTTTTAAGTAACCTCCGAATTGTCAAGCAGTGAGCGAGCTGATGATGATGAATAATATCTAAGAACACTCTCGATCATGTCAGCTTGATGATGAGACGATGCCACGGACTGACACACACACAACCAGACACGTCAATCTTATAACACCCCTCTGATTTCGTCAGAAGTAAAAAAAAACTTCAATTAAAACATTGATTGTTCGGCCCTAGAGAGTGTCATGCTGTCTCTTAATAGTAAATTCTGTCTCCAATCACAAATCTGTCTACACTCTACACAGAAACTAAAACAATCTCAATATCTATCAAATATACTTAATTGTTTCCGTTATATCGTAGCAAGTTCTGTCGCAGTGGACCGAGGTCAACTAGTTTTGTTCTTCACAAATATTCACATTTAATATTCTTACAAATTTTATGATCTAATTATTTACTTTGATTTAAATTCGTCTAAATCAGGTAAAACTTCTAAATAGACTAGAGAATAGCAGCAAAAAGTGTACAAGCAAAGGATAAGAAGTCCTACTACTATTATAAATGTGAAAGTTTATGGGGATGGATGGATGGATGTTTGTTACACTTTCACGCAAAAACTACTGAACAGATTTGCATGAAAATTTATATGGTAGTAGTTGAAACACATAGGCCATACTAAACTTCATAAAAATCCGTTCCGCTCCATCATCATCATCATAAAAATCCGTTTTTGCGTGAGAGTCACAAACATCTATCCATCCATCCTCACAAACTTTCACATTTAAAATAGTAGTAGGATTATAATCTTGGATGCAAATCAAATCCTCAAGTGCGAGTCGGTCGCGCACGAAGGGTTCCGTTTCCGTAGGTACCCACAGAACGGCAAAAAACATTTTTACATCATCTGTGAAACTTTCAACTGTCTTGTTTCATGTAGTTCATGAGATAGTTCAGTCTTGTGATAGACAGACGGACAGCGGAGTCTCAGTAATAGGTTCCCGGTTTTACCCTTTGGTTACGGAACCCTAAAATCGATGTCGATCCTTGATTGATCTCACCAACTCACAGCTTCACAAAATAATATTTATCGGCCTTGCAATCCTTAAGCATTGTGATAGTGGGCGAACGAACTTGAAGCACCTGTTCGCAAGTGTCTGACGATTATTCAAGAGTATGTAATAGTTAATACTATTAGTATGTGATGTGTCCTTTTTGTTATACAACTTGAAAGGTCGCTTAGTCAAGGCAATCTAGTATTATTTTGTACTAGCTGTTGCCCGCGGCTCCGCCCGCGTAAATACAGTATCCTACGGGAACACTGTACTTTATCAGGATAAGATTATGTATTAATCCACAGTTCAAGCTACTATCATACCAAATTTCATCAAAACCCGTTCAGTAGTTTTCGCGTGAAAGATTAACAAACATCCATCCACCCTCACAAACTTTCACATTTTTTTCACAAAATTATTGGGAATACTTATAGCGGCGGTAAAGCTGCAGGCCAATCGCGCTATTGTTTATCGTTTAAATTCAGGTTCAACTCTGCTTTGGTTGTGATGCAGTTTCGGTTCGATTCCAGAGCGGCTGAACAAATTTCAGTATCGCACTGTCCCTCCAATCGTAACGCCAATTTACTTTTATTTTTATTTATTTTACAAGACATTTTTACCTCATCATCTCAACAATTTAACACACAAAAACAAGAAACGTTTCAGAAACGTGCGACAAAAAGTAGCATCGTATTAACTTTTTGTTTTGACAGCGTTTGCGCTTGGTCTTGGGGTGAGGCTGCATTCCAACTATCTGTCAAAACGTTAGCGTGATACCGAATCATTCAAAAAGTGGAGTAAAGTTCACGGTTCGTTTACGATTCATCTGAAACAACTTAGCGCGATTGCCCTGCTGGCGGTATTGCGTGTCACAGATGTCAGATGTTCCACTCCATATTTTTATGACATATAGGGCAAGCAAACGGATCACCTGATGAAAAGCAACTACCGTCGCCCATGGACGCCCGCGACACTAGAGGAGTCGAATGTGCGTTGCCGGCGTGCGGTCGTAATAAACATGTTTAAAATCATGAACGAAATGCGAAATTTTGGTAACCAGTGTGACCTCTAAAGTCCAACGCCCAGCGGGTCCAAAACGCAAATGTGTTTGTATTGTAAACATACCGTCATGTGTTTTTTGACCTTGTGTTATTGGAAATCCATGTGAGCAGATTCTGGTTAGGACTTTTTACGTTTTTCATTTACCTGAGCTAAAGGCTCAGTTGCCAAGTTGCCATTTTTAATTACGACTTTTGACATAAGCATTTTACGACGACATAAGCGACGGGATTCGTCATAAGTAAGAATAATAATAATAGCTCTTGAGACGGTGGCCGGTTTCATTGAAACCAGGCCAGCTAAGCAGGAGTTATTTTAAAATGCCCAAGTGTGTGCGCAGTGCACAAGAGCACTCTCTCTTCCTTTACTCTCGAAACCCAGTGGGACGGACAGACCGACGCGACTGGCGAGAGAACAGGCGCAGGTCTGACTTTTTTACAAGGACGCATGGATCATCTTTATTGTAAGACAATCAGGTGATCAGCCTGCATTGTCCTAGCCAAACTTGGAAACTACAATTTTGGATGTTCCAATGCGGGAATCGACCCCACGACCTCCGAGTCGAGAGCCAAGCTCTAAACCACTGGGCCACGGACGCTGTTACTCATAAGTATCGCTAAGTGACATAGGAACTTCGTCATCGTAATTAGCGATGGCAACTTGGCTGAAGGCTCTGGTGAGAAATAAAAGGAAGGAAACAATATGGACCAATGGAACTTTAACATTCAGCCCAATAATAGGACATTTCTGTTTTCACATTTAGAAAAATGTGAAAACAGAAATGTCCTATTGGTCTGAATAAAATTACCAAGAAAATTACCAAGTATCTCATTTAATAAGGGTTCGACATAAATATGCAAAATCACTGAAATAATGTTGGAGTTTTACCTTACAACTGTGAACGGTTTTATTGCGATATTCCTAAGGCCAAGTTTATTAACATTTCTGCAATTATAATGTTGCGAAATGTACTGGTTCAAACATCCATACCTCAAAACTTTGCCTCGAAAAATGAACAAGTTTTGACGTGGTATGCCGAATTTTTTCATTTTATTTTGCTGCAAAAATGCAGGTATTTCTCGCAACAAAATACGGCAATTTGTAACTGTTTCGAATTTTTGGAACGAAGTTCCTTATCGCGCGTTGCGAAAGGGGGCTAGACGGAAAAAATTTAGACTAAAAGTTGTAACGACACTTTTTGCTATAGTTGTAAGCCGTGCGGCTGCGCGTGTTTCTTTGTCTGTCTCTTTCTCTCTCTCTCTCAATTATTACTAAAATTGAGCCTACTGATTAAGTTTATATTACACTAGCGGCCCGTCCCGGCTTCGCACGGGTAGACATAAATAGGTACAGATATTTAAGTTATAAGCATGCTAATTAAAACGACCATGAATCACTAAATTAAAAAAAAAAAATGTATGCTTACTTAAAGCCTCCCTGTACACTACGTTGGCTGTGGTATTTGTAGGTGGCAACAAAACGTATTGATTTTCAGGAGATCCTACTCGAGAAAGTGCCACATACAATTGCCCGTGGGAAAAGCACTCTTTCCTTAAGTCGATACCAACTATGGAAAAAGTTTGTCCCTGGGATTTATTTATTGTTAGGGCAAATAGCTTCATAATGGTGCACCCCCTTCTCCCGCACTGCCCCTCTCTCGTCGAGTTAGTTACTCGATGCGCTGCGTGGCGGCCGCCGCGCCGCCGGCATGTATTTTTATTTTAATTTCATGATATCTTTTGAATGGAATATCCAATTTCAATAATTCAAAAAGTAATCATCAGGTATTGACACAGTCTTGAATATTAAATTATTTATTTGGATAAAAATTTATAAATGGTATGGATAACATGGTCTGATTTTGATCGGCATTTCTATCAATTTGTTAAATGTAAAAAAGTAGTTATAGTGACGTAACTACAATAGTTAGACATATGGTCTCCCAAAGTTTTTTGTAGATATTGATATATTCTATAATATTGTCGAACATTTTTTTGTCCTATCATTAATACTCTTCGCAGCGTATGCGATGAAAGACATTTTATGGCTAATTTTTTTACACCTTCGGTTGGTTTTAATAGGAATTTCTAAAGATTTCTATAGTATATAGCCTATGTTACTCAGTGATAATGTAGCTATAATAATAATAATAAAAAAAAATATTACAATTCCTTCACTAATTAATCGAAAGTTCGTCTTCTTCTTAAAAACTTCGTTCCATCCGGCTGTCCCTTGATACCTCTCAAGTTTTTTATTAATAAATATTTTTGTCATATTAAGTTTATTTTCTTAAACTTAAGAAAAATTCCTTTCTTGATCATTTTTTTTCATATTACTGATGATTCTACTCTCAATATTTATATAACTACATCATTAAAGTTTGTGTCAAAATAAAATTTCCAGTAACTTCTCGAATCTTTACACACTGCTAAACGATTTTAACCTTTATACCGCCCTTCAAAAGGTCCAAGCCTCTGCCATACCTCAGCTTGTAGTTCGAAGGTCGCTGCTTAAATTTAAACGCTGCCCACAATAAACATAGCATACATTGTTATCGATCGTTGTGTTGCTAAAATTGTTAACTAATTAAGATTGAATATGGAAAATCTTTTATGATTAAGCTTAAATAATGACAAATTCGAAGTCACAACATTTTTTGAAGGTGTAACAATTATTATGTTTCATGTTTAAAAAAGGGCATCAGTCATCACGGCCGGCGAAGATACTGTAATTATTATTCATGTTATGATAAAATATCGCTTGCTAAACAGTTTGTATTAACTATCACGGAATTCAAAGACGGTCAAGATACCTACTATATACGAGTATTTTCATATTACGTTCTTTAATATGAAACAGACATCTTAAGATAAAATTTTATAGTATCTTCGCCATCTGTGACGCCCTTGAAGCTTATAATGAAAATGTTGAAAAAGAAATAAAGGCCCAACATTTATTTTTCCCAACATATCATTTCATTGCATTTGATCGAAGATGCATTGCAGTTTTGCAATAATGGTACCTAGGTAATTTGTCATTGAAACGAACATTTAAAAAAATATTTTTGATTGCATAATTAGTATCACCCCTTTAGTTACTTTATTTACTCTGGTCAATGAAGAAAGATATCATGGAAGTTGTCTATTTGGAATAACAGCAGCCTTACTGAGGCTGCCTTAAATGACAATCGTTTGTAAAATTGTAGAGAAAAGCGGTTTCTTATGCTTTATTTGTGCGTTTTTAGGATAATACTAACAACCTTTAGCGTCTCAGGATTTGAATTCGATTCCCACATCTTGTGCACTTTCTAAAACGACCCACTAAATTAACAACTCTAACAACATGCAGTAGAGTTTAAAATTGCACAATTTATCTTTAGATTGTTCGTTGTATGTGTCTAAGTTATATTTATTGGCCTCTTCCTTCGAGTGACCTCGTTGATAATATCAATGCCTTAATTGCAGTAAGATAGCTCGTATTGCAGAGTAGTAATGTTCATTTTGGTGTATTTCGAAAGTGGTTCTAAGTTTCTTCACATCACCCTGTTTCCTGGAGGCTTCCTTCTTTAGCATAAGAGGTAAGGATTAGAATTGATGATGTAACATGCTAGTGAACGGTAGAATCTAAGAGCTATTCCCATTTGTGGATATGAAAGATCTCCAATAGCGGCTCACCATTAAGAACTTGGATGTCATCAACAAATAGCTAGAACTGCTGAAATATTTGTAATGACATTTAACTTTTTTTTGATTTACTAGATTTAGATAAATTGTATAAATTTACTTTTAATCCACTAGTAATCCTGTAAGTTACGAAAGTATGTCGCAATTCACGCTGTACTACCTACACTACATGTTTCCCGCGACTTCAGGGACCGTACATTTTCCTGCGGTAAAAAGCCTTTGCCTATTCCTTCCCCGTGGTCTACTTTATATCTGTACCAAATTTCATGATGATTGGTTAAGTAGTTTTTACGTGATAGCGTAACAACCAAGCAAACAAACTGACTCAAATTATAACATTAGTAAGGATTTACTAAATCTAGAGATCTATTTACTTCTGAACGTGGCTGTCTGTCAGTTTGATAGGACCGAAATAAAAAAATAAATACTCGGTATTATAGACAGAAATCTGCTGTTTTATCTACACGTGATATGTGAAGGATCCTTATAAGGCTGGTTTGTTATTTACCGACATAGCTATATCATGATATGCGGATGAAGTATGGAGGTACGATATTACGGTATCATATGATATTCTTTTAAGTCCAGCGGAAGTAGGAATTAAAGAAAAATATATCCGTGAAATGGCAGTCACATTATCGTTTTGCCTTTCTTTATAATTATGTTGATAGTGAACACTATTTGGTTCAGTAAAAGTAAACTAGGTTGAGAAAATTAAGAAATGAGTGAGTGTTTAAACATAGCTAAATTCTAACATATTTATGAGCCTATGAGGCTAAAGTTACTGAGTGTTCTTACTCTTCAGCTAACTCGCAAGTTGACAGTTTCTCACGTCAGATTGCAATGGAGGTGATCAACATTCGCTGAACAATCGCGATAGGTATTTCTAATCAACTATTTCTGCGAAACAGGAAACGTTCTTGAATTATTACCGACTAGTTATTTGTGCTAGCTAATAATACCTTCAGTTTTGGTTATGCCATTAGTGTACGATATTGTTAATTGTTTTTCAGCTATACGATACGATATTTTATCGGTCTAGGCTTAGGATAGAGTCGCAATCTGTAGGGTGTGGGTCTTATAATATATCTAATTATTTATGGAGTTTGAGCCTCTTGAGGAATAAATAAAACTAATAAATAAACGTTTATTCGACAGAATAAGGGTCAATTCATATTGAAACAAAACGATGCGCGATGTGGCGCTGCATTTTTAGGAAGCTATTCAAATGGAACTTTAATCTTTTCGCAAGATAGGTAAACGTATCCTTGTAAGAGTCTGAATGTCAAGTTGCACCGTGCTGCATAGCGTATGTGCAGTGTACGAGATTGGTGTCATTTGAAACGTATATTTTTTGTGTAGTAAATAAATATCAATTTTAAAAAGCTATCTTAAAAATGCATCGCCGCGTCGCCTATCGCTGTGGTGTAAACTACCCCTTAGACATTACCCTATATCATAGAGTATTCTTTATTAAATAATACGTTAAATAATCTTATAATAAAATAATATGGGTGTCGTATCGTGTTAACAATTCGAAGACGGAAATTAAATATGTAGGACGTTGGTGTTAGCTGGATCATAATTGATGAAGTACACATTTGCTAATGTACCGTGACTTGACGTGACGTAAATAGACATGGTCAAAACTTGTGATGATTAGTCCATGTAGACATCACAATAGGGGGAACAATATGATAAATTAAGATCATGTGGCTTCCCACATTGTATAATCACAATGTCAAATAGAATTAGATTTGAAAAGAATTTAAAATGTTATGTAATGCAGAATGTCAAGACCAAATAAAAAGGTGAAGACAGAGTTTTGTGAACCACAGAGTGAGGCCCGTCTAAATCACGCCTCGCCGTGTTATTACATAGTGTAACGCACAAACATGTAACGAAAGTACACCTTGTAAGGCGAGCTGTGGTGGTGTGTGCTTTTTATGTATGTAGTGCTAGTGCGTAGCTACACTCGCAGATACATAAAAAACTCTTCTCCTCTCAGTTCAGTTTTTGTTTGACAAAGCTGTCTCTTCACTTTCTCATTTGCTCTGAGAGCAGAATATAGTTTCTTGAGAATTTTTTACATGTCGTGTCGAAAATTCATAAAGTCTGCCAACTTGTACCAGGCTTACATGGACCACAATTATGTTACTCACATTCTCAGAGACATGGGTCATCCAGTCAGCACAGACGATTTTTAATGACGAACCTTTTTTATTATTAACCGACTTCCAAAAAAAGGTGGCGGTTATATATATATATAACGATAACTCCGCTGTCTGTATAATCCGAAGTTGGTCTCCTTTTCACAAAAGTGCTGACCTGATGATGGGATCCAATAGGAAACGAGGAAACTCTTCAAAATGTATATGGACACATATTATGGTGATTTCGACTTTTTCTGAAGTAACCCAAGCATATGCTACCATAAAGTAAGATTTTGTACCAGCCCTGGATCCAAAAGTACTGAACAGAACTTCCGACTCCTTATATATACATATTTTTGGGGATTTCGGCGTTGTTTAAAGAACTGCAAGCATATGCCATTATTATGAATCTTACAGTAATCATCATTATCATCTTATATACAATACCTATTGGAAGCTTGGCGCGTATTCAATTATACATTCGATCATTTATTTTAGACGTTGTTATATTGTATTAATAATGATTTAACAAATATCACTAAAAAGGGAAAAATATTATTTTTAAACAAAAAAAAAACAACTTCCTAAGTAAAAATTCGCAAAATAGTATGAAATAAAACTTATTTTCTAAATAATTCCCATTTTAAATTTGGCAAAAATTTTATCGATCCATCTACTCAATCTTCATAATTTTGATAAAATAATATTTTATAAAACTCACGTTCAAGTTGGCAGGCACCGACTTCAAAATTATGAAGATTGAGTAGAAAAATTGTTAAAATTTTACCCAAATTTAAAAAGGGAATTATTAAGAAAATAAGTTTTATTTCATACTTTTCTGTGCATTTTCATTATGATTAATAATGATAATCTACATAAAAATGACACGCGTCAGAGTGTCAAGTCAGTAGAATTTTATGCTACCTTTTAGGTATATGCAGAATTTCAATTATACTTACTTACCAGTTTTTACATAACCATAAATTTTTTAACTCGTCTTTGTTTTTCTTACAAAAACGTATTTAATTACTCAGTTCTTGTCGATCATAAAACTTGACCCGGAATATCAAGTCATTGTAAATATCAGATAATAATATTATGTTTTCTGTTGGCGTCATACCTTTTCATAGGAATTGCATGAATTGAAATAAAATAAAATAAACAATCAACAAGTCTTTACATAACTTTAAATCCTGCATCTAAATTCTACGATCGATGCTTGAATCTCCTTAATTCTTTTTAAAATTATTTAATAGCTAGCTGGTGGCTGGTGCCCGCACGGTCTTCCGTGAAATGGAAATTGAACCCTAAGATAACAGTAGCCACAGTTCAGCTATCTACCAGTAAAATTCCGGTTAAAGTCGGTCCGGGCGTTTCAGAGATTATCCAGAACAAGCGGACGGACAGACAAATATTTTAAAATTACATTTTTTGGTGTAGATACCGGATATACTATGATGCATTTAGTGCAAAGCTGTTAATTTGAAATTACAAACAGACATTTCAATATTTTTTTTGTATATTATATTCATTAGCACTAAGGAGTGTAATACTAGATTTCGTAGCTTTCTCTTATCGTGACACAGCGACCACATAAAAACCACACCCAGACTTGCTTCCACAAAATGCATTTAATATTTAGAAACTTGTGTTAATCCAATGTATGTATCTAATTAAATTCTAATTACAACCTTAACTATAAACAGTGGTGAGACAGGGGGCATTGTTGGTGGTGGGACAGCAACATAATGGCTGACATTGGCGATGCCTTGACCCGTCTCATGGGACTCTACAGTCTGTAATTAATCATCATCACTGTTATTGTCAGCGCTATCGACGTATTCATCGTCATTAACTGTATTATAAGTTAATCATTATTATCTGCATCACTATATTCATCGTCCTCATCACCATCATTATACATGTCGTTCATATCATTGTTAGAATCATTTTCATTATTATAATCGTCTTCGAGTTCTAACTCTCCCTTAATTTGACTCAGTTGTTGTTACAGTATAATAACCAAAACAATAATCCGATAATGAAATACGCGAACGTAATGCGAAGCCTGATTGAGACGAAAATTACAAAAATATTCGATAATTAAAGATTAATTTCATTATCGCCGCCTGTGATCCGTTACTTGCGTAATTCCGAATCTGTGACATAATACAACATTATAAGATCCAAAATAACTTGACACTAATTGCGACATTGTCGTTGCACGCAATTTGATGTGCGCGGGCGCCTTTCCCGGCTTTCTCGTGCTCCACGCGTGACGTTGACAGAAATATATCCGTCTCTCTCTTTTGTTCTGCCAAGATATTGTCGTCTCAAGTGTGAATGAGACGATTATTATTGATTGCTACTGCAATTAAAATTTCATTAACAATTAGTTCAATGCACAGCCAAGGAATTTCTATACTTACTACTTTAATAATAATTTCAGATAAGTATGTGTTACATGATTTTACATCGTGATTCCAATGTGGCTTTTAGCATTTTGTAGTTTGCAATAACTACGTTAAAACGAAGATCTTAATAAAATAATGTTTCTTTGTTCCTTCTAGCCTTATCATTTTTTTATTATGGTTTTAACGTTTATTGTTTGTATGTCTATTTGTAGGCGTATGTCATTGCTACCAAAAATTACTAAATTTTTTAGCTCTCGTAACCGTCTAACTTAGAATTTGCCATAAGTTTCATCACAATTTAGGTTAGAAGCTAATGCTAAAAAAATAAAAAATATATATTGCTTATTTAATTTCTGAGAAGTACATTAGTTGGCAGTGTAGGTACAGTCGAAGGCAAACCTGGTGTACCACATTACAACCATATTACTATGGCTATAAGGTTCAAAAGTGGTCCATCTATGTCCGCGGCTGTACATGATTAATGCCGGTGTCGCAAACATCACGTCTTCAAATATAGCCACGATTGTGCGATAAGGCATGCGGTGTACGCGGCCAAGTGCGAACCTGTTCTCTAATATAATATTATGAAAGTTAGGTCTCCTAATCCATTGGTTTAGAGCTTGGCTCTCGACTCCGGAGGTGGTGAGTTCGATCTCCGCGCTGAAACAACATGAAAATTTTTGTTTTCCAGTCTGGTTAGGAGAGTAAAGAAAGATACAGCTCTTGTGTACTGCGCACACACTTGAGCACTATAAAATAGTTCCATGTAGTTGAGTTTTTATTTAGGTAGTTTCTTTTTAGGTTAGGTTACCCTAACCTTAGCTCGCGAATTTTTGGTACTAAGCCGTAATAAAAAAATATATAGCGCTCTTACATCTGTGGTATTATAAATGTTAATAGATGAAAACAAAAATCATTGTCAAACTTTCGATTTTATGAAATTAATAATGTTCTTTCGCAATTATCTAACGATAATATTAACGATTATGATAATGTATGCATTTATTATTCAGTTTAGAGAGCAAAAGTGAGCTAAATTTTAATTTTAGAACATTTTAACATTTAAATCATAAACGAATTTGCGTTACTTTCACATTTTATTGTGATAAAATTCTTAAAACACAATTTCAAAACATTATCATTATGCTGCCGACTGCCGTATGGAAAGCAAGTTTACTGAAAAATATTTCCATAAGTGATGAAAATCTGGTGGAGACGATAATTGTTTTTTATTATTATTACCAAATCCACACTTATTCATCAAAAATTTGAGTGATTAAGAGAGAATTGTGCAACCGGAGGAGTATGTAATTTGGACGGTAAATTATAGTTTATGCGGAGGAGGGCTGCAGAAAGCTGATATTATTTTAAATATTACTTAGTAATACATACAATTAATAAGATTAACAACATACACTACCTCAGATTATTAACACACACCACCGTTACACCGTTACGTGCAACACAATTGTATCTATCAAACGGATAGATACAATTTTGTTACACGTTGGCCGTACGTTTTTCAATCAGTCACAACATTTTTTTTTCTATCCAAAAGGCAAAAGAACCCTTAAAAACATTATACCACAGGGCGATCTCAAGTAATAATGAAAGAAGCACATTTGATATATTTAATAAATAAGCATAAATGTCCTGAATTACAAATACAAAAAATTTCCCCCTTTCACACACACTAGTGCTAGGTATTACCCAATGTGCCAGGTCACCTAGTGCATACACATCGAGAGTAGGACAGAGTGATTTAGAGCCAAGTGGCAGCATACAAACTGGGGGAAAGGTTAGCGGGCCCCACTTTCGTACACGCCACATACGAAGACATACATTACGGGTTTTACCGAATGTGTGTTGCCAATTCTTGAACCTACTTGGCTTTGTTTGCCACTAGTGAGTAGATTTAACGAGAATTATGGTATAGATAAAGTTAATATGGGTAACAGAAAGCAATATGGCTTGCAAATTTTCAACGAAAAAATAATATTTTTCTCTATTTCCCTGATCACTTGATCCAAATGTATGTACCTATTATGGAAATAAAGTTCTATTCATTTAGTTTGTAAGCATACTGTGATTCAAAATGTGTGCATAATGCATGTGACGAACGTTTTTAAAATTTTGTGGTCTAGGATATTATTATGTCCACCGGATGACCGGATGACACACCGGATAAAGCAAGCTATATAAAGCATGTTACTTATGTATTTATAATTAACAACGAAGCAAGAAACTCTATAATGTTTCTCAGTAGGTCAAAATGGCCACATTAAGTGAATCGTACTATGAAACATCAATATTGAATTTTAATAGAAGGTGATTTATAATACGATTCACTTAGACCCCTCGCCCACGACGACTTTTTGTAAACGATATATCTACTAACGCGCTGCAGCATTGCGACTTTATCGATATTTTAAACGTTTTCACATAATGTCCGCCAAGTAATCTTTCTTTAGTAGATGGGTGCATCCAATATTGACGCTGCTTTCGCTTCGGCTGCTTACGTAAAAGCAGCACCAAAAACAACGTGACTAGTGTTGCCTCAACAGAGTCCATCTTGCAACTGTGACGATCGCAGGCCGTTGTGCCGTTACTGAATCGCGACAGTATCACGTTTGCATCGCGACTGCATCGTGTTTATGTGGGCGAGGGCACACAGCTAGCGACCGCATCGCGACTGTATCGATACGAATGCGCTAATGCATCGCTAAAAAAAATCGCCGTGGGCGAGGGCCCTGCAGATCCAATTTTATCCAAGCGTAAAACAAAAGATTGTTGCTCATATTATGTGCCCATTTGTCTTTTTATTTCTTTATTACGCGGTAAATAAGCGGCATTCAAATTGGTATTCTTCGTTATCTGTTCCGATGTAGGGTAGGGTAAACTAGTCTCAATATGGGTGGATATCATAATATGATATATCCAATTTAAAATGTCGCTTATTCACCGCGCACTAAATAAATACAATAACGCATTAACTTGGTCGAATTCTATTTAATCTGATTAGGGTTCCGTAGTACATACGGAACCCTTATAGTATGGCTCTGTCCGTCCGTCCGTCTGTCTGTCCGCACTTCTAGCTTCTGTAGTTATGAATATAAATGGATGAAATTTGGTATAGTTATAGATTGTCTATAGATCTCAGTTTTAACATCATAAAATAATAATAAATTTATATTTTAGGGGTGGCTCTCCATACATGTCCTACTCTCCACACATACCTGTCATTTCTAAACTATAGGAGATAGACTATTGTGATTTTCCATGCTGATAGATCATGCTAAAAACTATTCAGTGTTTTTGTTATTGAAAGTTGTTTGAGTACTCAATTTAGAGAATTTACGAGTATGTAGGTCTCACTCCTAACGCCGCTACTGAGTGGAGTGTCGTAACAGGGCCTGTATCACAATCGCCTACCTAGTGTCGGATAGCTTTATCGCTGCTTACTTTATTTCGAGCGACAGAGACCAAACATTGAAATAAGCTATCTGACACTTATTAGAAGTTTGTGAAACAGGCCCTTACCCCCGGTTTCTGAAAGGCTAATCAACGCCAAAATCAAGTAATCAGCGGTCAAATCTCTTGTCAAGTGTAAATTGAGTTACAAAAAGCTTGATCAGTCGTTTGATTTGATCAACGTGTTAGTTAACAAAACTAATGTCAAAAAAATGGTCAAACAACATGTCAAGCGCTGTTTTCGGTATCTGGAAAGCTATTTAAGGATTGTATCTGCTTGTATGTGTCATGTCAATTTGATCAATGATTAGTAAATTTTTCACTAAACAGCGTTTCAGAAACGGAAATTGATTTAACAAGCCTGTTAACTCAACAACGTGTTAGTTCATCTAACTAAAAACTATAACTAAACTATTTGATTAGCCTTTCAGAAACCGTGTGTAAGTGTACTAAACTGACGTTGTCTCTTGGTTTACGTTAAGAATAAATTCGATATAAGAAGTATCTAAAGTTTGGAGATAAGGGTTTTTTTTGGGGATGTACTTAGCCGCTATAAAACGCTTACCGCTAGATACACAATAAGCTCTTTAATCCAGTTATATTATTTAATGGCTTAATATAATACACGTAACGAAGACATTTGCACGCACTTTCACCAGTGAAAGTAACCAGACCGGTTAACTTGTCCTAGAAGTTTAACTCGCGCGTCGCGACTAACTGCTGTTCAAGGCTCGGCGCACAGATCGGCCACAGCTGCCACAAGCGACCCATCGTTGTAGCGTGCTACCACTTACAAAAAGCCTATGTAAAATCGGTAGCGACTGCCGACCACTGCACGAGGCTTCGATTACCTACCTAATCCGAAATCTAGGTAGGTAATCATGATTTTGGATCACCTGTAGCGACGACATCGCAAATGTCGACTGTCCCTCCAATACCGGCTAATCGCGTCCGACGAATCCATCACACTAATTATTATACTAACAAAAATTATGCGAACGGAGAGGTATGAAATTTGGACAGTAAGATATACTTACGAAGGATTAGCGAGCTGCACTAAAAAATAACTTACACACCCCACACGTTGATGTTTGTCAATATGCCTTTCACATTCAAAAGACAACATTTACATTTTTTGTTTTGTGTATAAGAGTCGACCCTTATTTAAGTTCAAACCTTAGAGCATGTTCAAACTTAAAAATAAATAAATAATTATGGTCGAATTTTCACCACTACGCGACCACTGGTATTAGTAAAAAGGTGAAAGTTAGTGTGTGTTGGTGTGTGATAAAGTTTGTACCCTGGATATCAAGGGTTACCGCGGGATAAGTGCATGAAGTCGCGGATCTCTCGTACGAAATATTTGTCAACGGGCTGTCGCTCGCAACCGGTCGCGGTCGCGAGTGGCCCGTCTGCGCGAAGCCCAACTCGCGGTAAAAATTAACCGGCTAATTAACTTAACCCGGACGATAGCAGGATGTTACGAATAGTTATGAATTATGATCGACGTAACCTTAATTTTTTTCTAATATTCTTTTGGGGGTTATTTTTACATTTTTATTTTACTGTTTTTAGTTGTAACTAAGTAACTAATGCAGATTTTTATATAATAGTAAAAACATATTTTAACTGCATTTTGTCAAACTAACGTGCTTAATAGAAACAATCCGCTATGTTATCTTATACTTTAAACGAGGCGATCTTGTATATATATAATCGGTTCTCGACAACGGCTACAAGTGTTACCATGAAATTAAGTATGCAGGGAGTTTTGGGGGAGGAAAATCGAACTAGCTAGGTGTTATCCATAGAAACTGCGCATTTTTAAGCAATATGTTTTTTTTTTGTTTCGCCGTGCACCAATATATCAAACACTTCGACTCTCTTACGTCAGTCTGATTGGCAGCTTCGTATGCGCACCCACGTATTATTTTTGCTTTGTTCGGAAATTCAGAATCGGTGGGTTCGAATCCCGGTAAGATAAATATTTTTGTGATTCTTATTATTGCTTTTTCTTTTATATTTTTTAATTTATTTTTATTATTTTATCGTTCTACTAAATCACCAAGCAAAGCTTAATCTCCCAGGTACTTTATTTATTTATTTAAACACAAATAAACAGGCTTAAAGGGCAGTCCGTAGTGGAACATAATTGTATAACAATAATATAAATATTACTATTATAAATGTGGAATTTGTGAGGATAGATGAATGGATGTGTATTTGTTTTTCACAAAAAAAAAAAAAAAACTATTGAACGGATTTTGATGAAATTTGGTATGGTAGTAGTTTAAGCTTAGGATTCAGACATGAGCTAATTTTTATCCCGATAAAGTACAGTATTCCCGTGGGATACTGTATTTACCGCGGAGCCGCAGGCAAAAGCTAGTATAAATATAAATCCATAGTATAACATCCATAATCAATAATAATAATACTAATAAAATAGATAATATAAATCCAATTAATCAATAAAAATAGCTTCAAACTGTTAATATTAAAATATACAATTATTGGAATACGAACGTCCACACATATGAAGCTAATTTCAGACTACGCTATACTATCGTGCTATATATTATAGTATAGCAAAGAAGGACCTAATGCTATACTATATAGCATGGCGGTCACATTACGCGATATTATCGCAAGCATTTATAGTATATAGCAAGCTCGATTGACCGCGATCTTTCAAGAGTGTGCGCAGTTGCACAGCACACATCACGATCGACGGATATTTTCTTACATCCTCTATAAAGTGTTCCATGTTGCAATCCTAGATCTACAATAGAGAGAAACTACGACAAAAACAATCATTTGCCGCTCGCGCCAACGCAAATTCGTCTCAGGCACACGATCGTGTTCAGACTCCAGACCATAGATTATACAGATATATACTCTCCAGACATGTTGTGTCGCTTTTTTCGCTTGCGGGATGGCCGGGGGTGATGGAGGAGGAAGAGGGCAGCGCACGATATAGTACAGCATGAACTCGGCGTATCGCACTATTTTATAGCGTATAGTAAGCCAATAATATATATACAGTACAGTGTGAATATGTCCATATCACATCCATAAAATGTCCATACAGTGTGAATGTATGGTGCGCGATATTGTTGTGCTATGAGCTATATACTATATGCTATTATATTATAGCGTAGACTGAAAGCCGCTTTAGTGACGAGTGTCGTTTACATGAGCTTGGTGATTTATCGTGTATCTAAGTTTATACACAACAAAATCTTTTGTTTCATTTTCACCTCGCTGGGGTCAACCGTCAAAGTATGGAAAACAAGGAAACAACAATATTCATAATATACTTCACATGGGCCGCACAAGAATGCCGTCAATGCCAACTGGTGAAACCGCTCGTTTTGATGGAAATTAATCGCACCCGGTAGTGCAGAGTTTGTGCACACACGGACAAGGACGGCTCGGTATGGCTCGATATGGCCCTTCAGTCTTCGTAAGTAACAGAGAAATAACCTAACCGAGAATGCTCTCAGGACATGTCTACGGAGGGTTCCGTAACTTTCAACGCGCAAGAGGTTTTCTTTGAGGAACTTAAAAAGTTATTGTCCGAATCCGCTCAAAATAATTCTCCTAAAGATTTTTAATTAGTTGGAAAATAATTTTCAGCATGATCTATCAGCATGGAAACTTACAAGTTTCTATCTTCTATAGTTTAGAAATGCCAGGGGAGTGGGACCAACTTATTTATTATATTTGGCACAGATAAAGTTTATGTGGATTGTGGAGGAAGGTGTGCAGAAAGCTAGAAGCTTGACGAGATACCTAAAATTAAATTTATACATTTTTTTTTTGTCTATGCGACGTCATGATATCATGAATATTAAATGTTGAATATGATGACTTTAAATGAATATTAAAAGTTGTGTTTGAGTCTAAACTCTCATGATAAGTTCATATTTCTAAAGTGTTTAAAGGGTTAGTGTAGGGATTGTGGGATTTCTGTCCCTTCATCTTGGATGCTTTTCAATAGTTAACAACTGTAAGTGAACGATTTGCGTAAAGCAGCTTCATAATCAGATTACAATGATGTAACGCTAGAGGCGAATGCTTAAATATCACAGTATACACTATACAGTACGGGCACGGGGCGACACTCCCTACAAATGACAGCTCTAGAACCAGCGAATGTCAGCCATGTTGACGTAAGCCTAAAGTTGACACCAAATAATTTTAAACGTCGCGTCAGACAAATCATAAATATTATGAAATTATACTGCCCATTATGTCAAAGCACGAAACGACCAGCGGCCAGCCCCGTGAACGAAAGTCCTGGCTGGAGAAAACTCACGCCCCGCCCGCCTCCGCATTCGCCCAGCCACGCACACACAGCCGGGAGCTGTCATTCGTGTTAATCGGTGTAATGACGATTCTTTACGTTAGTAATAGGTATATATTCTTTGGTACGGGGCAAATTAACTACCTCATGTCAAAGATTTGGGTCAATATAGAACGTAGGGTTGTCAAAAGGAAACGGAAACAAATATAATAGATGTTGGCCGTGACTTTGTGGGCGCAAGAGTAAATCCTGCGAGAACCGTACATTTCGCCACGATAAAAGAAAGAAAGTTGCCTATGTGATATAACCTTTCCCGTGGTCTGCAGCTCTATATATGTGCCAAATTTCATCAAAAGTTTCGGAGCCTCTTCAACGCAAACGAAAATTAAAAATTTGATTAACCCCCGAATAGTCAAGCAGTGGGTGGGCTGGTGATGATGAATTATAGCTAAAAACACTATCAATCATGTCATCTTTCAAACAAAACAAAAAAAACTAGATCATAATCGGTTCATCCGTTTGGGAGCTACGATACCATGGGCAGTCACACAGACATACGAACAAACGGACAGACACGTCAAACTTATAAAACCCCTCTTTTTTTTAAAATAAAGTGTAGATTAGAATGTAGTCTTTTATAATATGAACGATGAATGACATGATCTTTATCATGATCATCAATTATATTGATTGATTGATTTGATATGACATGACATATGTTTAAACTTTCTGTGGAAAACATCAGTTAAGAACATAATTTTGAAATTGATACTAGGTATCAAACCTACAATATCTGCAGTATAAAAACATTTAGTAATTATAATCAAAAAAGTTGTTAAGGCGTAAAAGAGAATGGAAAGTACTATATGTATGTTTGTTAATTTACAATCTACAATATACATGGATCCTCACAAACTTGTGTATTATTATCATCAGTAGAATATATATTCTGAATTATTTAAAAATCTGAAGTGTGACAACCCTAATGAATGTCATTGAAGGCTTCTCTTTGTAATATGTCGAGTAGCGTGTGTTCGTCGGGTGTCTGCATCTATCATACCTCGAAAACTTTACGTCATGACTTAGAAAGTTGGACTTTCATGTCGATTGTGTAGGTTCCGTTTGCAACTTATAGACTGTCTTTAAAGAGTTTGCAGTGTTTAAGCGAATGACAGTTTTCACATATAATTTTATAGTTTTTAATGCAATTTAAAATTTACGAGCAATAAATACCTATATATGTAAATTGAAGTACGTAAAATTTATCCTTTTAAGGACCAGAAACGCACCAGAGGAGTTACAAGTAACTTCTTAGGTGTGTCGTGTGTTAATGGGCGGCGGTAATCGCTTACCATCAGGCGATCCGTCTGCTCCTTTTTCCCCGGGCTGTACGGATTCCGGACAATATAGTCCCAGCCTAAAGGAAAATTATTGTTATCACCCAAAGCTAATACATGATTTTCTTCTGATATGGAGGAAAGGGGTGGCAAGAGGTTTCGTGTCGCCTCGCCGATGTACATTGTACAGACGCAGTTTTGATGTTTCACACGTGCCGAACGTGCTGCGACGGCTCAGTTTCTCTGCGAGATAGCTAGGTTTTTTATTTCGACCTTAACCTATGCCTAATCACTTATCAACAATCAGGTTCGTACATAACCTGTTATCTCCTCTCGCAGGCTATGAAGGTTAATGTGTCCAGCCAAAGACAATGATTAACGTCGCTAGTTGGCGCCTGGAGCGTCGACACATTGCCAAAAATTGTGTATAACAAAGGTAATAACATATATATCATATTCACAAAGATTTATAGTAACCGCTTATTTATCTAATTAATAGTGTAACCTCTTGTTGTTTAAAGGGCAATAGAACGATAATAGCCAGCGACCTTGATTTTAGTTTACCAAAACCTTGGTGGACTTGGTAAACAATTATAATATCTATGGACTCTTTCGCACCACGTCAATCTGGTCCCGTGGTAAGTTCTCGGAGAACTTGTGTTACGGGTACCAGACGACGGAAATATATTTAATACTTTTTATACTATAGGTACACATATTTAAGATTTTTATTGTATTATACACATATTTAATTCTATGACCCAGGAACACGGAAAACTTTTTTGTTTCTTCGGCGGGATTCGAACCCGCGCCCCCGACTTGGGCACAAACACGCTCAACCACTGAGCCACAGGGGTCGTCAATTCTATATTATTCTAAAATAATACTTGTAGGAAATGTATAAATGTTTTGAGCATATTAATTGTATATCCGGCTAAAAAGGGTTAGGGTTTTAAGCATATAATTTGTTTTATTGAAAGAAAAAGAAACCTTTTGTTGTTGACGACCTCTGTGTTTTAGTGGTTGAGCACGTTGGTACTGAAGCCGGGAGTCGAGGATTCGAATCCGGCCGAAGGAACAAAAAAGTTTTTCTATGTTCCTGAGTCATGGATGTGTAACAAAAATCTTACATATTATGTGTAACATAAAAGTTGTCTGATCCCCGTAACACAAGTTTTTGGGTACTTGGCACAAGTACTGACGTGGTGTGAAGCGTCCATAGATATTATTATAAAATAAAATGCGTGAGTTTGTGTTTGTTAGCCATGCCTTTTGTTATTAACATAAACTTGATTTCAAAATTAAATATGGATTTCATACATGTAACAATTTTTAGGTTTAAACATTGTTTTAGCTTTATTATTTGGATCTAGGTTCTATCATCCAACTATTAAATGTCTGTATGCTTTTGTTTGTTTTTTTCCACGTAAATGATTCTAACCAGGCAATCACTTTAAATTACATACTTGTACGAGAACCAAAATGTATGATTAGTTCACCTTGCGAATAAAATATCGCGAATATCACAATATAGCCGCTAAAATATCTTAATTTTATAATACCGAACTAAAGGCTAACCAAAGATTTTACTGGCGGTTCGAGGTGTTGAATTAATTAATAATCAAGTTAATTAGGTTCAGTAATTGTGTACATCCGTGTATCGTTATTGTATCCGGTTATATTTTGAGGTTTTAACTGAGGGTCAGTGCAAACTGGCGGCTGATCGCTGTGGCTGGCTACCCCAACACATTGTTACCGCGTCTACACTCGTGCGGCGAATCTGTGAAGCCTTATACCAGCACGCGTAGCATTATTCTGTAATTTTGCCCGTATTAACTGTCAGTATACATAATGTATATTGTATATTCTCGTTAGACAATATGCATTTCTATGGTGGCCATGCTCAGTGCAGGAATAAAAAAAAATCTCAAATTGCAGCAACACTACGAAAACTGGGATGGCATTGATTTCATCTCAAAGATTTGACATTCATGTATTCAATTAAGTTTCGTGAATTTTTCACAATATGGCCAGGTTTTCGATATTCCTGGTCAGGCTATATAAAATGTAAAAAAAAAAAACAAAGTTAAAAATGTAAAATAGCCCCCGAAATTTCAAGCAGTGAGTGAGCTGATGATGATGAATATCATAATAATATAGCTAAGAAGTAAGAACACTCTTATCACGTTGGCTTTCAAACAAAAAAAACGCATCGGACCTTTCATTTAGAAGTTACGATGGACAGACAGACACGGCAAAAAACAACACCCCTCTTTTTGCGTCGGAGGTTAAAAGCGAGTCAATAAGTCGCTGGCCCTTCTGAACTCTGTCGCGGCCTTATGTGTGCCCGTTTGCGCAGCGTTTTTACCTTTAAATTTTAGATATATTTGTGACTTATTTTTTGCTTTTTTGCTACACGTTTGATAGATGTCTGTTGATAACTTTCAACATAACAATAGGCTTATGTTAGACAAATTTTACAAGATTCCAATACGTTTTTAGCGTTTTTCTGATTTCGTAACGAAACTTTATGCTAACAATTTGTTGATAGGACATAGAAAAATGTATATCTTGGCGGAACACCAACGTGGCTCCAGATAAAAGTAATCTTCGGAAAAATTACCTATTTACCTATTTACCTAATTACCTATTAAATTTTCGTTCGACTCGGATTTGAAAACATACCGCGCGGTTATTGGTAAAAGTTTAGCGCGGCAAGTGTTTATTGGTAGTGTTTATTGCCATGCAGGGAAGTTATCAAATTCTATAAATAAAAAAAATTCTATCCGAATTTAGTGTAATGGAGACTGTAGGTATTAATTACTGTGGCGTTCACTTTATGTTAGAGAGATAAATGAAATGTATAGTCCCGATAATATTATATTGTCTGTTCACTTATTACGTACATACAACGTTTAGCTTAATATACCATTTAGATCGGAGGTTAGGACGAGACTGGCTACTTAACATTGGAAATATAATATTGAAATGACTTGGAACCAAGAGTGCAAGCATGCACTTTTGTGTGGTCCCTACAATTACGACTATATTTTCAGTATAAAAAAGTTTTTTTTTTTTTGATTTCCGTATTGGTTATAATATAATTCTTATAGAATTGTCCTACAAGATGCCTACCACCGGTTCGGAAATTAGACCGGCGGGACAAAACCGGCGTAAGAAACTCGCACGGGACCACTTATTAGCAAAAAGATGAAAAATTGTTCTTTTAAAAAATATATATTTTTACAATTAATAGTTAATCTATATGTATAATATTAACAAAAGTTAATTATTAATAGTTTATTCCCAAGGTGTGCAATCGTGTGAGCTTTAGTACACAAACGTTCTTTAACTACTTTTTTTAATTTATTGATGGAAAGATTCTAACGTTTTCTGGGACTCTATTCTATAGGCGTATGTATACATTGACCTCTAAATGATTTGCTTACTTTACTTAGTCTGATCACCGGTATATCTAGCTTGTGCTTATTTCTTGTGTTTCTACAGTGATTGTCGCTTTTCGTTTTAAAATTACTTCGATTCTTTCTGACATACAATACATTATCTAAAATTTTTTGAGAAACAACGGTCAGAATACCTATTTCTTAAAATTTTTCTCTTAGAGATTTAAAAGGGGACATTTTTTTTTAATTTAAATTTTATTTTTGTTAAGAGGAACAGTAAAGTTTAAATATTTTTAGTACCTAGTTAAAATAATTTTAGTAGTTAAAATTTGAACGTATTGCTTTCTTCTGCAGCACAAATATTGAAATAATGTCTGCAGCATTTCCCCACAAAAGGATGCCGTAAGACATTCTACTATGAAAATAACTAAAATAAACTAGTCGCGCAGTGTCTTCGTCACAAATTTCCCTAATTTTATATTTCTATTGTTATACCTAGAAACACAGTGGTGTCCACTAAGTTCATTTTCTCATCATTAATAGTATATTGGTTTGTACTTGCCTAACATTAGGCAATGTAAACTTTAAACATTATGTTTTTTTAGAATTTAAAAGTAAGTTATTAACATTAAACTAATTTACTATTTTCGAGAGAGCAATATTTACCTCGTCGTAATATGACTGTTGTCGCTTCACATGAAAAATTTGTGAAGTATCATCGGCAAAAAGTACTATCTCATTATCTTTAACTAGATAAGATAAGTCATTTATATAGGGGAGAAAAAGAAATGGGCCTAATATGGATCCTGTGGAATACCTAATTTTATTTTGGTCCCAGTGGACCTTTTACAGTAGTAGTTGAGTACAGAGTCCCTTATACCATAGTGGTGTCATTTTCTGATCAATGTAGCATGCTCAACACAATCAATTGCTTTGGAGAGATCATAAAACACATCTAATGCATCCTGCGAGCCCTACCAAGCTTCAAAGATACTACAAAGAAGACCTATGCGCTGGTACTGATGCTGATCCGTTGTGGATCGACCCTTAGTAAAACCGTATTGGTAAATAATATTTAATAAATTGTTTGAATTCAAATATACTAACAACTGTCTTAAAATTTTTTTTTCAAATATTTTACTAAAAGTAGCTAGAATCGATATAGACCTGTAATTTGACGGATCAAATTTATTTCCAGCTTTAAATAAGGGTATAACCTTGTTATGCTTCATTAAGTCAGGAAAAACACCACACATTGAAAATCATTCCTAGATGAGAAGCTGCGATGTCAATTATTGATTTAATAATTTATGTAGACATGCCCCAGAGATCAGCAGTATTTTTAATATTCAATAACTTGAATGTTTTAATAATATCTTTGGAGTTAATTTCTTTAAACTTACGTATAATACGTTTTTAGCGTTTTTCTGATTTCGTAACGAAACTTTATGCTAACAATTTGTTGATAGGACATAGAAAAATGTATATCTTGGCGGAACACCAACGTGGCTCCAGATAAAAGTAATCTTCGGAAAAATTACCTATTTACCTATTTACCTAATTACCTATTAAATTTTCGTTCGACTCGGATTTGAAAACATACCGCGCGGTTATTGGTAAAAGTTTAGCGCGGCAAGTGTTTATTGGTAGTGTTTATTGCCATGCAGGGAAGTTATCAAATTCTATAAATAAAAAAAATTCTATCCGAATTTAGTGTAATGGAGACTGTAGGTATTAATTACTGTGGCGTTCACTTTATGTTAGAGAGATAAATGAAATGTATAGTCCCGATAATATTATATTGTCTGTTCACTTATTACGTACATACAACGTTTAGCTTAATATACCATTTAGATCGGAGGTTAGGACGAGACTGGCTACTTAACATTGGAAATATAATATTGAAATGACTTGGAACCAAGAGTGCAAGCATGCACTTTTGTGTGGTCCCTACAATTACGACTATATTTTCAGTATAAAAAAGTTTTTTTTTTTTTGATTTCCGTATTGGTTATAATATAATTCTTATAGAATTGTCCTACAAGATGCCTACCACCGGTTCGGAAATTAGACCGGCGGGACAAAACCGGCGTAAGAAACTCGCACGGGACCACTTATTAGCAAAAAGATGAAAAATTGTTCTTTTAAAAAATATATATTTTTACAATTAATAGTTAATCTATATGTATAATATTAACAAAAGTTAATTATTAATAGTTTATTCCCAAGGTGTGCAATCGTGTGAGCTTTAGTACACAAACGTTCTTTAACTACTTTTTTTAATTTATTGATGGAAAGATTCTAACGTTTTCTGGGACTCTATTCTATAGGCGTATGTATACATTGACCTCTAAATGATTTGCTTACTTTACTTAGTCTGATCACCGGTATATCTAGCTTGTGCTTATTTCTTGTGTTTCTACAGTGATTGTCGCTTTTCGTTTTAAAATTACTTCGATTCTTTCTGACATACAATACATTATCTAAAATTTTTTGAGAAACAACGGTCAGAATACCTATTTCTTAAAATTTTTCTCTTAGAGATTTAAAAGGGGACATTTTTTTTTAATTTAAATTTTATTTTTGTTAAGAGGAACAGTAAAGTTTAAATATTTTTAGTACCTAGTTAAAATAATTTTAGTAGTTAAAATTTGAACGTATTGCTTTCTTCTGCAGCACAAATATTGAAATAATGTCTGCAGCATTTCCCCACAAAAGGATGCCGTAAGACATTCTACTATGAAAATAACTAAAATAAACTAGTCGCGCAGTGTCTTCGTCACAAATTTCCCTAATTTTATATTTCTATTGTTATACCTAGAAACACAGTGGTGTCCACTAAGTTCATTTTCTCATCATTAATAGTATATTGGTTTGTACTTGCCTAACATTAGGCAATGTAAACTTTAAACATTATGTTTTTTTAGAATTTAAAAGTAAGTTATTAACATTAAACTAATTTACTATTTTCGAGAGAGCAATATTTACCTCGTCGTAATATGACTGTTGTCGCTTCACATGAAAAATTTGTGAAGTATCATCGGCAAAAAGTACTATCTCATTATCTTTAACTAGATAAGATAAGTCATTTATATAGGGGAGAAAAAGAAATGGGCCTAATATGGATCCTGTGGAATACCTAATTTTATTTTGGTCCCAGTGGACCTTTTACAGTAGTAGTTGAGTACAGAGTCCCTTATACCATAGTGGTGTCATTTTCTGATCAATGTAGCATGCTCAACACAATCAATTGCTTTGGAGAGATCATAAAACACATCTAATGCATCCTGCGAGCCCTACCAAGCTTCAAAGATACTACAAAGAAGACCTATGCGCTGGTACTGATGCTGATCCGTTGTGGATCGACCCTTAGTAAAACCGTATTGGTAAATAATATTTAATAAATTGTTTGAATTCAAATATACTAACAACTGTCTTAAAATTTTTTTTTCAAATATTTTACTAAAAGTAGCTAGAATCGATATAGACCTGTAATTTGACGGATCAAATTTATTTCCAGCTTTAAATAAGGGTATAACCTTGTTATGCTTCATTAAGTCAGGAAAAACACCACACATTGAAAATCATTCCTAGATGAGAAGCTGCGATGTCAATTATTGATTTAATAATTTATGTAGACATGCCCCAGAGATCAGCAGTATTTTTAATATTCAATAACTTGAATGTTTTAATAATATCTTTGGAGTTAATTTCTTTAAACTTAAAATTGACATCACATTTCTTTGAGTATTTTCCGTCTCTGAGTATTTTTTCAGTAGCTGCAAGAGTTAAAATTTTTTGTATTTGACACCGGAATGTCAGCAAAAATTTTTCAAAAACTGTCCTAACTTCTAGATCAGTAGTAATTTTTTATTTATAAAATAAAGTTCAAAATCAGAGCTACGACAGGTGACGTTTTCAGTCTCTATTACCAATTTATTACTAGCTATTACCATCCATGGAGTATTTATTTTATTTTTCGAATTTTTAATTTTATTCTTTATATGAAGAGCCCTAGCAGTTTTACAAACTTTTTTGAAGGTTTTTGAATATTTTTAAATGTTTCATTATTATTAATACCTTTTTCAGCATACAATTCATATAATATTTGCCTGCTTATTTTAATTCCTGCAGTTGCCCATTCAATAAAGTTACTTTTTCTGTTACTATTTCTAACCGTTTTAGAAGTAAATACTGAAACTAAATTGGGTTCTTATTACCTTAAATAATTTATTTAAAGCTTCATCTGAGCTATTTGACCAATCTAATAATTGAATATGTATATTGAAATTACTTACAAATTTCTCAATACGTTTTGTATTCACAGGAACAAACACAAGCTTTTCTTTAGGTTACTATCGCAATTAAAATTTAAAGAAGCTAACTGTTTACAGTGATCAGAACTGAACTGTAATTATTTCTTTTTTACATGGAGTAAGATTAGTAAATATACTAGGTATCGATACAAGTGGCAGTTGTGGTCACACGTGTGCGTGCATGTATGTGTGTGTGTGTGTGCGTGTGTGTGTGTGCGTGCGTGTGCGTGTGCGCGTGTGCGTGTGCGTGTGTGCGTGTGCGTGTGTGTGTGTTTTGTCGGTTCATGAAACCATATTATAGTATAGTTAGAACGCTACCGACTTACAAATACTTGGATACTATATTCTGATTTAATCTTTTTGTAAACAAAAATACTTGTTTCTACCAAATAAATGTGTCATTGTAATCAGTATTTTTTGGTTAAATGGACCAGGAAACGAGCAGGCGCATCGCCTGATTTTAAGCGGTTACTGCCGCCCATGGACACTCGCAACACCAGTGGAATTACACTTCTAACTTCTCTGATGTTGCGCACTTGCGTCCCTGGCCCATAAAACACCCATCCTCCCTTGGACCTTCGGTAACCTCACTTACTCGGCGATACACAACGCAAGCGTTATTTCACGCCGGTTTTTTGTGAGGCCGTGCTATTTATCCGGTCAAGCCGGCCCAGTCGTGCCGAAGCATGGCTGTCCCACTAATACCTAAGTGACATTGAAATTGGTGGCATTATAGTGAACCTACTGAAGCCTTTTAGTTTAAAAAAAATGGATCTGAATTCCGAAAATCCGAACAGAGTATAAGGGTCAAAAGGGTCAACACTGAAACGAAACGATATGTTACATGGCGCTGCATTTTTAAAATAGCTACTTTTATAATTAAACTTTATACGTTACACAAGAAGTTTGAGTTCGAATGTCAAGTTGCACCGCGCTGCACAGCGCATGTGCATATATGACTGATGTCATATGAAACGTGTATCTTTTTGTGTAGCGACTAAAGTTCCATTTTGAATAGCCATCTTAAAAATGCATCGCCGCGTCACCGTGCGTATCGTCGCGGTGTGAACTGACCTTGCCGTGTTGACTGAGGATGTTTTCCATATCAGGCAGTGGCGTGCACAGGATTATGACACTGGGTATGCGGCGAAGTACTCGGTCACAAAAACTTTTTCGTTTATAGATTTTTAGCATAGCTACAGCCAAGTGACGGATCTCGTAAGTCGAAACCATGCCAACAGAGCAAGTCTTAGATGTACTACTATTCATGTACATCTTCTACGGCAACGCAGACAAAACAGCGATCGATCGTCGCGGCGGAAGAAATTCTAATAAGTAAAATAATAAGCATATTTTAAAACATTATAACTACTCACCAGGCAGTCAGCTTCAATTTTCACATATTCAAGGTTCCGGTTACTTGAGATTACTGTATCCCGATGTAAATTACTAAATAATATGCAAGGAAAACAATATAATTTAATCGTGTGTACACAACCACACAGCCAGTTATAAGTTTCATAACTTTTAACATGAAATTTTAAAGTTACATTATTTTTTTGCTGGTTTAATTGTTGTAACTCGGGTACACACCTACCTTTAGTCAGAATTTAAATATTTTTACTGAATGACAATTGTGAGAACTTGTTATTTTTAATTTTTAATAAACACACATTTTCAACACAAACCTCACAATCAAATAACATTAAAAAAAAATCAACAAACGCACTAGTAACAGCAAATCACCACAATTATTATAGAAACTCAGTAATAAACTGTTAAATGTACACACTTTCAAATGTTAAAATGAAAAATCTTTTAAGAAAACTATAAATAAACTGGAGCGATTAAATTGTAAACAATGCTTATCACACGAAATATGCATTATGGCCCCCGTGAAACACAAAACGTTTCTTCTATTTAAACAAATAAAACCTTACTAAACAAAAATGTATAATGTGCATACGTGATTTATTAGATTTCCGTCTATTATTTTTACTCGGATTATAGGCAACGAATAATTTCCGACAAGCCAGTTCGGCGGTTTTCGGAAGCGATCGGATAGCCGAGATCGGAGATCCTGCCGCGGGACTTTCCGCTATATAATCATGTCGATATTCATGGGTGTGTGCGTTTGCGAAGTATGAAAATTACACATACATGCGATGATATGTCCTGAAGAACGCAACGGCATGAGATGAGTTGCTATTTATAAAATATTAGGCGTTTTAAGTTATTATATTTTTTTTACTATTAATTAAAGTCATCTAAAACGTACGAACGTTTTATTAAAATATCTGTGAATGACAAGTAAAGCACTGCATTTCTGCCTACAAGGAGCGCACGCCCCTGATGTCAGGTCTGCACTTTTCAGTAATTCTGGTATGCTCGACACGGTCACTGACTTTAGGAAGCGTACCGGGAACTACTAGTTGTATATGACACATCATCAGGTTGCATCTGATGTATAATGTCACCTTTCGCTACCGACAAAAGGTCGCAGTAAATCCAGTTCACACCGCGACGCACCGTGACGCGGCGCTGAATTTTCAAGATGGCTAATCAAAATTAAACTTTATTCACTACACAAAAAGATACACGATCCGTATGACATCAGTTGTCCACTGCATATGCGCTGTGCAGCGCGATGCAACATGACATTCGAACTCTTACAATGATACGTGTGTCTTCTCTTGTAATGAATAAAGTTCAATTTTGAATAGCTATCTTAAAAATGCAGCGCCGCGTAGTGTTACGATTCGTTTTAGTGTGAATTGACCCTAATGAGATTACTTCTGTATTAAAACGTTGAGATGGCTATATTTGATTAGAGTAAAAAGGTTTGGTGGTTGTTATAAAACAGCGACAACCCTCCCGGGACTCCCCTGATGCTGCGTGTCTCCATAAAAAATACTTAAAGGGATGGCCTGTACCTTACTACCAAAAACATTGTTTCCAAAGGTTCTTTATGACATTTATACAAATCCTTACTAATATTATAAACGCTAAAGTTTCCATTATGGATGTGTGGATGTTTATAACATTTTCAGGCAAAACGATTTTGATGAAACTTGGTATGCTAGTGTCTTAGGCTGAGGATTAACACATGCTACTTTTTATCGCAGCAAATGTACGGTTCCTGCGGGATTTCTTTTTGCGCGTAAGTCGCGGGTAAGTTCTAGTGATATCTTATCATGTTTATTACTAGAAAAAAATATGTCTACATAATAAGTTATATTGGCGTATCGTACCTATGTTTAAGCTTGATTTGTCTTGAAACCTAATTTCAAGTATACGCATAATATACATATATACAATGGGTATCATGCCCATACTTAGTTAGGTTAGGTTCAAGTTAACGTCAATTTTTTTATTCAAAGTTGGTATTTTTATACACTTTCTGAACGTCTACATGATGCCTACCACCGGTTCGGGAACTAGCCCGGCGCGGCGTAAGAAACTCGCGCGGGGCCATCTTTTACCAAAAAGATGGAAAATTGTTCTTTTATAATAAAAAAGGTATATAACAATGTTATGACTAAAACTACATAACAAGAGTACAATAATATATGTTATTTAGAAGTAGCCTTGCAGGGGGACACCTCATTCCCAAGGTGAGCTATCATTCATGAAATAATTAACTTTATAATAGGTTTTAGCACACAAACAAAAAAATTTGAACGCTTTCTGGGATCTTATTGTATAGGCGTATACATTGGCCTTTAAACGAATTCTTTACTTTACTAAGTCTGGTCACTGGTACATCAAGCTTATGCTTATTTCGGGTATTTCTATTGCGGTTGTCACTTTTCTTTTTGAATAGGCTTAATTTTTTTTATAACATATAATACATTTGATAGAATGAGGTATTGTTTTGTGTACATTTCTATGACGCGTATTGTTTACGCCTATACAAGTGATCGTGTATGTACACAAACGTTTTTCATTTAACCATCAATCAAAATTCTCAATAGGTTTAATTAACCGACGAATATTAAAAAATATATCGTTAATACTAAATCGTGTTGTCCTACACTTCTAAGATTAATTGCGTTGATTACATACAAAAAATATTATACACTAGCACTAGCATGTAAACATCTAACAAAAACTGTTTATAGGACGTTACATATTATGAGTTGTGTTTATGAATAATATTTACCGAACGTGCGGTGATGGCGGGTTCATCAAAGTCTACAGGAAGAAGAAGAAACCCGTCGTCCGCAACCATCGCGGCACCGCACCCGGGTGACCCGGGCAGCTGTTGTGGGACCCCCGTGACACCGCTGCACGTGTCCAGGCTGCATTGGTCTACGATGGTCGAGCAGGTCGTGGAACATCAGCAGAACCAACTTCGCCTTGAGGGTCGAGCGTTTGGAATCTCGTCATAAAGTGAACTTTAGATCCTTTGTGGTGAGAGTTCCGACCCATCACTTACCGACCTTCGAGAAGGAGGAGTTCTGGCCGATTGGAGTCGTCTACAGAAGATTTAGAGGACGACTCCCGAATACTTCGCGCCCCACGTCGCAGACAATACGTATTTAGTGTTAGTTTACAATATAACAAACATCCGTCTATCCTCACAAACTATCACATTTATAATAGTTGTACAGTAAGCTAGTAAGATCACCTGCTCTATAATTATCTCTCGAAAACTTTGCTGGCCCTATACAACAGGGGCGTGCGCTCCATATAGGCAGAAATGCAGTGGTTTGCTTGTCATCCACAGATATTTTAATAAAACGTTCGTACGTTTTAGATGACTTTAATAATTAATTAATAGTAAATAAATTAATTAAAAAAATATAATAAAAACGCCTAATATTTTATAAATAGCAACTCATGCGGTTGCTTTGTGCAGGACAATTTATCGCATTAATATCGACATAATTTTAAAGCGGTAACTCCAGCGGCAGGTGATTGCTGTCGGCTTCGGTTCGGTTATCCGATCGCTTCCGAAAACCGCCGAACTGGCTTGTCGGAAATTATTCGTTGCCTATAATCCGAGTAAAAAGAATAGACGGAAATCTAATAAATCACGTATGCACATTAAGCATTTTTGTTTAGTAAGGTTTTATTTGTTTAAATAGAAGAAACGTTTTGTGTTTCGCGGGGGCCATATTGCATATTTCATGTGATAAGCATTTTATTTATTTATAGTTATTTTATTTATAGTTTTCTTAAAAGATTTTTCATTTTAACATTTGAAATTGTGTACATTTAACAGTTTATTACTGAGTTTCTTTAATGATTGTAGAGATTTGCTTTTACTAGTGAGTTAGTCGATTTTTTTAAAATGTTATTTGACTGTGAGGTTTTGAAAATGTGTGTTTATTAAAAATTAAAAATAACAAATTCTCACAATTGTCATTCAGTAAAAATATTCAAATTCTGTCTAAAGGTAGGTGTGTACCCGAATTACAACAATTAAACCAGCAAAAAAATAATGTAACTCGAAAATTTCATGTTAAAAGTTATGAAACGTATAACTGGCTGTGTGGTTGTGTACACAAGATTAAATTATATTGTTTTCCTTGCAATTATTTAGTAATTTACATCGGGATTACTATATCTCAAGTAACCGGAACCTTTAATATGTGAAAATTGAAGCTGACTGGTGAGTAGTTATAATATTTTAAAATATGCTTATTATTTTACTTATTAGAATTTCTTCCGCCGCGACGATCGATCGCTGTTTTGTCTGCGTTGCCGTAGAAGATGTACATGAATAGTAGTACATCTAAGACTTGCTCTGTTGGCATGGTTTCGACTTAGAGATCCGTCGCTTGGCTGTAGCTATGCTAAAAATCTATATACGAAAAAGTTTTTGTGACCGAGTACTTCGCCGCATACCCAGTGTCATAAACCTGTGCACGCCACTGCTATACAATAAGTTTTAGTACAAGATAGATCGTTTACGATATTGTATACGACCAAGGACATTGTTTACGAACGTCGTAAACGATTTGATTTGTACGAAACCAGCTTATTCCAGTTTGATCGTAACGATCCATCGCAAGTCAATTGACCCTCATACATATTATTATGTAGTTGTATACTCTGTCAGATCCAATTTAATGTAAACGTTAACAAAAAGATCAATAGAACATAATTATTCGTATTGCCCTGCTATTTATCTGGATACTTGCTTTTGCCCGCGGCTTCGACCGCGTAAAAACTCTATTCCACGGAAACACTGCACTTGTTCAGGATAACAAGTAGCCCATGTTTTAATCCAGAGCTTAAACTACTACCATACCAAATTTCATCAAAATCCGTTCAGTAGGTTTTGCGTGAAAAAGTAACAAACATTCATCCATCATCGCAAACTTTCATTTATAATGGTATTAGGATTTTACCTCTCCTGTGCCAGGGTTGCCTGGATTGCTTAAAGCGATAATGCCGCCCTTGCCCACATTAATTACATCAGGACTACGTATAGTTTTTAATTCGAGGTGGTGTGTAACTTTATTTTTATTAATAATGTTATGTATCTCTAAGCTATATTTTGAAAAAAATTAGCTTTCTGCACACCTTTCTCCACATAAACTTTAGCTGTGCCAAATTTCATACTCCTCCGTTTGTAAAAAATTTCGCAAAAAGGGGTATGAATTTTTAGCTTCACACATTAATTTACATTAAAATATGATCTTATTAGGATGGTGATGATAGTGATCGATATGTACTAAGTTATTATATATGTATCTGACTACTCTGCTAGCATATTATATAATTAATGTGTATTGTATATTGTTACAGGTAATCAATTTGGATTTCAAAACAATGGCATAGCAATCTTCGTATCTGTACGCACATCTTATTCACACGTCAATAAAATCCTTCATAGAGGTAAAGTAGGTACTGAGTAAATTTTAATCGCAAATAATAAGTTTAAATATTGTTGCAACAGCAGTATTTTTAATAACATATTTTTAATGAAATAAAACGAGCAGCGTAATCGCCTGATGGTAAGCCATTACCGCCGCCCATGGACACGTAATACCGGAGAAGTGCGTTCCCAGTTCTTAAAATACCCAACCCCCTTTGGGCCTCCGGTAACTACACTCACTCAGTGAAACGCAACACAAGTGATATTTCAAGCCGGGTTTATGTGAGGCCGAGGTATTCATCCGGTCGGGCCGTTGTTTTTGTGGACAACACGTATTCCTCTACATCAGACAGGATACATCTAGCTTGCTTTACTGGGGGTTTACGCCCGAAATTAATAATCAATCTTAATCTCATTATAGCTATCTGAGATCAAGATTTCAATACATTTCAACGATCTTACTTTGGCAAAGATGTAACTAATTCTCGTATTCAACTTACGCTTTCAATTAATTATAAATGCACTGTTTTGTTATCATGAAATGACCCAAAATTGATAATCTGCTACGCGTTTGAAATTATTTCAGCGTTTGACATTCGCTTGACGTCTATCAGAATACCATTTTGTTAAATGAGATAGAGAATGTATCCATACAGACTACAGATAACCAAATCTGATAATTAACTCACACTTACATTTTACTTTTATTGAATTATAAATGAATCGTCTTCATATCATAAACTGATTTTTGGAGTTTGGATCAAACAAATTGGGTTTGGCGTTTTGAGAATATCATTTTGCAGTTCAAACTAAAACTCTAAACTAAAGATTATGTGGAGGAAGAGTTCGAAAAAGCTAAGTATTTTTTAAATAATGCTTAGAAATACATTAAATTAATAAAAATAACAGCAACCCACACTACGACAGATCATCGCACTACTATGTAATAGGATAGAATAGGATGGAATACAATTTCACGTTTCACAATCTGTCACAATATTGACTTATAATATATACTAAAAATCTATTTAAGAGACAATAATCTAAAATAGCACAAAATTTCTAGTCACTAATTCATTTATTGCCTAATTCCTAGTTCGCACTAGGCTAGTAATTCAATTATGTAGCAAGCAGCAAATTTCGATTCAGGTTCTGCCATATTGATTTCATTGTAGACTGTTCGTCTAGATTCTAGAAAAAAACTTGAAAACTGCACCCAATACTCGTGTTTAACTTAGACTTTCAATTTAATTTCAACGACTTATAAATGAATCGTTTTGATATAATAAACTGATTTCGGAGTTTGGACCAATCAAAACGCGTTTTAGGTTAGTTTGACGTTTATGAGAATATCATTTTGCTGTTCTCACATAATCGAAAGTATTGTTTTAATATTTAATTACCACAATCCACGTACTGTACTTGCAATTACATTGCAATAATCGTTTTCACTGTTGCAATTGGTGAGTATTTCAGAGATACAAAACTATTGAGTAAAAAATCTCTAGCCCCCAGGCCAGTGCGAACTGGGTATTGGATGTAAAAAAAATGTAGTTACATATTTTTAAGCTGTTACCTTTTATTAGAGCAATACATAATGATAGGTAATTCGAGTTATTATTGTAACACTTTTCGCAACATACAACCAAACGATGAACGTAAACGCGTGCGGAACGCACCTTTCTTATGCGCACATTTTTGCATATTATTGCGATACAAGATCATGCGATATCACTTGAAAAGTAGCTACTAAGTAGTTGGAAGTATTTACCCGCTGTTATCACTTTGACGACGTCTGTGGCTCAGTGGTTAGCGCGTCGGCGCTCAAGCCGGAGGTCGCGGGTTCGAATCCCGCAGAAAGAACAACAGTTTTCTGTGTTCCTGGGTCATGGGTGTGTAACTGTGTATTAAATACGTGTATAATATTACAATAAAAATCTTAATACACGTATAGTATAAAATAATTAAATATATTTCCGTTGTCTGGTACCCGTAACACAAGTTCATTGAGAACTTACCACGGTACCAGATTGACGTGGTGTGAAAGTGTCCATAGATATTAATATTATTAATTAACTTTTGTGGGTCTGGCGTGCAAGTGGTACAGCGGAGAAGGAGGCGCCATGGGCTCTTACTGTGGTGACCCCGAGTGTGCTCAAGTGTGCACCCGGGCGAGTCCTACATACCCCGATCGGCCGTCCCCAGTCTGCTGGTGATGCATAAAGCATTTTCCCATAAAAAATAGTACTTACCCACTTTTGATAACTTGCTCTTGCGTAACACATGATTTGCCCAAAATGATGAGATCCTTAGGAGTTAGGATAGTAGATTTCACTATCAGCGTTTTCTTACAAAAATAAGTAGAAAACAGCCAGACCTAGGTGGTTTAATTTAGATATTGGGCATCGATTACCAATGTATATCAATGGCATTTTGTTGCAATAATTAAGTAAACGTTAACCTAGCCCATAAAATGATGAAGCATTAACATTTCCGTATGGCACGTAATCCCATTGCGCCCATCTCTTACATAACCAATTACAAACCGCATGAAATTGTAGAGATCTCGGACCATTAAATTGGCCACACCCAATTATATGGTGGTAAAAATGAACCTGGCCTGTTATAGCAAAATTTCCTAAAACTTTATATAGATCACGAAATTTTAAATTATCTTATGGATATAGGACATCCTTTCTACGAATAGAATATACTGCTGGACATCAAAATATATCCAAAAGTGGATTTTACCGAAAAATGAAAAACGATGCCTTTTTTTATGTTTTTCCATTTGCATTTGTCTAAAACCAGCAACTCTTACATTATACTGAAACTGGTGTTTCTATCTACCAAAATAATCTCGGATAATTTAGCCTCGATAATTTAAAATATGGCAACCCTGATAACATTGCAGATTGTGAAATGTAATTTAGTTTTTATTTCGTAATGATAGCTTTGATGCGATGCAAATTAAAATTAGATTGAATTTTTTGTGATTATAATATTTAATGTTATTGACCAGTTTCGCAGTCCGAGTCTTGTAATGGAAACATCGAAAGCTACCATTCAATAAGCTACTTAATTTGTTTTGTATTTCAAACTACTGTCTACTTCATTTGGTTTTTCCCTCTCTCGGTAATAGGAACTGGGATAAAACTGTTTTGTTTTTAATTATTAACTAAAGCTTTGTAGCCATGTTGAATTAACATGGTTACAAACAACTCTTTTCAGAATTGGAAACAGTTGTATTTTTCTCTCCCTTAGTTCTCAATCCCAATTTTCGTAATTAACTTCCACTTTAAATTTGCTTTTATTGAATTATAAATGAATCGTCTTGAGATCATAAACTGATTTTTGTTGACTGTTGAGTTGGACCAATGTTTTGGAGTTTGGACCAATCAAAACAGGTCTGACGTTAGTTTGACGTTTATGAGAATACCATTTTGCAGTTGTAACATATCGGGACTAGATTGTACCTGTATTATTGAAGGATTTAATTAGCAGAATCGATCTTCTCATATCAGTCAACTAATTATAGATAGTAATAGATACGCTTAAACATTAATGCGTCGCTTTTGGCAACCAATCACAGTATCATCGATCTAATTAAATCTAAGCGTAAACAAAAAAATTAAATTCTGTCAAAATCAGGAATTGCAATTCATTTTTATATATAAGAATAAGATTGGATCTGGACAGATTACACATTGAGCCCCAGCTGTGGGGATGTTCTTGATGATGATAAATCCAATAGTGGCAACTGGCAACACTGTTACAGCAATATCAATAGTGTGGTGCACAAGAAGTGCATATTGATGTGGAACACGAAACAATACAACAAAGACAGTTGGCCAACCGCGCGGCGGATGTCAGGCAGAGACAATATGTTAGCAATTGTTGCTACATAGTACAAAGTATATACCCGCGTAATGTACGCATAATTCTACAGCAATACATATCTTAGAATTTATGAACTGAGAACCCAGCCCTGCCAGACTACTCTTATATTCTTATACTGATCAAATGTATATTACGTTATTTTAAAAACAAAAAATAAGATTGATACTTTATCAGAATGAAAGTAAAGTGAGTACAATTGTCCACAACTTTACCGCCTTGTACCTAGAAATTGGCCCACGGCATAAACTAGGGGGGATTTATACGTTCATTGTACACAATACTACAATATGATATGCATTTTATCAGTAAGAATGTACGGGCAGTCTGGTGGGCAGTGGGCCTGGGATCTCAGTCCATTAGTTATGAGATGAATCTATAAAGTGACATGTAAATCATAACATGCAAAATAATAGCTGAAGTCTTTCAATCGTAGTTTTGTTTATCTCCAAGAAGTGAAGTCAAACTCAATATATTTACGGTAGGTACATTTCAACCGACGACGACGCGACGCGACGTGTAAATGGGAATTTTATATTGGCCCGCGGCCTCGCCCTCGGTATCCCGCGGTATCACAGTACTTTTTCGGGATAACAGTAGCCTGTTAATCCAGAGCTTAAACTACTAACATACAAAATTCGAAATCCAATCAGTAGTTTTCAGTAGCACGCATCCTCACAAGCTACTGCATACACAGCATCTAAACTCCAATGTACCTTACCATAACTAAGCCATAGAGCCTTTGTTTCAAAGCATGTGCTCAACAATAATCAGACCAGGGCCCGCCATGTATTTAATCGGCACAGTGATGGCAATCGTGATGTTACCATCTGTAAAAACGCGCAGACAACAATATTAATATGTCGTGGATGACGATAGGGAATCGTGGCGAAATTGTATTTTACTATTCCGGTTACAAATTGTAGTGCAATTTTCAATGAAATAATTGTGGGAAAGAGGACTTTCAATATCTTGTTACTTATTTAGATCTTATAGATCTTTTCGTCTTATTAGGATCAGCAAAAACAATTATTTTGCAACTTTTACGTACAATTAAATGAATGGTTAGCGCGTTGACTCTCAGGCCGGAGGTCGTGGGTTCGAATCCCGGCTGGGAACAAAAGTTTTCTGTTCCTGGGACATGAATGTGTATTAAATGCGTGTATTAATAATATTAAAATCTTGAACATAATTATGTATAGTGGAAGAAGTATTAAATATATTTCCGCAAAGCTAAAACTATATGATCCGGAATCCGGCGGGCCCGAGAACATTCAGAGCACTGAATATAGAACTCTGCATTAATACAATAGAGTTGAAAACCAAAGTTTCGGGTGCGGAGCTGTCATATATGACATTGACATTTGACTCGACACTTGTGTGTTCGATCTTCAGCTCACTTATCAATGTATACAGGGTCTGTCGTAAATAATGGATAACCCGTAAACTAGAGTTGGTCCGGATGTGAAACTGTAAGAAAATCGTATTTTCTTGCCAGGGTTTCTAACCATATGAAAATGGCGTAGCATTTTATACTTTTTTATAAATTTCGCTACTTTTTTCGTTCATTCCGTTGCCATTTCATCAAATTTAGGTATTTCTGTGTGATTTTTTTAGTATTATACTCCTGAAGACGTGTATTATTTAATTTTATTACAGTTTTAGGTGTTTTTCAAATTCAAAATCATCTTTTTATGCTTTTTTTAAACTATTTTTTTCTTAATGTCAACTTTGATCATTTACTGTGAAAAATAAAGTATGGCGCTATAGCTATAGCAAATAAAGGCAAAAACATGCTAACCTTTTCACACACCGTGAGTTTGAAAGGGACAGTGTGCATCTACCTAGTAACAATGACCATCAATCGTCCTTTTCACACATAGATGCCCATTGTATTGCTGACTTTGTTAGTTTTTTACCTGATGATCCTTTTTTCGAATAAACTTGTCGCAACATGTTTATCGCATGAAACATTTAGAGCACAACAATTGTGAAAAATTTATAAAAAAGTATAAAATGCTACGTCATTTTCATATGGTTAGAAACCCTGGCAAGAAAATACGATTTTCTTACAGTTTCACATCCGGACCAACTCCAGTTTACGGGTTATCCATTATTTACGACAGACCCTGTATACTAGAATATTATATATATTATAGATTTTTCTCAAATTATTCTAGAAAACGCTTCAGTGTGGTCGAGCTTAAACTGCCTGTGACCTGCCTGAGTAACGATTGACCGCACTTCCGACTTACATAATCATTGTGTAATTATAAATATCGCGGAGTTCATAGTTGATTGTTTTGTCCTTACATAACTGACAGTTATTATTTAATAATGGTCACACCCGTTTTTCTCTGAGAGTTATTAATTAATACAATAATAGCATCGTTTATATAACTTCCTGTGCACGTCCTCTTTAAAAAAGATGTTAGACATTTTTAATAATATTAAATAGAAACGACATTCTTCGAGACATTATTTGATGGATTATTTCAGAATCAATTGAAGTTTTCCTAAATTATTGTGAAAACTAATCTAACCTGTATTAGGGTCAATTCACACCGCGACGATACGCGGCGCTACATTTTAAAGATAGCTATTCAAAATTGAACTTGATTCACTACAAAAAGATACACGTTTCATATGATATCAGTCATTTTCACATGCGCTGTGCGGCGCGGTTCAACCTGACATTCGAACTTTTACAATGAAACGTATCTTCTTGTATAATGAATAAGGTTCAATTTTCTTCAATCTTAAAAATGCAGCGATATGTCGTGTATCATTTCATTTTGGTGTGAATTGATCCTTACTCTGTAGAGAAATGAGTGTCATAGATATTATATTTTTGTGTGATCTTTATAGGCGAAATACGCCAAAATGTATGATCTCTTATCAAGGCTCAACGCACATCCCATCCTCAATAGATAAGAAGAATGGATGAGTCAGACACTTTTCTCACGTTATTTGTCTAATGTTAATTCGACCTTACTGTATAAAGCTGCTAGGTCATATTCGAGTCTAACAACAGTTTTATCATCCACTTCTTCATTATCTTCACAGAAATATGTTGAGGAAAGAGCCCAAGTGATATTTTGTGGGCAATTTTTAATCTCACAGCTAAGCCTTTTTGGACCACGTGAGCTAAAACTTTTAGGCTTAAATGTGATGCACCTATTGTGTTCACAGTACGGTGTGAAATTTACTATTTGGCTCCAAATAGTAAACCTCGTTTGCCCATTTTTTAAACGGAACCCTAAGATAAAAGTAGCCTAAGTTACTCCTTATAACATTAGCTATCTGCCAGTGATAGTATCGTGAAAATCGGTCCAACCGTTTCATCGATTACCCGGAACAAACTGACGGACAAAACTTTAAAAAAATATTTTTATTGTATGTACCGTATATACTTTCATATGCATTTTCATTTAGTTAAAAGCTCTGAATAAAAAATTACAAACAGACACCTCAATTTTATTTATTTTATAGATATTTTGATAAACCTTAACGATCAAATATATTTTGTAAATGTAGCATCTGCCACATTTCTTCCTGCAAGACGAATAATGAATATGTAATCTCGAATCTGTAAAAATCTTGTGTGTGAAAATGTATGAGATTTGACATGATTCATCGCTAAGTGACATTTCGAATGCATCTTGACTAAAGGCCTGTAACCACAACAATAAGCTGATGAGCTGACTACAACACCTGACCTCTGTCTCAACTTCCTTAACTAATCATCGCAATTATATTGCCATAATGATGGTGGAATAGCTTTTAAATTGTTTCTTGTCTGTAATTGTTTACTGTGAAAATAGTTTGTGGCTTAAAATTAATTGTTACGTTTAACGACAGTGAAGTGTAATTTCCATCATTATACGAACCTTAGCCACAGAATACATTATTAGTACAAGTGCCTTAGCTGACTTTAGGTTTTGTCAAATCAACATGAGTTTTTTTATTCGTAGTTTGTTTAATGTCAATTTAGTTTCCTCGACGTAAGAAAACTTTACAACAATGTTGGTCATGGGTGGACGGTCATTAAGAGATGGAAGACAGTTTAAATCATTCCAGAAATATATCAATATATTCAATGATGAATGATTTCACAACTAAGGATATGCTATGACGAACATTTGACAAAAAAAATCATACAAGTAAAAGTTACCCCATTGTGGGAATAGTAGAAGCCCCAAAGGGAGATCTCCGACCAAATGAAATGCTATACTCGGTCAGGCCCAAGCGCACTTGTATGAATTTCAGATGTATATATATCGCTGATCTTAGAAAACTTCGATAGCGCGATTCAGGATTGTGGCGCTAATTGGTCCGCCACACCATATTTCGAAAGTTTTTTACAATTAAATGCGGACTGATTATACTGCAGAAAGCAAATGTCGAAATGACAAATGTCAAACCTCGACTGCCCCAAATAACCCCATAAGTAGTTTAAGTGTGGACACTTTTTGCCTCAACATTTATTGCCTCGTCAGTCGTCTATTATAATAATCCCTTTACTAATAAAAATGTTTACACAGTGGTTAAGCTATACAATGTTTTGTCCATGTCTTATACGTTGGAGAAGCAGCTTGACAGACAAGGACACAAAACATTGTATAGCTTATACACTGTCCCCCTTACTAATAAAAATGTTTACACACTTTGTCTGTCAATTGCCTTTTCTAACGTATCAGACAAAGATAGTACGTAGTAGTATTTATTAGTAAGGGGGTAAGTTTATAGGTCTACGCATACATCGCTACAAGCAAGCACTCGTTTTCCTCAATGACGAAAACAATTATTTGGCCCTTACTCCATAGTTATTGGAAAGTCGTGTTACTCGTTGACTAATAACCCTTATATTAGCCCTTATGATCCTTGTATGATCTAAGCCCTGCTGATCTAAGCTATGCGGAAGATCGTGCACCGTTCTCGTGACTGGCGACATGGCGGTCAGTCTGATATATCATAGAGCTGCACTGAGGTAGATCACTATAATGTGCCACATTGTTGCCTTTCAAATGTATACTACATTTGAAAGGCAACAATGTGACATTATATAGATTATATAAATACGTGTAGTAGAAACTTACAGAACAGTTTTACGAGAATTGTGCAACCGGAGGAGAATGAAATTTGGCCGGTAAATTAAAATTTATGTGGAGGCAGGTGTGCACTATGCATAAATTTTTTAATAATGCTTAAAATACATAAAATTTATAAAAATAACAACCACATTCCCAACCTCATTTAACAAGTTACCGTGCGTTCGATAGACACAGTTTTGTTAGACGCTTGTCAACATTCTCACAACATTTGCATTTTTTTAAATAACTTTCTATATAGGAGGCAAAAGAATCTTTATAAAGTTCATTGTTAAAATTTAAAAAATATATGAATTATTATGGGCGAATATCAAGCACAGGGTAACCTCAGTAATATTTAATACTCGGATAAATATTCAAGCGTAGCAACACTATTGTTATATAATCGCGTGGAAAATTAAAAAATTTTCGCCGATAAAAAGTAATTGATTGAGATCGTGGTTGGCCACAGTATTATTAAAATATTTTCAAGCCTACTCTCGATAAACCCACAATAATGTAATGACATGTATAGTCTTTTTATTGGCTTTTCGGAAAGTACCTACATAAATAAGCCAGGAAATATTATTGTCTTTGCAATGGCATACCTCAACCGTTGTGGTCAACCGTTGACGAAATACAGTCATGCATCAAGTGAGATCGTTGGAGAGCATTATAAACGCTCTATACAAAAAAGGATACACTAGTGACGTCACAGCAGTTGAAAATGTATGAGGAAAAATACAAAATTGACTTTGTTAACTTAAATACTGCGTTTATTGGTCACAAATAACATAAGGATTTGAACAATAATTTTCGTTTTTTTCAATTGTAGCAAAATATCGTCGTTTTTTACTAGTTTCAGCCCTGTATCTTTTTAATTTAGCAACTGATTACTATACTGTTTGGATTTTTCGGTCCATGTTTATGTTGCCTTTCGGAAAATATAAGAATTTAGCTGATTTAAAACAAATGCGTGTTCCATACAGTGGAAAATCTCGAGAATATTAAAGTTCATTACTATCATCCCGGGAATCCAGTTAACCTACAGAAGCATGATGACTGATAACTAAGTCGCTTTAAATTCTTATTTCAGTCAAAAAGACAACCAAAACTCGCGTCAAGGAAGACGTTTAACAAAAACAAGTTATGAACAAACGAAGACCTCGCACGAATAAAAAAATAAAAAAACCTGACGAAAAACATTACATCTCCAAGCAAAAAGTTGAAGTTAGCGGACAGCTTACGGAAATAATATAAACTGTTTTATTTTATACACATTTACTTTACTCGGGCCCTGGTAGAGGCCATGGTTCGGTACAAATAGATCGGCTTGTCAAGTTGAAGTTGCTGAGGATTGGGCAAATACTTGAAGGTCGATTCTGCTAAATAAATCCTGCAATATAACATAATATTCTCATAAAAGTTAAACCAACGACAAACCCAGTTTGATTGGACTTAATTCCAAAAATATTTCTTTGTATTTTATTTATTTAGAACATTCGTTTTTTTCTTTATATTATGCACACATTTCCTTAAAAATAGACCTATATTTATAATTAATAAAAGTAAAATGAATGTGTAAGTAAATTACGAGAATTGGGCTTCAGGGCCACTCACAGAACCGGCGAGGTAAAAGTTTGCGTGACGCCTTAGAGGTGTGAGAGAGTAATTGATCGGTTACGAGCTTGTAACTGTGGCGGGCAATATAATCGCTTACAACCAGGCGACTGGCAACCAAAATCAAATCAAAATCTAAAAAGTTTCATTTCTATATATATGTTACTAAATAACACTCACGGAATTGTCCCTACCTCCCTACGTGATGCCTCCCACCGGTCCGGGAACTAACCCGGCGCGAAGAACCGCCGTATGAAACTCACACGGGGCCATCTTTTAGCAAAAAGATGGAAAATTGTTCATTTAAAAAATATATATTTTTACAATGTAGCTTATACCTATTAGATAACAGAAGTTAGGATACATATAGTGAATTGAAGCAGCCTTGCAGGTGGCCATCTTATTTCCAAGGTATTTTATCATCAATAAAATCATTGACCCTATAAGAAGCTTTAGCACACAAACGTTCTTTCACTACTTTTAAAAATTTATTATTGTAAGGTTTTGAACGTTTTCTGTGATTATATTGTATAGGCGTATACACATTGACCAGCATACGCGTTATATTTTTTTATAAATTAATTTATATTTAATCAAAACCTTAAAAATATTCAAACCATGAAACCTACAACTAAGGCTGGTAACTGAAACCAGTTACTCATTACCTAAGCATCAGGTTTGGAACTCCCGACGTAACGCGTGGAATGCCGATATCTGGGTCTCAACACCCCGTCACACACGCACGGGCCGTGACTGCCCGACCTGGAAACACTCATGTGCGAAAAGCGGGGAAATGCCATGAGTTCCGGTGGGAAATTAGTGGATTGTTCTTGAACGCCTGGTATTAGTAAAAGAGAGAGAATACAATATTCTATTTTTTTATGTTATTTAGTTTTAACTTTTTGAATGTAAAAAATGTACCGTAATTGCTCGTCAATAAAGTAATAAATCTTTAATAATAATGTTTTGAGTAAATTTTATCTTTATAGATATAATAAAATAAATAAATAGGTGCCATGAGTTCTCATTGTTTTAGATCCTATTGAGATCCTATGTTTATATAAGTATGGGTTGGGTTTACAAAGTAACCCCCGAATTGTCAAGCAGTGAGCGAGCTGTGAATGATGAACACTCAATCGTATCAGCTTTCAAACAAAAAATCTATTGGCCAGGGCTATTGCATTGAGAAGAACTGAGATAGTTACATTTACATTATAGTAAGCATATTGCTATAAGCATAACCCTAGACCATTCCCAGAGAGTTAAAAGACAGTAAAATAGAATTTTCGTTTCAGTTTTAACACCGCGCGTGTTGAAACCGTTTTCTAAATCGACATGTCCATAGTCAAAGTCAAAATAAATCGTCTGTGCAGCCAATGAGTCAAATCATGCGATTACGTAAAGTGGTAGACGCTTTACTGAAACTTCCTAGGGAATTTTGATGAGAACATAAATAGTACGCTTTTTTCAGTTGTACTACTTGCCCACAGATGTGCACGTTAACATCAATATTATAATATCATCAGAATATCTAATGTGGAATATTCTACCAATATTACACATTAAGAGCCGAAATAACACAAATGTATGGAAAGATACAAAAACAACAACGCCACTCTTCCACATTCCGCCAAATCTCCCTAGACCATATTAAATTGCTATTGTAACTTTGGTATTTCATAATAAAATTAAAAACCTTTAATCCAATTCTGATTGTGTTCTGTGTTAGGTGTGAAATGTGTAGCAATAGACAGACAGCATCTTTCTTCATCAATCATGATTAAACTGTCTCATTAATGATAATTTTTCGACACCATGATTGTCAGCAATGACGAAAACTTCTATTAGCATGTCAGCTGATGTAATATAATGTGTACCTGTTAGTAATATAATTATGATAATTCAACCATTGTGGTCGTAACAATACGTCTCGCATGTAACTGACATACGAAAATAATCTTATGAAGGGACTGATACGGGCTGTGTTTGTTTGAAAAATTAAAAAATTCGATTGTCTGCTTCGAAAATAGATTTTTCTGAAAGACAATAATACTGTTGCAGTTTTTGTCAAAATCTAAAGCAAGACTCTTCTAAGGTTATCTATTCCATATTATGTTAAGGGGCCTAAGTTTCAGTCGTGTATATCACAGGGCTATTACGTTTGAAGCTATTAATTATTTGATATCGTAGTATCTGCAAACACTTTAGCACATAATTTTAAATCGACATAAAATTAGGGAAATACCATAAAATTATTCGATAAAGGTTTATATTCAATTTGTCAACTTAGTTTTTTATTAAAACATTAGACATGTACGGTAGCGGACTTAATTTTCTACCGGAATTTAAAGATTTAAAACGGATTCAACACATATTTGCAGCAAAAAAACCGCTACATTCGTATTTCCGTTCGCCCACAAATCGCAATAGACTAATCCACAAAGCCGCACCACAAACTATTGCCCATTAAAAATGACATTACTTTAGATTCGCAAAAAGTTCGTTCGTTCTTTCGTTCGATAGCGATGTTGTCATCACTGTATGTGATAACTAGCTGTTGCCCGCGGCTCCGCCCGCGTAAATGCAGTATCCCGAGGGATTACTCTTGCTCTTTTTCGGGATAAAAAGTAGCATATGTTTTAATCCAGAGCGTAAACTTACCATACCAAATTTCATTGAAATCCGTTCAGTACTTTTTGCGTGAAAGAGTAACAAACATCCATCCATCCATCTTCACAAACTTTCACATATTAGTAAGATGTTGTAGAATTTTCAGACGAATTATGTCTTTGATGAAAATAGGTAGTATCTAATACAGAGTGTCCGGTAGAACGTTGTCAATCCCAAAAATAGACCACGCAGAAGAACATATTAGTTTATTTATATCGCGTCAAAATCTACGATTCCCGCAGAATTTCTTTTTGTGGGCACAAAGTCGGGCGTCATCTAGTCTTTAATAATCTTATACTTTAAACGAGACAATATTGTATATATATAATCGGTTTGTCGATAACGGCTGCTGGTATTACCATGAAATTTAGTATGCAGGTATTTGTGGGGGAGAAAAATCGATCTAGCTAGGTAAGACCTAGGAAACTGCGCATTTTTAAGCTATATATGTTTTTCTTTCGTTGTGCAACAATATATCAATAATTTCGACTCTGTAATGTCAGTCCGACTGGTAGCCTGGTACGCGTATGTATAATTTTTGCGTTGTTCGAAAATTCTGAATGTGGTGGGTTCCAATCCGGGTCAGATAAATTTTTGATTATTTTTGTTTATTTAAATTAATCAGAACTCGGAGCAAAGCTCGGTTACCCGGGTAATTAATGTAAACTCAATAATAATTCATAGATGAAAAACACAACAAAATGAATGACCACATTATTGTGATAAACAGCGAAAAACAGGCGTATATAATCTCAATGTTTGTTCACAATAAAAGGAAATACAGACATAACGGAGAAAATGGTTAGACGAATCAATTATTATGTGGGATTACTCAACACGACAATACGACACAAAAACCGATAGATACCAACGACCTCAGGTACCATTCAGTCTGTTACTAATTAAGTTTAGTATGATGTTTCGAGATTTATTGTTTTAGTAAGGACCAGGCTTTAGGAAACATGTCGAAAATAATGAAAAACTGATACATCCATAAAGGTAATGAATAATATTATGCAATAATATGATTTTTTTTGGTGTGTAGAAATAATAATAATAATAATAATCATTTATTTCTCACCTTCATAAAGTAGAAGAACACTAATTAAAACAGTTATACAGTAACGGTCTTATTAATAAAAATGGGTTAAACCCAGCATAATCCGTCTTTACACTCGGAGTCGTTAATCCAGGAGTAAGGCCGACTTAGCTCTGTTAATAAATTCTTATTCAAAAACTTGGAGTAAGCTTGGAGTAACAATACATTCCTTACATCGGGATTAAAGAGTGCATTATGGCAACCCTTTTAATTTAAAAGTAAATAGTGTCGCTGAGGGAATGAACTAACGTCAGAAATGACATTTAGGACACTGACAGTCAACATACTTTGCCTGTTATTCTTTCAAAATTCAAATGTGCGTGTTTTGCTGTGGTGTTTACTGTTTTGTTATTGTCATTTTGTGCAAGTCTGCAACGTTACTTCTGTGAAGTTTTGTACTTCGACTCTGTGTTTAAAACAAATAAATATAAATTATCAAATACAATGAGCGAACAAACAAAACGTATTCGTTGCAGTAATTGGGATGAAGATGAAAAAGTAAGTCTTTACGATAAAGTTAGACATGTGGTATAAATGTTGGGTCGTGTTATTTTTTGTTCCAATGTTTTGTTTTGTTTTATTTCAGCAACTATTTCGCATAGTGCTTAAGGATTATTCTCAAATTATTGAAAATAAATCATTAGACACCAATAACAATAAGCTGAAAAACAGAGCTTGGGAGGAGGTGCACAAAAAGTAAGTATTACATATTTGGTCTTTTATTTGGTTTCTTTAAATCTTATTACTGAATATTGTATTTTTTATCCACTACAATAGGTTTAATGAATTGAATGGACGACCTCGACAGCTTAATCAGCTAAAAATTCAGTGGAAAGGAATGAAAATGAGTGCTCGAAAGAGTATGAAATTTTAGAAACTAAAAAACATAAATGTTTAGAATAAATTGGCAAAGTTTAATTGATTGAAGATGTTCAATATGAAACCTACTCTACTACTTAAATAATGTGTGGGACCTCAACAAGCCAGTATTAATCTCTGTTGTACCTATATGTATAATTAAGTATAAAATAAAAGTATTTCATTCATACAAATATTTTATTTTCTTCTTTAAATATAAATTTCAAAAATTTTCAGTAATAAATGCTGCTCGGGCCACATTTCCTCGAAGAGAATTATTTACCACATGTGGTACTGGTATGTTCTGAGGAATGGTATCTTCCACAACTTGTACCAGATCTTGTTTTTGCATAGCAATATTGTGCAGAATTGCTAGTGCAACAATATATAGTTTTGTATTTTCTAACTTGTTGGTGAATCCCCGAAGTAAGCACCGAAACCGTTGTTTCCACACTCCAAAGCAGCGTTCAACTGTGTTACGAGTTGCGATATGTGCTCGGTTATACGCGTCTTCCTTGGGTGTGGTAGGATTTAATATGGGTGTGAAAAGGTAAGGAGTACAGGCATAGCCAGTCTCCTAACAATCTGCCTTTAAATTCACCACTCTCAAACCTCTGTTTTAAGAGAGACTCATTAAATATTCTTGAGTCATGAGTGCTGCCTCGCCAGTGAGCAACTATGTTCATAATTTCCAATTTAGCATTTGAGACCACCTGCAACAATATAAAAAAAAACTTTTTAATATGTAAGTACGAAATTAGGTATACATTTTAATAGTACAATTAAACAGGACTAGGTATACTATAACTATGTTTAAATCAATTATTTTAATTGCTTACTTGTACATTAATCGAACTATATCCTTTCCTGTTTATATAATATTGTCCGATGTCTCCTGCAACTTTTGGGATTTGAATGTGTGTAGAATCTATTGTCCCAATGACTTGTCTGAAGCCAGATATTGCATAAAAATCAGCAATCACTGCATTTTGTTCTGCATCACTTTGGGGCATTTTTATCCAATCAGGTTTATGTGCGACAATTGCAAGGGCAACTTGTCGGCATATATTACAAATAGTTGGCTGACTCATTCCACTTAAGTCTCCTGCATCATCTTGAATCTGTTGAATTTAGAGAAGGACCATCATAAGAAACAAAAAACAGTTATACATAGGTACATTTAGTAATAATGAGATAATTAACCATCCTTGGTATAAAATAGTTAAAATGACTTTGGTATATTTACCTCTCCACGGGCCCATGCTCTTATAGCAGCTAAAACTTTTAGTTCAGGTGGTATAAATCCTCCTCTTGTATCACCAATCAAATCGTTTTTCACCATGTCAATTATGAACTGGGCTGTTGATGGCGAAAATCTATATTTATATTTAAACTCATCTTCTTCCAGTTCAAACGGATTTTTCCGAACATTGTATATTTTTATACGCCTTACTAATGGTATTTCAGCTTCTTCCAACTCCTCCAGTTCACTCATGATTCTCAAATCATCAAAGTAATAATCTCTGTCCATCTTTAATATAATTTACAGCAATCGAAATAATTCAAATGCACTCCACACAACTCCACACGAAAACACCAAGAAGTATTTTTAGGTTATCTTAGATATCAATTTTTGGCGTTGACAGACAACGCCGAAAATCAACAGCCTAATCTGTTCCTACTCAACCGTTAAACTGAGTTGAATCGTGGATTAACTTTTACTCCGAGAGTAGATACGAATTAGCCTACTCCGAGCTTACTCCATATTTATTAATTGCGAATTTGCTTATTCTTATTTTAAGACTTGGAGTAAAGTTACTCCGTTACTATTCTAGATTTATTAATAACACGGTAAGAGTTTAGGTGGGTTGATGCCTGAACTAGGAGTTCCTGTGTCTCAGACTATCAACCCTCCACCCCATACAGTGGACACAATGTTTCTAAATTAATACATTTGACAAAAATTTACGTAACATAATATTCAACAATTACACGTAAGATGTAAGATGACTAATTAAATATAAAAAATATTAAAAAATGTGAGGGTAAGTACAATTTAGTTTGTAGACATTTGCAGGGACAGTTGTTTATCGAGATTTTGCTTGTGGTCCAAGTTATAAGCTGCTCGCATCAGCTCATAATATAATAATTTGAAGTAGATGTTTTATACATATATTAAGTAGTGTTGTGTTATGTAAACATGTATTTACTTTTTGTTAAAACTAAAGTGAAAGTATACAGTGTTACTAGATTAGTGATGTAATATTTATTAGTGTAAGTGTTAGAATGGTTTTTATTCAAAATAAATATAATATATATTTAAATATAATTATATATTAAATTAATTATATATTTAAATATAATTATATATTAAATATAATAAATATTAAGTTTTCTATTTGTTTTATTTTTCGACATAAGATTTATTTATTTTATTTATTTATTTATACACTTTCTGCACAATGGCGGACTTAATTTAGGTAATTTGATTCAGATTGATTTCGAGTTTTTTCAGTAATTTTAGTGTTTTATTATTCAGCCCCGAAACGATACTGTGTGTAATATTTTTTAAAAATAAAAGTAACCAAGTACCGTTACCAAGTACTTTACCTCATTATTATTGTTGTTGTTGTTGTTGTTGTTGTTGACGTTGTCACGTTCAACTATCGTAAAATAAACCGACTTTACAGACAACCGGTATTTTTTGTTTGAAAGCCGACACGATCGAGTGTTTTCAGCTTTAATTCATCATCATCGGCTCGCTCACAGCTTGACTATTGTTAATATTGTTTTTATATCAACCAGATGCTGAGGTAACAATCGAAACATTAGTCAAAACTGTAACATAATATTTTGTATAGACATAAGTTACTTATGAATGTGCTTCTGTATTGCGCAAGCAACTGGTCCAAATTGTCACGGCTTTGTGGAAAAATGTGGAGGTCGTCGTGTCAAATACTCTGCAAGTCGCAACTTCCTTCTTAAGTTTTTATCGTGGTATTTCAAGTAAAGCCATGGTGTAGGCCGTTAGATAAGAGTTGGCGCGTACAACACATAAATACATGTTACGATGTGTACTGTCTATGAATGAGCATTACGTGACGTATGTTTATTCATTGACGAATGCAGATTGCATTACCAGTCATACTGTCTCCGTCACTCTCTCTCTCCCGGTCGAGTTTTTGATTACGAGGGAGACAATAATTGTTTTGTTACTGCTACTAAATTACACAGAGCTTATAATTTAATTAAATGTGTCAAAAAGTCTTTCATATCTGTATAGCGAACTAAGAAGATGTAGGTGCAATCAAATTTACCTAATTTTTTTGAGGAAGGTCTAATATTCCAAGATTCCCAATATCTGTAATAATAATTAATATCACGTCGGACTTTTTTCTGAGTGGGACAATTTTTCTCAATTTTCCTTACATTGATGGTAATGTTGAAATGGATTAAGTTAAATGAACCGCGTAATGCCGGTGACAAAACAAGAGCAAAATGTTAATGTACATTCGCTTATCTACGGTATACCACTTTTGTATTTTATTGCAACAACAATAAGGTCCAAAATGTACACCGAGTTTGTCGGCTACTGTACATCCATTTGCGGTTAGGGTTCGTCCAATTAAATTAACATAAAAAGTAAAAAATATTTTGTCTTTTATTAATATAATGGAGAGATTATATAATATGGTCCTTACAGTCGGATTAAGCAGTTGGTTAACCACTACACTTAATGTGACTTTATATTATCTAACTACTAAAATCCAAAATTTTTATCTTTATAAATAAAAATGCATTACCGAATGTTTGTACGCGCATAACTTCCAAACGACTGCACCAAATTGGATAAATCTTTCTTTGATGTGTCCGTTATTGTCAGGTTGGTTTCTATGAAAAAAAAATATAGCAAATATTTAAAAATCTCCGAAAAGTGGGTGTGCGAATGAGACTGTAAGGCGTTTTTGAAAAAATTTGGTATGGTAGTAGTTTAGGCTCTAGATTAATACATAGGCTACTTTTTATCCCGGAAATGTAAAGAAAACAGTATTCCCGCGGGATACACGATAGTATATTCACGCGGACGGAGCCGCGGGAAACAGGTAGTAAATAATAAAAGTAGCTTTCGCCCGCATCTCCGCCCGCGTGAATACGGTCTCCCAGGGAAGACCTGTTTTTTATGTTAGGATAATTATAGCCTATGTTTTAATCCAAAGCCTAAATTAGTACCAAACCAAATTGGATTGAAATCCGTTCAGTAGTTTTTGAGTGCAAGTCACAAACATGGTGGATGTTATGTATGCATCCTCACAAACTTTCACGTTTATAATATTATTAGTAGGAAGTAGGATTGTAAAACCGACCCAACTCAGCCAATATCTGCTATTGCAGGTCACTTGATAGTTTTTTTATAAAAATTATTCTTTTTTCCAGGTATGTCGCCATTGTTTTGATGAGGAAAGGTAATTAGTCTTCAGAGAGCGGTCAGCCATCTTATTTTTTACATTAAACGGTACTTAAACATTCAATTTATAATTTTGTAAGACGAGTCGCAATAAGTTCAGCGGTTTTTAGACGATTCGTTAACATTTGCGCAAGGAAGTTTCTATTTATGTAAATACAGTAACGCCTCCACTTAGATACGTTTCATAAAAATTTGTTAAAAGTATAATTTTTGGGTATTTGTCGACCTGTGGCTAGTGTACATTCTGCCGCACTTAGAGTCAGTTAATGCTTACTTAAGGAGTAACTTAGTAGATATTTTAACAGAAGATATATGGACTTTATGTAAAAATCTCTACTAAGTAACTCCTGTAAGCATTAAATGTCTCGAGTGCGGCCGTATATATTGGCGGCGGTGGCGCGGGGGCGATATCCATACAAACCGGAGCTGGGGCGCGTGTGTAAACGCTCTAAGAGTCAGATTACATCACGACGAAATGTGACGCTAAGCGAGGCTGCATTTTTAAGATAGCTATTCAAAATTGAAGTTTATTTACTACACAAGAAGATTACACCCTTCATTGCAAGAGCGGCGCCTTCGACATTAACTTTGATTGATTTGACATTCGAATTCAGCGCCATTTCGCGTCGTGTATCGTCCCTAAGTCCCAATTTCACCAATAATTGTTAGTGTTAATCTTTTGTCTAAATATCATGCCTTCTCTTTCATTCATACGACGAACGAGACGGATAATATTATGATATTTAGTCAACGATTAACTTTAACAAGCGTTGGCGAAATTGACACCTTTCTGGAAAAGATGTGACCAAACTGTGTTGGAAATTTAATAAGAACTTATTAATCTGCGTATACAAATACGTGACGTAACGTTGTCACGAATAGTCACGGAAACTCACGAAGTCGTAACATTTTTTACTAAATATTATGATTAATGGGCCAAGACTTAACTAGGTTTTGTTTAATCTCGAGTGTTAAGTACGTTACGTTTTGACAAATGGTAGCTTATATCGTTATTTATTACCGTTTAGTCGGTACACTTACTTAGTACGCAATACAGCGGCTTTTTTGAATGTTGCGAAACTGACGAAGAGATTACCAATACAAGTAAATATTAATTCTCAACGGTAACTTTTTGTAAACTTAAGGCAATGCATTTGGGGTAAATATGGACAGATTTCTTATACATAACATGAAGACAACTATAAGTATAGAAAAATAAAGTCCAGGGTATTAAAAAGGGAGTTACAGTGTTATTAGCTTCAAAGCTATTTTGTTAAACGTTTTATGTACATTCTCCGGTTTTTTCAGACTCCCTGTAAAACGATTGTGCTAATGATTTAAAAAGTAATCTTAATATATTTACACAATTCTATGAAATTCTGTTATTTATACTTTTATTTATTTCTCCTGTTATCGAATTTCACCTATCTTTTTCTTCTTCAATATAAAAATGAATTATAAAACCTGTGTCTCGCTAAAACTCGAGATCAGCTGGACCGATTTGGCTAATTTTAATCTTGAAATAATTGTAAAAGTTTAGGGAAGGTGTAAATGTGAGAAGTGTTGGAAAATTGCAAGGAAAATATTAATAAGGACGTTTGAACATAGTTAAGACAAAAGCAACGTGTGCTAGCTAGTATTATATAGGTCGACGAGTAGACGAGGGGCCAACCTCCGTCCGCGCCGTGTCGGGGTAACGGGCCTCGGTAACGGTGCAGCCAGCCAGCGGCGCACGCGCAGCCTTCACGCCTGCCACCGTATGTCGCGATTACATCTCATATAATATTATCCACGTGAATCTGGTGAAATGATTAAACACTTATGACATTTGCACGTTAAACCACCTACTGTTAGGTCGACTCGGCTAAATAAATCTTAGAAATACAAGTACCCAATACAGTTTCGATGCAGTCTCGATAATATATTAAAATAGGGTTGCCAACCGTCCTGTTTTCCCAGGACATAACCTGGTTTTTGCAGTGTCCTGGGTTTTTAACGCGCTCTGATAAGGTCATGTATTTTAAAATTCGGGCGCCAGTGTATCTTATTTAATTTTATTAAAATACTTAATACTTATATAAAAATATGATTATTAGCATTACATGTATTTCATTTAACTTATTTTCACTTCATATTAATTAAACTGTTGCAACTCTATTACTGCGTCCTGTTTTTTTTCAAATCCCAGTTTTTTTAAAATTTGGGGTTGGCAACCCTATGTTAAAACAGCAAAATGCTCTTATAAACGGCAAACACGTTTTGATTGGTCCAAAGACCAAAAAACATTTTATAATATCAAAACGATACATTTATAGTTCATTGAAAGTAAATTGAAAGTGTAAGTTAAATACGAGAATTATGTTTAGTGATTGCCTAATGTAGCTATAGATAAGTGTGAATGTTATTAATTTGAGCGTAAAAAACTGGCGGCTAAAATGAACATTATACTCGTAAGAGAGAAAGTTATCTCAACTGATATTAAATTGATCTATTGTATAAATGTCGAAATGCGTACTTTACTATAGTAAATAAATACATAATCCTACTAATGTTATAAATGTGAAAGGAAGGATGGATGGTGGCTTTCGCGCAAAAATGACTGAACGGATTTCGATGAAATTTGGTATGATTGTAGTTTAGGTGTGTCCGTTACCTAACGAAACCGTTAGGCTGAGGAGTGAGGCCCCAATAGTGCGTTGCGTCGCGTGAGGATGATAAAGATGAAAATAAATAAAAAGAAACAAATGAAACTTAACAAGCTTTTTTCGGAAAGTCAACAGAAAAAGCTACCACCGGTTCAACCCTAACCCGCCGAGAGTAACCGTACGCCGGTTACCACCGGAAACCAGCACGACAATTTTCCATCTAAAAAGAAGATGTAAAAGTGTTATTTTAAATGAAATGCATATTTTACATTGTATAACAGCGTATAACAGTGTATAACAGTGTATAACAGAGACATACTACATACCTTGTAGGGGGTATCTTATTCTCAAGGTTTGGAATCGTTAACAAAATCGTTTAGGTACTTTGTATTACTTGTAGCTTTAGCACACAAACGTTCTTTGACTGCCTACTTTCTTTTTTAATTTTTAAGTGTTTTCAAAATGTAGAGTTTGCTTTTTTAAAACTAACATGGAGATACTACTTATACTATGTACTTAGTACTTATACTAAACCACGAAGAAATGGTATCAATTGGGCATACAAATTACATTATACCCCAGTGGCGAAGGCTGGTTCTCCTTTATAGGGAAGCCCTGGCCTGTATGGCTAGGTAGGTGGGGATTTGGAGGAGGGTCTTCAAAAGTTTAATGGTGAGTGCAGCCGATAGGAATGAAGTTATAGGAACCCCACGCCACTGTTATACCCGATAGCAGATCTCGGTTAAGTAAGTTTTAAGTTAAAGTATTGAGTAAGTGTATAGAAGGGCCGCTCCACGCTCGTTTCCTTCAACTCGGCCCGCACGATGTTGACATTTCTGCCTGTCACCTCAGCTCCGGCAGTGGTACTTTGTAGTAGGGAAAAACCATTTTTTTTTGTTATCACATTGAACATTTTTTGGAAACTATAGGTTAACTTAATATTTGAACGAATTATCTTCCTAATTTAATTTTTAACGAATGAAACGGCAATTTGGTAGTGTTTTATGTCCCTCGTTACTTCCTATAATTGGGAGAGTTAAAACGTCGGGTCACGCCTGGCAAATGGAAAACATCTAAATTATTATATGTCGGTAATGCAAGCAAACACGTTTCTCACCACTTGGAACCGCTTTAGATATTTGACATCAATTACGATCTATGAGAAAATTAACCAACATATTTTATTCAAAACTAAATTATGCAAGAACCAAATAACTATGTAATTAGGCAAGTGATCTCCTTTTAAGCCCTATCTAGGTATTCTAAGTAGTGACTATGTGGTCAGTAATCTGCATTCTCATGTCGAAACATGTGTGCTTACCGCTAGTTTAATTATTTCAAATAGTTTAAACGAGGTTACATTAACACAGGATGTAGACTAGACTGGTGTTTTTAGAAGTTCTTATAAGGTCTATACTCTATCCATCTTACTAGTAAAAATATTTATGCAGTGTATAAGCTGTGCAATGTTTTGTCCTTGTTTGTCAAGCAAGCTTATCCACTGTGTAAATATTCTTATTAGTAAGGGGGTGTGTGATTAGAATTCTAAATAGCTGTATATACCGAGATAAAGTGTGAAGATTCATGATCTTCAAAGCGAGGAAAATGAACGCCAGTTTCAGAGTATTTCGACACTAGGAATTAGACAGGCGCATTACAGAAAATATTTTGTAACATTCGTTTACAAAAGTTAATTTATAATTTAGCATGAATCTAGCTTATTATTATAACTTTACCTTTAACTGTATCTTTTTGTGTAGTGAATAAAGTTAAATTTTGAATAGCTATCTTAGAAATGCAGCGCCGCGTAGCGATATAGGTACATTTCAGATGTAAGATACACATTTCATATGACATCAGTCATACACTGCACATGCGCTGTGCAGCACGGTGCAACTTGACATTCGAACTCTTACAATAAAAAGTGTGTCTACTTAATGTGTAATGAATAAAGTTAAACTTTGAATATAATAAACAAAAAATTAAACCGACTTCCAAAGTAAAAATACCGACCGAAAATAATGAAGATTGTGTAGAGAAATAGTTAAAATTTTAGCCGGTTAAAATTTTCAAACAGGAATTATTTAGTTAATAGGATTTATTTCATACTTTTTGTGTATTTTTACTTTGGAAGTCGGTTTAATTTATTGTTTCAATAATATTTTTTCCCTTTTTAGTTATATTTATTATAATATTATTATTATCACATCTTTAGAAAGTTTAAAATAAGCTTTCGAATGTATAATTGAATACGCGCCAAGCTTCCATGAGGTAAAGTGTTTAATATAATGATGATGATAACTGTAACGCATAAAAAATATTACAGATTTAAAATGCAGAGACATAGCTCTCTAGCGAAGAAAATAACAATACTTAATAAAAACGTGGGTATCAAGGATAATTTTTAAACCGCACTTATAGTGAAGATTAGATTAAAACCATAATTATGTATACATTGCACCCGTGCGAAGCTGGAGCGGGTCGCTAGTATTTAATGAAACAGAGAGAAACATAAAGTTTAGTTGTAACTTTTGTCAACGTTTAGATAAAAATATAGTTAATCTTTACAAACTTACGAGTAACCATAGAAACAAACAACTATCATTGCAAGAGCGTTGCGTAAAAATTACTCGAAAGGTCCAAATATGAATGTACCCTTGTCACGTAGTACGTTGAGCAACGTAACTATTAGCTACGTTCAATGACGAACAAATTACTGTTATTAGGTAAAACTAACTATCACAATAAAGATGTAACTTGATGATGACCTAGGCGAAACATGGACTAAGATTACATGCCATTAAATGCAATATTATCTAAGTAAACTCCATAATATTTAGGTAGGTATTAATCTGAATGTAGAATTAAATAAAGAAAATAATAGGGAAGGAGTGGTTTTTAGGGTTCCGTACCCAAAGTGCAAAAACGGGACACTATTACTGAGACCTCGCTGTCCGTCCATCTGTCTGTCCGTCTGTCACCAGGCTGTATCTCCTTAACCGCGATAGCTAGACAGTTGAATTCACAAATGATGTATTTCTGTTGCCGCTGTAACTACAAATACTAAAAACAGAATTAAGTAAATATTTAAAGGGACTACTCCCATACAACAAACGTGAATTTTTGCCGTTTTGTACGGAACCCTTTGTGCGTATCTCTTGGCTTGTTTTTCCATTTGAATAAAAGCATTATACAATAGGCACCTCCGTGGTCCAGTGGTTGAGAGCCTCTCTACTCCGAAGATAGTGGGTTTGATCCCCGCGTTTGAACAATAAAAATTTTTGTTTTCAAGTCTGGTTAGATCAATGCAGGCTGATCACCTGATTGTCTGACAAGAAAGATGATCTATAAGTCGGATGTGCATGTAAAAAGTCGGTCCTGCGCCTGATCTCTCGCCAGTCGTATCGGTGATCCATTCCACTAGGTTACACATACTTGGGCACTGAAAAATAACTCCTCTGTAGCTCGATTGATTCCAATGAAACCAGCCACCGCCACCGAAATCGGCGTGGGAGCTATTATACAATAGGCAAAGAAGAAACAATCTCTTCTGACATTCGATCAAGAGGTACGTATTACAAGGATACTTGAAACATAGAGAGAGCCAACGATCTTCGAGTCAGAACTGAAAAGACAGCGATATCCTTACAGCGGTTTTCCATTTCGATTGGCACGGAACTTGGCCTATAACATAGATTGTACAATTTCGGCCCATTGGCGATTGCGTCATTTTGCGCTGAGGGTACTAGAAAGTGTAGAGACCAACACTTAGTGCTTTACCGCTTAACGACTAAACCATAGGTATATTCAGACATAATCTAGTTGTGTACCACATTAACACAGTTAAACCTCAACCAATACCGCGCTAGTGAAAGTAACATTACATACGCTCACACGTAACACTTGTAATATTTTATGTGGAAAACGTGGTTAGTTTGTTGCGGCTTGGAGGTTAACGATTTGCTGAATAAATTAGAAGAAATCGGCCAAGTGCACTTTCCTAGCATGATGTAATTGCTTTTTTCTCAACGCGGTTATCAGAATATTACAGGAGAAGCGATTCTATTTTGTTCGCTTGTTTTACTAGACAGTTTTCGAAAAATTATAAACAGACAAAACAAGACTCCCCTTAACGGTAGAGTGTCTGGAGTCTCGCCACAAGATCAACTTGTGTTTCTTTTTGGTGAGAGGCAGGCGCACTGTCTGTCGACCTTCGAGGTGGAAGGGTTTCTGGTCGATTGGTGTGGTTTACCAGAGGTTCCGGGGGACCCCGGAACGAATACATATATATTAACATCGGCTAGAGAGTGGACTCTAAGGCTAGACAGTGCTCTGGGGCCCTTGTCTACCCCTATACTCTATAGGGTTCGGTTGTCTCTGATTATCTATGATAAAATAGGTATATACGTTGGCTTCCAATAGACGATAAGGGAGACCAAATTCCTCCGTTTAATGCGGTTCTGATAGATTTCTATTGTTTCATCTATATTTATGGATAGATGGTTGTGACTCTTTCATACAAAAGTTAATGAACGTATTGATAGGCTCTTGATTTAGGCTTTTTATCCCGAAAAAGTACAGTGTTCCCTTAGAATAGTGTATTTATGTGTGTATGTTTGACTGTGCACTATGCCACGCAGGTTTCATACGAGTTCGCTGATGCCCTCAGCCAAAAAGCAAAATAAATTGTTTATTGTGGCACTCCTCATTTCTCAGTTGGACTATTGTCCATTATAACAGCCTTGCTATTTACATTTTACTATATTATATCATTTATATGACGTCAAGTGCCAATATCTAAGTAGGTTAAACAAGTTGCAGGTTGAATGGTCCATAAAATAAATAGTTTTAATAATAAATCATCTTAAAACCACTCCCTTTGGTTAGGCATTTACCAAATATTTAGGTGCGGTTTACATGCACGGGCTATTTTACACTATTTCTAATGGAATGATAAAATATGGGTACGATTGTATTGACAGTAACAATGTTGGCATTTAGGAGATTAAAACCATTTCAGGGTGGTATTGTTGGTATGTTTCAAGTTTTAATCGATAATACTAATCCACAAATCCCAATTACATCATATACGCGAAGCAAAAACTTTCAGGTTTACAAGAATTGTGCGAACGGAGGACTATGAAATTTGATACATTTAAAGTTTATGTAGAGGAAGGTGTGTAGAAGGTTTATCATCGAATCAACGCCCATATTCGCAAACAATGGTAACTAATTCGAAGCCATACATATTGTAGTTAACTTCTTCAGGGCGAGTAGTGACAAAACTTGCACTCAGCACACTATTGCCTTCTTATTTCCCTTCGGGTGTTAGTTTAGCTTAGTACTAGGTTGTCGGTTATGATGATAAAGTGACGCTCGAGGGCACAGGGAAACAGGGAAAGCAGCTGCCGGAATGAACACAAACGGAATAGAAACCCGCACGCAAACACCGCCGCCGCCTCTCCGACTACGATTGTGTAATAGAATAGTAATACAATAGTAGTAGACTTCAATGTGGCGGACCAATTAGCGCCTCAATCCTGATATATATATATACGACATCTGAAATGCCTACAGTGGTATTTCTGCCTGACCGACCATACCACCCGCTCGGCCGGAGATCTCCCATTGTAGCTGCCACTATTCTCACATCAAAAAGGTAGTAGAATAGTAAAGGAATACAATAGTACATGTAGATATAGAAGAGAGTACAAATAACTCTTAGTTAGATTACTTACTAGTAAAAAGTAAAAGCGGTCATGAAGGGAAGCCTCTCAATCTCCTCTCAAGAAGTTGTGATGAAAACATCATAATTATTCATAACTAACTTCGGAGATTAGGAGCATACTGTTGAACTGTACGTATTGTATTCTCTCTCTCCTAAATTTCGCACCTAATACAACTAGCACTTTTTAAAATAACTAAAGTATGCAACAATACACAGATTTCGATATTTTAGTTAACAAGCGTTTGTTTATCGTTGTATATGTATCTAAATTTGGCTTGTTCAAATACCTTGCCATTTGGATACATGATACACGTAGTTAACGGAGTGGGTACAATACCTCGTAAGTGAGTACAATAACTAAAGTACGGCATATGAATTCTGGAATGACACTCAAATTTCGGTTCTTTTAGTTAACAAGCGTTAGTTTTTCGTTCTATATGTATCTAAATTTAGCTTGTTAAAATACCTTGCCATTTGGGTACATGATACACGTAATTAACGAAGTGAGTACAATACCTCGTAAGTGAGTACAATAACTAAAGTACGACATATGAATACTGGAATGACACTCAAATTTCGGTTCTTTTACTTAACAAGCGTTAGTTTTTCGTTCTATATGTATCTAAATTTAGCTTGTTAAAATACCTTGCCATTTGGGTACATGATACACGTAGTTAACGAAGTGAGTACAATACCTCGTAAGTGAGTACAATAACTAAAGTACGACATATGAATACTGGAATGACACTCAAATTTCGGTTCTTTTAGTTAACAAGCGTTAGTTTTTCGTTGGATATATATATCTAAATTTAGCTTGTTAAAATGTCTCGCAGTTTGGGTGTTTTGGCCTTGGAGATGGGCCGCAGATTATGATGTATCGCGCCGACCCATCTCTACCGTCCGTTCAGAGTTATTTTACCTCGGAGTGTCTGTGAGAGTGAAACTTTGTCGGCATAAAGGTACTGGCAGAGATAAAATTACTCTGAACGGTCTGTAAGTTTTGCAATAAGACGTGACATTATAAAACTTTATGCTACTTTGACTGTAGAGGTCAGAAATGTCTGATAAGGCATCATGCTAACTCGTAAGTTAGGTGCGTTAGTTAAACAAAGTTATCTTAATAATATAGAAACATGCACAATACTTGCAAAATTACTATTAGGTAAATGATTTAAGTTTGCAAGCATGAATTTTGAGGCATCCATATTAATACTATTGTTGTAATTAGCACTTTCTCGCGAATTAATCGCGTAGCTATATATGAAATAGCCCGCCCCGGGAAAATTTAATGAGAATTCTTGTGGCACTAAACAGTAAATTATAATGTCTTCATCCAGCACGTATAAGCTGTAGGTTTGCCAAATTACATACAAAACCGATTAACACATTCACTCCGAACTCGCAAAGATCCGTTAAAAACTTACAAAACTTGACTTATAACTTTTATGCAAATTATAAATTATGTAATTTCCTCATAAGGGCCTTATAGTTTCGAATGACCAAAAATATTCTTTTGGAATACACTATGCATATTGTGTAAACGAGGGTTCTTTATAAAGTTTGAAGTAAAGTTACATTCTTAAATAACCGTTTGTTTTATTTCGTAATACCTTCCTGATCCGGCTTAACACGAAAGTGGATCAGGTTAGGGTTGCCAACTCTCGAAAGGACCAACCCGGAAGAATTTTATTGAGTAGGGGGGGGGGGGGGGGGGGGGTTTATTTGGGGGTCAAAAGAAAATAATTAATAAATTTTTATTTATACGACAAAAATTTCATTGCTTGGTATTCCGGATGTTTTAGAAAAACTGGGAACCGGAGTTTATTGCACTCCGGGAGGTCGGGAGGTTAACCATTATTACCGGAGTCTCCCGGGCAATCCGGGAGAATCCGAATCCGGCATTAGCAGTGTATTACTGAAGTCATATGGAATGTGTATCTTTTTGTGTAGCGAATAAAGTTCAGTTATAAATAGCTTTCTTGAAAATGCAGCGCAGCGGAGCGTTGCGTATCGTCGCGGTATGAACTGACCCTAATATGCCTAACTTTAACTTATTGCAGTATTGTGACCAAAATTCATGATATTTTTAAGATTTTCCAACTTTGAACACAAATGCTTTTGTATAAATAAATTCTATTTTTGATAATAAACATGCCCTGTTTCTCTCGAAACCGTAATAAAAAATCACCCAGTACTTACAATGAAGCGTTGAAAATACCTGCACCAAACCAGATTTATGAAATAAAGTTTGACATAACCAAGAGCACTTATATTAACGTCATTCATAATAAAATTTATATTCCGAAATCGAAGGCAATTTGTATGTCAATTGTTTTGTTAAATCGGAGTCATATACATAATACTCTTCACAGTACATTATGTAGTTTACCATGATACATTGTATCAAAATGTCTTATTTGATATAACTAGTTAGGTGACGTCGACGGTTACATAACGAAATGGTTTCACGACATATCGTATTTACCTACACAGTCCACATATAATATAGCAATCTTAGCTGTGGTTTGACAATCTACGATTCTTATGTTTCGAGCTTACGTAACCAATTATTTTCAACTTTACTAGTTGTATTTTTTAGCGTTTGGAAAAATGTTGTTATTTTTGGACCTACTCACGGTGAGTTTTACTGATATGTAACCAGCACAAATCACCGACCAGTAAAACGCTCGTGGGATCGAAGGCTAAGGGTCTGTTTCATTATCTTCGGCTAGTAGCGGAAGTTTTGTCGCTGCTTACTTTATTGAGCGACTGAGACAAAACTTGCCAATAAGCTATATGACAATTATCAGTAGATTGTACGACAGGCCTTAAGTGTCAAAAAGTAACACTGATCTGAAATCAAGACATTGTCGCGCGTTGACATCTTTTCATTAAATATTTTTTTTTATCTCAAGACTTGTTGGTGTTCGCAACTTCGTTTGCGTGGAACTAATGGAAACAGATTTTTTTTAAACGTAGTCTATGTAACTCCTTCTAACAATTATACTCATATATATTTACCAATTTGGACCGGACTTTCACTTGCAGATAGCTGATCTGCCAGTGAAGGTCCGGTCGAAATAGATCCAGTCCTTATAGAGATTAGCCGGAACAAACAGACAGACATGGAGGAAACTTTAAAAATTTGTATTTTTGGTGTAGGTGCCGTACCTATATACTATCATATGCATTTAGTGCATTCTGTTAATTTGGAATAACAAACAGAAACTTCAATTTTATTTATTTGTATTGTATTGATAACAATTATTATCATACTAACTGCAAAATTAAGTCGCATCGCATTCTTTAAACGTTCTAGTTTTATTTATTTTTGACATGGTATTTTGGTCGTAGCAAATCAGTTCCATTGCATCACAATTCACAATAAACTTTAGCTACACCTGATAAGGCGCGGCCGTTCACAATCTATTATAGGATACAGATCCCACGGCCCATCCCGGCCGTGATACCACAGCGACGTGGGGTTGGGCATTGGGTCATCTGTTTCAAACATTACTACATTTTAGGTGTCTTTGTTGGCCTTGCCAGATAATGGGCCCTGTGGAAACCGAAGTATGAAAGTTTCAATAAAAACTATCAAAAGTTTCATAGAAATAAAGAAACTAGATAATAATATCAGGCATTACTTTGCGGAAATCCGTAGCATACAATTTAATTAATATTATATCTAGCGATATTCATTTATAATTCCCACAACCTGCAAGAAAATGTGTGAGTGCACGCATAAGCATGAGTCATGTTTAATGATTATTTTGTAGGTGATGTTGTATCCAGAATTTGTAATACCTTTGCACACATCACAACCTCACACAATATAAAAACTTACACACCAAAACTTAATAGTGCAACCAAATTGAGAGCTTACTATGTAGCTGTTTATCTGTTCCTCTTTGGTCTGTGGCAAAATGATGTAATGTGAGTCGTGACTAATATACTATCTAGCGAAAGGTCGGCAGGTTATCGACGTCAGACTTTCACGGCGTTGTTGGGGCGAAATCCGTCAATAATTAGATAGTGATTTATGTAATGAGGTCAATTATTTAACAATGTTAATCATTCGTTTGTACCTAATAGGTCATCGAGGAACCTAGGAAAACAGTTTAGTTTGAAATATTTCTTTTATCTATGGACGTTTTCACACTACGTCAATCGAGTCCCGTGCTAAGATCTCAAAGGACTTGTGTTACATGTACCAGACAAGGGATATGTTATAATATTTCATACTATTTATACTTTACTAATTTTTAATATTTAATACATATTCATGACCCAGTAACACAGAAAACTTTTGTTCCCTAGCGGGATTCGAGCCCGCGCCCTCCGGCTTGAGCGCTAACGCGCTAACTGAGCCACAGAGGTCGTCATTTTTCAGTAGGTTTACCGTACGTAGGTAGGTACCTATGAATAATATTATTGTGTAATATTTATGTACCTAACATATACATTATCTGTATAATATATGCCTACCATCATTACGGGAATCATACATTTAATTCACATATTTAGCTTCAGGTAATATCGACATCTGCAAGGAATGTCATTAGAACTCATTTTTAGCAAAACTTATAACAGGAGAGTCCGTGAAAGTTTCGAAAAAATCCTGTAGGTTTTTCTCATGACTTAAAGTAAAATAACTGTGATAATTTTAATCTCTAGAGAGTTGATCTAAGATATTATACATATATCTTACGACAAATTGGTCTTTTTCATGCTAATTTATGACTTACGATGATATGCCACAATGTAACATTAGGTACACATATTGACAGCGTAACTCGGACATACAATGTAATAATGTAAGTATCAGCTTGCGTCTTAAAAGGAAAAAAAAATATATGTCCGAGATACAATGCTAAAAAAGATAATTTGTTTGATGAGTTACGATTTCAATGAAAAACTCAATTCATTTATTCAAATAATGTTTAATAGTTTCTTAGAACAAAATCAGCCTCCATAAACTTAACTATTAATCAGAATCAGAGTTGTTTCTCTGCTGTAAACTATTTAAATATGGCAAATCATGGCAGAGAAACAAGTCGCAACGAGAACAAGGGACGGCACGCGCGAGGGTAGGTCCTGCGCGCTTAATAACATTGTATGTTAAATTATTGAGTGTGATTTTAAACTAAACATGCGGACTATTAAGAAGAAAATAATTGTAACAAAAGTTAAAATCGTCATATTTACTTTTAGAAAAATATTTGGATATGAAAACATTGAACTCTTGTTACAATTATAGATCTGTCAAGGTTTATGTATAACAATCGAAGACAATAAATGTACATGGTGTTGCAATTTTATTACTGTTATTTTATTATGAATGGACTAAATTATTTTGCGTAACTTCAGATACCCTTTTATAAACTTCTGTGGGCCATTACTAACGATGTTTTTCTACATTCTAAAACAATTACCAGACGAGCTAGAGTCGATGTAGCCAAAAATGAGTTACAATGTTTTTCCTTGCAGGTGTCGATATTGTAAGTCAAGTGGGCTTAGCGCGAACAATTAAAAACAACAAAAAATATTCGCAGCATTATCGGATGAAAATTGTATAGCCGCTGTCACGATCATCATACGATTCTTTTTCGATAAAGTTCCGAATACGTTGTTGTCAAGTGTTCGAGCTAAGCCCACTGGATATTAAGTTCATTCGTGAGTTTCGGTAATCTTTTGCAGATAACACTTTTTCTCAGCCCTAAACTATTTATGTATCGTCCCATTATTAGTTCATATGTGGCAATAAATTAACTAGAACATTATTAAGGCGATTTCAATTAAATACAGAGTTCACAAGCGATATATAAATATTACAAAGATTGCGGCTGAAACGCAACACTCGGTATAGAACACTGTAGACGTTTTCTCTAAAACATGTATTATGAATTATATTAACTCAAAAGTTCAAACCCATATTCATTGAAATCTATTGATTTTTATATTTCGCGTATATGTCGAGATCGTTTCGTTCGCTACACTTTTCTAACCTCTGACCCAGGTTAATAAAGGCATTGTTGCAGATAGGCGTTACATAAGCCATCGTGATTGATCGATGTGTCCAAATTATGAGAAATTGCTTAGGGCCCCTGCAATACCTACGTAATACTTAGGTATACTAGGTTTAGACCTAGTATACCGACGTAATACTTAGGTATACTAGGTTTAGACCTAGACGTCGCCATAACAATTCATATAATTTTAATTAAAAATGTGAACTTTATTTCGGTTCTTTTGCCTCTTAGATAGAAAATATAAAAAAACTAAATGTTGTGACATATTGACAACGTAAACAAACTTTGTATTTATGTCTGTCCGTCTGGCTGTCTTTTCTCTCTGTCTGTCTGTTTGTTCCGGTTAATATTTGAAAAGGGCCGAACCGAATTTAACCAGACTTTGACTGGCAGATAGCTGATGTAAATGAAAATGAAAAATAAATGTTTATTATTGTAAAAAAGTGTGGAGTGCAGTGTCTTCACCTGTACGTTTGTACAAACAAATCAAATCCACTGGATTTGATTTTGATCCACTTCAAACGGTCAGATTTCGTTTAAAGTGATTTTTAAGATATTATCAAAGTGAAGTTCCTTCTCATATCTGCCAATAAAATGTTTATAACGATTGACACTATGCACCCCACGCTTTTTTACAATAATAAACATTTATTTTTCATTTACACTATTCTTAATCCAAATTTATTAAATTTTATTTTTTATTTTTTAGTTAGATTTCTATAAAAGCGTGTTTTTTTAAACTATAATTTATTTTTTGCTTTTTAGTACGATTTGCCAAAGAATAAGCCTGAAACTGCACGCATGCGTAGTTCGCGCACTAGTTCTATCTCTCTTACTCTCATGCAAACGATGCGGAAAGAAATTGATGAATCCTGGCGAATTTAATCAGGATAATCGGATATTTTAATCGAATTATTGCATTGTCATCGGTCCTTGACAGGTGCGCAAAGTTTTAATTAAATCTGATCGTTCAAAGTAGGACAAAATCGAGCCCAAAGGAGTCGGTTACAAACAAACAAACAAGCAAGCAAGCAAGCAAACATACAGGTGAAACTAATAAAAGCGTTATAAAAATTTAGGGCTCCGTTTCCATTAATAGTTCCAACTTCTATGCAAACGATGTTGCGGGCACCAGCTAGTGATATAATATAACCATAGTGTAACCGTTGAACTTTTACATAGCTTCATTTCTAGTCAAATCTATGTATTTGTTTCAAATTATTCGTGCATAAATGTTGAATAATCTCTATTATAAGATAAGTGACATTATTGGCATTTTGATCGAGGAACGTGTCAAACACGTCTTACCTACTCTTTATTATTCAAAATTAATTAATTATAGTAAACAAAAAGCGCATCTTCCTGGACATGAAAACCCGTTTTATAAAGATCGTTATAGTAGCATATAAATAAATTCTTCCATTAAAATCTCCCACCTGTAGCTAAATTACGAAAATATTTCAAACAGAATTATATACTTTATGCGTCATTGAGCGAAAGTATTTCAAAGATTTTAAAAGGAAAAATGATGATGAAATTCAGATTATATTTTCAGAATGTAACGTAACATTCTAGTCTTAGAATTTCTAGAATTATTATGATTAGTAGTGCCCTAACCTACCTATTTTGTCTTCCATTTCTAGGATTCCGTACCCACAAGGTAAAAACGGAACCCTATTACTGAGACGGCTTCGTACGCGCAAAAAGAAAACCCGCGGGATCCGTACATTTTGCTGTGATAGAACGTAGCATGTATATTTATTCAAAGCCTAAACTGCTGCCATACCAAATTTCATCAAAATCCGTTCAGTAGTTATTGCGTGAAACAGTAACAGACATTCATGTATACATACAAACTTTCGGGTTTATAATCCAACCTTTTGCCCGCGGCTCCGCCCGCGTAAATACAGTATCCCACGGGAACAGTGTACTTTTTCGGGATAAAAAGTAGCCTGTGTATTAACACAGATGGTAGTAGTTTAAGCTCTGGTAATCCAGAGTAATTAAATGTAATCCTTAAACTACTAACACTATAAATAGTAGTTTTTGCGTGAAAGAGTAACAAACATCCATCCATCCATACATGGTAGTAGGATTAGTAAGGAATTAAAGATATAATAAATCGTTAAAAATAGAGCCTTAATGGCTTCGAATGCTTATATATTAGGTTCAAGGTGCTAACCTACATTATTATAACTTTATATAGACGGTCTTTATCGACCTCCATTGACCGCCAAGTGTTTTGATGACTCATAGCTTTGGATATGGAACTAGAGTAGAAAAACCACCTTTATGGTAAAGAAGTAAAAGAGCATACGTATTGCCTGATGGAGCAGTAACATTAGCCGCCCGAGCACTATTCTAAGGGTAGCCGATCTCCTTCTTAGACACTGTCAAAAAGCGTCATACTGTATGCGGGATTTGCACAGACGACTATAGCGGCACGGCGAAAATCGACCGTTTTAAATGACCATTCGGTTAGCTTACGAGGCAATTTCGCAAACAAAAATGACAAGGCAATTTGTCAAGCAACTCGCCGCTCGGTGAGAGGTGCGGAGTAATGCGTGGATGGACAACCTTTAAATATCATTTTGTCTTAAGTACGGCTTTTCTTCATGAGTGTACGTATGGCAGGAATTTGTGGTCATGTTTCATAAACCGAACTTTAAATCCATTAATAGACCCTTTCAGAGATGGTCGTGTTTTGACACCTTACCAGTAGCCTGCATACCTGTGGCGAAGGCTGGTTCTCCTTCATTCGGAAGCCCTAGCCTGTATAGTAGGTAGGGATAGGATGTGGGTCTTCAAAAGGTATGTGGTAAATGAAGCCGGTAGGAATGGAGTTATAGGAACCCCACGCCACTGCTGCATACAATATATTGCAGCTGCCGATCGGACGATTCACCACGTCACAGTATGCAAGTGTGTGTGTGTATCTTTTGTAAATACTACGATTGGTCACGAGCTGATGATGACTAACCCGGCGCGTAGCTTCCGCCGGCGAGTTCTGTCCGTTGTGTGTAGGAACCGATCAGTTCCTACACAATATATTATCATGTTTCGCCTATAATGTTTACTTTGTATACCATAGATACTTGGTGTTTTTCCAGTCAGTATCCAAAAATGCTATACAGGGTGACCTGAAATTCGATACATTCCTTTGAAAGACAGAAAGTAGACCTCATTTACAGTAATATTTTTCATGGCATCCCCTATCCGAAAGTTGATATTTACAAAGTTATTGAAATTTCAATTTTTTTTTCTTTATTTTCGACTTTTTGACTTTGACATGACGTATTTTTAAAAATGTTTGTCTTTTTAGTGATTTTTTTATGTATTTTAACTGTCAATGAGTCAAATATTATTTTTAAGGAATAAATAGGGACAAACTAAGCGAGAATTTTTCATTATGAGACATGAAACAGAATTTTCTTTTAAGAAAAATGCACATTTTTCTTAAAAACAGGTGATTTTCTTAAAAAAATGTATGTTACAATGCGTACAAATATTCTAAATAACTTCCTTATCTCATTAGCTTTCCAAAAAGGTGCAAATGTCTACATAAAAATATAACGTTGTAGTAAACATATTAGAAGTAAAATGAAATAATGTCTAAATCGATTTATTTGCGATAAGGTTAAAATAAAAGGAAAAACTTGAATTTAATTACGTTTATTGTGTTTAAAAAACATCAATGTTTAATTAAATTTAATAATAAATATTCTACTTTAGGTCTTGTTCAAAATGTGAACCTCTGTTTCTGATACAGACCCGTAGTCTTCTCCGTACCTCTGTTTTGATTATTCTGGTAGTGTAAGACTAGTTTTGATTTCTTCTGCTGCATTTCTTATGCGGCTTCTGAGCTCCTCTACAGTAGTTATGGGTGTAGTATACACCAAAGCCTTCATATGACCCCAAAGATAAAAATCACACGGGGTCAAATCGGGACACCGTGCTGGCCAAGGAATTGGCCCGCCTCGACCTATCCAGCGATGTGGGTAAGTTTGGTCTAGCCACTGGCGTACGCCGAGGCGGAAGTGGGCCGGGCAACCATCATGCTGGAAAATCATATTACGACGAGTTGCTATTGGCACATCTTCCATTAAACCAGTAATCTCCTCTCTTAGGAAATGTTCGTACATTTCACCATTTAAATTTTGAGGCAAAAAATGAGGTCCAACTAAATTATTATTAATTATACCCATCCAGACATTTAGACTGAATCTGGTTTGATGGGCCCTTTCTTTTTTCGTCCTGGGGTTTTCTCCTTTTGGTGCCCAGTAATGTGTGTTGTGGAAATTGTTTATCCCGTCACGGTCAAATTTCGATTCATCCGTCCACAATATTCTTGGGAAGTAATTGCGATCCTCCATGTCTGCATTTATCATAAAACGGCAGAATTCTATTCTTCTAACCGGGTCTCCCTCTTCCAACGCTTGGACAGGTGAGTAGTGAAATGGATGTAGACGCGCTGTGTGTACTGTAAACCACACCTTCCATTGACTCAATCCAAGTCTTCTAGCTGCCGCTCTTGTAGAAATAGAAGGATCATTTTGAAAAAGTGTTAAAATTTCTTCTTCTTCTTCTGGAGCATACAAACGAGGTCTGCCTGAATCGCCACGTCTTCTATCAACACGGCCGCTTTCCCGAATTCGTCGAAATGTTGTTGAAAACACTCTAACGTTTGGCACTCGTCGATTCGGAAAACGTTCAACGTATGTTCTTCGTGCAGCAGCAGCATTACCATTACAAAGTCCGTAACAAAACAAGATGTCAGCGTATTCATCGTACTCAAAAGCAGCCATCGCGATACAAAAAAATCACAAGTAGAAGTAAGGGTGTAGTTTAAAGCAACAATACGTCCGTACACGGCAATAGTTGACTTAAAACTAATATTAGCTACTAAATTTGCTCTCTAAGCCAGTCGGTAACTCATTGACAAAGGGCCGCGACTACAGTAGCCGAAACATCCCGAAGTTTGAACAAAGGAAACAATTAAAAAAAAAGGTCGCCTCAGGTAGAGTAATTCTTGAGATAACGTTACCTGATGATTGTTTTGTCTTTGTTTATTACATGTTCATATTTTTATGTACATATTTGTACCTTTTTTGGAAGCTTATGAGGTAAGAAAGTTATTTAAGGTATTTGTACGCATTGTATCATACATTTTTTTCAGAAAATCACCTGTTTTTAAGAAAAATGTGCATTTTTCTTAAAAGAAAATTCTGTTTCATGTCTCATTATGAAAAATTCTCGCTTAGTTTGTCCCTATTTATTCCTTAAAAATAATATTTGGCTCATTGACGGTTAAAATACATAAAAAAATTACTAAAAAGACAAACATTTTTAAAAATACGTCATGTCAAAGTCAAAAAGTCGAAAATAAAGAAAAAATTTTTGAAATTTCAATAACTTTGTAAATATCAACTTTTGCATAGGGGATGCCATGAAAAATATTACTGTAAATGAGGTCTACTTTCTGTCTTTCAAAGGAATGTATCGAATTTCAGGTCACCTGTATATCTATGCCGTAGCCCTTTTGTATGAAAGCCGATTTTTTTTAAGTAGATAAGTTGATGCCATAGTTAAAGTTGCTTATATTCAAGTGTATATTTACTCCTGATAGTTTGGATACTGACTAAAAAAACACCGGGTATACTATAGAGTATAGATATTATATATGTACTTCGCCGTCATCTTCTTCAAATTTTATATATCTATACGTTACATAATATGTATATATTCAGAAGGGACTCTCTCTCTCTCTCCGACCGAAAAAAACCAGCGCTGAAAATGGAACTCTGTATTAATAGAATAGAGTTCGAAACGAACACACGGTAGCAATATAAAAACTCGACGCTCCGAATGTTGTATTTTCAGTGCTGAGTTTTTTTTCGTCCGGAGAAATTCCGGATGATGTAGTCCGTGGCTTGCCATAACATATAATATAGAAACAGAATGGTCGGTGGCAAACAAGCAGAGTTTCCGTCTGATGTAAACACTAAGGGTCAGTTCACACCGACGACGAAACAACCGCGAAGGAACAAATTTGTATATTTTTCACGATATTTTCTAAAAAAAATATGTGATTATATTGATATTGTATTTTGATGTTAATATTGGCGATCTACATTTGATTATGGTTAATTATACCATAAAGAGGAAAAACTCTTGACTTTATTATACCTTTTTTGGGCAGTTGTTTTAATACCTACATTAAATAATATATATATATGTAAATAATAAATAATAAATATATTTTTAAATTGTATTTCTTAACGTAATAATGCAAAATATTATTATAAAGCTAAGTTACCATAAAAATTATTTAATTAATAGGATTGTAACAAATATATTTTAAGACGTAATTAAATAAATGGCTTTTATATTTTTTTATTTATTTTATACTGTAATAATAAATAAATAATATTGGTTATAATAGTATCATAATACGTTTTATATTTTGTAGGATGTTTTTAAAAGGACAGGAAATAATAAATTATTTAATAGGATGTGTTAAAAATATAATAAACTATATCAATTGTTGTTGCTCAAAAACGTCAATAATCAACATGTTTTTACAAGTCTAAATCATATAATTTAGCTATAATCATTTCATAATAGATTGGAAAAAAGACCCGCCTTATGAAAGTCGCGACCACGAATGAAAATACTTAAAAAAATGTACTATTTTCACACATTTCATTTTCGGAAGTTATTTTAATTCAGGTCCATGGTGAAATGAAGTTATTAAATACATTGTAAATCATATTTTATGTTTTCGATACATTGAATTGTCTTAAATTAAGTGATACTCTACTCTTGCTGTTGCAACCGTAGCTAATAATGTAGAACTTAACTTTGTTGTTTGTTAATATTATTTGTAATGTCTGTACTCTTCTCTACGTGGTTAGGCAAATGTCCGTTTTATTCCTGTTATTTGTAATCTTATCGTGATTGTTTATGTTTATTGTCGATTCTTTGTGATAATGTAGCGTAATGTGATTGTTGAATAAATATTTATTATTATTATTTATATTAAATATTACTAAGGCAGGCAAGGTTATGTAAGGACAAAAAGTATAACACATTTTTATTCATCTGAAACATCAGGGAAGACAGAATAGAAAGTTATTATTGTTCATGTATCCATGGTCGACGTACCCTTAGGAGTTGTGCCCATATTGTAAGCATCGTTTATTTTTGGGATCGGGCTCCAAGGAGAAATCGAGGCACCTGATACGTTTTTGACGAAACCCTTATGGATGGAGAAATATTTTGGATTTAGTGTATACCTTAGCACAGACTCTTACTTTTTAGTAACATTTGCTTGAATTAGTTACATACAAGTACATGTGTTTTATAAAATCGAAGGATTCCCTCGATTTCTTACGGATCCCATCGTCAGATTCTGACTTCATGATCATGGGACCAACTTGGGAGTACACTCTTTCAGACAAAAAAAAATATTTTTTGTATCGGTCCAGGTGTTATTGACTAATGTAGCGAGTAATATTGTACGTAAATGTATGAAATCATTAGTTTTCAATTATCATTTTCTCACTAACCCCACGTCCTACAGATATGCGACCTATATTATTGTAATCCAGGTGTAATTATGCTTACATCTAAACTAATTTATTCTTTAATCGCCGTAGCAAATTGTTCCATAGAAAATGCCCAGTGTCCTTTTCCCCAATAAATGGCCCCAAATAAAGTAAACCTCTAGGTGATGATGATAATACGAATAAAAAAAAATCAACAAAGTTTTATTTCCTTAATATTGGTTATTAAATAACAGTGACGGAATTATTGTCATCAAAATATACACATAGAGTCATCAAAATATTATATACAACAATATTGCTAATACTAATAAATAATGTACAAAAGGCGAACTTATTGCTACTGAGCAATCTCTACCGGTCAACCTTTTGGTGATGAGATAGACAATGGGAATTAAAGATGATCGTGTAGCCTGTAGGTGTAAAAACTAACAAAACTAGACCGAGACGATTTCACCACTACAGATATAAGGAGGAATACTCGTAATTCCAGCAATAATGATAAAAACTAAATTAAAACGTATCAGAAATGTCCGTGGACTTATTAAGGATAATACAATTTTACTTTGTGTTCAAAAATATTTATGGAATCCGCACGACGAATTTTTAAAGGCAGGGAGTTCCAAAGAGTTGCAGTACGAACAGTAAAATATTTCGAATATAAGGAAGAAGAGTGCAAGGGGATCTCAAGTGCAAGATTGCTGGAGGAGCGTATTGTTGATTGGTGGGAATAATTTAAAAATTAAAACCGATTTTTGAGATAGGACGGAGACGGAGACTGTTCCTTCCGTTCTCCGGAGAGAACGGAAGGAACAAGGTGTTGTATTGGAGTGAGAGGATGTGAGTATCACTACGGGACCGGATCGGAAGTCAGCGACATTTCTTTCGGAATTCTGAAGCGTGGTCAAATTTCCGCAGGCCGTAGATAAATTTCTAGTTTATCCAGCAGTTCTTTCGTAATATCAATGTAACAAACATCACCAGCATAAGTTGAGTATTCCTGACACATTATACAAAACTTATATATAGTAAATAGTAATCCAATAATTGGACTCCACATACCTTGTTATTTTAACAAGCCTATAAATCATTAACTGTAACAATCTCATTAGAAAGTGATCGTCCTTGGGTCGGTAAAATTGGAGAGAGTGGTGCGACCGGCTATGATATTTGTGTACATACTGAGTTAGTGACCTACAGGCCACAGCCCACAGCCCACGACACAATGGAGGTGCGCTACGGTGCGCAAAATGTTCATTAATAAAAAGATAAGATGTATACATTTTGACGACCTCTGTGGCTCAGAGGTTGAGCGCGTCAGTACTCAAGCCGAAGGTTGAATCCCGCCAAAGAAACAAAAAAGCGTTCTATGTCCCAGGGTCATATGGATGTGTACTAAATATATGTATAATATAATAAAAGTCTCAAATATATGAAAGTGATCAATATATGTACTTCCAGTGTCTGGTCCCGGTTCTTCGGACACTTAGTACCTGTTATTATCGTAATACAATGTGAATAATAAGGCTTTACTATAAAAATAAGACAGAATAATACGGTCAAAAGAAATATTCCTCAGACATTATTTACCAATGTAATACTTAATAAAAAAATAAAATACGTTTATTTCAGGCATAGTCCTGTATAATATAGTTTAGTATACAAACGACTTATTTAATTTAAGTATTTACCAACCTGTAGGCTCCGGGCACATGCACGTGTGCTTGGACCCAGTGCCGCAGGAGGGGGCTGTCCAGCTTGGCGCTAAGCAGATTCAGGCTGGTGTTGGGGCTTCCACGCGTGCGGAACATCAGCGACGCGATGCGACGCCGCAGCACGGTGTGAAAACCGTCTGTGTGTGCATGCGCAAACATCGCAGACGCACTACAGTAGCGAGGAAGCCGCACCAACACCCTGAACGCGTTGTTATACTGTATTCGGAGAGCGTTGATGGCCCGCTGCGTGTAGCTGACCCACAGATTGCAGGTGTAGAGAGTTTGGCAAAACGCTTTAAACAGTTTAATTTTAACATCTGTACTACACCTCGCGAATCTGTGTGCCAACATGTTACAGCGGACCGCCATCGCTTTCCTCTCCCTTTCGATGTCCCCATCGTCTGTTAAATCCTCGGTGACCACATGGCCGAGGTATTTAAACTCTTTCACTCTTCGAAGAGCAACACCATTGAGCAGCACAGGCGCCACATCTCCAGCTTACGATCTCTGGATTGAAATATCAAGAGCTCACTTTTTCTCACATTATATACGAGACCGTGCATCCTTGCATACTCATCACACACTCTGGATGGGCTGAGCAACACCATATCATCTGCATAATTAATACTCACAAAATTTTCGATACAACCTGTAGGTACAACAAAATAATCATTGTAAGAGGCGAAAAAATATTACAATATGAAGTTAATATTCACATATCACAGTTATTACATAATGTTAACAGGCTCCGTGGTCTAGTGGCTAGAGCTTGGCTCTCTTCTCGGCGGTCGTGGGTTCGATTCCCGCATTGGAACAACAAAAAATGTTGTTTCCAAGTTTGATTAGGACAATGCAGGCTGATCACCTGATTGTCTGACAAGAAAGATGATCCATGCGACGAATGGGCATGTCAAAAGTCGGACCTGCGCCCGATCACCCACCAGTGTCGGTTATCCGTCCCACTGGGTTATGAGAGTACAGGAAGAAAGGGTGCTCTTGTATACGTGCACACATTTGGGCAGTATAAAACTATTCCTATGTAACGGGCCCGGTTACAATGCAACCGGCCACCTTTACCGAAAGCGGTGTGGGAGCAATGTCGACAACGGTAACCCTTTAAATAAGCGGGACCCGAATATAAAAATAATCGTCTTATATATAGGACGATGAAACACAAAGCTTATAGCATTTGAGTTTTTAAAATGTAGGGTATTCGTTTAGTATATTCTCAGTCCAGCAAGCGATAGCGCGATGTAGGCGGTGCCCAGTGACATCTATTGTTAACTTTTGGAACTACGATCAAATATTTGACATTTAGGCTATTTTCGTTTGAATTTTGACTACGTTTTAACAAAATGTCGAGTGAGGCCGTTTATTCACTTTGTCCACCGCCACCGTCAACGGAACGTCAACGAGAACGAGATTATTTCTGGTCGAGATTAGGTTAACGGGACGGGCGTGCGGTGGTCAGACGGCTATAGAAAATGTATGTATCGCTACTTCGGCGCCGTCATGTCTTTCTCGTTGACGTCCCGATGACGGTGGCGGACGGGTGGACGTCAACGAGAACGAGATGACGCCGCCCCACGCCCGTCACCCGAGCGCCGTCATCCCGTCCGCCGAAATATCGCATAGTTCGGCGCTACCGCTACTAATCGGCCCGAGATTGTGACGGGCCGAAGTGGCGGCAATACATGACACGCATATAACACGCATATAACACGTATAAACGTATCCACCGCCACCATCTCCGGGACGTCACAGAGATGTTAACATCCAAATAAAAATAGCCAAGAAATTTAGATACGCCATTTATTCATTAAAGGCTGCCTATGTTTGTTTAATTTTGAATTTAACATAATTATCTATAATTCCAAATACAGCTCCCATTAAAACCACAGTGGGTCGCGAGTTCATAATCATCAGCTCGCTATTGTTCATTTTAGAACGAAATATTATGCACCGAGGCCGAGGAGGGTCAGTATATGATTTATTCTACTATATTCTACTTATTTATTGTACAATGCCCAGCAGCACATTCATTTTCAATCAAATTAATGTGCCGCTGGTCATTCTACTATTTCATTGCACGGTAAATAAATTACATTTAATTTGATAGCATTGTAGTCTATCCCCCTTACTAATAAAAATATTTACACAACGCGTAACTTAAACAACGTGGCTGTCTTTGTCTGATGCGTTGGAAATGTCACTTACCAGACAAAGACAGCAACGTTGTTTAAGTTATCCGTTGTGTAATTCTTTTTATTACTAAGGGGGTTATACTATAGCCTTCTTGTTTACAGAAACATTCGATAGAACCCTAAGCACGTACTAACTATTCATTGATATGTGCCCTAACAGTGTAGGTCCCAGTGGCGTGGCCTTTCTATAACTCCATTCCTATCGGCTTCCCTTACCACATTACCTTTTGAAGACCTTAATCCAACTCCCTACCTATACAGGCTAGGCTTCCCTATGAAAGAGAATCTGTTTTTTTGTTAAATTTTATGAATTCTGATGATTTAACGCTAAAATATAATAAAATCGGTCATGTAGGCGTATATCCATATACATATACTAGGTGAAAAGGTTACATTTTGAATATTTTAAAAATATTCTTTATAAAAAGAATTTAATAAGAATATTTAAATTTTCAATGGCTATTAATGTTTTTGTTCTGATGAAATTATGTTGTATTTTGGCTTTTAACATACCTTGTATGTTAAAAGCCAAAATAAAATACAAATCATAATATTACCACATCTAAATTTAAGGTGACTGTTGGATAAGTTCTTTGTGGAATGGATGTGACTAAATTCTATATACTTTTACTGTATGCTAAGCTGACTGAAAATAGACCGTCTTATGATAATTGAGCAAGAACGCAAGTGACTAAATTGCGCTTTAGACGGTCCTGTGTAAATCCCCCATATCTGAACAAAATCCCCGGCATAAGTTGCGTATTCCTCACACATTATACCAGTACCTACGTTCAAAACTTATATATAGTAAATAGTAATCAAATAATTGGACTCCACATACCTTGTTATTCCAACAAGCCTATAAATCATTAACTGTAACAATCTCGTTAGAAAGTGATCGTCCTTGGGTCGGTAAAATTGGAGAGAGTGGTGCGACCGGCTATGATATTTGTTTATACTGAGTTAGTGACCCACAGGCCACAGCCCACAGCCCACGACACAATGGAAGGGCGCTACGGTGCGCAAAATGTTCATTAATAAAAAGATAAGATGTATACGTTTTGACTACCTCTGTGGCTCAAAGGTTGAGCGCGTCAGTACTCAAGCCGAAGGTCGAATCCCGCCAAAGGAACAAAAAAGCGTTCTATGTCCCTATGTATGTAGGTCATATGGATGTGTACTAAATATGTGTATAATATAATAAAAGTCTCAAATATATAAAAGTGATCAATATATGTACTTCCAGTGTCTGGTCCCAGTTCTTCGGATGCTTGGCAACTATTATTATTGTGATACAATGGTACTATGAGAATAATTAGGCTTTAGTATGAAAAATAAGATATGAAGAATTATACGGTCAAAAGAAATATTCCTCAGTCATTATTTACCAATTTTCCACACAACAACATAAACATTCGAAGAGGGGAGATTCGAAGAGAGAAGAAGAAAAATTCCAACACAATTGTAATAATATAAAGTTGAAATTAATAATAATATTATTATTATCACAACATTATATATATTATTTTTTTGTTACCAACATAACCATGAAATGCTTTGAGATGAGTTTGAGGAAGACGTGAGATCAAGGCGATTTACTAATTAAAATATTCGATTTATATACGAGTACATAGTGCACTACGGTGTAGCAAAGTAAATATAATCATTTAATTATAGTCTTATAGTTTGTTCTGCTAGAGGCCTCAAGGCGTTTTGTCTTAGAAAATTAAGCATTCGTTAAATTGAGCATCACTTAAGAGTCCGTTCACACCGCGACAATGCGCGACATTATGGGATACCTATCCAAAATTTAACTTTATTCACTACACAAAAAATACACGTTTCATATGACATTAGTCATACACTGCACATGCGCTGTGCAGCGCGGTGCAACTTGACATTCGAACTCTTACAATGAAACGTGTATCTTCTAGTGCTAATAAAGTTCAATTTTGAATAGCTATCATAAAAATGCAGCGCTATGTCGCGTATCGTTTCGTTTCCATGTGGATTGACCCTAAGTTGCACTCAAGAGTGTGCAGTAAACGTGCATATTCGGCGGTAAAGTAATTTAAGTCCTAACCTTTCGACTCGACACTCGTCTAGTCGACAAACTCGTTTGCTAAGTTATGACAGTGGCTCAAGCGAAGGAAGTAGGTCTAGAGAGCATCAGAGCACTAGATACAGAGCTTTCAGCCGTGTTACCATCGCTAATTACGACGACGAAGCTCGAAAACAAATATGTATGGTCTATGGAATTTGACATAGCATCACAAAGTGACATAACTATATGTAACGTCGAGATGCTAATGCATCGCTATGTCACCTAGAGATACTTGATACATGAGTTATGGTCGAATTTCGACCACTTATCTTCTTTAAATGTCTATAATATTTTAGTCGCTGACTGTATTTGTTTATTCATAAGGATTAACTTTTATTGTTCCTGATGTTTTCGAGCAAGAATATGCTAATATTATGTTCTTATAAGTATTAAGAAACTTATTATTTTTTTTGCATATTGTAGCAAGTTAACACAATATTACCATCCTTGATGAAAATGTACATTTTATGAACTATGTATATCGTATAGCTAGCATACAAAACATAATATAATCTGTTGAAGTTATATACTTCATCAGATTAAGTCCTAGGGCAGTTCGTATGGCACCGATACGCGACGCTATGAAATTGAACTTTATTCACTACACAACAAGATACACGTATCATATGACATGAGTCATACATTGCACTTGCGCTGTGCAGCGCGGTGCGACATTCGAACTCTTAACACGAAAGGTACATCTTCTTGTGTAATGAAGAAAGTTCAATTTTGTATAGCTATGATAAAAAATGCAGCGCCGTATGACGTATCGTTGCGTTTCGGTGTGAATTGACCCTCAAGCCTCTACACTCTTTCCATTTTCCAAGGTGTAGATCAGAATATACTGAACTTTAGTTGTATGTATATATAGAAATATAGAAATTATAGAGTTCTATTTAATATTGCCAGTGACTCCGTGCCCGCAAAATGAAATCCCGCGAGAAAGGCATAGGTTACTTTTTATCGCCCCGTTTTGGCGCGATAAAAAGTAGCCTATGCCTTTCCCCGTGGTCTACTCTATCATAGCTATACAAAATTGAACTTTATTCACTACACAACAAGATACACGTATCATATGACATGAGTCATACATTGCACTTGCGCTGTGCAGCGCGGTGCGACATTCGAACTCTTAACACGAAAGGTACATCTTCTTGTGTAATGAAGAAAGTTCAATTTTGTATAGCTATGATAAAAAATGCAGCGCCGTATGACGTATCGTTGCGTTTCGGTGTGAATTGACCCTCAAGCCTCTACACTCTTTCCATTTTCCAAGGTGTAGATCAGAATATACTGAACTTTAGTTGTATGTATATATAGAAATATAGAAATTATAGAGTTCTATTTAATATTGCCAGTGACTCCGTGCCCGCAAAATGAAATCCCGCGAGAAAGGCATAGGTTACTTTTTATCGCCCCGTTTTGGCGCGATAAAAAGTAGCCTATGCCTTTCCCCGTGGTCTACTCTATATCTTTGCCAAATTTCGTCAAAATAGGTCCAGTAGTTACGGAGCCTATTCATGCAAACAAACAAACAAATCTTTCCTCTTTACAATATTGGCATAGAACAACTAATAATACTCGTACCTATCCAAAGAAACCATTACATTCGAAGTTTCCTAAAAAATCTTCAAGTAAATTTTTCATCATTACCATATGAGTCAACTGTCAATTCTCTTACAGAAAAATCGAAAAAAAATTAAGAAAAAAATAAAAAGGATTTTAAGTTTGGACAAAGGAAAGATCTTGTATTGAATATTCAAAAAGTTATAAGTTTAAAGTGACTTCGCATGTTATTAATATTCTGCACGAGTCCGTGCGCGGACACACACTTTTCGAATACGTAACGTGTCCAAAGAAAAAAAGTTGTTAGTATTCATAAATTCTCTGAGCAAACATTTCTTAGTAAAATGTTTGATGACTTTATGTTGAAGAAACTCGCCCACTTTAGTGAGTCAGTTTATTTTTTCGTTTATAGCCTTTATTACTGAGCTTGACTAAATAGACTAACTAAACTTATTTTTTCTTAATCGTGTCTTTGTATAATTGAAAATATTTATCTTCCTGCCTGTCGCTCCGTGCGCCATTTGGCAAAGGCCTCCTCGAGACTCCTCCATTCTACTCGATCTCTAGCTAATCTCTAGTGAGTCAGTTAATAAATGTTATCTGTAAGAGAAGAATATTGTGCAATATTTGTTCAGTACAAACAGTGGTCTAAAATTGAGAATAATTTGCTAAAGATCGGTCGCGGAGCACCTAGAATTTCGTACATTGACTTATCGCTACTTGTCTCTCTCACTCGAGCACGAATATATTGCTATCGCCCGTCCTATTGAGCACCTGTGTAAACCTGTGTAAAGAGATAAGTAGCGATGATATATAATATACATACGTACGTTTGCCGTTTTGTACGATAGTTCCGTACGAAACGAAAAAAAAATCACGTTTGTTGTATGGGAGACCCCTTTAAATATTTATTTTATTCTGTTTTTAGTATTTGTTGGTGTAGCGGCAACAGAAATACATCATCTGTCTAGCTAGCATGGCTAAGGAGATACAGCCCGGTGACAGACAGACGGACTGACGACTGAAAGCGAAGTCTCAGTAATAGGGTCCCGTTTTCACCCTTTGGGTACGAATCCCAAAAAAGGAATGAAAATATGACAGGACATAGTATATATTTTGATTCTTCGAAAGCCTTAGGGTCAATTCACACTGAAACGGAATGATACACAACGTGGCGTAACATGTATCTTTATGTGTAGTGAATTATACAACTTTGAATAGCTTTCTTAAAAAAGCAGCGCCGGGCATCGCCGCGGTGTAAACTGACCCTTAGCGTAAATTCATACTAGCGTTCAATGCCATGTCTGGTATAATTTATCGAATAGGAACAACTTATACCAATATCACTATTAATATTATTACGTTAAATGGTATATTGCATCAAATTAAAAGTAAATCAATGAAGTAACCAACACGCCTACACTAACTAGCTGACGGAAACTGTACAGAATACATTATAGAAAGGTCGACGACTTTCAACTGCGCCTGACTAGTGAGTAGTGACATGTCCATTACTGTAGACTGTAGAGGATTAGAAACGTACTGCATACGATCAGGGACGACAGCATCGGGGCTGCTGTTAGTAATATTCATTAAATAGTACCTGGGTAACTGAGCTTTGCTCAGAGTTCTGATAAATTAAAAATAAATAAAAAGTATCACAAATATATCTGACCGGGATTCGAAGCCACCGCATTCAGAATTTTCGAACAAAACAAAAATTGTACATAAGCATACCAATCTGCCAAACGGACTGAGATAATAGAGTCGAAATTATTGATATATTGTTACACGACGAAAGAAAAAACGTATATAGCTTAAAAATGCGAAGTTTCTCTGGGATAATATCTATCTAGATCCGCGAAATTAAACTTATTATCTGTTATTAAAAACTCTTAACCTCAAGTTTGCACACACTGTTTATACAAGATTGACCCGTTTAAAGTTTATGATAAAAATGAGGAATAGATTAGGTAGATTTTGCCCTTTAATGGCTTTTAGCAAATACATCTTATACTTCGATGTGAGGGGCGATACCACGGCCTCAGAGGAAAATGGCGTAAGTGAGGCCATCAAAGCACCTGTAACTCCAGGTCAGACAAATGATAAAATATATTATTGCATTTTCTTATAGAATGAGAACATAAACCACATCCTATGTATGGATGGATGGATGTTTATAACTCTTTCACGCAAAAACTACTGAACGGATTTCGATGAAATTGGATGGATATATAATTGGATAGATATAATTGGAGATAGGTTATGGTAGTAGTTTAGGCTCTGGATTAAAACACTACTCTTTATCACGAAAGCACAGTATTCCCGTGGTATACTATATTCACGCGGGCGGCACCGCGAGAAACGGCTAGTAATATTATGAACTTCCAAACTGGTCACATAAATTGTCTCATATTGTATGTGTTATCTACATTTCGCACCTTATTACCTTGGGCCGCTCCGGCGGTAAAATCTGGAATGTTCGATTTCTGTATGGCGTTGCGCCGGCGCACGTGCCCAGCCATGAAACAGTTTCTATATCACCGATGTGGTGTAGGGGGACTTGCTTAATAATAATGTGATCATCACAATAATGTAAATTATCATACCATGTGTTCTCGACTAATAAACGATAATCTAGAAAAAGAATGTCTTGCTTAATGTCGTTTTGAAATGAAACACCTTTAGCGGTGTTGAGAGTGAAATTTCAATGTCGCGTCACGTCACGACACGATTTTGGCTCTCAAGTCATCTGTCAGAAGCTACTTATACTTCTTACATAACAACTTGACTTTCTTATGTACGGCTTAACACACAGATTGAGCTAGGTATACACATTTTAATTTTTCTATTCTTTTTTAAAGTGATATTTTTTTTTAAGTGATATCCTTTAGGCACGATGAGAGTATTTTTGGATTTTAATTGATGAATGAAATTTCACTTCTGCCATGTGTACTCTACTCTGTACACGTCATGTTTTCTTTTATATTTTGTTCTTTCTAATCGGTAAAACAATTTTATCCCATTTGACAAAATACTAGCAGAGTGACATCTTCAGAGTTATAATGTAGAGTTACTTGACGTCTCTGGGGATTTCTTGAGATATAATAATAGATCGAATATAACTCCAGAAAAGCTAAATTTAAAGAAACGACTATAATTTATACGTACTTAATTTAATTATAATATGTCCTACTCGTACTATATGCCTGAGCTGTGGAAACTCACACCCAATAATAAATCTATTAAATTATTTATCATTATAAGTAAAAATTCACAAAAAAGTATGAAATAAAACTCATTTTCTAAATAATTCCCCTTTTAAAAACAGCAAAAATTTTAATTATTCCCTCGATTCCTCATGGATCCCATCATCAGGTCACCACTTTGATATCAAAAGGACCAATTTGGGATTATATCCATCAATATACATCAAAAAATAATCAAAAATTGAAAATCCACAATCCACAGACGGAGGAGTAATCGTTGAACATACAATATAATATACAGCCGAGCGTATAACCGCCTCCTTTTTTTGGAAGTCGGTTAAAAATAATGTGCATAATTGTGAACTGATCATGATAACATGCTATTATAATATATAAAATAGCTCCCCACGCCGATTTCGGTGACGGTGGCCGGTTTCATTGACACGCAGGAGTAATTTTATAGTGCCCTAGTGTGTGCGCAGTGCACAAGAGCACTCTCTCTTCCTTTACTCTCGTAACCCAGTGGGACGGATAACCGACACGACTGGCGGGAGATCAGGCGCAGGTCCGACTTTTCACATGCCCATGCGACGCATGGATCATCTTTCTTGTCGGACAATCAGGTGATCAGCCTGTATTGTCCTAACCAAACTTGGAACAACATTTTTTTTTGTTGCACTGCGGGAATCGAACCCACGACCTCCGAATCGAGAGCCAAGCTCTAGCCACTAGACCACGGAGGCTATGATATACCAAACGACTGATTATATGATTGCTCCAAAATTAAGTTCATATGGATTAGGTATTAGGTTAACTAACTTGGGGATATAATTAGTATGTGCGAGTGAGAGGCGCGACCTCAGCGTGTGAGCGTGTGAGCGTGTGACCTCCACACATGTTTACGCGGTCACTTAGCCGATTATGTTGCGCATGACCAGGTAGGTAATACTTTTTAGAATTTAGAGCATTTTCTATGTGACTTGATGTTTCTAGCATATTTTTATACATTTATTTATTTACACATAAAGCCCAAAAACAGGTAAGTAACCGAATAACTTGTGTTAATTATAAAAATATAGCTGTTCCAAATTAAACTTTATTAATTACATAAGAAGACACATATGTTTCATTGTTTCATTTCATTTCAGTTTCATTTCATTCTTGTTGCACCACGCTACACAGCGCATGTGCAGTGCATGACAGATGTAATATGAAACGTGTATATTTTTGTGAGGTGAATAAAGTTCAATTTTTAATAGCTATCTCAAAATGCAGCGCCGCTTCGCGTATCGTCGCAGTGTGACTGACCCTAAGATAGCAATCAAAATAACTGTCCGTTGAGCAATAAACACCAGCATCTCAGAACTTATCTAAACTACAATCAGAGGCTATCAGAAACAGGCATTAAGGTAAATGTATTAGAGCAATTTCGTGAATTGGCGAAATGAGTGTTGCAGGCGTGGCCGCATCGTGCCCAAATCATGGGTAGTCGCGGCACTGACTCCATTGTCTTGAGTGAAGAAATTGACAGCACAGTAAATCATAGCTTCATCGGAATTCATGAATCGGAATTAGATTCAATCATATACTTTAAACGAGACAATCTTGTATGTAATATTGAGTTTTGGGGGAGAAAAATCGATCTAGCTAGGTCTTATTCCTGGGAAACTACGCATTTTTAAGCTATAGATGCTTTTTTTATTTCGTCGTGCAACAATATATTACCAATAATTTCGATTATTATGTCAGTCCGAGTTTTTACATTTATGGTTTGTCACAATCTTCTGATAAGTGTAATGATAATTAGTTATGTTACTTGTTTCATTAACAAAACTTAAGCTATGGAATACTGATCAGATTGTGACACATATTTAAATTTACAAATCAATCATAGTATACAATAAAATATATTATATATCACTTATTACGAAATTCACTTACAAAATTTACTCTGCCCTTATATTTTTTGTCAAATGTACAAAACGGTAGAAAACAAAATGCTTTACGTAAAACTACGTTTCAAGTTACGGTGTCGAGAAACGTAGAATTACGTTTGTAAGCGATCCAATGTTTTTGTTAAGTTACGTGCAAGTTACGTGCCATTTTTGCAGTTTTGCAAATTACGTGATCACAGATGTATTTATTTGATATTGTTTATACGACTTTCAAATAATATTAAATCAAACTTGCTTACGACTTAAACAATTTTTTAATTGTCTTTTATTATCTTTATTATCTTTATTAAAATAACATTATGCTATTTTTTCTTTCATCTATGAGCAAAATAGATCTCTTGGTCTGTGGCTCTCTTCAATAATATAATAATGCTGTTCTTTCTCTTACATGGATATTATTCATGGACTGATTAAGTAAATTAATTTGTCATTCAATCCGAATTGAATTATACATGCATTATTAATATAATTAACTAATAATGTTGCCTAACTCTCTTTATCCGTGTTAGTTACCGTGTTACTACGCGGTCTAAACGAGTAGGTGCCTTGATTTTTAAATATTAAAATAACTATCTATTTAGAATTTAAAGAAAATGTTCCAATTATTGCTTGCATGTTTTATAAAATATAAATATTTATACTAGGCATTTCATATAAAATGTATTTCTTTGTCTGTTGTTACGTGTAGAGATTTCGTTGTGTGTCCGCCGTATTAACATAATATTGTGAATTACCCGTTTTCATTACTTCTTGCTGTCTCTTTACCTTTCTACGCTTATTTTTTTTATCTGTGTAAACTATTAAGTGGCCATAATCTTAGCTTCTATATGTGTTTTAGTTGTAAGTTTTGCCAAAACTAATAAAAATTAAATAAAAATACCAAAATAAAGACAAAAAACTTTAAAAATATCTAAAAGACAGCTTTATACACTTTTTATTTTTATTTTACAAATAATAATTAACATTTTATTTTCGTCAAAACTAGCGGTTTCAAATACCTTCTAAATCATAGGTCGATATCCTTTTCTCCGTTATAACTGTTGAATTTCTAAGTAAATAAATAAAAACAAAAAGCTGGTTTTGATATGGTTACGGTTTTGGCAGTAGATTGGGCGTTGATCCACAATAGTGTAGAAGTTTATTTGTTACCGTTAGTTTGTGTTTAATAAAATTTCTTTTAAAACCTAATAAGGTAGGGAATTCCCGAACTTATACTGTTTTTAACCGACTATGGGGAAGACAAAAGGAAGGGTGATTTTGGCAGTCTATGTATGTATATGTATGTTTGTTCCCTCGTAGCGTCTAAACTACTAGTCCGATTTTAATTTATGAAGTGTCAATAGATTCTTAATGATGCCGCGGGTAACATAGGCTATATAGTATTTTTCAAAATTTTGTATTTCGAAAATTGAACATCAAATTGTAACATCTAAAAAGTTAAACCGAGATAATCATCACGTGTTTGGTATCAAAATAAATGTCTCGGCAAGCACAATGCACAAAAACGAGAAAATAGTTCAGATAGAAATCCAGAAATGCATAGGTACAAAAATGGTCAAGGTAGAGCCGTGGTGGTGTATGATAATATATTGTGTGTAATTATTTTAATATGATTTTTATTCACTTGAATCAAATTCATTAAGAAATATAAATCACTTGTTATTTTGTTTTTATTTACAAGTTTTGGAGGTTTGACGTTGAACACGGCCCCGTTAGCCGCCGTGAGGATTATTGTTGTACAAAGTCAATCCTTTATTGTTTAGCATTTATATCTTGCGGCTGTATACTGATGTGACAAATGCTTTTTAAATTAAGAGGCTCTCGATCCACATGCTGGCCATGTCATTCTGCCAACTGCCAAGCAGATACAGTGCGATGCTCTTTATAATATTAGAGCCCCTTTATTTCGGAGTTTGTAGGCATGCAGCTTGTCAAACTGGCGTGGAGCACAGGTGTCTCAGGAGAACAAAAGTATATTTTCTCGCATAGTATAAAAAGTTTAGCCAAGGTATCATCGCTAATTACGACGACGAAGTTCGAAAACAAAAATGTATGACATAAGCATCGCTGTCGTCTTCGATGCTTCTGTCAAATCACATAATTCTAAGCATCTCTAAGTGACTTATCATAATATGCCATGTCACATACTTTATTGTCAAATCATACACATTTTGTTTTCGAACTTCGTCGACGTAATTAGCGATGGTAACTTGGCTAAAGGCTCAGTTCTCTATTTACAGAACATGGCAATACAAATTTCGCTTGACCTATACCATGATTGATCTATATAGTACTTCTAACACGTCCCTACGTTTCGCAAGTGATTAACGCGCCGCGGTGTACATTGCGCAACCGCTGGGATCGCATTACGTCGCCCGGTTAGTATTCGCTTCACACGCCGAGGTGTAACAATAACCACAGGTATGGTTGCGAAAGAACGGGGTCATAGTGTAATCTCGATAAATAAAGGATAGGCCGTTATGGATTAATACAATGTTATAGAAAACTAGTTAACTCCGTGACCTTTGTAAAATAAATTATGTCTATTTAAACAAAATATGTAAAACAATAGTAAAAAGCTGACAAATGCTCCAAGCCGTCTTCGAGTTTTTTGTTTAGCAAAAATCAAAAAAGACGCGGCAAAACACTCATTCTGGCGCAGTCGGGTGAAGATCTAAAATATTGAGAAGACCTCTTGAAGTCACCTCAGCTGTTTGATAATTCAGGCGGTGAGATTTACTAGTAGGTACACGTGGAAATAAATCCTATGTACGAAATCAACCCGCCTTCATCCACCATAAAACATTGTATGAACAGGCGGAAACTGTACGGAAGTTGACAAAACTCATACAATACCACACAATACAATATAAATCACACAAATCCATTTTTCACGCGTCTCGCTGTCCTGTGATCTGCCTACGCGTGTATTTGTGTGTACGGTTGTTACATGTATGTATGTGTGTATTCTGAGTTGTGACATCTCGGGCCCGTTGTCTGCAATATTTGCACGGTGATATAGGTTTGTATAAACAAGGCTAAAAGGTTACATCATCGATGGTATTACTATGCTTGGAGTAGGTTTTGATTTAACTTCATGCATGAACATTTAACGCGCCTATGTAGTTCAACGCTGACGGCTCACTCGGAGACATTTAATGCTCACTTAGGGAGTCACTTAGTAGAGATTTTGCCAGAGACTGTATGGACTTTATGTCAAAGTTTGTACTAAGTATCTCCTTAAGCATTAAGTGTGTCCGAGTGCGGCCGTTAATCCCAATTTCACCAACACCTAGTTGTTAGTGTTAATCATTTGCCAAAATATTATCATGCCTTTTCTCTAATTAATACGAAGAACGAGAGAGATAGCATGGTATATCTAATTAACTTTAATAGGCGTTGGTGAAATTGGCACTAAACCTACGGTCTTGTGCTGCTACTTTTTTAACCGAATTAAAAAAAGGAGGAGGTTTTGTTTTTCTTAGACACAAGACATAAAATTGTATATTTTCTAATTAATTTTTTGTTTGTTACAGGTAAACAACTATTCTAGCACAGCATTTATACAATAATTATACAAGTTCTGGTAATATGTAGAAAATAGTTCAAGCATTGAAAATATTGAAATTAAGCGTCGATTTAACCAAACTTCTTTAAACGCGCTTATCGCTAAACTCGGATTTGATCTCTCTCTCATTCATTCAATTAGAATGGGACAGACAGATCTTAAACCGAGGCTTGACCGCGTCCGAAAGCACCGTCCAAAGCACCGTCGTTTCAAAACGTTGGTAAATTGGGGCTATGTGATCCCCAGTCAAAAGTCTATGCTTCCTGAATGTCTGCTTAATTATTCCGACGCCACTCATAAATGAAGTATATGACAGCTCGACACTCGACACTTCGATTTTCAACTCTATAGTATTAGGCAGAGTTCCAATTTTAATTCTCTGAATTTCCCCCAGCCTTACGGTTTCCGGACAACATACCAACCTAACTGTGATAGTTTTAATTTGCAATTTTGTCATGCAATTCCAGAACTATCTAAAACATAATAGTAAAATAATCGTATATCATTTTAGGTAAATTTAGCTTTTAGGTCTGCTATTAAATGTGAATTATTGTCTGAATCCTGGGTCTAGAACCTAGGTTGTATAGATTCTATTACTATGTTTTGACAGCCATTATACAGGTTGTTACTTATTATATTTATGCTTATAATCTATATAGTACATACCTACTTAATATTATAAAGAGGAAAAGTTTGTTTGTTTGCATTGAATAGGCTCCGAAACTACTGGACTGAGAATGATGAAATTTGGCACAGATATAGAGTAGACCACGGGGAAGGACATAGGCTACGTTTTATTAAAGTATAATGTACGATTCCCGCGAGATTTCCTTCAGCGCGCACGAAGTCGCGGCCAACATCTAGTATGTATGCGAGATATGTTTTTAAATCATCAAAGGCCGCTGCTATTTACTGCTGACCGTGAGCCTCCCCCATAGTTTTCCAGCGCAACTTAAATTGTAACCATCGACTTCTTTTTAGTCCACTTTTGACCTAGTAAGGTTCAAAGTTATGGAACTAAAAGTGGTATATCTGACCTGTTGACGATCGTACTTCGACTATATTAAACTTTGATGTCATGTTTCCAATGTAGAACTCGAAAGTCGTGGGTTAGATTCCCGCGTTGGAACAACAAAAAATGTTGTTTCCGAGTTTGGTTAGGAAAATGCAGGCTGATCACCAGATTGTCTGACAAGAAAGATGATCCGTGCGTCGGATGTTGGTCCTGCGACTGATCTGTCGCCAGTCGTATCAGGTTACGAGAGTAAAGGAAGAGAGAGTGCTCTTGTGTACTGCGCACACACTTGGGGACTACGAAAATAACTCCTGCTTAGCTGGCCAATGAAACCGGCCACCGTCACCGATATCGACTCGGGGAGAACTGAAGTATTATAATATCCTACTACTATTATAAATGTGAAAGTTTGTGAGGATGGATGCATAAATGGACGGATGCATGTTTATTACTCTTTCACACAAAAACTACTGAACGAATTTTGAAGAAATTTAGTGTGGTAGTAGTTTATGCTCCGGATTAACACATACTACTTTTTATCCTGAAAAAGTACAAGTAAAAGTGTTCCGTTGGGATACTGTGTTCACGCGGGTGGAGCTGCGGGAAAATTGATAGTCTTAAGATAACTAAAACATTATATTATCATTAAATATATATCCATTGTCCGATACCCGTAACACAAGATTAGTGATATATATTAATTATGTATTATAATGTCTTTGCATAGATTTTTATGTGTGTGTGTGTGTGTGTGTGTGTGTGTGTGTGTGTGTGTGTGTGTGTGTGTGTGTGTGTGTGTGTGTGTGTGTGTGTGTGTGTGTGTGTGTGTGTGTGTGAATAAATAATTTAATTGAATTACATAAAAGTTAAGCACACAACCTTACGTCACAGTGAAAGCATGGACGTCGGAGTTCGGACAATTACTTCCCATGACGGGGGATCGGAAATGGTGTTAACAATGGCGATCATGCTCGGGTCACGACACGTGTTACGTCATACGTGTCATTTTCTCCGTCATCGTGACTACCGTCATCATTATCATTATAATATTTCCTTCGTGTAGTATTGGCTTGGGGTTCCTATAACTCCATTCCTATGGGCTTCACATAACACTCACCTTTTGAAGACCCTCGTCCGAAACCCTACCTATAATACAGTTTCCCTGATCCCTATGAAGGAGAGCCAGCCTTCGCCACTGCCGTGCATTAAGTAGTTAAAATAAAATGAGGATTTAAGTTTGGTTGTAGTATGATATAACTTCATAGGATCGTATAAAATTATGTAGCTTTGGATCTGAAGTATACTAGATAAAACTGTTTTACGCGAAAGAGATACGTGTATTGGGATACGTGTATTAACTTAGGGAAATAATAATTTTTAAAATTACTTTTTTACCATAATATTCTGCTGGAACTTGGATCTCACAATGAAGATGATGATGCCCGTTTGCATGTAATCTCCTGCGTAAATATCATTAATCAATCGATGGCCGCGATAAGATATCGAGACTGTCCCCGTATATTAAGCCAGCTATCCTCCCACTTCCAAGAACCGCTGGCATCGAGCCGAGACCCAGCGAATTGTTGTTACAGGCAATATAATATTTGTTTTTACCTAGACATCAGTAGCGTGGGGTTCCTATAACTCTATTCCTATCGGCTTCACTTACCACTTACCTTTTGAAGACCCTCACACCTATTATACAGGCTAGGGCTTCCCTTCGCCACTGCTAGACATATTATACTCCGTTCAGTAGTATTAGGTCATTACATATGAAATTGGCGATTTGTAAAGGAGGAACATAAAGTCGTTTTTTTTTAAATATAATATATTTATTTAATCAAAGTGATCCAATTTCATAAACATGATGCACGAACAGCCAGATGTATTTTTTACGTAAAAAGAAACATTGCCTACCTGTTTCTCACTCAATCTTCTACTCTCCTTCTAGTAATAGGGATGATGGCTACATCTAAACTATTTAGTTTCATTAATAAACTCAGATATATTAAGGCATTACTACTTGGTAAATGTAAAAAAAAAATAATTATATTTCATGTGTAATTTAGTAATTAGATACATCTAATTACTACAAGAAAGTTTTAATTTTTTTTTGCCAAATTATTAAACAAAACCTACATCAATAGTTTACTTACATCATATACAAAAACCTTCATTATGATAAGTATGAACTTAAACGCACAAATATCGGAGATATTTACAAATATGTTCCTGCGGCCTTACACTTCATACACTTTAACCTAGGCGTGACGTCACAGCTAGGTACGACTTTAGTATGGAGCGTTTTCACGACTTGCGAAATTTTGAATACAAATCGCTGTACCTTTGAAAATATTGACTTTTGATGTTTGAGATTATACTGTTTCGTCGAGAAGTTACTCATATTTAAGAGTAGGTACTATTCATTTTTGCAATAAAAAAAATTGTATTGCTTGGATATTGCTTGCTTGTGTCTATGGGTTTGACGAACACATTCTGCGTATGCGCAGAACTTCTATGCGCACCTGTGTGCCCTTGCAAATAAATCACAATTCACAGGTGTGCTTGTATATCCTGGGTTCTGACTTCTGACTTATACTCTTTGTAAACATAAAGACAAATAGTGCACTAAAATGCTACGAATTTACCATACAAACAAAAAATACAATGACACAAAAATTAGGAGGTCATATTTAATACTCATGCATGACCCCGGAACACAGAAAACTTTTTGTTCCTTTGTCGCGATTAGAACCCGCGACCACCGGCGTGAGCCACAGAGGTCGTCGAATTCATTTTTGTAGAAATCCCATTTTGATGTAAAAATCTGAGTCAGACCGCTGGCTCTTGTGTTGACGGTTCGGTTCAATATTATTCTTTTGGTTTTTTTTGCCGCAAATAAAATACAGTCGTTGTTTATCTTATCACATTGAAATATAACTAAATTATGAAGGTTCCTTTTAATGGTTTTATTACTTAAGTTGGTTACATTTTAATTTTTATACGTGGAAATTGCTTTTTAGGGTTTCGTAGTAACTACAGGAAAGCCTAATAATTTCGTCCTGCACGTCTGTCTGTCCTCCCTTGATAACTTCGGTATTTACAATTATAAATAGACAATATTTTGTAGGCGTGACGTCACAGCTAGGTACGACTTTAGTATGGAGCGTTTTCACGAGACTTGCGAAATTTTAAATACAAATCGCTGTACCTTTGAAAATATTGACTTTCGGTTTTTGTTTTTGAAATATTGACTTTTGATGTTTGAGATTATACTGTTTCTTCTGAGAAGTTACTCATATTCAAGAGTAGGTACTATTCATTCATGCAATAAAAAAAAAATAGTCATCTAGCCTATTGCACACATAGAGTTAGCCATTTGACGATATTGCTTGGATATTGCTTGCTTGTGTGTCTATGGGTTTGACGAACACATTCTGCGCATGTGCAGATTTTCTATGCGCACCTGTGTGGCATTGCAAATAAATCACAATTCACAGGTGTGCTTATATATCCTGGGTTCTGACTCCTGACCTACTCTTTGTAAACTCCTGTCCTCCCTTGATAACTTGGGTATTTAAAATTATAAATAGACAAAATTTTGTATAGTTATAGATTGAATAATATAGGCTTTATTTTTGGCATCAATAATTATAATTTTGTATTTAAGAGGTAGCTCCCCATTCATGTGAATTTTTTAATTCATTCCATCCCATCATGTGGGGACCAATAGGTCTTTTTAAATAAAGGTAAGGTTTCATACATGATTTCTTTATAATGTAAACCAAGTAATGTAATTCAAGTAATCGGCCTTCAAAGTGGTTTACAGGTTGCCCTGGCATTTCTAAACGAAGAGACTTAGAAACTTACAACTTTCCGTGCTAATAGATCCTGCTAAATACTCTTTAGATAAATATTTTGAACAAAATCGGACAGTAAATTTTGAAGTAATTTAAAATTACGCGTTGATAGTTACAGAACCCTTCTTAGAGATATATCCTAATATGCTCTTGGTTATTTTTAATTATAATGCTGCGCTGCATAACGAATTTGCAGTGTATTACTGATGTCATATGAAATATGTATCTTTTTGTGTAGTGAATAAAGTTCAATTTTCAATAGCTACTTTAAAAATGCAGCGTCGCGTATCGTCGCTGTGTGAACTGACCCTTATTTGCAGATTTTGAGAATATATAATTTGCAGAATTTTAAGCAAGAATTAACTGTAATCGCTAAAGGATGTAGCCCCACAGGCCACACACACCATAGTTCAAGGAATTTCTATGCGGGTCACGAAGTATTACGCAATTTAACTGTTATAGACGTGCATGCGAAAATTAACCTCAAATTTTAGTCATAAAGTAAAAAATTATACGGATAATAATGAAAATATACTAAGGAGATCCAATACAAAGGTAAAGAAAGGAAAAAAGGGGACTTGCGAGCATAACCTGGTTACACCTAAAACACGACAGAATCATTAGTATTAATATAATATTAGTATTATTGGGTACGTATAATATATTTTTTAATAACAGTTTAAAAATTACTTCTGGGAAAGGCATATTTTGGAATGGATCTGCCAACTCAATAGCAGAAATATAGAAATAATTAAAATAGCCTGGGAAAAATATTTAAAGAAGTTCTTTTACGTCGATTTTCTGTGAGGCCTGTGGAGATGACCACCGGGCGGAGGAAATAGCTTAATCTTAGGCCATTCGTTTTCTCTGGTCCAAAACCTTTCAAGATAAAATCGTGCGGTCAATATTCTAGAAGTTATCTACAGCACTGTCAGTTTTTTAGAAATGATAATTAACGTTATGAATTATCATCAGTGGCCGTCACAGATTCTAATAACACACTAGACGTGCGAGTGTTTCGGAAGCTCCCAACTATAATCTTGTATCCTTTATAATTACGAACCTGCCTATTTCCTACCGATGTAACTTCCTTTAGGTACTTATACGCATTAAGGATGCGTGTAATCGATGTTATAATAATTGTTTTACAATCTCCTGCCCTCCAAGCTCAATTCGCCGCGAATAGCGCGAGAGAGTCGAGAAGAGCGCGAGAGAGTCGAGAAGAGCACCCCAACTCTCGCAATTAACTTGCGCACTTTCATTTTACGTTTATTGAATCATAACTGTACCTATCGTCTAGATATCATAAACTGATTTTTGGAGATTGGACCAATCACAACGGATGCCAGAAACTGCGTTTGCTACTACAATGCGTGTCTAAATATTATTAATATAATGTTTATTAATATTTATATCAACACATCCTAACAAAGGAATCTGGCCTTGGCTGATTATGAATAAATAAACAAGCTGTACTCGTTCTGTGGGTTCACTGAGTGGGTACAGTACAATGCTCGATATTTGAATTGAGATCATAAAAATAATCAAGATCATAATACTGACATCGATCAATTGGTTCTACCGGCTTAGTGCGTGTGATATATTTTATTTAACTACTAGAGTTCTGTCCTAACTATGAACTCAATAAATAAATAGCCGAACGGGTAAACTGAAAACGCCTATAAATATTTGACAGTCAAGTGACAAATCGAAAACAGAGAACATAATAAGTGTGGGAAAATTTTATCGTCGTTTTTAGTATTTTTCCTTGCAATTGTTCATTATTTATTTGTATTGATTATATTATTTATATTGATCTCTTACCGTTTAAACCTGTCCAATCTACCACAATCATCTCAAGACCAAAATTAGATAAATCGGTACAGCCGTTCTCGAGTTTTAGCTAGACATTAGAATCAAAATCCATTTATATAAAGAGAAGATAGCCGTTGTCGAATCTACATTGTATACAAATACTGTTATAAATACAAAATATACTTTGTTATAACATTGTAGTTGGATAAAAGTCACTTTATGTAAAGTAAGGCCAACGAGACGAGATAAAAAACGTAAATAAACGGACCGCTCAGTAGCGGTCCGTGAGTTGCATTATGAAAGTGAGTTAATATTATATCTGTCCTTATCATTCGTATGCAATAATGACGTCAGTTGGTCGACGACAGCTGTCGTAGCGTGTTTCGTGGTGCAGGAAAGCGGCCAGTGCCGCAGTTGTCAACATTTGGTCCGCCAAATAATTGGGAACAAGTTCATTCCTGTTTGGATTGCGTTCGAAGTGATACATATTTTTTCGTCTCCGTATTTACTTGGTTTTTTGTTGTTGTTATTCCGTTTCGGTTAGTTTTATTTTTGATTGTTGCTGTTATTGTGAGTGCTTAGTTGTTGATTTTAATTATGGAATCACAGCCTGGCGGTAATAAAAGTCGAGGACAATTTTTATAGCAATATTGACAACATGATTGATAATACAATAGATAGTTTTATCATAAACACAGCTGACTCGGACTATTCCGACGAATCATCTTTGTCTAGTACAGACGACAGCGATTGAAATTCGAACTTTATAATAATTTATTCAAATAAAAATGTTTTGAACCCCTGAAAATTTGTTTACATTCTTTATCTCGTCTGGTTGGCCTTACTTTAATTACATTGTAATTATATAAAGTGTCTTTTGTCCATATAAAACTAACTGTCCCGACATACTTTGTTCTGTCTTGACTATAAACCCCTTTTTCCAAAATTTCACACCGTTTAAACCTTCCCTGAACTTCCACAATTATTTTAAGACTAAAATTAGCCAAATCGTTCCAGTAGTTCTCGAGTTTTAGCGAGACATTGGAATTGTAATCCATTTTTAACCGACTTCCAAAAAAAAGGAGGCGGTTATGAATTCGGCTATATATATATATGAAATAAAATTCATTTTCTAAATAATTCCCCTTTTAAATTTGCCTGAAATTATATAATTCTCTACTCAATCTTCATAATTTTGAAGTCGGTACCAGCCAACTTGAACGTGAGATCTATAAAATATTGTCTTATCACGATGTTGTTCATGCTGGTACCGACTTCAAAATTATGAAGATTGAGTACAGAAATAGTTATAATTTCAGCCAAATTTAAAAGGGGAATTATTTAGAAAATGAATTTTATTTCATACATATTTGTGAATTTTTTCTTTGGAAGTCGGTTTTTATGTATAACATAACAGGCTATTTTTACTAATAATCTTACGTTCCGAAAATTTTGAAAACATGACACTTATCTATTTAATCGACGATTTATAATAATAATGTTAACTGTGGACGCTTCACACTCGGTCAATCTGGCCCCGTACTCGAAGAACTTGTGTTACGGGAACCAGACTAGGGGAAGTATATATTTTAATACTTTTATATTATATGTAGGTACATAATTTAAGTACCTATATTTAAGATTTACACACACATCCATGACGAACTAAGAACTGTGTATTTCCTCCGGCGGTATTTAAACCCGCGACCGCCGGCTTGAGCGCCAACGCGCTAACCACTGAGCCACAAAGGTCTCTTATTCATTTCATGCTTGAGTAGCTACTTTATCACTATCATAACAATCTTTTTTTGTATTTATTTAATTAACCACCACAAATATTATGAACATGATGTATTTATATTAGCATACATAATGTTCGTATCGTGACAAATTACTCGTTTCCCGTTGTTCGGCTGTAATCGCGGGGTACTCGCGCCGCGCGCGGTCATGACACCGATTATGAACAATGAAAAATTTACATTTGTTATTGTAAATTCACATATAACGTTCGCTTACGTGCGCTCTATAGTTTTATAAACGCTGCATGGGCTAACTATAATAATATTGCAGCCGGTTGGAAAAACTAGTTAGGTATACTGAAATATGATTTCAGCTGGTGGGAAAAACTAATTACTGTAATACTGAAAGATACAGGAGGCTGACAAAATGTTTAACTTGTAAACTACGGCTCTATTAACAAAACCTTTCTTATTATCTCTGGCTTTTTCTATATAATAATAGCTCCTCGCATCCTATATACCCTATACCAATAGCTCCTCGCATCCTATATACCCTATACCAATAGCTCCTCGCATCCTATATACCCTATACCAATAGCTCCTCGCATCCTATATACCCTATACCAATAGCTCCTCGCATCCTATATACCCTATACCAATAGCTCCTCGCATCCTATATACCCTATACCAATAGCTCCTCGCATCCTATATACCCTATACCAATAGCTCCTCGGATCCTACATAGCCTATACCAATAGCTCCTCGCATCCTATATACCCTATACCAATAGCTCCTCGCATCCTATATACCCTATACCAATAGCTCCTCGCATCCTATATACCCTATACCAATAGCTCCTCGCATCCTATATACCCTATACCAATAGCTCCTCGCATCCTATATACCCTATACCAATAGCTCCTCGCTCGCTATACCAATAGCTCCTCGCATCCTATATACCCTATACCAATAGCTCCTGGCGGTTGCCGGTTTTATTGAAAGCAGCCAGCTACGCAGGAGTTATTTTACAGTGCCCAAGTGTGTACGCAGCGCAGTGTGAGCACTCTCTTTTCCTCGACGACTTTTTCACGACTGGCGAGAGATCAGGTCAGACTTTTTACATGACCATCCGACGCATGGATCATCTTTCTTGTCAGACAATCAGATGATCAGCCTGCATTGTCCTCACCAAACTTGGAAACGACATTTTTTGTTGTTCCATTGCGGGAATCGAACCCACAACCTCCGAGTCGAGAGCCAAGCTTTAAACCACTGGACCACGGAGGCTAGCTTCTATACTAATATTATAAAGAGAAAAAGTTTGTTTGTTTGCATTGAATAGGCTCCGAAACTACTCGACCGATTTTGATGAAATTTGGCAGAGATATAGAGTAAACCATTATGGGAATGTTGATGTTTGTTTTGACCTGGATCTATGCTTTTGACTGGTCTTGAAAACAGGACCAGGGGTCTGTCTACAGACAGGGGTCTGTCTGTACGTCTGTCACCAGGCTGTATCCCATGAACCGCCATAGCTAGATATGAAATTCCCACAGGCGTGTTTCTGTTACCGCTATAACAACAAATACTAAAAACAGAAAAACAAAATATATTTAAGTGGAGCCATACAAGAAACCTTTTTGTTCACCAAAACGTTTCGTACGGAACCCTTTGTGCGCGAGTCCCAACTCGCACTTGGCCGGTTTTTACTTACTAGTTTGCTGACAGTAATCACTAGTAGCAACAAAGTATTTTGTAATGTAACTGAAGAACATCGTGGGCATAGCTCTGCGTCGCCCACGAAATTATTTGCAAGTACATAAATTTTGTAATTGCATATTTGCGCACGTATTGCCAGCTTCGTTTATTGTGTTATTCGAGTTACGGACGTTTAAATAATTATAATAATATGCCGAATTTAAATTAATCGTTTGTCATGGAACTGAGTTACCTCTTTTCAGAAATCAGTTGTTAAGAAATGTACATTGCTACATAAAAAGTACTATTATATAAAATATTATATATGGACGAGGTATATCGAACCAAAAAGTGTCCGAACTTTAACTGCCCAACTTTTTGGGGATGTTGAGGCAGTAGACATTTGATTTCCGCTGGCTAATCAGTCCGCATTTATTTGACAAAATCTTTTGAAGTCAAGATGGCGTAACTTTTTCTTGTATGAAGATTTTGCTGTCAAATTTACGTCATAGCCAGTATCAGTTTTGAAATCATTGATATAATATATTTCATTTTAATACAAAAAATTTAATTCATACTTTAGCTTTTCCCAAAGTAACCGTAGCTAAATTCAGTCTCTTTGTTATGGTAATCATTGCAAAAGGTTAATTTTTTATAATGTTGTACCTTCAGACAACTGGTCATCAATCAATGTTAGATATATGTAGATTAAGATTTTTTTCGTCAAAATACCTCATCTGCATTCATCATTTTAATGATCCCCTTGGCAGTATTTCCAAAATTCAGATCCGTGTCTATCTGAACTTTAGACTAGATGGTACAAGTTAATTGTATCGTGATAGCATGTAGGTATCTTTTTTTAATTAATATTAGTAATATCTATCTATCATGGACGTTTCCACACCACATCAACTTGGTCCCGTACTGTATCCAAAGAACTTGTATCACTGGCAACAGGCAACGGAAATATATGTAATACTTTTATATTATGCACATATTTAAGATTTTTATTATAATGTTATAAAGTATAACAAAATTCTTATATTTAATACACGTTCAAGACCCTGCATGGACACAGAAAACTTTTTGTTCCTTCGGATTCGAACCCGCGTACTCCGGCTTATGCGCCGATGCACTAATCAATGAGCTACGCAGAAAGTCAAATGACTTTTCTCTTCTGTATATTTATACTGTGTTCAAACCACGGTAAACAGAGAACAGTAGGACATCTAAGGCCGTCTGGCGGGTTATTTGCCTACTCTCGCGTTGGCGCAAGGGCTGTCAAATAAATCCTAAAATAATTCAAGCTAACGAGCCGTCATACTTCAATGCGCGTGATCACTGTATGTACGCGATCGGTCACGGCACAGCCCGCACTGAGAGCGCCTTATCATTCCGTATACGAGGTGTGTGCCTGCGTGCGGATAGGCTCCCAGCGCGCACGCACACATTCAAACCGATCGCGGCACGTTTGTATGAAGATGTTCTACTGTTCTTATACTATGGTTCGAACGGTCTAGGAAAACAGAGTGAGAAAATTTGCATGGAAAGAAATCAAGCTTCGAAAGCGCGTGAGGTTTGAATGCATTTATAGGCTTGCTCGCTTATGGCTTACCTCATTCTTATCAAATGTCAATTTGAAAAGAATGAGGTAAGCCGTAAGCGACATTGTTGACACATCCCAATAGTGACGCTGATGAGGATGTATGGAGATAAATTATCGCCGTAGACGGGTAAAAAAATAGATATTTTGTTTCTATTGTAATCCCGATATAATCAGTAACTTACCGTCGGGATAGTACATGACCGATTTCAGGCAGAAGTATCTTCACTAAACATTCAATTTCCTCGAATGTACCATTCAATTTTTCACCTGCTATGACCTCAACGCCTGCTAATGCGGCCGAACGAGCCTTATCACGACTCTGCGTAGTCATATTCATTTGTTATGTATACTGTGTACATTCTTATCCTAATACTATGATTTATTATGAGTGTCAATCATTTTAGGTGCAATGGATTAATATGTGGCACGTAGATTTTACAAAGGATTACTTTAAAACTTAATTTAAGCAACCCCCGAATCGTCAAGCAGTGAGCGAGCTGATGACGATGAATTATAGAAAAGAACACTCTCGACCATGTCAGCTTAGAAACAAAAAAAACAAGATTTTGCATCCGTTTGTGAGCTACGATGCCACGGATAGACAGACAGTTACGTCAAACTTATAACACCCTCCTTTTTACGTCGGAGGTAAAAAATTGATATTCAAGGAGTATTCGATTCTCGTTTCAAAAATATATGTAACATTTTACCTTCAATGTTGACTAGATTATCCTAAAAAATCTTAAATTCTATTCATGACCGCTCGGCTGATACTGCGTGGCGGGCGCGCGACCTTTAAAGCTACGGCAATGTGAGAGTGTCCACTAGGGTGTCCCGTCGATGTATGGGAAATCAATTTTTTTAAGCTATCGCAATAGGTGTCGCAACATGCATATTTTCACGCAATTTATGAAAATGTGTATATCATTTTATATGAGATATTATATAGAATTGTGGGACATCTTCAAGGTGCTACCTGCGTGGGAAGTTTTCCCTTCTCTTAAGTTTCTAAGTTCTAAGATATCTTAAGTTTTCACGGACCGACAATACGCTAAAAATGTACAAAAAACAAATTCTAAAGCTATGTTATTATTTAAATCAACTTAATAAATAGAACCAAATAAAATTTTCAGGAAAAAGTTCAGGAAATAAAACTATTTTGGTCCAAAATACAGCGTCATTTCTTCAGAATTGCTATCCGCTCCCAAATAAAAAGAAAATCGTTAAGAAGTTATCCCTTTAAATTTTTTGGCATTGGCTATTATTAATTGATGCATAACTAGGTATTATGAGGAAAAAAACGTGAATAATCGCCATGTATTTATTTTTATTTCGATTTAAAATTCATAAGAATAATGCCGTAGAATCGGTGCGGCTACAAAACTTAAGCTTAAAACTTCGATTACACAAAAGTTGTATGTAGTTTCTGTCTTCAAATGGAAATTATTTTTAAATTACTACAATATTCTATAGTTAATACAACTTTAAGGCTCCTAAGCATTTATTAATTTTACAATATCGCCTCCCGAACGTACGTTTTATCTCGAAACAACATACTGACGCAGAGGTGTGGGAAATAATCATTTTCTTATAATGATTTGTCATTAAAGGAAAGGCTTTGACCTGCAAATGACTTTACTCTTTCCAAAAATATACTCGAATACTAAAAATTATAAATAAATGTTTTTAAAATATGTTTGTTTGTTTTGAAACTACCAAATAGAAAATGGAGAAAACTATGTTCAACTAAGTAACATACTCGCTCCATACAAGTTGAGTTTTATGATATTTTAACAAAAAAAAGTTATTTTTAAAAATAAGCCGTAGCAAAATTTTAACAAAAATCCTCAATTTTTCAAAACTTAAAAGAGCGGTAGCGCCCTACACATATAGTTTAATTGAATTTCTATTATTATTTTCTTAATCTAAGCACATTAAATTCTACAACTTTTGCGGGGTATTGTGTTAAGTTAATCCAAAAAAATACGGGACACCCCAGTGTCCCCAGTGTGTGTATATTGCGACTTGTCAGGAAATGTTGTTCTGTCTTAGCTATGAACTGGAATAAATAAATTACTACCAACATCTACAACTACACCTACACCTACGCTTACACCTGCACTTACACCTGCACTTACACCTGCACTTACACCTGCACTTACACCTGCACTTACACCCACATCTACTACCTACCCCTACAACCTACAAGTGACGTTTGAAAGAGCTGTTATCCAGATCTGAGGGTTGAATATTGTTACAGTACTAATATCGCTAACAAACAATGGGGGTTGGTGTTAGAAGGGTGAAAATTTTGGGTCAAATACAATTGTATTTTAATGCCAAATCATAATAATATAATAAAACTTGAAAGGTGTCAAGGGACACCCGGATGGAACGGAGTTCCTTTCGATTAATTAGTGAAGGAATTGTAATAAAATTTTTTTTTTTTTAAGTTATAATAATATTTTTTTATTATTAACAAATGTAATGTAATATATACTTAATCAGTAGGCTCAATTTTAGTAATAATTGAGAGAGAGAGAGAGAGACAGACAGAGAAACACGCGCACGCCGCTCGGCTTACAACTATAGCAAAAAGTGTCGTTACAACTTTTGGTCTTAATTTTTTCCGTCTAGCCCCCTTTCGCAACGCGCGATAAGGAACTTCGTTCCAAAAATAAAAAATACGTTAAAAATATCTTCTTTCGGGGTGGGTCACCCCTATCACTCAGGAATATAAAATAAACTATAAAATTCTTCTGCAAAATTTCATAAATATCGGTTGAGCAGTTTCAGCGGAGATGTGTAACAAACACCACATACGAGAATTTTTTATGTAAGGCTAAGTCTAAACGGAAAACCTTTTGCAACATTCTGTATGCGTAATTTCCTTAGGGATGTACAATATCGATAATATCTAATGTTATTTAATATCAACATTTCGTAACTCACTCTGGGCGGTCTCCATGCGTGTATTATGCGCGTGCGCATGTGCATTGTGTAAGTTAAACGTGCGTTGCGACATGGCCTGTAATTAGCGTACTAGAATGTCCATGGAACTTCAGTTAAGTCTTAACGTACTTTAAATACTGATTTAATACTTATCTTAGATAAATACTGATTTAATACTTATCTCAAAATATTTATTTGCTTGTTTCCTCGAATTTACCTAGTTTATTGGTTAAAATTATTATGATCAGAGAGTAACATAATATTTAACATTTTTATGCGGCTGATGATTTTACAGCTAATGTCGAAAATATTCATACAAACATTTAGCCAGGTCAACATTAACAATAATAATATACACCATTTTAATTATTATATTTAAATCCTAGAATAAAGTTCTAAGTCGTATCTACATTAAAATAAATATTATGATATTAGCAAATAGCGATATCACATTAACATTTAAAATTTCTCATGTCAATAGCTGCTCAATGCTATTCAAACTTTCATCAAAATTAGTTCAGCCATTTGGCGAATCCCAGGCGATTACTTCATTCAACAGGTTCCTCAATCTCGCGGAGTTTTATGTCTAGACCGCATTGTTGGTCACTGCTCGCTGCAGGTGCAGGCTAGTGAGGTGCATGTCGATAAAATGTATATTATATTCCTCGATACTATATGCACACAGTTATCGATAAATATAGCACAGCAATAAATATATTACAATTTTAACGAAGTTGTAACATATAACATATAACTAATAAATATAGGCGTAACTGAAACTGCTTTAAGAAAACTATGAATATGATAGAGTTTTATTAGGAAATTTTATACACTGTTGTAGCATATAGCATTGCTAGGTTTATACATAATATTATGTTATGCTTTTGTTATTTTGTAAAGTCTATTATTTCAAGGAATTGAAAGCTTTTTAAGTACCTACTGACTTTATAATAATAGTGAAATATACAAATACTAAGTTCAATTAACATAATATTTGTAACTTATTAAATGCTAAGTCCCAATTTCACCGACGCCTGCTAGTGTTAATCGTTTGTCTAAATATTATGCCTCCTCTTTCAATAATACGAAGGACGAGAGAGTTAACATGATATTTAATCAACGATTAACTTAAACAGCCGTTAGTGATATTTTCACTTAGCCCCGATTTCATCTTTCTTTGAATGCGCTTATCGCTAAAGTCGGATTTGATCTCTCTATCAATCAATGTTAGAACGGGACAGACAGATCTGAAACCGAATTTCAGCGTTAAACGTCGTTTCAATACGTTGGTGAATTTGGGACTTAACCTTCTTGTCTCATTTCATCGTCAAGAGCTGTGTATATTCACAACACTAGCGTAACGGTGCGCACTGCTGGCCATGCAACAAGTATGCACGCGGACGAGCACACAGGTAGCGATTGTTATGGCCTAATAATTCTAGATTATCTAGAAAAGTCGTTTCTCTTAGGCTGGGACTATATGATCCGGAATCCGGTTGGCCGGGGAAAATTCAGAGCTCTGAAAGTAGAACTCTGTGCTAATACAATAGAGCTGAAAATCCAAGACACAAGACAGTCAAATGTCACTGTCACAAATGACAGCTCGACGCTAATTGACAATTCGATTTTTGAATCTATTTTGTATTAGAGCCTCTGCTCTAATACAAAATAGATTCAAAAATCGAAAGAACTCTTTCTTTTCTTAGTGCTCTGAATTTTCCCCGGCCCGCCGGATTCCTGATCGTATAGTCCCAGCCTTGTCTTATCTTGTTTAATGATATAACACTATTTGTAAATGTATGGTTTTGGAAGTGTAAATGCAATAACCGACGCCTAAACAAAACATTCAACATCTTGAGGAAACCTGCACGTCTTAGACGATTAGCAATTTAGTTTTGGTAATGAAAAAAAAAAAACTGCCAACCTTAGAACTAGCACACCGAGGGTTTTATATCTAGCTTTTATGTCGCTAGCGATCTACAACAGTCCCATGTTCTTGATGACCTCGTTTATCGACGGGGAACGCTCTATCGGCTAGATCTAGTAATAACGCAAAATATACTAGTACCAGGACAGTCTGTCTATTTGACAATACGCGTTCTCGTAATGTTGGAATATACACTTTTTGTTGTAGTCGGAAAGTATCTGTTGTGAGTGGGAAATATCTGTTGTGAGTGGGAAATATCTGTTGTGAGTGGGAAATATCTGTTGTGAGTGGGAAAATTGTTGGGGAAAGTTTTTGTCGTGTATTGTAATGGAGAACATAGGTGATACCATATTTAATAATCATTATCAGATAGCTTAGATACAGTCCTATTCAAAAATTAACAAATGCAAAAGACACGATTATCTGCAACAAAATAACTGCTATATTAAGTAATTATTAAAAAATAACTCCTGCTTAACTGGTCTGGTTTCAATGAAACCGGCCACCGTCCCCGAAATCGGTGTGGGGCCTTTCCTTTCCTTAGCTTTCCTACTACTGTTATAAATTTGCAAGTTTGTGAGGATGGATGGATGGATGTTTGTTACTCTTTTATGCAGAAACTACTGAACGGATTTCGGTAAAATTTCGTATGGTAGTAGTTCAAGCTCTGCATTAACGCATAGGCTACGTTTTATCCCGAAATAGTACCGTGTTCACGTATGACACTGTATTTACGCGAGCGGAACCGCGGGCAAAAGCATGGCCATTGAGTAACAATCATCCACACATCCATACTCACAAACTTTCGCTTTTACAGTATAAGTAAGGAAGTACGGATTTTACCAAGTAACTGAAGTTTTCCTAAAATGATAAGGAATACATCTTATCTTAGATATTTCGGTGTGTATTACGCTAGCGAAGCCTTGTGAAAAATATTAAATCATAAATTTGTTGAATTTATTACTTAACAACTAAAGCTAGTTACACTGTTAAGTTTAGTCAACATAATATAAAGGTAAAACGGCTACTTAAATGAAGGCGTGAAGTTGAGTACTAACTTAACTTCACGCCTTGAAAAAGACTTCAACGCTCTTGAGGTTACTGTAGTGTGACATAATATTATGAACGAAGTGTTTACTCACAGTAACACAAGTGTTATCACTGTGGAACATGAATTTCCACCAAGAACCTACAGTACAATCAATAACATATCTAGAAGTGTTTACTATCACAGTACACCCGAATATATATAATATTATGCGCAAATGAGTATGTTAACCCAGGAATCATAAATAATTAAATAACAAATTTAATGTTTACCTTGAGATGCCTTTACCGCATCTCATATTATGTAATTTATATAATTGTATTTGTGTTAGCAACTTAAACTATAAAATGTGTTGTAAACTATTTTAACTTTTTTTTCCAATATTATATAATATAACATTTACTCTACGGTAGCAGCGAGTCGCTATCACGCTATCATCGGTGATGGTGTCGTGACAATAGGCGGCCCTCACCTCAAAACAACAATGGCAGATAATTACAGCCCGTGATTAACATGGCGTTGTTTTGCATTATATTTATCATTAGTTTACACTATAACTCTTCTGAATAATAATAATATGAATAAATGTAACAAAAGACAAAAATATTTTAAGCCATTTTTCACAAAAAAATATTTGCAATTTACATAAAGTAAATACTGCCTGTAAGGTGTTTTAATGCACAAATTATAATAAATTATTTCTTAATTTCAGGCGGCAGACGCACCACGCAGAGCTCGAACGCGACGCGCGACTCGCAGCTGTACTCGCTGTTAGCAGCACGGCGGCGACAGCTGCTGACCGGCCGCCTCACCACGCACATCAACACCATCGCCACGCTAGCGCACAAGCCGTACAAGTGAGTACTAGGAACACGAGGCGCGACTCGCAGCTGTACTCGCTGCTAGCAGCACGTCGGCGACAGCTGCTGACCGGCCGCGTCACCACGCACATCAACACCATCGCCACGCTAGCGCACAAGTGAGTAATAGCATCACCAGGTGCGACTCGCAGCTGTACTCGCTGCTAGCAGCACGGCGGCGACAGCTGCTGACCGGCCGCCTCACCACGCACATCAACACCATCGCCACGCTAGCGCACAAGCCGCACAAGTGAGTACTAGCATCACCAGGTGCGACTCGCAGCTGTACTCGCTGCTAGCAGCACGGCGGCGACAGCTGCTGACCGGCCACCTCACCACGCACATCAACACCATCACCACGCTAGCGCACAAGCCGCACAAGTGAGTACTAGCAACACGAGGCGCGACTAGCAGCTGTACTCGCTGCTAGCAGCACGGCGGCGACAGCTGCTGACCGGCCACCTCACCACGCACATCAACACCATCACCACGCTAGCGCACAAGCCGCACAAGTGAGTACTAGCAACGCGACACACATCTCGCAAAAGTTATACTTGCTGCTAGGAGATTGACAAGTTTGGATAAAGGTTATTTATTAATTCTATGAGGTTGAATTTTTTTATCCTTTTAAATGTTAATTTTTTATAATATGAATATGTAATTGACCAACTTTCGTTATTTAAATAAGAACATGTCTTTTATCGTTTTTTGATTCAGCCGTTCATTATTTTTTATATTAGGTCTTTACCTATGAAATTGCTGTTTTGTATGAAAAAATTTGACGATTTTTTTCATGTATTTTTTATTTGTATTAATCGAAGTAATGACCCATGCAATCAATGCATCTTTGCCAACGCAGTGGCAATTTATTGATGCCCCTCTTAAGGGAAACAGCTGGACGGGAGACAACAAATTCTTCAAAGGCATTTTGTACTGCCTCTCGGATATTGAATTTTTTCCCGCCAAGAAGTTATCCAAATTCTGGAAAAAGTAGTAGTCTGTAGGCAAGGTCTGGTGAGTAGGGCGGATGACGGAGAGCTTCCAACCCTAGTTCTTGCAACTTGGAGACCGTCTGCTGTGCAGTATGAGATCGCGCGTTGTTGTGCAGGAGCAGCGGAGACGAGCGATTGACCAATGCTGGTTGGAGATGTGCCAGCTTCTCCGTCATTGTGTTCAGTTCTTCATAGTACACATCTGCAGTAATGCTCACCCCGTTTGGTAAGAAGCTGTGATGAATCACACCGGCGCCAGACGACTAAACAGTGACCATCACTTTTCTAGGGGTAAGTTTTCGTTTAGGGCATTGTTTAGGTGCTGAACCAGGATCCAACCAACTTGCTGAGTGCTTGCGGTTATCAAACAGAATCCATTTTTCATCGCATGTAACAATGCGGTTCAAAATTCCTTCATTTGTGTGTCTGTTGAGCAGTGCAAGGCACGTCTCGACGCGTACTTCGCGCTGGCGATCATTGAGTTCGTGGGGCACCAATTTGTCAAGCTTTTTTACCTTTCTAATTTGACGCAAATGGACTAATATTGTTTTGACGCTAACGTCGAAAGCTGCTGCTAATTCAGCCGTAGATTGTGTATCATCAGCTTCCACAATCGTCCAAAAGTCTTCGGACGACCGCGAGGTTCATTTTTCAGGTCGAAATTTCCAGAACGGAAGCGAGCAAACCAATAACAGGTGGTGCGTTAGTTTGTAGTGTTAGCTCCGTAAACGTCGTTGATGTTGCGTGACGCTTGTGCCGCGTTGCTGCCACGACGGTACTCATATTCCATAATTACTCGAATTTTTAACGTATCCATGATGTCGAAAAAGATTGAAATGTAACACTAATCAATAAACAAATGACTACTTTTGGAAAAAGAATTCCATGTTTTTAAAATAAAATTAATTTGAAATTAGAATTCTTAGCCAAACAAAAATTATTTTGATTTGAAATGGCCAGTACTGCAGAACGGCAATTTCATGGGTAAATACCTATTATTAACGGTTTAATATTACTAGTTCCGTTATTATTTATCATAAAAAAAAATTTTTTTAAGAGAGTTCAGTTTTTATTTCATATGATATTATTCATAAATTCAAAATATTTAAATTTCAGGGGAAACACGACGTTTGCGCAACTAGAAATAAGAGATGCAAACAGCAGTGTAGTGAAGAGGATCACTTTCGAAAATTCAAGCAATGAAGCGATAGCACCAACACTAAAACTGATCACACGTGACGGAAACAAAGAGATACGACGGGATATAAAACCCCACGAAATAAGACAATTTATACCCAGACCGTATCAAGATAATAAAAGCAGAGCAGGGTTTTTGAACAATAGAAAGAGAGACTTTAACAATAGAAGTTTATTTCCTGAAACTACCACTGAGAGTAGTATAGTTATTTACGTTCCTCCTGAAAAACTAGAAGGTCTTGATAAAGAAGTGGAATTAGATCCTGAAGAAGAATTCCAAGTAGATGAATCTAACCATGGATTGTATTTACTTAATTACTCAGACACTGATAATGTTACAAGAAATCCAGTAGACTCAAATAAAACAACATCCAGCAATGAGATCAAAGATAATGTTTTTATTGAAAGCACAACAATGGTTAGTCTGGATGATACAACGCATATACATGATACACCTTCTCAGTCCAGTGAACCAGAAAAAGAGGATAAAGTTGATACCAACAGCATAGCAAACAGCACCTTTATAAATAATACAAAACTTATAAAAATAGAAGATAAAGATAACGCTAACCAAACTTTGTTTATGTCTGAAGAAATATACAATCATTTCAGGCCACTTGAAACTGAGTTGCCTGATGAAGAAATGGCACCATTTATATATTTTGGACAGAAAATAGGAGGTTCAATGATCAGTGATAGTTTGACAAACTCTCCCTCTATTTCAGCGTCAACAAAATCAGTGAATTTTATAGCTCCACCAATAGAGAAACGTAAATTCAATTCTAGATATTCTGCAACTGAAAAGTATAAAAATAACAGTGCCGGAGAAGAAGAAATCAATGAAGATATGGACATTTCGGTGATAAAAAATGTTATAGAGAAAAATAAAATACGCAATACTGTGAAAGGTCCAGCGCCAGCTCGCCATGTTGGCTTAGTAAATGCATACAGAAAATATTCAAGCACTACTCAATCAACTGCCAAACCGACCACGGCAGAGATAAATGTAACGGAAGCTATTACGCATAATGAAACATCAACTGAAAAAAGTCTATCCATTTCTAATTTGAATGAGACACATTCTGAAGCACTGGTAAATATATTGAATCCAACAAGCTTACCTGATTCCTACAATGGAACAGAAAGTCTAACTGTAGCCCCAAAGAACTTTACTCGCACCTATGCCAGTTTACGTCGTCGTCCATCGAGATTAACAACATTGGTAAGCACTGAAAATGCCGTTGCAGTTGAGAATAATGCCACTACAGAGAAGGCATCTACTTCAGTTTATACAGCGGTAGTTACCTCTGTATCAATCACTTCCTCTATTAAAGGGCAAAATAAGACGGATAGCGTTGGATTTGAAGGAGACAATAGTACAAACGTTCAAATGCTTGGTGATTTGAAAAATATTACTGAACTGAAAATAATTTTGAGTGATAATGAAACGATTTCTTCGACAACTACAACGACAACATTTAGGCCCTACAGACACCATAGATTTAGGATTAAAACGTCAACAACAGAAAATTCAATCAGTTTTAGTCCAAACCCTACAATGATCGCAAATTTAGCATCTGACTCATCGTCTATTGGAAATAAAAATAGTAACGAATTTAAGCAAGAAATGACTCCATTTAAAATATCTGAACGAATCGCGACTACATTCAAAAGCGAAATCGAAAATACGACAGCTGGTTTTACTTTACGACCAAAGCGACGAAGACGTCCCACGACAACTTCTACTACTACATCTACTAGCACCTACTTACCATTTTACTTATCATCGGAGCTTACCACTCCAATAATATTCCCAACAACAGAGGCTAGCGAAATCACACTTACAACTATGGTTGTTACTTCGCGTTCTTCACCTGAATCGAAATCTAAATCTCATACACTTACAAATAATGAAAATGATACAGATAAAAACGACACAAATACCACTCACATAATTAACGTGAATGAAGAATCTCAAAACGAAGAAGTTCTAATCAAAGCAGAAAACACATATACCGCATCTTACGTACTAGCAGGTCTTGGTTTCTTACCTGTGATAGCTGTGGTAGCGTTCGTGTTCCGGAATCTCCTTAGAAAGAAAACTAAAGAGATCGACGCTGAATATGAAGGTTATTTTGACGACGGCGGTGAAATCAAGAAAGAATCTCCAATAACGCCGGTTGCAAGACCTCCATTACCGACTCCATCAAAGCCTGATCAGAAATGGGAGTTCCCTAGGAACAAGTTAAGACTCCAAACTTTATTGGGTCAAGGCAATTTTGGTCAGGTGAGTAACAATTATTATTAAATGATTAGTAAAGAAAATTGGGTATTTTACTATGGAACAATGACCCACACGGCGACCAAAGATAAAATTAGGTAAGATGTAAGCGTAAATGTATCTGGATTACAACGGCATATTAAGTAGGTCGCATATCTGCAGGAGGTGGGGTAAATACTGTGATAAATTAACTCATTTCAACGAATATTCATATCAGATAATATTATATTAACAATTTATTGATTATCTCCACTTCTCCATGGATCTGAATTAAAATAATAACGGAGAATGAAAAGAGAACAATCAAATAGTATTTCGGACTTCCAAAAAAGGAGGCAGTTATACGTTCGGCTGTATAATATATTTTTATTATTTTTGTATGTTCAACGATTGCTCCGCCGGTTCTGGACCGATTTTAAAAATTCTTTTTTTTCTGTATAGGGTATAATCCCAATTTGGTCTTAGTGATACCAAGTTAGTGAACTGATGATGGGATCCATGAGGAATTGAAGGTACTCCTGGAAATTTATATGTACACATATAGTGATTTCGACTTTTCGTGAAGATACCCAAGCATATGCTACAAAAAGTAAGATTTTGCACCAAGGTATATACCCTGGATTAAAAAGTACTGAACAGAACTCTTGAGTCCTTATAGATTGGCTGGTACCGACTTAAAAATTATAAAGATTGAGTAGAGAAATAGTTAAAATTCTATCCGAATATAAAAGGGGAATTATTTAGAAAATAAGATTAATTATTTCATACTTTTTTGTGCATTTTTACTTTGGAAGTCGGTTTATTTATCTAATGATTTTTATATTTTGTTTTTATATCTATTAATTTGTTTCATTTTTGTAGGTTTGGAAAGCAGAAGCCGATGATTTGACAGGGCATGATGGTTTGACGAGGCTAGTAGCAGTTAAAACGATCAAAGAGTCCGCGTCACAAAAGGAGAAACAAGAACTGTTACACGAGATCTACATCATGCAAAAGATTGGCACACACCCCAACGTAGTCACACTTTTAGGATGCTGTACTGAACAAGGTAACATTGATTGGTAACAAGCCTTAGTGTCTTTTCTCAACTCAGTAGTATTCATATTCGTCAATATGTCTACTATAAATATTTGTTCCTTGACTCGTTGATTCTCCAGAACTTCTGTGTAGTTAAAATGATGCTTGGCTTGTAGAATTTTCTTCTAGCTCCTGAACAGACTTTTAGTATCTGAGATCTGTATTTATTTTCTCGTATTCCAGAGCCGTACCTGCTAATCATGGAGTACGTGATGTGCGGCAAGCTGCTGACGTACCTGCGCGAGCGCCGCTCCCGCCCCGACCGCTTCAGCGGCAGCGGCGCGCTCACGTCGCGCGACCTCACCGTGTTCGCGTACTGCGTGGCGCGGGGCATGGACTATATCGCGTCTAAGGGGGTAAGTCGTATTTTTCTCCATATTCTGCCATGCAAAACGGTTGTATTGTTCTCAATGGTGCTAGCACATCGTCGAGAAACCCAGTAACTTAACCTTACAGAAAAAGTTTAGGTAGGGCTAATATTTCTTGGTCATTAATATATAAGGTTTGGTAAAATCAACTACGGATATTTTGAGCATATGATCTACTGCTTAATGTAAAGACGATAAGGCAGAAAATAATTAAAATTTGCAAAAAGAAAATACTAAATAAAATTACATTCCAAAACCTTTTTTACAAGCTTGTAAAAGAAACCTTTTGTACTATCTGGAAAGTGCTATTGGGGTAAAACTAAGAAATAATGGCTTAATTACACATCATCACCATCGTCATTTCCAGATCGTGCACCGGGATCTGGCGGCGCGCAACGTGCTGGTCGACCACAACAAGCTGTGCAAGATCGCGGACTTCGGCATGTCGCGGCTGAGCGGCGCGGGCGGGCGCGCGCGCGGGGCGCTGCCCGTGCGGTGGATGGCCCCCGAGGCGCTGCTGTACGGCTCGCACAGCACCCACACCGACGTGTGGGCCTTCGGCATCCTGCTGTGGGAGATTGTCACGCTAGGTGAGTCACGACGAACTTCGGCAAACGTAACTACGAAAAAAACATGGCGAACGAAAAAATATGGCAAACAAAACTTCGCCGAATAAAATGACAATTACAAAACTGGTCGTAATTTACTTTCACTAGCACTTACTATTGTACCACGAGCACAATTATTTGTAGTAATACTACAAATTATTATGCTCTTTTTGTTACTTACTTAATCCTTACCACGACCACAACATAATATAACCTACGTATAAGACGAACGAACATGGCGAACCAATCAGCGCGCAGAACCCAAATCGCGCTAGCGAAGTTATTGTTAGTATGTTTGTAATAAATGTTTGTAACATTTCTGTTGAAATACAACGATGGTTTGAATACAGCACATCCCCTGTAATAGATGCAAAAGAAAAAAATTATCTCGATACGTGCAAATTTACCTTAAAATTGTGGCTTTTTTTCCTATTTCTGTATGAAATAGACCAGGAAATGAGCAGACGGATAGCTAGATGATGGTGGGTGATTCGCTGCCCATAAACTGACAAAATCAGAGGAGTTACATTTGTAACCCCTGTGGTGTTGCGCACTTGCGTTACTGGTCCTTAAAATCCCCAACCCGCCTTGGGCCTCCGGTAAACATAACGGAAGCGTTATTTCTCGCTAGTTTATTGTGAGACCGTGGTATTTATCTGGTCGAGCCATTTGTCCGGCCCATTCGAAGCATGGTTCTCCCACGATCGTACCACACGTTTCTTAATCGAATCTTTCAAATCACTCGATTACCGAAATTTTTCAGGTTCAACGCCATACGCAGCGATGTCAGGTCGCGAAGTCCTAACCGCCGTCACTGAGGGCTACCGGCTGGAGCGGCCGACGCACTGCGCGCCAGCACTGTACCGCGCCATGTCGAACTGCTGGCACGCCGACCCCAGCCAGCGCCCCACGTTCACCTCTCTGAAGGCCCAGCTAGCTGAGCTACTCGACAATGAGCCGGCGGAGGGGAATTATGTTGATCTCGAGTCGTTCTATCAGGAGTCATCCGTATACAGCGACCCATCCGCCATTATACATGACGATGATGGCTTGTCTGCGGAGTATGACCGTGAGAGGAGATGCTTTAGAGAGTGAGTTGTACTGGTTACCTACTAACGCCTACTTTCGCAGTTGTGGGTTAAAGATATTATTATAGATATAAAGATAATTAAATACTATGTTATCTCTCTCGTTCTTCGTATTTATGAAAGAGTAGGCATGATATTTTAACTCAGAGTTAAGTTTAACCCAGATGTGCGCAAATGGGCCTTAATAAATAAGATTTTGTTTTTATTTTTTAAGGAAACACAGTGATAGATAAAATAACTTAAATCGAATGAAATTTTCACAATCAGAACGCTAAACAACTAATAGAAAAGCAACAAATGCTTTTCTAATGTAGGTATGATGAAAAGGTAATGTAATTCGAAATAATATATATTTTAAGTAGGTATGTTATAAGTAAACAAAACAAATTGCCAATCTAATGAACCAACAGATAAGATTCAGCCTACACAGTAGAATCCTGAAGTCAGCTATTTGACGTCTGTAGCGTAAAGGTGATGTGGTACCTTCCACATCTCGCCTCATAGTTGATGTTTAATAGAAAAAATGTTACTTGCGAGGCTTAGAAAGTCATTGTGTAAGACGAACCTACGCACATGTATTTTGACTGAAAATAGTATAGGATATCCATTATCTCTATACATTTCTATTTTGAAATATAAACTGAAAGTCTTAGTTCGTGATATTTTTATTTATTTCATAGAAATGTTAATTATTATACAGATTTGTCAAAATCTTGATAATATTATCATATGAATTAAAGCCTACCCATATCATAGGTTGATATGCAGGACAGGTTTTGTCTCTTTCTTACTTTATGTCAAGAAAGGGAGGCAAAATATTATGTGTTTATGTTATCAGTTATCACTTATTATGAAATTGTGTGGTATTTTTACTACTGATTAGGTTGACGTTAAATAATTATTGCTAAGTGAATATTTAGTAAGAATAATAGAATAATAAAAATAGTAAGAATATTTAAAATTCCAGACTACGCGCAGGACCTGGTAAATTCGACAACAGAGCATTCAACCTACGAGACGAAGAATTGAGGAACAAATTCGGTGTCGGCACGCAGCGGATGGGCGGCTTTGGCATACGGGATGGACCCTTCAACGATAGAAACTTCACCGACGGAGAGTTCAACGAACGGAACTTCACTGACAAAAATTTCGGCGAACGGAACTTCGCAGACAAAAACTTCGGCGAACGGAACTTCGCCGACAAAAACTTCGGCGAACGGAATTTCGCCGACAAGAACTTCAATGATCCGAACTTCGCCGAACGAAAAGACGGTAAACTGTCAACTTCGAGCTTCCACAGAGAGAGGGAGAGAGAGAACCCACTAGTTAGTAGAAACAGCTTTAACGGCTTTCCCAGGATAGGCACCAGGGAGAACCACTTCCTAATGTCACCGGACGGCCGGAACAAACGGGTTTCGGAGTTCGAATGTGACATATAAGTGACATTCACGGATCTGTGACAGTGTGAATTATGTCCATTGGCTAATTTTAAGATTTACAAACTCTTGTGTAGTAATGTCAAATCTGAAAATGATCTATTGTCATAAAATTGTCCTGGGGGCTTAGACAAACTCACAATTTAAAAAGTTAGAAAAATTGGTTGTCTTACTTTGTTTTAGCCTTTTCGTTGGAATAAGCTAAAGAGGTTCTCGTAAAAAGTATTTGTAAAGCATGTACTGATTTGCAATTAGGTAGTTATTTAATTCGCTATACAATATTAAATTAGTATCAAAACATGCGAGGTATTGACTGTTCGTTTGCACCAATGACAAGTTAAGAATCTCAATTGCAAAGATTGTAAATAATAATTTATAATATTCGTTTTAAGTTTAACATCCGCGTGTAACAACTCAGAAAAAAAAGTATTATATTGAATTTATTATAATCTTAAATATCTTGTACCTGAAAAGATGAAAATTGCGCGGTTTGTACTTATGTAAATAAGGTGTATGGGGGAAGAAATATGAATTTTATGAACGCACGTTGTTATGAAAAATATTTATCGTTTTATATAGTACATAAAAGTATATGAAATGTTAACACTATTTCACGTTTTCCGTAGTTTATTCACTTTGTTATTTGAAAGTTTTGTGGTGCTGACAACAATCTGATCTGTCTCCGATTCAAAATAACTTTCTAGTCTCAAAATTTGTATGATATTTGATTGTAAGATCTGATTTATTAATAAGTTCTGATGAGTATTTTAGATGAATAAAAGATGTATGAAATATACACGTTTTTTCTTTAAGCACCTGCTATTTTAAGGAAAAATATGTCTGTCCAGTCTTTTCTGGCCGTAAGCGTGTGTCGTATTTTAAATTATTCCACTAAGTTACGGAAGGCACTTAATTGCAAAAATGTATCTAATAAGGCATGCTATAATATCACTACGTTGTATATATATATTGTAAAAGGTATCATTCAATTTGATAATCAGATTTGTATATAAGTAGTTCTTGTCAGCTGATGTACCTACGGATGTTTGATGATGAAGTGCTTAGTCCATTTGCCTTAAGTTTGCAGTGAGCAATCAATCCAATGTCGAAATTGACCAATGATGCCGTGTTCACATTCAATACTTGAAGTAAGACATTTCGAAAATTGTACTGAAGTCTCACTGCAAAGTTAAGGAATGCAACCAGTAAATGAGAAATTCTTTTGTTTTTTGATTTGAATTTTTTTTAATGAAATGAACCAGGAAACGAGCAGACGTATCTGATGATAAGCGATTACCGCCGCCCATAGACACTCGCAACACCAGAGGAGTTACACTCTGGTGTTGCGACTTGCGTTCCCAATCCCTTAAATCCCCAATCCCCCTGAAACTCACTCACTCGGAAAAACACAACGCAAGCGATATTTTACGCCGGTTTTCTGTGAGGCCGTGGTTTTTGGAGATTTACCCGGTCGAGCCAGTCGGCCAGCCCATTAATGCCGAAGCGTGGCTCTCCCACAATTATTATTCGATAGGGCATTAACAACTACATTTGGATCCTATTTTTTTAAACGGAATCCCAAGACAAAAGTACCTTAAGTTACTCCGTATAACATCATGTTCTATCTGCCAGTGAATGTCCGGTCAAATTTTTTTCAGCCGTTTCAGAGATTAGCCGAAAACAGACGGACAGACCGACAAAAATTAAAAAATAATAATTTTGGTGTATGTACCGTATTTACTATCACAATATGCATTTAGTGCAACGCTTTTAATTTGAAATTACAAACAGACACCTACTTAAAATATTAATTTGATTTGATAAAACCTGGCGACTTGAACATCAATCGACGGCTAAGTCAGCCGACATCGGTCGTATGATTTTAAATGTTAAATCTATACTTATATTATACGAGTGTTTTATATGTTTGCATTGAACAGGTTTCAAAAATAGGTACTGGCCCGATTTTGTTTGCATAGATATAGAATATGCCACGGAGAAGAACATAGGCTACTTTTTATCGCGGCAAATGTACGGTTCATGCGAGAATTCCTGTCCGGGAAAACACAGTGCGTTTTTGGTTCCAACGTTTTCGTTCTGGAAATTTCGACCTGCAGAACAAGCCCCGTAGACGGCCGGAGACCAAAGTTGATAATGAAGAATTGAAGGGTATTGTGGAAGCGGATCCATCGCAAATCACGTCCGAGTTTGCTGCAGGCTGTGGTGTTAGTGATAAAACTGTTTTAATCCACTTGAAGGAAATTGGGAATGTGAAAAAGTTTGAAAATAGGCTACCTCATGGATTGAGTGCAGCTAACCGACAAACGCGTCGACTGCTGCGTTACATTACTCAACCGGCACAATAATGAAGGGATTTTAAATCGAATCATTACCTGTGACGAAAAGTGGATCCTGTACGATAATCGGAAATACTCATCAATGGCTGAACCCTGGCGAACCAGCCAAAGCCTGTCCCAAGCGAAAATTTATTCAAAATAGTTACTTGTGAGCGTTTGGTGGACTACCGGTGTCGTTCACTACAGCTTTCTTAAATCTGGCCAGACGATTACGACAGATGTCTATTCCCAGCAACTACAAATCATGATGGAAAAGCTAGCTGCTAAAGAACCGAGGTTGGTCATTCGCTCTAGGCCACTGCTGCTTCAGGACAACGCTAGACCACACACTGCACAACAGACGGCTACCAAATTAGAGGAGCATCAATTGGAATGTCTAAGACATCCACCGTACTCCCCGGACCTTGCTCCAACAGATTACCATTTTTTTCGAAATTTGGATAACTTCTTGCAAGGGAAAAAATTCAACTCCGATGGTGCAGTCCAAAGCGCCTTCAAAGATTTTATTGATTCCTGTCCGAATGGTTTTTTTAGTAAAGGAATCAATGAACTACCTATGAGATGGCAAAAGTGCATAGATAGCAATGGTATACTTTGATTAAATAAATATATTATGTTTAAAAAAATCGACTTTATGTTCCTCCTTTACAAACGCCAATTTCATATGCAATGAATTCGGTGGCGTGCACAGGATTATGACACTGCGGCGAAATATTCGGTCACAAAAACTTTTTCGTTTATAGATTTTTAGCATTGCTACAGCCAAGCGACGGATCTCTAAGTCGAAACCATGCCAACAGAGCAAGTCTTAGATGTACTACTATTCATGTACATCTTCTACGGCAAGGCAGACAAAACAGCGATCGATCGTCGCGGCGGAAGAAATTCTAATAAGTAAAGTAATAAGCATACTTTAAAATATTATAACTACTCACCAGTCAGTCAGCTTCAATTTTCACATATTCAAGGTTCCGGTTACTTGAGATTACTATATCCCGATGTAAATTACTAAATAATATGCAAGGCAATATAATTTAATCGTGTGTACACAACCACACAGCCAGTTATACTTTTCATAAATTTTAACATGAAATTTTCGAGTTACATTATTTTTTTGCTGGTTTAATTGTTGTAACTCGGGTACACACCTACCTTTAGACAGAATTTGAATCTTTTCACTGAATGACAATTGTGAGAACTTGTTATTTTTAATTTTTAATAAACACATTTTCAACACAAACCTCACAGTCAAATAACATTTATAAAAAATCGACTAACGCACTAGTAAAAGCAAATCAAAAAACAAATTATTATAGAAACTCAGTAATAAACTGTTAAATGTACACACTTTCAAATGTTAAAATGAAAAATCTTTTAAGAAAACTATAAATAAACTGGAGCGATTAAATTGTAAACAATGCTTATCACATGAAATATGCAATATGGCCCCCGCGAAACACAAAACGTTTCTTCTATTTAAACAAATAAAACCTTACTAAACAAAAATGCATAATGTGCATACGTGATTTATTCCGACTATTCTTTTACTCGGATTATAGGCAACGAATAATTTCCGACAAGCCAGTTCGGCGGTTTTCGGAAGCGTTCGGATAGCCGAGAGCCATCGCCTGCCGCGGGAGTTACTGCTATATAATCATGTCAATATTCATGGGTGTGTGCGTTTGCGAAGTATGAAAATTACACATACATGCGATGATTTGTCCTGCAGCACGCACCGGCATGAGATGAGTTGTTATTTATAAAATATTAGGCGTTTTTAAGTTATTATATTTTTTTAATTAATTTATTTACTATTAATTAATTATTAAAGTCATCTAAAACGTACGAACGTTTTATTAAAATATCTGTGAATGACAAGTAAAGCACTGCATTTCTGCCTATATGGAGCGCACGCCCCTGAATGAATTAATAATAACACTGGTGAGGATTAGGCAATTCAAAGTTAGAACTTCGAAGTTCTATTAAATTGATAAAAACTCCCGAAATTGAGTTCTAATTCTTTATGAAAACTAATATCGAATGCGATAACACGCAAATTCGCAGTAAATTATTCTGGAGTAGTAAGTAAGTAATCTTTACACATTTTTTATTTTATAGGCCCTTTCCACTTTCGACATCGTCACGTCAAGCTTTGAGATGATAATTGATGATGATGATTTGATGTCGCAAAGTAACATTTTCTATCACATTAAAAGTAAACAGCCGCATTCCGCCAGCGATACCTTTGCCTTTCGACGCTAATATTCAATTTAACTATCATTATCATAAAAATCTATCCGATTCACAACTCTACTACTTTCTCATAGAGTCTATTCTGCTACGACGTGGTTTAAACAAAAGTTAAGTAAATTACAAGTTAATAAGGAACAGCGAGATTAAATGTGGTTTTTAAGTGCGAATCGTTACTTTCCTTTGATTGTTACACCGCTTGTTACCCATACAGGGTGATGGTAAAAGTTCATTGTTGAATGATTGGACAAAAACCTATGGCGTGCGATGAGATTGAAAAGAAAATAATAATTTTACAATGTATTACATACTGTGTAGTGACAGTTAACCAACCTACCTAATAACTGTTATTGACAGCAACGCAATCGTAACGTTAATGAATGAAATTTGTATAGACGCCGCGTTGTCATGATTTTCATACAATTCTCATTCGATAACGTTACGATTACGTAGCTGTCAATTGCTCCAGCTTGGCTCGAAGCCCACTTGTAAACATTTCAGATTTTGGATATATCTAATATAGCGCCGAAATGTTAAAACTTCAATAGCGCGATTCAATTGCTGTCAATTGAATCGCGCTGAATCGCGCTATTGAAGTTTTAACATTTCGGCGCTATATTAGATATATCCAAAATCTGAAATGCTTACAAGTGGGCTTCGAGCCAAGCTGGAGCAATTGACAGGATCGTAACGCTTATTGGTTCGCCACAACATCATTATTAAATTGTTTTCTTATTTTTACGCAAATAAGAAACGTCTAGATGAACTAGAATGAAATAAACTGCTGTAAAATCTGTTCCAGTAGTTGTATTTGCAATCAAAATGTGTTTAAAAATAACAATAATATTATCATGTGTTGCAGTAAATACTTACGAACAGACGGATATTGGTAAGTAGTTATAAGTTATAACGTTTCCCTGGCAACCTTAACAGAGGTTAACCTTTTGATAAATAAGAGACTGCTTATTATAAAAATCAGAACATTCAATAACTATGTACTTACAAAAAAATTAGAAAACACGCTGTACATAGCTGAAAATTAGGGTCAGCTCACACCGAGACGCCAGGCGCGCAATTTTTAAGATGTTTCTTTATTTACTACACAAAAAGATAACGTTCCATTTCAACAGTTCTAATTGGGAGCTGCACTGCGATGCACAACGCAGCGCGGCGTCGCTTTTGAAATCAAATGTGTATCTTTTTGTGTAGTAAATAAAGTTCAATTTTGAATCTCTATCTTAAAAAGTGCGCGTCGCGTTTCGATTTGACGCTTAGGCGTATAATTCGATGAGTCTTGTGGCGAGGAAAGTGGCGCTAATAAGCTATGTCGTAACATCCAACAACGTGCATAGAAAATTGACTTTTATTTGTTATTTTATGATTTTCATAATTTATAGAGGTCAAAATAATGGCTGAAATCTTCATTTTCTGGCTTTTGCAAAGATAGGAAAAGCGATTTTCATTACTGCAACATTTTTCTGTATAGAATGAGAAACTTATTTGTGTTTTCTCGCCGAACAATCTACCACAACTCGCTTTGTGTTTTCTCGCTGAACAATCTACCACAACTAGCTTTGTGTTTTCTCGCTGAACAATCTACCACAACTCACTTTGTGTTTTCTCGCTGAATAATCTACCACAACTCGCTTTGTGTTTTCTCGCTGAACAGTCTATCACAACTCGCTTTGTGTTTTCTCGCTGAACAATCTACCACAAGTCGCTTTATGTTTTGTCGCTGAAAAATCTACCATAACTCGCTTTGTGTTTTCTCGCTGAACAATCTACCACAAGTCGCTTTGTGTTTTGTCGCTGAAAAATCTACCATAACTCGCTTTGTGTTTTCTCGCTGAACAATCTACCACAACTCGCTTTGTGTTTTCTCGCTGAAAAATCTACCACAATTCGCTTTGATAAGCGTAAGAGAGACAAAAATATGTCATAAAGTGACATATTTGAAACCACTGTAAGGATTTTGTTGGGTTTAAATTACTTCTCGACTTTTTTTGCACGTATTGTGGCGAATCGTGTTCTGGTAGGTACTTAAAACTAATAAAAATTTCATATGATATACCTAGTAAAAAACTTAAATATACCTACTAAAACACATAAACGAGATTACTCACAAAGCTGTTAAATTTGTCAATGTACTCAAAGTGTTGTCTGGGTCTGGCTGGGGCGTGCATCCTATACATTTGAGAAAGTTATACATATCCATAGTTCGTAGTCGTTTAGATTATGAGAGTTTTCTATATGATACGGGTGTTAAATCTCATCTGGTCAAAATTGATAAAGTGCAAAATCAGTGTATGCGAGTTATAGGGGGATTTATAAAGAGCACTCCAATCCACGTTATGCAAAATGAATCCTTTGCATTTGCGCAGGTATTATCTTGGTGGAAAATTTTGGCTACGATGTTTTAGTATTCGTAATAGTGTGATTGTAGAACTTGTTGACTAACTTTTTGATCACTGTACTAGACCAGGTTATTGGAGTCGTAAGAAAAAGCCACTCATTACTGTCATATATGATTTACTTAAATCGACCCCTATTTATGTGTCGCCTCAATTAGAAATGTTTAGTCTTGATACCTGGGTGCAGAATATTAATCTAGACAACATAGTTTCTTGTTTTATAGATGTAATTACTAGACCTAAAAGGTATTTGGATATTACGTATTTAAAATTGAAATGCAAGGAATGGATTGACACAAAATTTAATGGTTTTTATAATATTTATACAGACGGCTCCAAAGGTAAAAATGGTTCAGGAGCGGTAGTATTTGACCCCCAGACGAATACTAAAATTAAATTTAAAGTAATCAGTAATGTTTCTATAATGTACACAGAATTAGTTGCGATGTCAGAAGCCCTTGCTTATATAAGTTGTGTCAATTACAATAAATTTGTTATTTTAACTGATGCTAGAAGTGCTCTTCAACATTTAGCTCGGTGCACCTCGCGTTTTCGAGGAGTACCGATAGCTTATACAATTTTAGAAACTATGAGAAAGTTAAAGAAGTCTGGGGTAACCGTTCACCTTCAGTGGATACCGTCTCATATAGGGCTGGAGGGCAATGAAGAAGCGGATAGGTTGGCCAATGAAGCGGTTATGGATGGCATATCTTACAATATTGTTCCCTTGTATTCTGATGTAATACCAAAGTTGAAAGACAATGTACATAAGCTTTGGTCTGAATATTTTGAATACCTGTCTGTAACCAAAGGTATCTGGTATAGAACGTTACGATCAGCACCTTGTCGATTTCCGTGGTTCAGTTCACGTAGGCTAAGTAATAGGAATATTTTAGTTATTGCATTTAGAATACGATCTGGACACATTCCATAAGTTTGCATTGTTAATGGGGAAGGCTACTTCCTCAAATTGCGCCGTGTGTGGGACTATTGAAGATGTCTACCACATCTTGGTGGAATGTTTCCGTAATGCATCATTTAGGAATTGTATACCTAATAAATATATGTTTCATAGTGTGGGAGGATGTAATATTGCGTTATCGGACCCTATGTCTAGTGATATAAACTTAACCCAAACTTAACCAATCTATACAATAATTTTGTATAGATTGGTTAAGTTTGGGCTAGACTAAGAATTTGTTAATACTAACTTGTTAAGACTATCTAATGTTGTAGCCTTATGAGGACGACATGGTCGCTCTCTGTTTGTGAACCAAGTCCTTAATAAAGATTATAAAAAAAAAAAAAAAAGGATGTTCCAAAGTAGGTATCCGAATTAATCTTCTCATCGCAGAAGTAAACTTTAGACTAAGCAATTTCTATATAATAATTACGTAAAATTATCTTGAGAAATTCCTCTAAATAATTGGTGGATTTTCTTTTAATGACGGCATAAAAAGCTGATTATCATAACTATATAATTTTACTATAACGCTTACTGTGATTATTATCAGGCGATGATTTGCTAAAACGTCACGGCAATGCACGCCAATTGTTGCTGATGTAACCGACATATCATAGCCTATAGATAGCTTTCGTAACCGATCTAAACTACCGTGAAAGCACCGCTTTGTACACTTTAAATAATGTCAGATTACCGCTCTCCACGATAACGCAAAATACAACGTAACATCTAAACAATAAGTGTTCATTTTGAGCGTAATGAAAACCAATTGTATTTACGTGCCGAGTCATTGTTAAATTATTTTTATGTAATCGGCACAGGTAAAGTGACCGGGCGAAAAAGATGGGTCATTTTTCTGACCCCGAGTACGGAGAAAGTGGAGAGTTCCGGTATCATGTCATACTCCCGTGTGGAGCCTGCGCCATTCTGCGTATAGTCAGTGAGCCGCGCGCGCGTTTAACATGTGATAGTGCTGTGTTACTATAAACAACCAAGAGATGGCGCTGTTAACCAAAATTACCCTAATACTGGTGTTAACCTCCATAGCCGCTGACGATGCGAGAGACTACGAGTTTTCTGAACCCGAGGAACTGTTGATTGCGCAGGAGTCGAGGCATTACGAGACTATAGTGAAGCCCCCGGTGACTATTGTCAAACCGAGCGGCGTGACCAATTCGCATAGACCGCAGTATAATTTAGATTCTCTGGAGCTAAACGATGATTTGTTTCTTTTCGATTCTACGACCAGAAGAAACGTAATGAAGAATTACAAGCAGACGCGCAGGGTGAAGGAAGGTATGATAAGGGACGCGGTGTTAAGGGCTTTGGAGAGGAAGGATCAGATCGGGAAATTTGCCCAAATCCTGCCCATCATCAGGACGATGTCTGGCAACCAGCGAGTGGCTCTGGCGTCTCTGGTCGCCAACCAGGTGACTACACCCCCGGGTCGACAGCCGCTCAATCTTCATCAGGTAATATATATTTATAAGACTCGATATTTTCACCAGACATATTTTTTTACTCTAAGAGAAAGAGCTGATATTTAGACATAAATATTTGTCTTAAACGTAAATAATGAATCAATTATACACACACTAAAGTTATAAATTCGCCAAAACACGATAGGAAATATTATTGCTTCCATTTGAAAGGACATCAGACAGGTTTCTATGCCTGTTACATTTTCAAAACTATAAATAATTTGAATGTAAGAAAAAAAGGTTTCAATAAAACAGGATATGTAGATGAGATTCAATATAATAGGATGAATTGGATATGTCACTGGAGTCTGGAACCAATCGATGCAGTGTGAATTTATTAAAAACTAGCTTCTTCGCTACACTTCGTGCCCCCTAAAAGAAATCCCGCAGGAACCCTGTACTTTTTCGGAACAACAAGTAACCTTCTCTGTGGTCTACTCATGTCTGTGCCAAATTTCTTAAAATCGGTGCAGTAGTTCCGGAGCCTATTCAATGCAAACAAATAATATTAGTATACTTAGATGCCAATCTTAAGGGCGCGTTTACAAATTTGACAGAAATTGGCTGTTTCTCGGTCCATTTTAAGACCAAATGAAACTAAAACCTACTAAACTAACAATTGTCACGAAAATTGGTTTAAAATATTATAAAAAACATGATTTTTGTATAGCAAGAACCTCTTTACTCAAAATGTACAACGGAGGTCGTGTTTCGGATCATTTTATGCTCATATGTTTGTTCTTCCTTTGTTTGTTTAAATATCCCAAATCCCAAATAATCCGACAATATTAGTTTCTGATTAAGCATAAAAATTCTCCTCAAAATTTTCACGTGTTTTGCTATTGGTAAATTCAAACCGTTTTATTAAACCGGAAAATCGTAGCGCGTGTGGGGAAATTGGAAAAAACGTCAAAAGCCATAATTATTATCACTGGTGTGTAGTGGGCGTATTATCATCAATGTTACATATCACACCAATTATTATCATTATCAATAGCTAAGTTTGCACTACAATTAATGTTGAAGATATCATCTATTCCTCTTTGTAATGAACGCCCATACTTTAAACTGCAGTGCTTAGCATAGCTTTTATTTTCTATCAGAAGAAAATCTCTTTTATATAGGTTGTACAATGTAGGTGCAATTCGAAATTTGAATTGACTTCATGCAGTGTCAGTTGAGTAATATAATACATAATACACATACCTTACAAGGTGTAAGGTATGTGTATTACGTATTAGTACATTAAATTAATATTCATATTTCTAGTTACAAGTGCATAAATTTAAAAATATTTTTGTAAGAATCGTACGTAGCTTATGTAAAATCTACTTTCTTTCTTACGTGTACACGTGGCTTGTAAAATTACGTTATGTCTATAAAAAGAATAACATTTTTAAATCTAAAGAAGTTTCAATAGATGAAAGTTTTATAATTTAGAAAATGCTGCATAATATGAAAGTATCGTAGTGAGGAAAAATTAATTTTGTTATTTTTAAATTTAATTGGAAGAAGAATATCTTGTGCCGGCGCTGTGGCTAATTGTGATAACGTTTACTTGATTAGCCAATTCAGAACCAATCGAAAATTTCTGTCAGTACGGTGATGATGATGATGCATATTTCCCTGGTTTTCCCAAGTGTTCTCGGTAGTAATTAACCGCAGTACGGTCCGGCAAAAAGCAGAACATTTGCGACACAATCAGAGCGAAGGAAATTCTCACATTTCCCAGGTTTTTGCCAATTCGGATTATGTAGCAACTTAGCAAGCGGCACGGCAAGCGCGTGTGAAACTGACAGTTTTCTTTTGAGACAGTGAAGGAAGTTAACGATTAGAATCTAATCGGATTTATTAAGGGCCTTTACTCAAGATGCAAGAGGCATCGCAAGCGACTTGTCACTTAGCGATGACTTATGTCAAATCCCATTCATTTTTGATTTCCAGCTTCACGGTCAAAATTATTGAATGTATCTTGGCTAAAAGTTAAGAGGGCTTTTTTGCACACTAATCAATAAAAAAATAGGATTGTTCGAAAAAAAAAGTCGATCTTAGTGACTAGTACATTAAATTACAGCTGAAAATGTTAATATAACTGATTGCGTGCACTGTTGGTTCTTGGTGGAAATTCATGTTCGCAGCAAATAATATCACACAACTTTTTTATACACTTTTCCACTTTGTTATTATTATGAAAATGTTAATTCTGAAATATGTTAACAACTAACAAATTACAAGTAACCTTCACTGATTATCTCGTAACTTAAACTAAAGTCATCAGGCCGTTTTGCATTTCTCGAATTACATATTTTATATATACCTTAAAATAATTTTCGAAAAATAAAACCTCCGATGGACGGGTTCAATTTCTAGCAAAGAAAAGCTTAGTGGTGGGACAGCTTAGGTAACATGAATTGAAATTACAATTCATTAAGTTTTATTCACGCTGTCGAAGTAGCAACTGCATCTAATAACAGTTATAGAAATTAATATTTTATAAATTGCAACATATTGCAGCCGCCGCGCCTGCGCCCGTAACAATTGGTCCAGTTTCAGATACGAAATCTCCGTAAAAACTCTCTACGGTTCGGTTAGTGTTAGAAAAATATCTGGTGCAGACTCACGATATATTGCAACATGTATCTGTCGTTTACCGGGATAATTGCAGCACAATTAATCCGCCTCCGGAATTCTGCTACTGTTGTAGACCAAATTAAAAATAATAATAAGATTATAATAATATTTATGAACGCTTTCACACCACGTCAATATGGCCCCGTGCTAAGTTCTCGGAGAACATGTGTTATGGGTACTCAGACAATGGAAATATATTTAATACTTTTATACTATACATATAATTTATTTATTTATTTATTTATTTACACTTAATGCACAAAAACAGGTACATAGGCGGACTTAATGCCATATGGCATTCTCTACCTTTAGGCGTACAAAAGCAAAATTGTGCAGGTGCTAATAGAGAAAAAAAATAAAACAAGTCAATAATCAGCTCTAAATAAAATAATAAGATGTAGCTAAAACACATAAATAAAGTAGTATAATATAAATACACAAAATAATGTGTATATAACTAACAAATACAAATAATATGCCATATAATATTAAAAAATATAAATACCATACTATATAATATATAAATAATAATAATATAATATACTAGGATTCTGCCAATTGTGTCGCATAAAACTCACGGACTCTGCGCTTAAACGTGTCTCTGGTTTTGGACATCCTGATTTCTAGAGGAAGAGCATTCCAGAGAAGAATAGCCTGTATGTTGAAAGACGAGTGAACGATACCGGATCTATGGGGCAAAAAAGACGTGCGTTGTTAGAGGATCGGAGGATCTTGTCGTGACTGCTGCAAAGATACTGGAATGATGAAGTTAGATATTTGGGAGTATTTGGATGATGTAACAGAGAGTACAGCATACACAAGGCCCGTACAGAGCGGCGCTGTCGTATTGGTAACCAGTGCAGCTTACAGCGATAGGCGGAAACATGATCAAATTTTCGCAGATTGAAAATAAATCTTAAGCAATAATTGAGAAGGCGATCAAGTTTATTAAGTTTATTAAGTTAAATTTAAGATTTTTATTATATTATATACATATTGAATACATCTCCGTGAGAGAGGAACAGAGAAAACATTTCGTTCCCTGGCGGGATTCGCGCCTTAGAATAAAATATTGCTAGATATAATATTGGCTATGGATTTCCGCAATGCAATGCCTGATTCTATGAACTAGTTGTTTGTTTCTGCCATAATAATTGGTATAAGCTTAAAAATGATTTATTTAGAATAGTGACCACTGAATGAGGTAGAGAGTTGGTAACCTGAGACACAGGGACCTCCTAGACCCTAGTCTAGGAGCTACCCACCAAAAATACTTACTTTTTTATTGCTTTGTGTCGTGTCCCTATGTATTTATTGGTGAGGAATAAACTTTACTTTACTTACTTACTTTACATTGCTCTGAAAAATATACAGGCTCTAGGCTAGTCTAGGTTAGGTAATTTAATGAAATGTCCGCAATGAATTTGCAGATTTGGGAAGTCAAACACTCAAGAGACCTGACCTAAAGCACGTTAAGCCGTTGTTAGTAGAAAGTCATATAGCCATAGAGTCTGGTACAGTTTCCATCAGTATGAATATGTATGAAATACCGCGCCTCCGCTCAGCTAAAACAGATTCCGCTGTTCCGCTATCTATCAGCTAAACGACGATAATGATCATTAAATTAATAATTGCCATGGTCTGATCCTCACAACTTTAGATCAGCCTTTAGTTTACCAAAAGTTGCGAGAGTCAAAAAAAAAACATTCCCTTGTGGTATTATTTTTAAGAAATCTCGTTTATATGGCTGTAGGAATTTTCGCAATAGTTTTTTTTCTTAAAGTGAGTATCATAAAGTGTGATAACTGTAGTTTACTACGTAACAGTAATTTCTTTGCTATCGTCGATGCGAACAACGTTACTGAGTTACATTAAAGCTGTAGTGACTTACATAACACTTGTATTACATTATCGAGGAAATTGTCATCAGATAGTGAAGGAAATGATATACACATAATCTGAGTGCTAAGTGTAAGTTTTTCTTATCACATTCGATCGTGCGCGCTTCTGGCGTTTACTAGGAATTTGTATGTGATTTGATCAAGTTGTCGCGTTTACCACTAGGTGGCGCTGTACAAATCACATACAATTTCGTAGTAAACGCCAAACGCGCTCACGATCGAATGCGAAAAGTAAAAATCACACTAAGCACTCTGTTTAGAGCTACGTTTCTGCTTTGTGAAGTAATAGATTCAGTCTGTCACTGGATAGAGTACACTCATATTATAAAAACAAAAGTATGTGAGGATATTATTGTTTCGATATGTTTTTGTTAATTTGAAACAAAAAACAATTTCAATAACATATAATATGCCTCTTTTTTATTTAGTCCGGTTCCCACAAAATACTATCTTTTGCGCAAAGTCGCGGCTAATATCTCATTAGAAAATATATTCAAGATCTTTTACTTTATGTTGTTAATAAGTACTAGATAGTCGTAACTAACATACTACTGTATTTATTAATTATTATTTAGACCCAGTAGTCTAAATAATAAAATATTTTACTGATATTATTTATCGCTACTGTTACTAATATTTATTTATTACTCTCATCAGCATTCTGCAGTGGTCTGGTATACGTTCTTGATTACGTATATTATGTAGTCTGCTCCATATCATATATATTTATATTTCCCCAACAACTCTCTCAGCAACGGTTATGGTCAAGATAAGCCCTTCCTTAAACTTGAAACTTGTAGTGACGCCCACAACTGGTTTGAATGCTTTCACTAAATTCTTCTGCCAATCATTCCAAAATAGTTGGAGCCTTTTTTTACGGTCTCAAATATATTCTAAAAGATTCTACCGCAGTTTGCTAGCGTGATAAACTACAACCTAGGTAACGTTGTAGTACATCTGAGAGATGCCCCCATGATCCCCCTCCCAATAGTGGAAACGTAGGAGGTTTGAGATGATGAAGGGATTCTTAAAACATGTTCAATATTATATTCATGGGATGAAAAAACAAGAGATCTTTGGCTCTTTGGCTATGTGCAGTAATAGTTGCGTGTTAGAGAAAAGGATTTTTGGTCTAAAGCCAGGCCTTTCCAGTTGAATAAGAATTATTTTATGTATTTCCGACAAAAACTACTTAAGCACAATTGTGACAAGTTACGATTGCGTATAAAATTTTTATGCCAAAAATTATAATCTTATTTTGGGGCCACCTTGAGTTTTAACTCTCTCTAATAAAAAAATAATAATTGACAAAATAATGTTTGAATAAATTTGTTTCGATCGTGTTATTTTTACACCATAACACAACATTATTTAAACACGTGAGGTTACGCAGCAGAAAATACATCATATAAAATCATACGTTGAACATTTTGCTTTTAGTGAACATAAAAAAAGTACTGAATTAGTCGCACATTTTGCAATTGCAACTGATTTTCCTTTACAGTAAAATATGAAATCCAAGTTTAGGTATTTGAACAAATTAAACAGAACAAACATAAATGAATTTATCGTGGCAATAGCAATTTCGTCATGACCCACAAAAATCTAATAACCTTTTATTATAATTTCAGGTGAGATCAATGTTCGGTAACGACACAATTTCGGATCAGATGTTGCCAATTCTATTAGACACGGCGAATTTGATTCGCCGCGATCTGAGACACGGCAAGCAGCAAAGGGAAGTCCAACACCCACAACAGTTCCAAAGACGATCACTGACAGTAGACACACTAGACGAGGACCCGTTCGAAACAGGGGAGAAAGGAAACAAAACAGTACTACAAGTGCTCCAAAGAAACCGCAACTTAAGAAACAGACAACCACCATTCACGAAAACAAACACAACAAATAAAACAGAAGACACAGTCACAACTCAGAACAACACAGAGAATTCTATTGACACAACAGAATCAAACCTTATCACAACTGACGAAACAGATGTAAGTATAACATAAAACAAAATGACAGGGACTGAAAATATAAAGCAATGAAACAAACTCTTAGTAAACTTAGTAATATAATCTAAATGCATTGAGGGGACATTTAATATAATATTTTCCTTTCCGACTCTAGCAATAATTTAATACTATTTTCTACTTTGCACAATTTAATTTTTAACAAGCTGTACCGTAAACCAAAGGGTAAAAACGGGACCCTATTACTAAGACTCTGCTGTCCGTCTGTCTGTCATCAGGCTGTATCTCAAAAACCGTGATAGCTGGACAGTTGAAATTTTTACAGACAAAGTATTTCTGTTGCTGCTACAACGTGTTATACGTCATACTAATAACAAAACAAATACTAAAACCAGAATAAAATAAAAATGTAAGTGGGGTTCCCATACAACAAATTAAGGTATTATTTGGCGTTTTATACGAAACCTTTTATGCGCGAGTCCGACTCGCACTAGGCCGGTCTGAATATAAATTAAGCGCTTTACTATCATCATTATGACCATGGTTTCTTTAATTTAACCTCGAGTACACGACCTAAGATATCAAATTACCTAATAAGAAACTCAAACCGTTAAGAATTATATTAAATAAATAATTATACTCACATAAACATTAAAAATGTCCGTCTAAAATTTTATTAAAATTATGTTCTTGAAAATACTCATTTCATTCATCAAGTTTCACTTAAAATGGAGGTCAGCGGTATTCTTGTTTCCTTAAGTTTTACCTATAGGTACCTCCTTCGAAATTTTATTGAGTGTAAGTAGTACATACATAGTCTGTATGTATGTAACATTACTTCTTAAAGCTTAATATAAGATTTATAAAAATTTTACCATCCTATCACTCCTTTGCAAAAATTCAACTGCCATCACTCAGTCTGTTGCAACCCCGCGGCGGTCCTTCCGGCGGTGATGATAAAAATATAACTGTAATATAGCCAGAAAATATTGTGCTTCCAGAGAAATATAACAAGAGAATCAGGTACACAGAACAAACCCCAAAAGTCCCTGGAAACTTCCCATGCGAACATGACCTTCGACCTTGAAGTGGAAGCCAGCAACCAGAGCATCTCCGAAGAAATACCTGTCGCTGAGAAGTTGAGGTCGCTGAACAGATACATAGACAGGAAAGGTATGAGATATTGGAATTATAAATATTTTAAAAACTGGTTTTAATATATCAATTAATTATTTATCAACCTCAGAATTCAAATAAAGTTCAATATAATATTATAACACAATTTTATGTGAATAAAAGTGATTTGCAATTTCATGTTAAAATTAAAATGTTAAAGATTTTCATAATCTTGAAAATTACGGCAGCCAATAATTTTATTTTTCATCATTTTCAATGTTGAAGGTTTTTTTGGAATATTCAACCTTCTACCAAAGGACTTCAAAATTTCGATTGACCCATCTGTGACAGTTATTTTATATTTTCAGGCAACCTGATTCGTCGTGGCACATACCCACCAAAGCTGCCTGTAGTTCCTCGTCGCACAGCACCAGAGCCCACTATCACACCTGTCATGAAGCGTAGACCGATACCCACGAGGAAACCAGCCCAGACAGACCAGAGCAAATGCGAACTGTTCACCAACAATCTGTGTCTTCACACTGAAGACTATCCCACGTAAGGGCTTAGATATTCAACCCTCTAATAAAATAACCAAGAGTATGTCAGGACATGTCTGAGGAGGGTTTCGTAACTATCAACGCGTAATAGGTTTTTTTTCATATTAATTCAAAAGTTACTGTCCGATTTCGTTCAAAATAATTTTCCTAAAGACTTTTTAGCATGATTTATCAGCAAGAAAACTTGCAAGTTTCTATCTCATATAGTAGAAATGCTAAGGTGGGGGGTGACCAACTTACAAACCACTTTGGAGGCCGATTACCCGAAAATGGTCGACTTTGTAAAAAAGTCATGTATGAAACCTTGCCTTTATTTTAAAAATACCTCACAAGATGGGGTAGAATTAAAAAATATTTTTCATCCCCACTTCACAATATGTATATAAAATTATTTATTCCTCAAATATAAAATTATTATTATTTTATAATTCCAAAACCGAGATCTACACACAATCTATAACTATACCAAATTTCATCCATTTATATTCATAGTTACAGAAGCGCGGACAGACAGACAGACGGACGGACAGAGTGAAACTATAAGGGTTCCTTGTGTTACGGAACCCTAAAATTAAACAACCAAATTCAGCGAGTTAGAATAACGGATGTGACAACTAACCTAACCTAACCTAACGCTTCTGTTTCCCATCTGCCATGCATTTTGAGACGGAGCAGAGGCTAGATTACTAAATATTTTTATTGCATAAATGAATAGTACTCTTAAATATGAGTAACTTCTAAGAAGAAACAGTATATCAAAAGTCAATATTTTCAAAGGTACAGCGATTTGTATTAAAAATTTCGCAAGTCTCATGAAAACGCTCCATTCTAAAGTCGTACCTAGCTGTGACGTCACGCCTAAAGTGTATGAAGTATAAGGCCGCAGGAACATATTTGTAAATACCTCCAATATTTGTGCGTTGAAATCATACTTACCTTAATGAATGTTTTTGTATATGATTGTATATGATGTATGTAAACTGATGATGTAGATTTTGTTTACTAATTTAGCAAAAAAAAAAACTATTTTTGTACTTTTTAGATGTACCTATCTAATTACTAAACTACACATAAAATATTATATTTTTTTAGATTTATCAAGTTGTAATGCCTCAATATTTCTGAACATATCAATTGAACTCAATATTTTACATGTAGTCATCATCCACATTAACGGTCTCTAATATAAATGTATTTGTATTATATTATTATTATTTATTATATTTTTATTTATTATATTATTATATTGTATTCAAGTGAGACCGATTGATTTGCTCTCTCAACAATGACCAGATGCTATGCGAATTTTGCAAAATTAGTAAACTACATGCTCACTAGTTGCCGAATGTAAAATTATGCATGTACATTAAGATCTTTCTAGAACAATACACGATTTCAATAATGATCGTAATGAGTATTCCGGATCTGGTAGGCTTAGTGAAGTTACGTAAAATGTTAAAAACGAAAGGAAACGTGTTTAAGTGTCCGAGAGCGAAAGCGAAGCTCGAGTGTGATGAGAAAGATAAACAGTTTCCAGACAGTTTAATGGATTACCATATTATCTCTCAGGTTCAATAAATAAATTGGTTAGCTATGGATTCAACTTGCAATGTCTGTTTACATTTTTTTCTAACTATAAGAACCCATTACGTAACCAATTCAAGCTTATGGAGTATCTATGTATATACTAGAGTATTATAATTATCCCCAATTCTCGTTTTAATTTGAACTTTCAATTTACTTTCAAAGAATTAAAAAATAATCGTCTTGATATCATAAACTGATTTAAGAGTTTGGATCAAAACACGTTTGACGATGGTTTGACGTTGGTGAGAATATCATTTTGCTGTTTTAACATGAGCAATGGCAAACACTGATATTTTACCGCAGTAAATTCTCGCATCAAGTAGCAGTAACGATAAAATCGGTATCATGTATAACTTCAATTTACAGGGAAGCAATAATGCAAACCATAAGAAGGAATAAAGCAGCGGCTGGAGCACTATTAGCAGACTTCAAAGACCCTGGTGAAGGTGCTGTGGATGGCATCACAGCTGCCCAAGAAGCGAAGTATACGGCTGACCACTACCTAGTTTCTAATAGGTAATATACTTTGAAATTAATTAACTTAATACTTATTAATTAACCACCTACCTGTGGTCTGTGAGACCGCAATACATTTTCAAATTAAATTTCGATATGTCCTATGATACATACGTAGGACATTGTGCGTCTATATATACTTTTTCTGCACATCCATTACACACATCACACGTTTGGGAAAGGTAGATAAATATAGAAAGATGGGTGATGCATAAAACAACAAATGTAATATAGCCATACAGAAATAATATAATTATACAGATACAGTGTAGATCAAACTTGGTTTGTAATAGAATTCTATAAAAGAATATATTTAAGATTTTACACATTATTTAGAGTTCTGTTCAGTACATTTAGATGGTTAATCAAAATCGTTTTGATGCATAATGACTTTAACGAGAGACAACATCGGCTAAAAAAATTGTGTGAATAAACATATTATATTTTAAATCTCAGCTATTTTTGGCTTTGACCACCATTCATCATGAAGCTAACTAAAAAAAATCCTGAACTAAAGAAAACTTTTAATATCAACTATTTTATTTTTCAACTTATTTTCTCTATTAATCGAATTAACCGCATTCTTGGTTAAGCCGTAACTTATAACTATGTGGCTTTGGAGATAGATTAGAGTCATTTTGGTCGTGACTTTATTTAGGTCATTAATTATTTATTTACCATACCATTTGTCCATTACAGGCGAGGCGACACCGCCAACCGCGACTTCGCTGGCGCTGGCGAGGCGGGCTTCATGTGTCCTAGCACGGTGAAGTACGCCCGGCCGCAGCGAGCTCGCGCCACCTCGGGGCAATGGAAGTATATCGTGAATACAGGAGAACACACGCAGACGCTGAGGCTGGAGAAGTGCCTGTGAGTTCTTATGTTACCTGTGTGGTATTTGATCATGAAAGGGAAATGCCGCAATTAGTACGAACTCCTCATTAGAAATCATAGAAGAACAAAGGAAAAAAAAGTTGTTCCGAAGGAAGGAATTTTGTAATAAGTATAATATCTAGGACAGGGATGGCGAACCTATGGCACGCGTGACATCAATGGCACGCGACACAATATTTTTGGCACGTCACTGACCACAAAATTTTGTAAATATGTACTGCGAAAAAAGGGGTTATATGGCAAACCTAACATAATGGACGTTATTTGTCATCTATTTTGCAACATCAAAAATTACGAAATTATCTTTTTTCACAGTCTTTTAGGGTATAAAGTTTAAACAGATTTAACCTCTTAAATAGGAAATAAGTTTGTTCGCTCGCTACGCTCGTTTGCGTTTAATTTAGACAATATATTATATTATTTAGTACCGATGTTCTGTTTTAGTCGGTTGTTTTTCCGAACTTTACAGTTTTTCAGTGTTTTAGTTTGAACAGATTTTAACTGAAAATGGGAAATATTTTTGCTCGCTCGCTCCGCTCCCTCGTGTTTGACTTATAGAACATATTATAATATTATTAAGTATAGACATTGAGTTTTAGGCTATTGATATAAATTATAATTGTATTTTTCCGAAGTACGCAGTATTTTAGGTTTTCAAGTTCAGAAAAAAATGTTGCTTGCTCGCTTCGCTCGTTCACGCTAACATAATGTTCAATTAATTAGTATTGACATTCGGTTTTAGGCTATTGATTTTCATGTATTTTTCCAAAGCATAAAGCCTTTCAGATAGGATTAAAAAAAGTATTTTTTTTATATTTTAAGCCGTAAATATTTTTTTTTTATAGTTAATAAATATTCCGTCACAGCTTAATGGGCGCCAAAATATTTAATTGGCCCAAATATTTAATTTAATTTGATTAAATATTTAATATTTAATCTTGAAATACACCTCTAAATTTAAAAGAAAAATTAAATGAAAAATTTGATGGCACGTCTATGATCTCATTAAACATTTCTTTACAAAAATACAAAAATAAATAATATAATAATATTACTTTATGTATTTATATAGATATTGGCTGGATGGATATAATAATAATATGTTTGAATTTATTTTTGGTGTATTTGAACGGATTTTAGTACAGGAATAGTACGTAATATTTTTAACTGATTTCCAAAAAAAGGAGACGTTTTTACGTTTGTCTGTATGGCTGCATCAGCGAAATTAATCGTGAGTTCTATACAATACTGTAGGATATTGATTGGACTGGTACCGACTTCAAAATTAAGAATATTGAGTAAAGAAAACGTTAAAATTTTAGCCGAATTTAAAAGGGGAACTATATAGAAAATAAGTTTTATTTCATACTTTTTGTGCATTTTTATCATTTTATTATTATGTTACTCTTTATCTTAGAAATGTTGCAGAATGGACTCGGAATAAGGCTAACAATATTATATTTTAAAATAAATATTTATTATTTTCTAAATTATAGAGAGTTTGACTATTAAATAGGCGTTTGCTTAGCGCCTATCTAATAGTAAACTCCCATTATTATATATTGATGATTTTCATTTGCATGCTTACAGAAAACCGAAAGAATCATGTACCTACTTGACGGATAACTTCAAATCAAAATGCGTTCAAGTTTACAACTACCACAGACTTCTTACTTGGGATCAACAGAATGGATTGCACATGGATATTTTCAAGGTGAATTTAATTTTAAGATATAGTTATCTTGTAATGACATATTGACTTGATATTTTTATCCACTAACAACATACTGGCAGTCAAAACATTTCAGGTTAATTTTGAATTTCTATCTTAAATATGCAGCGTTTCGTCTCGATTCGGTGTGAACTGACCCTTAGCCTTCAAGTTTCACATGAAATTCTAATATTTTCAGGTACCAACCTGCTGCTCCTGTCACATCGAGGGCTACAGCGTGTCGTTCCCTCCTCTAGGCCATCGCGTACATGAAACCTCTTCAGAACATTTCCCAGGAGAAGATCTCTCGTCGGAACACGGCAATCAGGCGTTTGAATCAGTTCAGTCAACAGTACAAAAACCATCGATTATCAAGAATAATCCTTTCATTTTCAACAAACCCATAGATGGGTTCTCGCCCTTCGCTGAAAATCACAATATTATACCTGGATCGTCACTCAGTAATGTAAAATTAAGCGGTAGTGATGACTATGTTAATACAAATCCAGTTGATTCCTACGGTAACACTTATTTCCCAGATTCTTTCAACCTAGCCAGTTCTGTGAGGAATATTAAGAGGCCAGCTGCACGAAACCCTAATGGCCTTGTTGGATTAGACTCAGTAACTCTACCGAGCTACTTAGAACCTCCCACACCACGAGCACCAGCACCATTCTCATTTTCCAACGACAAATTCAATAAAATCGAAAATCAATTCAAAAGAGGCCCGATTAGACCCAGTCGCAGGCCTTTAAGAAAAAAAATCTCTAGCGGTCCCGATGACTTAGTTTCGTCTGGGTCATCTTCAATAGGATCGTATAACGGGAATCCTGTTGAAAGCTTAGAAGACTTCGAAGAAGACTCCGATGAAACTGGAAATGAAAATTTTCAACACAAAAACACAATTGCCCCCAAATTACATGCTGTAACAACTGAAATAAATTTAAGTACTCTCAAACCTTCAAATCCAAATAAAAGCAGCAGCCAAAAAACAGACCCAAAAAAGGTGAATTACAATTACCATCCGATTATAGACTTTTTTGAAGATCAGGAATCTGACAGTGATTCCATAGACAGAGAAGATACAGCTATGCAAGAATACCTGGTGTCACCTGAATCAGAGTGGAAACCAATAGGTCATCCACCTTCAAGGCCAAGTATAAGTAGCACTACCAATGGACGAAAGAAACATAAATAATTAATTTAGGTTAATAATTGTAAAATTTAATTAAGAAAAATATCAATAATTTATGTAATATTCTGAGCTTTAATGTGGAGGTACCAAGAAATGTTTTGAAAAATTAAAGAAACCAAAATTGTATTAATTTATTTATTTCTAATTTATTTTAAAAATACTATAAGCGATAGATTGTAAGCAAAAATGTATTTATGTAAAGGAGTTCTAATTGAAATTAAATAAAAATTGATATGTACTAAAAATATGATTTTTTACCATTCATTCGCCTTTGCTTTTAATATTTTTTTATTATTATTGTTGCGTAATTTAATAAATAAATCAATTCTTCATATTATCAGGTAGGATCTATCATCTAATTATTTAATTCACATCTACCATGCTTCTATATAATTATTATGCTCTATTAATGAATATTAAATTGTATTAAAATTAAACGTATTATAAAAGCACCTTTATCAATAATTTATTACAAAATCGCTTGACACAATAAAACCGGCATTAAAATGTATTATTATCTTATAATACTAATGAAAGTGAAAGCGTCGTTACAATAATAAGGTGAACGCTCGGACGAGATGGAATCTGGAGCAATTTGTTTACATTGCCTTACTTTGTACAACTACGAGTATTACACAGTTGCAATTGTTTAAGAACTTACATAGAATTTACGACACATTTTGTAATAATACGACGACAAATAATAAATACGAAAATTAAAAATCTGTTACTAGTAAACTAATAACAATTATAAATATCACAGAAGTATATTTTTAAACTAATTACTTAATTTTATTATGACAATATATTATATTTATTTAGATACTTACAAGCTCATACTTAAATATATGTAGTTTTCTGGCACTTTCTCTTACATAACTTAAGTGATAATATCTTATACATCGACATAATAATATCTTCTTTTACTGGGATCTAAAATAAAGGGCGGAGCTGTGGTGAGCATAGGTGCAGCTCTTGCAAAATTGTTTAGCAAAATTGTTGCACTGTCTGGATCATGTTTAGCTTTTCTCTTACTTTTATTCTTATTAGCCTGATCAGGATCTTCAATTATCTCTGAATTTCTATCATTCTCTTCTTCAATGTTCCTTTCATTGTTGGGAACTATTAGCGATTTTAAGTTACCACCGTGCAATTGTGGAGACTTAGTTTCACTTAACTCTATTTTGTCACTCCTATTGTTAGGTATGCGACTTCGCCGAGGCGATAATTTCAAGTTACCTCCATCTAATTGCTTTGTTGAAAGTGAAGAGTTGAAAGTTGAAATGGTTGCATCACTTAAGTTTTCAGTTTCGCTGTATCTTTTGTTATTCCTCAAAACTCCGCCCCTTTTTGCACTTAAGGGGCGTGACATATTTTTTGAATTTATTGGAATACTGGGGAATTCTGCCAGATTTGTCGTTTGAATTTGAGATAAGTCAGTTTTTAAAGGTGTTTTAGTACGATGCTTTGATTCGATACTTCTATAATTTCCACCATGTCTGGGCCCTGACTCAATATCTAAATCAGGCCGAAATATTTCTACTCCACCTAGTTTATTCACATCTTTGGCCAAATTTTCATCCTTATATAAATCTAATGCTTCTAAATTCTTTTGAGGTTTTAGTCGCCTCTTTGGAGTTATAGTTTTTATGATTTCGACCTCTTTAATGTCTTGCTTAAAATGAGTAGCGTTTGGTGACAATTTGCTGACAGGCAGTTCTCTGTGAACTTCAATTTTCTTTTTTGATATGATTGGTTTTATTTGGTCATTTGAGTTTAGTTCTGTAGTAGATGGAGTAGTTTCTGTAGTTTTAGGCAATGTTCTTTTTGTTGGCTCTGGAGTAGTATGCCCAGAGCTTAGCCTTATTTTAACCTGTTCACGACTGTAATCAGCATTGTCATCGTCATCATTATCATCATCATCTTCTTCTTCTTCCTCCTCGTCTTCTTCACTACTATCATCCTCATCATATTCTTCTTCACCCGACTCTACTTCATGAGAAGCTTTAGAATTTTTATTGTGTTCTTTTTCATATTCCGGCAAATAATCATCAGTATTATGTTTCACGCCTATTAAAGCGTCGATGTCTTCCTTTCGCATATCATCATCTTCTTCCCCATAAGATTTTGTATCTGTTACTAAAGTACTCTTAGAAAGCTTCTTTTTCTTCTCGCTTAGCTTAGGCGCAATAGTGGTGGATAATATAATATTTTTCTGATTATGTTTATTATCATTTGACACAATTTTGTCGCTCTCATCCAATTCCGAAGCAATATTAGAGCTTCTAAATCTTGTTTTAAGTCTAAGAATAGGCATAGTAGTTGTATCCTCTTCATAATATATTGGCTCTGTAGTGGTTATAATTCGTACTTGTTTTTCTTTTCTAAGTGGGCGAACAGTGTTTGTAGTAGTTGGTGCTATGGTAGAGGTAACAACGTCTATTTTTTGTTCAATTTTTCCTTCATTCTGATAGTCATCATACTCTTCTTCACTTTCATTTTCATCATCTTCGTGGGAAGGGGTAATCGGTTTTACGGTGCTTTTTCGAATAACGTTAGACACTGAATTCGATGCAGAACTTTTCTGTGTATCATTCGTGTGAGAATATTTTGTTTCTTCAGGAATAGAGCTAGAAAGTATTGATTGTCTTGTAACGTCAGCACGACTTTTATATTCATCGAGGGATACCGACTTTTTGTTTTTGACAGGAGTGTAATGGTTTTTATGATTTTTGTATTGAATCTCATATCTGGGTTCACCTCGACGTTTGTCTAAGCTGACGTCTACAAAATCAGCTTCTTGAGGATCTTGCGATACATTTTTACGTTGTTTTTCGCGGTCCACTTTACCAATATCTTTATAGCTTCTAGTGCCAGTATTTCTTTTTGAAATTTGATCTTTATTTTGATTCGCAGTCACTCTATCTACGACTCTGCTTGACTGTAACTGTTTTATAAGAGGGCTTATATTATTAGTTGTTGTTGTTTTCTTGGACTCGGCTGCGACTTGACTTTCTTTAATAATTTTGTATGGTTCATATATAAATGGAGTAGCTCTCTTCATTCTTGGTAAAATAAGAGTTTTAGGAATAATAAAATTTCCAATATTATCGTTTTGGCTAATTATGGGATCAGAATGATTTTGCAGAGTTGATTTTACATAGTATATAGGATGATACGCGTTTTGTTTTTTAGTCAAAGTAGTATTACGGTAATTTATATTTTTTAATGAAGCTAAAGCTTTATTATTATTTGCTTTTTTCTGATTGTCAAGAATTATTTGAGTTGTCTTGTCATGATTAAATAAGTTAATGTTTGGTTTTGTAACAGGTTCTGGACTTTCAATTATATCTTCGCTAAAAAATGGACTGTCCAAAGGATTAGCTCCAAAGTATTTAGATTTCAAACAATCAATTTTATCACCAAGCCCTTCCAATCGCTGGTTATTTTTAAGTTGCGAAAATTCATCTTTCGATTCATTAGTATCGTTATTTTCATCGGGGTTTCCACCTTTTTTTAATTTTTCAGGAACAGGATCTACATCTTCTTCTATGATTGGGCAAACAATCTCTTTTCTTGAATCGTAAAATTCCGTGCCTCCTAAAGTTTTGTTTGGAATAAAGCTCAAGTTTTCGGCATAGCGAAGAGGTGAATTATTAGAAATTTTATAGTTGCTTTTAAAATAATATGGGTACTTTTGCTTTACCAGACGACCATTATTATTTTTATTTGCTTTTTTCTGGCCCAGAGATTGTATCTCTTCTGGAGACTGAGGCATATTATATTCACGCTTATTCAAAACGTGTTCTATATTGCTAGTTGCGGTATCACTATCATTATCTGTATTACTTACTAGTTCTTTTCGTTTGTTTCTCGAAATTTCTTCTTTTTCCGTTTCATTTTCTTCTGAATTTTCGCTTGCATTTTCGTGATTTTCTGATTCATTTACATTTTCCTCTAAATTTTCGCTTGCATTTTCAATTGGTTTACTGTTTGAGTTATCTGTATGTGTGTCACTCTCTTCAGAAGTTTCTTGTTCGACTTCAGAATAGTCTTCCACCTCGGAATCATCAGAGTTTTCCAAATTATCATTTTTCCATTTTTCAGCATGAACAAGATTATCACCATGAGCAGACCCTCCTGCATCTTGTATTTTAGCGCTTACAGATGGTGTCTGATAATTACCTCCACTTAGCTCATGTTCTTTAAGGTATCCACCATGGCCCTCAATGTCTGAAGCATGTTTTTGTTCACCAGCATGATCATATGCAGAATCCTCATAACCTTCTTCGGAGTACACTACTTGAGCTTTTGTACTTTTCACAGCTTCCCTTAGTCTTGGGGCATTTTTTTTTTCATCTAGACTCTCTGCATCCCGAAATGCTGCCGCTCTAGGAAGATGTTTTGTTGTTTCTGTTTTTCTTACTTGAGCATAGTTCTTAATAGGAATAAATCCATCATCGTCTTCATGACTGGTTTGGTCATCATAATTTTCCTTAAGTTCAAGTTTCTCATTAGTTAGTGGTCTGTTTTTTAAAACCACTTTATTAATTGATTCGTCGATGTTATTCCTAAGTCTGACAAAATTGTCTTTGCCTTTCTCGTATATATCATAGCCGTCTGGTTTTTCGGCATTCGATTCTTTAACAGGTAATTGAGGATACTCATTATTTTCATCGTCAAACTTGAGGGCGTGATGCTGTCTCAAATTTTGTAAATGATTTTTTAAAGGTCTATAATGCATTGGAGTGACTTTAGCATAGTTTTGGTTCCATGGGTGGCGAAGTTTTTTATTTAAAATATTTTCTCTGTAACTGTACCTCGACGGTGGTCTATAATAAACGGGACGACGCATCGGTCTATGTATTTCATATCGCGAAGGTATATTTTTTTGCGGAAAATATCTGTGGTCAGTTTGTTCTGGACTTTCCAAATATTCATCTTTCGAAACATCCGATTTTCCGGCATCATTTTCATATTGTTGTAATCTGTTTTTGCTGTCCCGCAAATCATTTCTTATTTTGTCTAATATTGGATCCTTATATATTTCTTGTAATCCAGGTTCTTCCGCTTTATACGGATGGTAAACGTCGTAAGCTGTTGAAGATGGAGTCACATGAGCTAAATCATTACTAGAAGCCACATAGCGTTGGTATGGATAGTAAGCTTCTTTTTCGGGATTCAACATTTGGTGTTTTCCTAATTTTGGCTTATTTACTCCGGTATACGGTCTGATTGGATATGAAGTATAATGTTTTTCTGGTGATTTAACATTATGATCAGCAGCTATGTCGATTGCAAATTGTGGCTTCTGTGCCGTGTATTGGAAGTATTGATTTGGGATATTTTGTCGTATAGGTTCATTTGAGTTACTATTTACGGGTTCATTTAGTTTCACTTCACTTTTTTTCCAGTCCACAGGCACACGTATCGTTAAGCACAATGTAACATGTAACATCAGCGTGACACCGACTGCACTTGGTTTCGGCATTGTTTACATCACGGAGCGCGACTGCGGATGGCGGACAACTAACCAGAGCTGCGGCTTGGTCAAAGTATTTATCGCCTCGGTCAATCGAATCGGTTGTGGTCCGTTCGCTTTGATCGTAGCCTAGATTAAAACAAGTCAAAAGCAACAGCGGAAAAGCTGAATGTTTTCAAGTGAAACTTATAATGCTGCGGAGTTTACTGTTTGTTGGCGTATGACGCCAATAATTATACAACTACGTAGGTAAGTGTTCATAGAAAAGTTTCACATGCCAGGCCCCCGCAATAATATTTTTGAAATCAACTTCTTTTGAACACACTTCATCTACTCTAGATGAAGAGTGGTTAAGTGAAGTTTGTTCAATCATTACTATTCGACACAAAATGTAACTTCATTCACTTACTTAAAAATACATAATAATGTTTCAATTTGAAGAAATGAAAATAATGATATTGTATGACTTAATAATTGTAAGACGTTGTTACTAACTTCTTGGTAATAAATAAATATTCTATTCTATTAGTCACATGAATTCCCCTCCGCTACTAGCTTATGGCTTGATAGGTCAGTGGAGCTTAAGAGTCGCGGTGAGAGTATTAGGAAAAAAAATATAGAAATTTCATGGTTTCGTCTCTCCGTTGTGATGTACTTTATCATCGCCTTTTTCCACGTCATCGATTCATCATCCTTAATCTTTTACTCAATTTTTCTTTTACAAAAGCTCTTGAAAAAGGTTTCTGCTAAAATTGATTTTGGCAGAAATATTGTACTAATGTACTTATATTGTACTAATGTACTCAGATTGTACTAATGTACTCATATTGTACTAATGTACTCATATTGTACTAATGTACTCATATTGTACTAATGTACTCATATTGTACTAATGTACTCATATTGTACTAATGTACTCATATTGTACTAATGTACTCATATTGTACTAATGTACTCATATTGTACTAATGTACTCATATTTGTAACTTGTATTATTTTGAATATTACTTTACTGTAATTACACTAAGCCTGCATCATTTTGTAAAGTTTTGTGGTGGGGGCAACGCTGAAACGCCTTATTTTGAAATGAAAAAGTACTATTAAAGTATTTTGAAACTGAAATTTATGTGATACCAGATGGTTCCCGCGACTTACGCGCATAAGGTAATCTCGCGGGAACTGCACATTTTCCCGCGACAAAAAGTATCTTATTTCCTTTCCCGTGGTCTACTTTATATCTATGCCAAATTTCATGATGATCGATCCAGTAGTTTTTACGTAAAAACGTAACAACCAAACAAACAAACTCAAATTCACATTTAAATTTAAATTAAGTATTAGTAAGGATAAAAAGGTGAATTTTAGACGAAAGGCATCGGAAAATCCGAATAGTCGTTCTTTCATTTGAATTATCGAAATGACACGGAAGTTGTGTTGCCAGATCAAATCGAGTATTGCTGTTAAGATTGTAAAACCTCCGTTGATTTAAAACTGAAATCGGTCTTACCCAACCCCGTATAACTGTACTAAGTTTGTAATCTAAGTGAATATTTACGCAATTAAAACAAAATAAAACTTATTGAATATTTGAGTTTGACTTTGCGAAAGGTTACACAAACGTTGGCAATAAATTACAGTTACGGGACAAACAAAACAACTTGAGGATTATAATATTATATTTCGTAAATTCGTGGGAAGTAAATCAATTATTAATTTTGTTACAAGTTGGTAAACTAGACTGTGATTATGATTATTGGCGTACAGCATACAAACATAATAATCTCTGGAACTTAATTAAAATATATTAGGTCTTTACCTATGAAATGAAATGTATGAAAACATTTAAACTATTTTTTTTCATGTATTTTTATTTGTATTAATCGAAGCAATCACCCATGCAATCAATGCATCTTTGCCAACGCAGTGGCAGTTTACTGATGCCCTTCTTAAAGAAATCAGCTGGACGGGAGGCCACAAATTCTTCAAAGGCATTTTGTACTGCCTCTCGGGTATTGAATTTTTTTCCCGCCAAGAGGTTATCCAAATTCTGGAAAAACTAGTAGTCTGTAGGCGCAAGGTCTGGTGAGTAGGGCGGATGACGGAGAGCTTCCAACCCCAGTTCTTGCAACTTGGAGACCGTCTGCTGTGCAGTATGAGGTCGCGCGTTGTCGTACATGAGCAGCGGAGACGAGCAATTGACTAATGCTGGTTGAAGATGTGCCAGCTTCTCCATCATTGTGTTCAGTTCTTCACAGTACACATCTGCAGTAATGCTCACCCCGTTTGGTAAGAAGCTTTGATGAATCACACCGGCGCTAGACCACCAAACAGTTACCATCACTTTTCTAGGGGTAAGTTTTCGTTTAGGGCATTGTTTAGGTCAGGGGTCTCCAAACTACGGCCAGAGGGCCACATCCGGCCCGCGGACAGATTTTTTCCGGTCCGCGGAGAGCTAGCATACTCGAAAACTCCTTTTAGAGAACATATTTTTTATAGCAAATTAAATTTAGTTTACTGTAGTATTCTAATTTTATGTTGAATAATTATTAATATGACATCTACATTGATATGGCCATGGGCTAACTACTCATAACATTGTTGTAGGCTTATTGTTATTGTTTTTGTGATAAGTTGGATAAAGAAACACAGAATTGTAATGAGTAAAGACATGTATAATATGCAGAAAATTTAATTCAGTATATAATAACTAACAAATTATTGAAATGAATCCAACTAACATTTTATACATTTTAAATAAAAACATAACTTATAACAAGCATAATGACATGAAATACTAATGAGATTTATGTAATTGAGATTTTCCACTGACAATAGTTTGTAGTTGTGTACTAATTTTACTTGTACCAATTATTAAAAGAGATTTAAGATGCTCATCAGTTAATTTAGATATGTAAACATTTTTTGTGTACTTCATTTTGGAGAAGGTCTTCTCACACAAATAAGTAGTACCAAAAACAGAAAACAGCCCACGAGCAAATTTATGCAAATTATCAAATTGTGTCAGTGGAAGACCCTTATAAAATTCCAACAAAGATGAGTTTTGATATTTGTTCTTAATTATATCACTGCACTGTAGATCAATCATTTCCATTTGAAGTTCCGGGGCTAGGGTTTCAATGTCAGTATCAAAAGGATTCTGAAAAATCTTAATTTGATTCGCAATGGCATCAAAGTCCGAGAACCGAGTATAAAAATTTATTTTCAAAGCACTCCAAGTTTCGATTGCAAAATCGATAGGAAACTCAGTCTCAGTGGTGTGGCTGAATATTTCACATGTTTTAAAATGTGAAAAACATTTACTTCGTAGTTGTGATTGAAACAGTATCAATTTCTTCCGGAATGATTTGATATTAGTGTATAAATCAGGAAGATGCTGGTTTTCTCCTTGCAATCTCAAATTCAGTTCGTACACACGTTTTGTCAAATCAACATAGAATGCTAACTTCCATAGCCATGCGTTGTTTTGTAATTCAGTAAGAGGGCGATGCTTTTCATTCAAAAAAAATTCGATCACTGCTCGAAGTTCAAAAAAGCGCTGAAGGACTTTCCCAAAACTAAGCCAACGTACGGCAGTATGATAAGGTAAGTCATTTTCTCCAATATCTTCAATAAATTGTCGGAATTGTCGGTGATTCAGCCCAAAAGATCTGATAAAATTAACAGTTGATATGACTGGTTTCAGAACTTCAGACATATCTAAACATTTTCCGCACAAAGACTGTTGATGAATGATACAATGTAAGACTAATGGTTTTGAACCACCGTCATTTTCTACAGCCTTTGACACAAGAGCGACCACTCCTTGATCTTTCCCACTCATGTTTTTGCCTCCATCAGTTGTAATACATTTCAAGTTTTTCCATCGAAGGTTCTTTTGATTAATGGCCATTTCAACTCCTTTAAAAATATCTGTACCAGTAGTTGTGCCATGAATACTATACATATCAAGAAGTTCTTCATGCACTTCATAGCTTTTATCTACTCCTCGAATATAAATCAACACCTGAGCAGTATCTGACACATCCGTTGACTCATCCAAGGCCAAAGAAGACCACTCAACATGTCCATTTTTGTCGAACAGTTGAGAGGATATATTTTCAGGGATGTTTTCTACCCTTCGAGCCACAGTGTTTGCTGACATACTGACAGTTTTTAATAAATTTACCTTTTCGGGGCACATTTCTTCGGCTACTGCAATTATGCATTCTTTGATCATTTCTCCATCGGTGAATGGTTTTCCACGTTTTGCAATTTCAAGAGCCACACGAAAGCTGGCACGAGTTGCAGCCTCTTGTTCAGTTTTGAGTTTTGTAAATGAAGATTGCTGCGATTTCAATCCGCGCTTCATAGCTTCGAATTTTTCTGTCCGCAAACTTTCTGTATATTTTGAGTAATTTTGAAAATGTTTTGTTTCATAATGACGTTTTATGTTATATTCCTTGAGAACGGCTATGCTTTCATTGCAAATCAAACATAGCGCCTTGTTACTGGACTGAATTACGAAATACTGAATGTTCCACTGATCTTTGAATTTTCTGCATTCACTATCAATTTTTCGCTTCTTTTCTATACTACTAAATCTCACACAAAAGCAACAATTCAAATCAAAATACTGTTACAAAGATGTCTTAAACTTAAACACGCACAAACACGTTTTAAGGAGGTACGCACTATTTTATTTCACAACAGTGTCATAGGAACTGACTTGTGGTTGCGCCACTAGCCTTCTTATATATTCCAATTACTGCCATCTAGAAGTGAGTGGAAGACACCAGAACTTTCTCGAACCAACGAGATTATTCTGTATGTGCTATTAGCGCCATCTGTTAGCGATAGAAGGTACTACCTATTTCCGCTTGTGTCCACCAGATGCCGTGTCACGTTACTCCTCATGGCTCGTACTCTACGACTAATCTAGAAATTACAGATAATGACAGGAAAATTAATAATATGCAGTGTTGCCGTTTTGCGGACTTTAGTCCGATTTGCAGCCTTTTTTAAACGTTGCGTACTTTTTCGGACTTTCTTTTTCATCAGTGGACTATTTCACTTTTTACCACCGGCAACAATGATAATATGGTTTTGGCCCTCGGAACTTACTGGAGTAATCAGTATGGCCCTAAGGCTGGTAAGTTTGGAGACCCCTGGTTTTGGTGCTGAACCAGGATCCAAACAAATTGCTGAGCACTTGCGGTTATCAAACAGAATCCATTTTTCATCGCAGGTAACAATGCGATTCAAAATTACTTCATTTGTGTGTCTGTTGAGCAGTGCAAGGCACGTCTCGACGCGTACTTCGCGCTGGAGATCATTGAGTTCCTGGGGCACACATTTGTCAAGCTTTTTCACCTTGCCAATTTGCCGCAAATGGACCAATATTGTTTTGACGCTAACGACGAAAGCTGCTGCTAATTCAGCCGTAGATTGTGTATCATCAGATCCACAATCGCCTTTAATTCGTCATTGTTGACCAAAGTCTTCGGACGACCGCGAGGTTCATTTTTCAGGTCGAAATTTTTAGAACGGAAGCGAGTAAACCAAAGTCGTTGATGTTGCGTGCCGCTTGTGCCGCGTTGCTGCCACGACGGTACTCATATTCCACAATTACTCGAATTTTTAACGTATCCATGATGACGAAAAAGATTGAAATGCGATGAAAATGTAACACTAATCAATAAACAAATGACTACTTTTGGAAAAAGAATTCCATGTTTTTAAAATAAAATTAATTTGAAATTAGAAATTAGCCAAACAAAAATTATTTTGATTTGAAATGGCCAGTCCTTACTGCAGAACGGCAATTTCATAGGTATTATTTACCTATTACCTATTATTTACTTGTATCATATCTTTAGTTACCGTAATATCTAGAGCCCCCGCATAGATTTATGTAACTTGAATACAAGTAGGAATGTCACAAGCTTAATAGCTAGGTGTACATAAAATTACTAAGATTTCACAGAATTATCAGAGTTACATGATGTTAGAAAAGTAGTTAAAATATTTTAACTCCTAGCAATTGTAAGTGGAGAAGTTTCAGAGACTCGAGAGAAGTTTTACTTCGGGAATGAAATTAGTGAGACAGGTTTGATAGCAGGCTATAGCAGGCTTTTTATCTATCCTTCATCTTAATTTTCAGAAAATTTAATTTCTACCTTCTTCCGGTAATTGAAAACTCTTCCTCTATGCAAGTCAGAGCATAGATGTAAACAGACAGACAAATCGCTTTGGATTCAGTTCCTCAAACGAATTAGTATTCTGTCAAAAGAAGTCGTAAAAAGTACTCTCGTTTATGATCCTATTTGAATAGACCATTTAAACGACTCTAGGACAACGTATTACGTATTGCGGCAGCTGACAATAGCGAACGTGGTGACGTAACTCGTCGTGTCCCGCCCTGGGGCCCACAAATGTCGCCTTACATAACTGTGTCACGGGAAATCAAAACTTAGTACGAAGTTAAAGAAATAAGTCATTAGCATATTACTAGTATCAATAATTCAATGAGTTGCCAGTGACCACCTTCTCGTCACCCTTTATTTTTGAACCTCCGCCTATTCGTCACCTCAAATATTAGAGCCGCCCGTTCATCTCCTTGTTTCTATACTCACATAATCTGCTTTCTATGTTGCTAAGTAATGCTTTATTTATAATTCACTATGTCGGCATAGAAAAAAACAATTTTAATAACGAGACAGTGTTTGACAGGTAAATAAACATAATAATATTTACTTCCACTGCTCATTGTTTAGAGATGTTCGTCAGCTGATCTCGTAATTTTTCTGTATTTTTTTCATGTACTGATTTTTTTCACCTACCGTTTTAAGTGTTTAATGTTTTGATCCAAATATTCCAGTCTAAACTCTAAAGGAGTGGTATTCAGTGGCCTAATCTGCGAGGATTTCATCACAGATGTAAAATATGCACTTGTTCTGTGTACAGTCTGTGCGCTCGATTTAGGGCGATTTCCCAACTGAGACAACTTAGTTGTTTTAATATGAATATCCATTACTGTAAACTTGCAACATCTATTTTTGAGGTAAATTGATGTATAATAATCTATTCGCGTTAAGAAGTTTCAGTATTAAACAATGTACTCTGTGAGTCAGTGGGTCATGCATTAATTTTTAAGTTTCAACTTTTTTTAGGTTTGTCTAGAAACGCGACAAAAAAAAATCGGTTGTCTGTAAAGTCGGTTTACTGACGATAGTTGACTGTGACAACGTCATGTTTAGCGAGGTAACGCCGGTAACGCCGGTAACGGCATGAGTCATGTTTTTTCGTGCGTGCAGCCGGCTCCATCGAATTATAAGACGTTATCACGTCAATATGTAAGTGTTGTCTATGGAACGTGAAAGAAATATTGTTAGTTATCTCAAACCACAAAGTGAGGTAGTGTGTGTAACTTTATTTTATTAATGTTGTGTTTCTAAGCAATAATAAAAAAGCCGTCTGTACAACTTCTTTCACAATCCACATAAACTCTAACTGTGCCAAATTGGATACTCCTCCGCTAACGGAAATTTGGAGGAGTATAAGAACTGTGCGAACACAATTCTCGTAAAACCGAACCATAAGTTTTTGCTTCACGTATTTCATTCATCACATTAGAGACCACCTATGATATCGGAACCTACAAGGATGTGTCCATAACAACAACAAGGATGTGTCCATAACAACAACAAGGATGTGTCCATAACAACAACAAGGATGTGTCCATAACAACAACAAGGATGTGTCCATAACAAAAACAAGGATGTGTCCATAACAACAACAAGGATGTGTCCATAACAACAACAAGGATGTGTCCATAACAACAACAAGGATGTGTCCATAGCAACAACAAGGATGTGTCCATAACAACAACAAGGATGTGTCTATCAACAATCAAACTGATTGTTTTTTATTTCTCACCCAGTTTTGAAATTTATAACGCATTTTGAAAAAATCGAAATCTGCACATACAATTCGGACACATTGATGTAAATATTAATACTTATTATTAACAGTTCTGCCCCGACTTTTATTTTAGTGTCTTATTATTCGACACGAAATGTAGGTTATAAATAATGTTTTATGTCTCACAAGGTCTCACGGTCCAGCCTGCAAGTCAGCACCGTTACATTATGGCCCTGAAATCATATCAGCACTTTTTTATTTTTTTAAGGCTAGCACAGATACGGCACAGACACGGGCTAATAATGATGATGTAGCGGTTAGCATTGAGTAAAGATCGCGCGGAAGTGGGCGGCGTATATTTACTGAGCCTGTATGATATTCGCCTTTAGTATTTACTATTGACTTGTAAACCTCGTAGTCCGCGTGACAGAAAATCTTGCGGTTCATACTGATTACACAGCTGATGAGGTTGGGTCACAAATCACAATGCTTTGACGTTACTATAATCTTTTTAGACACAATAGGCATGTCGCCTAAAAATATTTTTCGTCTATTCGATGTAAGATAAAATGTTAATAAACAATCTAGAACCCATTTTGGTACATCTTACAAAATAACGAATATATTAAATTTACAATATAAAAGAGAGAGCGATATTTCCTACGAGACGTCACGAGTTGCACCCGCTATACATTTGTCATTAAAAAATGTATGGCGGTAGCAACTTGTGACGTAACAAATGTATGGCGGTAGCAACTTGTGACGTAACAAATGTTATATTTTTTATTTGCTTATAATTTTTTATCGCAGGAACCTAAATACCTATTTCTTTAAGATTGATATTCCTCTATTTAACAACTTTAAAACTTAATTCGTAAAAATGTGTTATTCCACACTATTTCCCTATTAAATCTAGGAACGTAAACAAAAAGATGAAATTTGACCAAATTACTGTGTTTGCATTTATTTATTGCACGGTGAATAAGTGACATTCAAATTGGTATCATTATAATGTTTCATTATTAGATATATTTTTAGTTAAAATTGTATCTTAACAGACTCTTTAGTCAAAATGCAATTGCGAAGTTAGAAATCAAAAATGTATGGTATTAACGTGTCGCGCGCTATGTCACTCAGCGGACTAAGCTAATTTTATGGCGGTAGCAACTTGTGACGTAACAAATGTATGGCGGTAGCAACTTGTGACGTAACAAATGTTATATTTTTTATTTGCTTATAATTTTTTATCGCAGGAACCTAAATACCTATTTCTTTAAGATTGATATTCCTCTATTTAACAACTTTAAAACTTAATTTGTAAAAATGTGTTATTCCACACTATTTCCCTATTAAATCTAGGAACGTAAACAAAAAGATGAAATTTGACCAAATTACTGTGTTTGCATTTATTTATTGCACGGTGAATAAGTGACATTCAAATTGGTATCATTATAATGTTTCATTATTAGATATATTTTTAGTTAAAATTGTATCTTAACAGACTCTTTAGTCAAAATGCAATTGCGAAGTTAGAAATCAAAAATGTATGGTATTGACGTGTCGCGCGCTATGTCACTCAGCGGACTAAGCTAATTTAAATTTATTATTTCGAAAATCGTCACTGTAATTTAAGGAATAAAAAATTAACGATGGTATTTTGACTAAGCTGACTTTTGACAGGTACGGTATGGTTATTGGCAAAGCGGTTTCAAAACCTTTGACATAACTACAACAATCTTATCGTATTTTAATATTGACTCCCAATATTTAAAAGGTTTAAACCTAAGGTACATAATAATATATTAGGTCCTTACATATGAAATTGAAAAATTCCAGTTTCAAATTTATACCGCTATTTACTCGTGAATTTGTGTTTCGAAAACCGTAATTCAATTTTTTTTCCTCTTTTCGTTTTTTTTTGCATCACTCTGTTTACAAAATAGAAAACTTGAAATATCGTATTATTTTCGAGTACGAGTTTCACCGTGGCACCAGTGCTGTAGAAATGGCACGATGGATTAATGATGTGTATGGAAGGAATTACGGAGGATTAACGGCGGTGTCGCAAAAGAAAACACCAATCACCCACTAAAACCACCTGCCTGGATTGCCATCAGCCGCTATGAAGGGGAGTGTCCCGGATCTGTCTAACACAGGACACTCTGTGTCAGTCTCCCTCTCAAAGGGATCGGACTTTCAACACAATTAGGGGCCACTCCGGCAAACTGGAGCATCCCCCTCGACGCCGGGACTAGCTAAGTCGCGGAAGGTCCCAACCTCTCCCGGAGCCCCGTTAGACAGGAACTTGGAGGCTTGCAAAGCGACGCCTCCGCGCTCCTGTCCTACGCCGGCGGAGCGGAGCAGAGGATGGATCGATCTCTCTGTCCCGCTCCGCGGCCCCTTTCTGCGAAATCACGGATTCGCAGAAAGAGACCGCCGCTTGCTAGGCCTCGCTCTCGAGCATGCAGGGAACCACGCTCGAGAGCGAGAGGTCCCGCCCAATCACTGCCACGAGATCGTGGCGCTGCACGGCCCATCGGTCGCACACCTCTAGGGTGTGCTGAGCCGAATCCTCCGCAGCGCCACATTCGTGGCAGGCTGGCGTAGGCGACGGAAAATCCTATAATACCTATAAATACCTATCCCTCCTGGCGACCTTACACAGGTACGCACCGAAGCATCCATGCCAGGTGACCACCTGTGTAAGACGGAAGGTGAGGGGTTTCCGCTTGCGGCGCATCAACGCCGCAAGGACCGGACACAGTGTCGCGGTCGTATGTTGGCCGTACGGCGACTGCTCCAGGAATTCACCCCACCCTCGTAGCAACTACTGTTGCCCCAGCCTCCGCACTCGCAAGAGCTCCTCCCAGTTTGGAGACTCGCCGTTATGTACCCTCCTCTCTGATGCGAAGAGGTGCACCTCGGCGAGTACCGACGCCTGAAGCTCCCACGGCGGGTCTCCAGCCAGGGCAGTGGCTGCCACTCAGGAGACTGTACCGTAGCCTCTGATAACCCTCACCGCTATGACCCGCTGCGCCTTTCGCAGCTGGGCCTTGTTGCGAGCGGTGAGGGAATCCGCCCAAATGAAGGGCTCCGTACAAGGCTATACTCCGACATACTCCGGAGTATAGCCGCTTGCAGGCTTCGCTGGGCCCTCTTATATAAGGCAGGAGTCGGCCCAGCGCTGACGCCGCCCTCACGACCTTCGGCCCCAGTTGTTGGAAATGGGGTCCGAACGTCCACCTCCCGTCCAGGGTAAGTCCGAGACACTTAAGGGTTGCAGTCACCCTGATCTCCGTCTCTCCGCGAAGGAGTCGTGCTCCGGGCGGGGGCCCTTTCCTCCCGGGTCCGAGGAAGCGCAGGGTTTCGGTTTTATTTAAACGTACCCAAAGCCCCAACCGCTCTATGCGGCTGACTATGAGACTCCTGATATGTCGACCGGTCCTCGTACACGACATCCCTATCGGAGAGATACGCGCTCAACAGCCCTCCGAGATACGGAGGCATGTTGAAGAAATTCAGTGCCTCCCGTATTACGCTGTGGGGAAGGTTGTTGAAGGCGTTGGCGATGTCCAACGACACCGCCACCACCACCTCCCTCCCGCGTTCCGCCTCACCTGTCACCGACTTGAGGCGCCCTATCGCGTCGACGGTCGACCGACCGAAACCCAAACTGTGTATCTGATAGTCCGAGCCCCGGGCCTTCCTACAAATGCTGAACAAGATGGGAGGCTAAGACACGTTCAAACGCCTTGCCCGTCTTATTCAACAGTGCGATCGGCCGCACCACCGACGCACAGTCCGGTGGCCTCCCGCCCTTTGGTAGTAGGACGAGCCGACCCTCCTTCCATGACCGCATTGAAGACAGCGGTTAAACAGTTCCCGAAGGCTGTCTTCGGGATGCAAGAGAGCTATCGATAGAATTCTCCCGTGCACCCCGTCCGGACCGGGCGCCCTCTTCTTGCTACGGAGGCGGAACAGAACCGCCTCCATTTCTGCGTCGGTGACAAGGGCGAAACTCCCTCCACTCTCAAGTTCGGCGTCCGTAGGGCCATCCGCGGCGGAGCGAAGCGTACCGGGGGGTCCGGGAGCAACTCCCGGACGATGTTCCCCAGCAGCTCTGGCTGGAGAGTTTCCGTCAAGGTGGCCGACTGGGCGCGAAGTTTGTCTCGCGCCCTTTTGTACGGTCGGCCCCAGAGATCGTTCTCGATCCCCTCCACCAACTCCAGCCACGCTCGCTCATTGGCCCAACTAATGGCCAGCTGCAGGATCTCTCGTTTAGCCATGTAGACCATGTACAGCCGACCATCCCGCTCCTCGTCCTGCGGGCGGCATCGCCTGCTGCGAACGTAGGCACGACGAGCCGCATCGCAGGCGATGCGAAGATCGGCCAACTCCGCCAACCACCAATACACCGCCCGCCGAGGTGGGCGAGAACCTCAAATTCTTGGCATGGCTGCTCGACAAACGCTAGTGAGCACGTTGCCGAAACGGACGGGAGACTCTAGCGGCCGACGATGGCCGCCGCCTCCGTCAGTTCCCGGTTGAGCTTTGCAAGTGCCCAACGTGGGAACACGCTACGCCCCCTGGACTGCGATACCTAACTCGATGCGGAGGCTGGAGACAGCTCGAACCTTATGTAACGATGGTCCGAGAGTGTCTCCACCTCCATCTCCTCCCTCCACCCTTCCACAATGGCTGAACCCTGGCGAACCAGCCAAAGCCTGCCCCAAGCGAAAGTTGACTCAAAAAAAGTTACTTGTGAGCGTTTGGTGGACTAGTGCCGGTGTCGTTCACTACAGCTTTCTTAAATCTGGCCAGACGATTACGGCAGATATCTATTGCCAGCAACTGCAAATCCTGATGGAAAAGCTAGCTGCTAAACAACCCAGGTTGGTCATTCGCTCTAGGCCACTGCTGATTAAGGACAACGCTAGACCACACACTGCACCACAGACGGTTTCCAAATTGGAGGAGCATCAATTGGAATGTCTAAGACATCCACCGTACTCCCCGGACCTTGCTCCAACTACTACATTTTTTTTTCGAAATTTGGATAACTTCTTGCAAGGGAAAAAATTCAACTCCAATGGGGCAGTCCAAAGCGCCTTCAAAGATGTTATTGATTCCTGTCCGGATGGTTTTGTAGTAAAGAAATTAATAAACTACCAATGAGATGGCAAAAGTGCATAGATAGCAATGGTTTATACTTTGATTAAATAAATATATTATGTTTAAAAAAATCGACTTTATGTTCCTCCTTTACAAAACGCCAATTTCATATGTAACCCTAATATTATATTTTCTTATTTTTATGTAATGAACTGAAAAATTAAAATCTGTGTGCCCAATTTATGTCAAAATAAATAATGGAAACACGGCTAATATGTATTTGCGGATATCTTCCATTAGTTGAACAACATCAATTTAGATTTGTTTAAATATTTAACTAAAATAGATCGGCATACATACTTTGATCACTTACAGTTGAACCATATTGGTAATAGCCCTCGGCAATCTTCGTGCTTCTTTGGAAATTACAGACGATGTATGGAAAACGACGATTGCCGAAAGACACAGACATTGAGGTCGTGATCGTAGTGTACGAATTGAGGTTTACCTATTATGTAAGTTTTAATATTCAGCATCGAATACATTGTCGCTGCAAATTGATACTTTATTTGCTTTCATTTAATTAATTTTGATATTTTGATTTTAGTTCCCGTCACACACGTAGAGCGGATTTTTATTGAGGGTCAAACCGTTGTTATAAATACGAGGGGAGCCGCGCGCGCGGCTTAGTGCAGATTAACCGCGTCATGTATCCCCATCAACAGGTCAGTTGTTTTAACTACTTAGTTAAATTTAACCAAAGCCAGTCCCTTTTGTAGATTAAAGAAAACATTCTAGAAAAAAAAAACCTTTTTTCTAGAATGTTGTTTGCCTTGATCTGTGTAGATAAATGAAGATTTCGATGGGAATTTAAATTGTTACTAATAAATAAAGAAAATTGTTGAATTTTGTTAAAAGCTAAGTGGTACCTTATGTTAAGGTCTATGCGTGTCTATGCTTTGAAAGATTTTCGGTTTGTTTCGCCGGTTCTCCTTAAGGGCTAGGTTGTAGCTAGTTTTAATGCACCACATGCGTGAAACAATAAATTTAGACTTTTTTTATAAATAATAAATAAAAAATATCTTTATTGGCAAATAAACATCTTAATACAGTATTAAACCCGCTAAACTGCGCCACAGTTTGTGAAAACACACGTAAGACAATTCGTCCTAATATATAGCAAACATTTTTTCACCTTCACATCTATTATAGATGTAGGTAATGTTTTATGTTTTCTATCTCTTATTTAGATGAATATTTTTATGGAAACTAATAAGCTAGTAGCTTATCAGATCATGAACAATCACTTTAAAATTTAAATATGTGAAAGTGTACTCTGTGTTCATTACCTACTTGTTTGTATTAATATTATAATATCTATCTATGGACGCTTCACACCACATCAATCTGGTCCCGTGGTAAGTTCTCGAAGAACTTGTGTTACACCCACCAGACAATGGAAATATATTTAATACTTTTTATACTATACATATATTTAAGATTTTTACTATATTATTATTATACACATATTTATTTCACATCCATGACCCAGGAACACAGAAAAACTTTTTGTGCCTTCGGCGGGATTAGAACCCGCAACCCCCGACTTGAGCACCAACATGCTCAACCACTGAGCCATAGAGGTCAGTATTGGCAATGCAACATATACATATAACTTGTATTCATAGGTACCTAATAAAGATTTCAACGAGAGAAAACATTTAACTGACAATTTTTTCGGATTTTTCTCATGACGTCATGACGCCCTCTGTGGCTCAGTGGTTGAGCGCGCGTCAGTGCTCAAGCCGGAGGTCGCGAGTGCGAATCCCGCCGAAGGAACTAAAACGTTTTCTATGTTCCTGGGTCACACGTATGAATGTCTACACAAGAAACAATCTAACTGTAGCTTTTTTACGCTCTGCTATGTAGATAACTTAAAATATCTTGGTCTTAAAATTGGCAAAAACTTTAACTGGGCTTTACATATAACAGAGGTATGTAATAGATTGAGATCAGTTCTAGGTACCTAAGTTTTATCAGCTAAAGAGAATACCAAATGTGGATACATTATGAATGGTGTATTATGCACTAGCAGACTCGCTGATGAGCTATGGGCTAATTAATTGTTTATGGCCAAACATTTGTAACATATTTACATAGCGTCAAAAATTTACAAATACGACTGTTGAAATATTTAGTAAGTGGAAAAGTAAAGTACGAATGTAATACAGAATATGAAATTTTTTTTAAAGTGCGCAATATTTTGGCGGTAGATAAAAAAGTGGAGTACTTAATAGGCTTACAGTATTACTATAGTAATGAATTTAAAGTGATAGTACATAATAAAAATAATACTAGAAGGGTAAGAGAGCGAAGACTGATTAAACCTAAAATAAAAAACTACTATGGAGAGAGGACGAATAAATACTTAGTACCTAGAATATTTAACAAGTTAGGTATAGGATATATAGGTATTAAGACACACAGAAAAAATGTCTAGAGAAATAATAAAGACAAAGTTAGGGGCTGTATTGTTAAATTAAGATTGAAGATGAGTTTAATTACTTTTTTTTTATAAACTGTAAATTTCTTTGAAGTTAATAACTTAGTTTTGTTTTTTATTATTTTATCTTTTGTAGTAAAGACTTAACTACTCATAATATTGTGCAACAAATATTATATGAGATGAGCGCATCTCGCCGTCAAACACTCGCTTGGCGAGATACAACTTGAATTGTATATGTTTCTTTTTATGAATAAACAAATAAAAAATAAAAAAAAGATGTGTATTAAATATGTGTATGGTATAAAATTATTAAACATATTTCCGTTGTCTGCGACCCGTAACACAAGTTCTTCGAGAACTTAGCACGGGACCAGATTGACGTGGTGTGGAAGCGCCGATAGATATTACTTTCTGCTCCCATATGAGCTTGCAGATCACAAACAAAGCCACATGTATTGCCTAGATCTACACCCACAAGGTCTATCTGCCCTATACCACACTGACCCTGTGCTCACTGCTCACGGCGTCATCTAACGTTTTAAGCACAATGTCAGCTTGTAGGTCAAATGAACCTGTTTGCATTTAAGTATCGATCACACCTGTCCGTCTTGCAGACCTTAGCAACACAGAGTCTTGCAGCTGCTATAACAGAGTCGCCTAAAGTCAGTGTACTACTGTCTACTTATCGTCTTAACAATAAGGTTGACAAGTGATACCACAGAGTACAAAATATATAACGTACAGAGAAACAGCTTTCATAGCACGAGTGAAATTTTGCCATTCCCTTCAACAGCCCACAATTTTTCCACACAATTGTGGACACACCGTATGCTTGTAGTAGTGCAATCAAATCAAAAGCTAACTATGCAGCTGTTTGTCTGTTCCTCTTTCTTTAATCTGTGCTGACATACCGGCTTATCGGCAACCGAAAATAAGCGTTTGAATGCGATACATACTTATTTTTTAACACGTCAAGTCTCTAGATATATTTTGTCAGAAATGATTTATTATATATGATATAGGCCTGTTTCACAATCTACTGACAAGTGTCAGATAGCCTATTTGCATGTTTTGTCTCTGTCGCTCGATATAAAGTAAGCGGCGACAAAACTTCCGAATAGCGTGTCCAACTAAGGCATCCGTAAGAATATTGCGAAATAGGCATTTAATTTGAATAAATTACACATTTGTTTTAGCAATTGTGTAGAAATAAACTTTTGAACGACCGTTGAATACAAAAATTTAATTGTAATGCATAATCAAGTTTACAATATCTGATTCTGTTCTAAGTATCCGAAGAAGTTGTATTACGGGTACCAGACAACGGAAATATATTTAATACTTTTATACTATACACTAATTAATTAAGATTTTTATAACACCATTCATAAAATATTTAATACATATCCTAGACCCAGGAAAACTTTACGTCCCGGGATCGTTCCACTCGTTCGCTAACCCTCTCTCAAAACCTCTGAGTCACAGAGGTCGTCAAATAAAAAACCTCTAATATAAGCAAACTGTTCTCTATTAAAGCTCATCGTTTTCCTGTGTGTGGTGTTGGCGGTGGCTGCTGCACCAGATAGTGGAGGCCACGTGCCTCTGCCAGGACCTGGGTTATCATACGGTAATACATATCACTTTTTATAAATATCTAATATATGTATAAATACCATAGACACATATTTTTATAAATATCTAATATATGTATAAATACCATAGACATATATTATTAGATATTATCCACGACTTCGTGCTGCAATAGTAAATCTTGCGGAAACTGTATATTTTGCCGCAATAAAAAGTAGCCTATGTTCTTCTCCGTGGTCTACTCTATATCAGCTGTGCTAAATTTGATTTATTGTTTTGGAGCCTATTCATTTTACGTTTGACAATATATAATCTGTGGTAAAAGGCTGCGAAATTACGACAAGCGAGTAAAAAAAATAGACGACATAATATAATATTACAGGTAAAAGTAGATAGTAATCGTTGTAATTATAGTACACGTACGGTTTTTCATTTAATTTCAAAATTAAAGTCTGTTATTACATGTAAGGAAGCCATTACAAGCCTTAGTTCGATCGCTTACGTCGTAGTACGTTCGATGTTTCGATGTTCAACAGATGGGCAGATCAATAGTGCCATTTCCTTAAATGAAGAAGTTTTTGGCTGAATGTATGCAATAGCCTTAAGCCTATCCTTCTGTATGAATGTAAATAATCACTGGTCATAGGAATCCGAAACACGAGAGGAGTGTTTTGCTCCTTTTCCTCAATTGAGTGTACCTAGAGTTGGCAGCCGTTTACTCCACCGTCAAACCTTTTCCCTTCCATCACATGGGACATGTGATGGAAGGGAAAAGGTCCGCATGTGCTCGTCATTTATTGCTATCATTATAGCTTTCTGGCTGGTTCTGTCGCCTCCTCTAAGAAGACTTTCAAAGATCCTCTGTCAGATGATTCAGAAGATTATTAAACAATTTATACATTTGATTTTAAATGCTTAGTAGAAAGGTAACACAACTTTTATAAATTATGCGCATACTGTGTTCACTTCCTAGAGCATGTTTCTCAAGCGGGGAGTCGCAACCCTTGGGGAGGTCGAGATTATTTTTAAAGGAGGTCGCAGTCTGTTGAAAAATATTAAATACAAACTACATATAGGTACAAAGGATTCGATTTTCGAACGAATCTTTTGTATCGAACGTCAAAAAAATCGTTCGAGCGTTCGAACCAGTGAAGAATAATATAACGTATACCTAGCTGATAAAAATAGCGCGCTATGTACATAATATTATTATAATTTTATAGTACGGGGTCGCAAGCCTTTTTACTTAACTTTTTGGCCTTTTCGTGGGTCGCGACATAAAAATGGTCGAGAAACGATGTCCTAGACCTAGAGGGATACATTCTCTAGTAATGTTCTAAGTATTAGTAGTAACTTATCTATACGTATTGTAAATTGTATCTTGTTTCGTGAACCTAGTAAAAAAAACACTTGTTTAGTTACATAAACTTACCGGTAGGGAACAAAATAACGGCGGCAAGCGCTGTTTCTGAATGCTGGTTTTCTTTGTGGGTGTAATTTGTAATACTCCCGTGTATCAATTCGGAAGTAAAGGCCTATCACAAACTGTAAATTTACTCTCCCGGGGCTTTAGACAATCAGTTGTTCACACAAATACTTTGTGCTTACTGTAAATATTACAATTAAATTAAATGGTTATTTTCTACATTTCAGGAGGTATTCCATACGGCAGCGTGAGCGGCAACGTAGCAGCTTACTTCAAGAGAGCGCCATCTATACCGATTTACTCAAACTTACGCGGAGCGCCCGAAGCCGACTATCCCTCTGTTTTACAGTATTTATAATAGATAGCGCTTTTAGGTTTAAATAACTGAAGGAACATGATGTTTTTGTAAACTGTGTAAAAATCATATTATTATTTGTTATTGTTAATTGCTAAATAAAGTTATTTTTAAGTTAATGACTTATTTTAATATGATCGCTCTGTATGTAATTTTAGTATTGCAAATAGGGTGTGCCACAAGGTTGTATCCTAGATTCTGTCATATTAACAGATATTATTTAAGTTTTCAAATTTTCATCCTCTAAAATCTAAATGTTAAATAAAATATGTATGTCTTATAAATAAATACTTCGTTCAAATTTGGATACACTTTGCTTTCTTATGTTTACGTGAGTACTGAGTAGCGGTAACGTCGGGGAAAAGAAAGGCGCACCGCGACACAATCTGTAAGTGTTTAATACAACGCAGTACAGTTTTTCATTAGATACACAATTAATGACGTATATCTCATGAAAAACGAAGTGACGTCAAACACAATATTAAGTATTACTAAGTGCATTAGGATTTATGACAAAGAACGCAGAAACAATATAAGATAGAAGTTAGTTGTGGCGCGTATTAGACAAAATAACGTACGGGGAGACAAGGTGATAGTTACGTCACGTGTTACGGCGTGGGAAACACACCAACACACAGACATACAGACTTACAGAGACACAAACACACAGACATACAACTAATTGTTAACAGTATTTGGTACTTAGCGGAAGGTCGATGCCGATTGTTTAACTTTTCCTATGTACTTTTAAGCAATTATGATGCTTTTGTGTTTCTCGTAAGTAGATACTTTGGGGTTAGCTTAAGGGAAAGCCATACATTTCAAAGTTAACGTTTTACCCGTTGTACAGTAAAACCACGTTGTTAATAGCCCTCGGCAGTTTTCGTTTTTCTATGAAAATGACAGACGATGTATGAAAAACGACGATTGCTTTATGAGATTGAGTGGGGATGATTTTTTTTCTCGCGTCTACTCTTTTAAAAACGTTGATAGTTTGCAAAGATGACTTTTAATTTAGGTATCCGTTTGCAAGATTACTTTAAAGCTATTACTTTAGAACTTAAAAGCTTTAAAGTTTTTTTTAAAGAATACAGCGTCCCACTCTAAAAGCTAAACGGCTGGCTCGAAAAACTCTAAAAAAATTCACGATAGACTTTGAAGGAAAACTATAAGTTTTGTGAGGATGGATGGATGGATGGATCGATGTTTGTTACTCTTTTACACAAAAATTTCGGATTTTGATGAAATTTGGTGTTGTAGTAGTTTAAGCTCTAGATTAACACATAGGCTACCATCAGTAGTATCCCAAAAAAAAAAACTACTACTATACCAAATTTAATCGGAATCCGTTCAGAAGCTTTTGCGTGAAAGAGTAGCAGACATCTATCCATCCATCCGTCCTCACAAACTTTCACGTTTATAATAGTAGTAGGATGTTTGTGAATGGTAGTGGTGAGGTAGTGATGAGTACGATGATGATGACGTTAAGTAGACATGATCTGGCCTTCAACATTCGCTAAATAAAGACGCAGAGGAAATAATGAGGTGTCATGACACTTAATAAAGTTAAATCGCCAATTTCACAGTAATTAAACACAAGACGCTGATAGATACTTAATTTAAAGTTGATAAATTATTCTACATAGACAAAAATGTAAGACTAATAACCACCTCCTTTTTTGGAAGTCGGTTGAAACTTGAAAATATGAAAAAATTTAATGAAGAGGAGTTGATTGATAGAAATCAGCAAAAGTTAGGACGGGATAAAATGAAATATAAAAAAAAACAGTTAAAATGTAACCCCGAATTGTCAATCAGTGAGTGAGCTGATGATGAGTTACAGCTTAACACTCTCGATCATGTCAGTTTTGAAACAAAAAAACTTATTCAAAATCGGTTCATCTGCTTGGGAGCTAGCACGGACACACACACACACAAACACACGTAAATTTTTAACACTCCTCTGTTTCCGTATGGTGGTGTGGTAAAAACTATGGTAGTTAATAGGGGTGAAAAAGAGATAAAGTTAAAAATAAGTAAGAAACACACAAACGACGATTTATATAGTAATCTCCGAGCGAAGTGACTACTCATGAAATACTGTAGTGTCTGGGACAGGCGGTTTTAAATGTCGTATGGTTGCCCGAGCACACCCGGCATTCTCACAACACAGTCGTTATTATTTATTGTATCTACTTGAGATCTGAAAAAGTCTCATTGGTGCACGGTGCACAACCTGGGAATCGAACCGGCACTCTCCCGAGTGCGAATCAAACGGTCTATCCGCTAGGCTACGAAGCACAAAAAAAATAATAAACAGATATGATCATCCCGAGCATTAGTCTGTCTGCAGCAGACTAGTGACCAGGTCACGTCACACATGGTGTCCATTTGAACCAAAACATCAATCGTATTATAATAATATGTTAAATTGAACCAGCCATCCTATAATCTTATATTACGTTACATATTATGGTAAAGTAAGCAGTAAAGAAGTTTCATTGAACAACTTGCATAAAATTAACGATATTAACGAAATATTGTTCATCAACGTATATAATATTATTGTGGAGAGTAATTTTAAACAAGTACATGTTTAAGTAAGAGTGAAATCTTGTTCAAAACTTTTTTCTATATTTATATTATACAGAGGACACATTTGTTTGCTTGGGATAGGCTCCGAAACTACTGGACCGATTTTGATGAAATTAGGCACAGATATAGAGTATACCACGGAAGGACATAATATGCTACTTTTTAACACGGCAAAATGTACGGCTCTATCATGATTGCCTTTTGCACGTACGAAGTCGCAGGCATCATCTAGTCTGTACTTCTTTACTATCTATACTTCTATACTATTAATATAAACATAAATGATTTGTTTGTTTGCATGGAACAGGCTCTGAAATTACTGGGTCGATTTTGATGCAATTAGCCACATATACAGAGTAGACCACGGGGACGGACATATACTACTGTTTATCGTGGCAAAATGGTGGCTCCAGCAGGATTTCCTTTAGACATTTATGATTATTTCTCTGATTACTCCCTAATTTATCAGCACATTGCGTCAAACGTATTAGTACGTACCAAAAATTATAACATACACTTGTATCGTGTATTACTTTTGGGGAACCATTAACGTCTTGGACGTCCGTCGAAGATTTACTGTTCTGACTTCTGAATGTCACTTTATGGCTCAGTACTTTTCTCCGAAAATCCCAATCTAATATACCTAGTCGAATATGTGACAGTGGCCGCTGGACACTCCTGCAAATGTCCAGAATTGTCAATTCGAGTACAGTAAACCAAACTGCAAACATTTCGAAAATGGGTTCAATCAAATGTCCATCTAAGGGGGCAGACTTATGAACGCCTTTGGCTTGTGCAATTTTAATGTTTATAATAGTGCCGCAAGTGATTCGGGTATGAATGGAAAGAGATGATCCGAATTCTAATGAGAAATGAGATATACAAAACATGCATGTGGGAAAATTTGATTTCTGATGACGATAGGGTTTTAATATGCTTCAAATTGCTTTACTTAGGCCTTTTCATCCGTATTTGGATAATTTATACAGTATTATCCGAGCGAAGTAACCACTCTTGAAATACTGTAGTGCCTGGGACAGTTGGTTATTTAAAATGTCCTATGGTTGCCCAAGCACATACGGCATTCTCACAACACAGTCAGCCTAGTCCAGTGGAATGATCCGACGTCTGGAGCCAATCGTGTGCGGGTTTCCTCACGACGTTTTCCTTCACCGTTAGAGCGTCCGTATAATGTGCTTGAGATCTGAAAAAGTCTCATTGGTACACGCCACAACCTGGGAATCGAAACTGCACTCTCTCGTGGGCGAATCGAACGGTCTACCCGCTAATCCACGCAGCTCCTAAGATAGATAAAATTTTATTATTTTTTTGGATAGAAACCTCTTAGCCTAATAGCCTTACTTAATCTAATATTATAAAGAGGAAATATTTGTTTGTTTGTTTTGAATAGTCCTCGAGACTATTGAACTGATTTTGATGAAATTAGTTACATATATTGAGTAGACTATGGGAAAGGATTTTTATCGCGGCAGAATGTGCGATTGTAAGAATTGGGTATAAGCCTACATGGAAAAATATTTTTTTTTAATTCAGAAATGATTATGTAGTACAACTTGATAAATGAAAAAGAAAAAAGATTTTATATTTTGTAGTTTCGTAATTAGATTCATTTTAAAGTCACAAAAATAGTTGGAATATTTTTTACAAAATTTATAGTGTAAAAAACCTACATAATTAGTGTACAAAAAATAAGTGTAAACATAAACGCTCAATCTTCGGAGTTATCAGAATTTTTGTGCCTAATATGACCATATATTTTGTAGCAACTTGCAAGCGTGTGACGTCACCTGCTTGTACGACTTTTGTATTTTTTAACAAAACTCACAAAAGTGCTTCAAACGATCCGCAGTTCTTTGAAAATATTGATTTTTAGTATTAATACTATTATTCTTGTAAAGTAAACTGTCTTACTTTTCAGAGAACTTCGGTTATTGCAATAAAAAAATTACAATTAAAGGCAAAACACCTTATTCTAACCGGGGCCAAATGTTTCAGTAAAATATAAAAATGTTTTAATATGATTTCCAGCGAAATATAAACCCACCGAAATGAAATTTTTACAGTATTACGTATCTGTCATCATCAGCCCGTGTCGAATGTCAACGCAACGGATAATGTACCTACATAAGTAGTACCTTAATAGTTAATTTTTCAATGCTATAAGTAATGATATACCTGATAGCATAGCTAATGACGGAGGACATACACACAAGCGAAGCGAGAAACGATAAGTGTTCTTCATTGCATTAATTATTATTGTAGTCAGCCAGATAATGATCATCTTACATTTTAATCATTGTGTAAAGAAAATTAAATTATAGATAGTTTATGTTGCCTCAAAACTTTTAATTTCATAAGGATTAACTATAGCTTGTGAAACTTACAATAATTTTACATTAACTTCGACTGTCTAAAACGTAAACACTTTTAATATTTAAATAATATATGCATGTATTTAAAAAGAGCATAAAATTATTTCCGAATGAATTTATACTTGAATTAAAAATAATGGATGGATCAGCTTATATTAGGTTAGTCGCTTATCCCTACTAATGTGGACACATGCTTAGCCGACTGCAAAAAGACATGTATTGTGTTAGCCCCATTACACTAATTGCATCCCTTCCACAACACTGTTGCTGTTCGTCATTGTTTGTATGTTTGGGAATTACATGCATTCAATGTTTTATAATTATTGTAATTGATAAACTTATAACTACACACACTATCCCTTTCCGTATCCTTAAGACGATATATTATGATGTATATAATACATCATCTTGAGGAAAAAAAATCATCTTTTCGTGACGAATGACTATGTTAAAATAACAATCGGTAATGATAATTTGTGGTACAATTGAAAATAATATTATTTTAACTCCAAGAAATGGTTAAACTAATATTAGTGAAATGCTGATGACGATAACCAATTGAACAAAATAAATATTTAATTATATTTCTAATATATTATATATTTTATATGAAATATGTACTCTTAACGAATACGTGACTATTCTCGATTATTCTCTTAGGGGTACATCAAAGAAAAGTAAACTGAGCCTAACCTAACATAAGCATCGCTATGTCACTTAGCGATGCTTGTCAAATCTTATACATTTTTGTGTTCGAACTTCGTCGTCGTAATTAGCGATAGCAACTTGGCTAAAGCCTCAGTTCTTGTAAGATTAAGTTTTGAGTACGTGCATGTTGCAGAATCAGCAAAACTGATTTTCATCAAAATTCAGCACACAGTTTCTAACTTAAATTTATTTGCCAGGAAAAGAGTAAACGGATCGACTGATTAAGCGAATTGACGCAGCCCATGGACACTCGCATCACATGGACGTTCCTGGTCCTCAAAATCCCCAACCCAATTTGGAACTCCGGTAACCTCATTTACACGGTGAAACAACGTAAGCACTATTTTACGCCGGTTTTCTGTGATTTATTATACGCCAACGCTCATAAAATAATCAAAAGTCAAAAACAATATCCCGACTACGTAAATGATATAGGCTATGTTACCCGGGCAATTATTACAAATCTATCGATACCTCATTCATTATAATCGGATGAACAGATAAGACGCTACGGTGGAACAACCAAACATACATACATACATAGACTGCCAAAATCGTTACCCTTTCTTTTGGCTTCGGTAAAAAACGGTCCGAATAGCAATATTACAAGAGCTAGTAATAAACCTATCTAGATACGATTGTACGACCTGTAGCCTTTATACTTTACAAGTTTTTGCCGTCCCTTCCTGTAAGGGGGCGGTTACATAATGACGAGTAATTCGTCATGGCGTGCCACCATGGAGGTCAATGACACTCGTCCATGGCTGTCGACGTTATGCGACGTATGTCGCGCGCGACATATATAACGACTGTGTCGTTAGATATTGCCAGTTTGCACCAAGCCGAGCGACAGCCAAGATGACAAAAGTAAGTGTTTTGTGCAATTTTACAAAATTTTTGGAGCAAAAAAAAATCTTACAGAATGCTTTAGGAATGTCAAATTTAATTTTTATTTTCGTATTCTAAAATTGTGACCAAAATATTTACATTCAGATACCTTAATTTGTATGCTCCTAGTATTCTTGAAAGTGGTGAAATTAATAGATTTTCGAAATTTTTACGTGTTTTTATAAAATTGCTTGAATTTAAGTGATTCAAATACTTTTCAAACTACACATTTGCAACAGTGATTAAAAAACTAATTTGATAAGTTAATTATTATTAATTCAATGAAATTAGTGTTTGTTTTTAGTTTGTCCTGAAATAAAATTTCCTGAGTATTTAAGTCATAAAATATTATGAAGGTAATAATTATTTTAATCATTTCCAAAAAAAGATTTACTCCCACAAAAATATCGGACAAAAATGACCCATCAAAAAATATTTCATCTGTACCGCCAAGGACGCCATGGATTGTCATGCCGCCGCAGTACCGGCCGCCAGTCCCGCCATGCCTCCATAAATGACGTCATCCGCAGGGCTCTTGCCAGTCTTGCACCCATTAACGTGCCGGCCACACTTGAGCCGAACGGTATCGCACGTGACGATGGCAGGAGACTCGATGGCATGACCCTAATTCCGTGGAGCCGGGGGAGGCCGCTGGTGTGGGACGCTACCTGCGCGGATACGCTGGCTGCGTCACACGTAGCGGCCACTGCAAGGGCGGCGGGGGTGGCGGCTGCACTCGCCGAGACCAACAAAAGGCGGAAATATGAATCCATCGGCGATGGTTACATTTTTCTGCCTTTTGGAGTAGAAACTATGGGTCCTTGGAGCCCCAGTGCCAAGCATCTTTTTAGGGATTTGGCCAAAAGACTGAAAGTCTGGTCGACAAAACTAATGACCCTAAGGCTGGCGCTCACCTCGGCCAACGTATCAGTTTGGCCATACAGCGAGGCAATGCTACCAGCCACTTAGGTACCCGCAGCTTCCGACCTAGATTCAGTTTCTTACCTATAGCCCTTTTTTATTTTTCATATATATATATATATATATATATATATATATATATATATATATATATATTATATATTATATATGAATCTGCATCATGTGCACATTTTTAAATAGGTGAAATTAGACCGTATTTGGTCGACGATTCACCCTCGTATTTCAAAAGTTACAGCGATTTATTTACATAAGGTACACAATTCACAAAAAAAAAAATGTCGTGGAACCATAAATATTTTTTTAATTTTTTTTTTAATATTTTTTTTCTGAACAAATTCGGTCTAATTTCACCTATTTAAATATGTGCACATGATGGAGATTATATATATTGGATAATAATTTAGTTATTTTAATTAATTCATTATTGTGTAATATCCTAGTGATAAGTACTAAATAAATCCACTTTGAATAAATTTTCGACTTTTATAAGTTAATTTCATTTTGACAGTATTTTGAGAAAATTTAATTGTTCCCAAATTCATGGTTCTTACTATCTACATAATTTTTTCGTTTCAAACTTTTAGTAAATATTTTTATTTCATCAGGTATTCTTCTTCTTCTTGTTCGCCTTCCTGATCGCGGTAGCCCTATCAGCTCCAGTGCCCGAGGGGCCTAAAGACCTGGACACCGGAGCTGGGGAGAAGGAAGACTTACAGACCGCCGCGTCCGGCTGGGGCGGCTACGGCTGGGGCGGCGGATACGGTTACGGACACGGCTGGGGCGGCGGCTACGGTTACGGGTGGGGCTATCCCGGATACGGCTACGGTTGGGGCTATCCCGGATACGGTTTGTATGGCCACGGTTGGCCCTACTACGGCCACGGGTACTGGTGGTAATGTGATACAGTGAGATTGATGAGAATAATTAAGAGGCTATGAGGCTAGATTATGTCCCTTGTACACAGATATTTTTAGGTGTTTTGTGTGATACGTAACTTATAAAAATTGTTTTAAGCAATTAAAAAAATATAGAAAAAAAAATATCAAGCGCGTTGATGTCTAATGTATGGTGTAAAATGTCAGTATTAAAATTGCTTATTACAGTATACAATAAATAAACCAACAATATAATCATATTTTGGCCAAAACATAAGTATTGTAGAGGCTAACGCCAAAAAAAATATTACATTTTCTTCGTTGATTTTATTCATTCGGTGCAATTTAATTAATTCATTGCATTCAAAATATTATGTAAATAGTAAATAAGAAATTCTTGTATGTGTAAATATTACAATATAAATTCTAAATATTGTGCTGTCGTTTTATTTTTGCATGGTCACGTTACTTAATAACTTACTTAATTATACGTTAATTTAATTTAATTATTAATTTATAAAATCAACGTCGAACAAAATTACTTCGGATTAATTAATTACATTAAATTATACCTAGTGAAATAATATTTAATAAAATACTACTAATAAGTTTACTAGTGGTCGCCTAGTGGTCGCCTAGTGGTCGCCTAGCGGTCGCTTAGCGGTCTCCTAGTGGTCTCCTAGTGGTCGTCTAGTAGTCGCCTAGTGGTTTCCTAGCGGTTGCCTAGTGGTCGCCTAGTGGTCGCCAAGTGGTCGCCTAGTGGTCGGCTAGCGGTCGCCTAGCGGTCGCCTAGTGTTCGCCTAGTGGTCGCCAAGTGTTCGGCTAGCGGTCGCCTAGCGATCGCCTAGGGTCGCCTAGTGGTCGCCTAGTGGTCGCCTAGTGGTCGCCTAGTGGTCGCCTAGTGGTCGCCTAGTGGTCGCCTAGTGGTTAAAATTCGAATATAAATTTAAATTTTTAAGACTTTACTAGGGTTCTATTGCCTCTTAGATACGAAATAAAAAATGTAAATGTTGTCTTCTAAATGTGAAAGACAGATCGACAAACGTCAACGTGTGGCAAAATATGACTGTATCAAACGCACGGTAGTGTGAGTAATTAATCTGAGGGTGTCTGTGTTATTGTTATTAATTTTATGTATTTCAAAGCATTAGTTCAAAAACTATCAGCTATCTGCTCACCTTCCTCCACATACATTTTAATGTGCCAAACTTCATTCCACTCCGTTTGCATAATTTTCGTAAAAAGGCTTAAGAAGTTTTCACTTTACATATTATATATTTGATAAACTATTATAGTGAAAGTCCACAGAGAGACTCCATAGAATAGGCCATAGGGGGCAAACGAGCATGAAAGATCTCCTGATGGACAGCTATTGCCGTCGCTAGTGGAAACACGCAACTAAAAGTACTATAACATTCATAAAATAATCATACGAAATGGACATTATCGTCCAGTAAGTGCGTTTAATTTGTATTATATTTATTTAACAAGTACTCCTTATAATAATTATAAACGTTTTAAAAAAAGTCCCATTACAAACAATTTTCAAATAATTTTATTAATATTATAGTATAACTAGATGTTGACTTACTAGACTTGCGGAAACCGTACATTTTTCCGCGTTAAAAAGTAGCCTATGTCCTTCCCCGTGATCTACTTTATATATCTGTCAAATTTCATCAAAATCGGTCCAGTAGTTTCGGAGCTTATTCAATGCAAACAAACAAACAAACAAACTTTTTAATATTAGTATAGACAATACCACCTTTTCAAACTATATGATAATAATTTTCAATTAGTAATTAATATAATTAACTTCTTTATGAACAAATTAAGAACAGATTACACGCGCATTGTATTTCAGATTTAATAATTATTTACATTGCATTGTAATTATTAAATCTGAAACTTCACACATTATAATTACCAGTAGTCGCCTAGTAGCACAGGGGCGACACTCGACAAATGACAGCTCGAGCACCGGCGAATGTCAGCAGTGTAAAGTTGACACCGAAATAATATTAACCGTTGCGTCAGACAAATCTATCGTAAAGATTATGAAATTATATTGTCAATTATGTTAAAGCACGAAACGACCAGCCGCCAGCCCCGTCAACGAAAGTCCTGGCTGGAGAAAACTCACGCCCCGCCCGCCTCCGCATTAGCCCGGCCACGCACACACGCACACACAGCCGCGAGAATGACAGATTCATGTAAATCGGTGGAGTGATGATTCCTTACGCAATATATATTATTTGCTAGTGATCCAAACTCGACCATAATTCATATAATGTTATTAATCTGAAGGAGCGTGTGTAATGTTATTTTTACTACCTATTTGAATGCATTTTACAATATTTATAAAAAAAATATTAATGTAGAACACCTTCCCTCCATAATAAATACTTTATCTGCGCAAAATTTTCTACTCCTCTGTTCGCATGACTTTTCGTAATAAGGGGTACAAAGTATTAGCTATACGTAATAAGTAATTTATACATTATTTTGTGTTCATTGTTTTCTTTGCTTTTAAGATTGCATGCAACTATTAAAGCCCCAGGTACTTCGAATAAAACAATTTCTACGTCATTTGAGCGATGAACAGATTTTGTTTTTGTTGTGTAATCCAAATCAAATAATGCTAGTATGATTACATTCGTTATGTTGTGGTATTATGTTGACGTGTTGTGTGTGGTGTCTATGTCATCAGACGCTTCCCGTCGGAACGTAGTAATATTATGGACCAATTTCAGAAGCATGTCAATCTGCTAAGTGTTACATTTCCTTGACTGTACTATAAATGTCTTTGCACGATGTTCAGTGGACACTATCACGTCATAACGATTTGTTTAAACGTATCCAGTGAATTGTTGCGATTTCATTATATTAAGATCGCTGGAATAACAAAATGAAATAAACTTTTTAATCAACTTCATTCGTTTTCTAAGACGGATCGTTCTGTGTTCTATCAGGATGTCTAATTCATAAGCAGTTTGACCGTCGTCACAATCTGTTCGTATTGTTATGGTAACAAACTGGCATATCTTTGGCAATTGTATTGTGACTGCATATGGCCATTCTGATATGATTAAATTATGAGGACGCTCTACCTCCATATCATGAATTAGATCCCCTGATAGCACTTTAAAGACATCGTGATATATTTGCTAATGAAATAGCAATACCAATATGTGCGTCTTTGCCGCGACTTCAAACTTATTTAACTACAGTGTTCTAGTTTAGTAGAACTTCTACTGTAGTAACTACAAGGAAGCCGTATTGTTTCGCTCTGTTCGTCCGCCCGTCTGTCTGTTTGTTCGCCCTTCTAACTTTTGCAATTACCTTACTACTATTATAAATGCAAAACTTTGTGAGGATGGATGGATGTTTGTTACTCTTTCAGGAAAAATTACTGAATGGATTTCGATGAAATTTGGTATGGTAGTAGTTTAAGCTCTGCATTAAAATATAGGCTACTTTTATCCCGAAAAATAGTAAAAAAAAAACTATAACCCTACTACGTAAAAAAGGTGTCTAATAAGGCCGAAACAAGAAAATAATTCAGATAGAAATCCAGAACTGCATAGGAAAGTAATGGTCAAGCAAGAGCCGTGGTCGCACCCACGCATCCGCCCATAGGCATCTAAGCGTCAGTTCACACCGAAATGCGTCGCGTCTAGGTATATAGTTTCTATTCAATTCAATTCAATTCTTTATTCACAGAATGTAGTATTATTGTAATAGTTATAGAATTATAGATACAGACGGCTGCGATTCGACATCGTCTGTGCCGAACCATATAAAGTAGGTGCGACCACGGTTCTACCTTGATCATTTTTTTAGCTACGCATTTCTGGATTCATATCTGAATTATTTTCTTGTTTTGGCCGTTTTAGACCCCATTTTTGCGTACTCAGGTTATAGTTTTTTTTTTATTTCGTATTGTTCCGTTTCCCAATCGAATATATTTTTGGAATAATATTAATAAGTACTTATTCAAACCACTTGAAACAAAAATAAAAATATCTTCTTCACGAGCACGGAGCGACCCAATTTTTTTTTTCTAGATTTAAAGAACGATTATAATGTTATAATATATTGTATTGTATAGTAGGTTGGTCGAAATTAAAGATTGACTTGAAAAACGTAAATTTATTACAACTTGCTTGTGAGAACATAGAGAGACAAGTAAAAAGTGAAATGACTAAGCAAATACATAATAATGAGCAATGCGTAGGGTACTTGAAATATATTGTAGGTGGCCGTATATTTTATCGCCCGTTGTTATGTAGAAATTGTAGGCTCTCAACCTTCCTCCCCTCCGTGGAAATCATCGCTTTCAACTTCATAGCTCGTCCCCGGTAAGAAGAGGGCAAAGCTTGGCCAACGGTCTTTGGTAGCTGGTGCCCGTAGAAGTTCGCACCTCGGCAACTCGTTCCATGGCATCGGATCCGGGAAATAGGCGTGACACTCTAGCAAGTTTCCAGGACAATGGCAGTAAATTGTCTTCTATTAAAAGAACTAGATCTCCTGCTTGTAATTTTGACGAATTTGTTTTCCATTTGTACCGCTGTTGTAGCTCCGAGACATACTCCTTTTGCCAGCGTTGCTTAAAGTGTTGTCGAATTTGTTCTAGCTTTGCATGACGTTGTAGATGATTTGTATTGGCCTCGTAGAGTGACGGTGAAGGTAAGAATAGCATAGACCGACCTATCAAGAAGTGCCCTGGGGTTAAGGAACGGTAATCATTGGGATTGGACGATAAGGGACATAAAGGTCTACTATTTAATATGGCCTCGACCAACAAGGGATCGTGCAGGGATCCATAGGTGGACCAATCCTGTGGGACCTCTTGTTGGACCCCCTGCTATGAATGTTAGAAGATATGAATGTGTGGAACCTTGCGCTTTCCAACGACATTGTGATTGTGGTGGATGGGGATACGGCCTTAGAAGTAGAACAGAGGGCAAATAGAGTGCTTAACAGTATAAGGGAATGGGGGAGAACAAATAAGTAAAATTTCTTTCCCCACAAAACATATGCCTTACTTTCAACTAGAAAGTTAAAATATGATGTGCTTCGACTCTCGATGGGGGGTGTCGACGTAAAATACTCGAAATCGATAAAAATATTAGGGCTCACCATAGACGGAGGCCTTACATTTAATGAACATTTAGGAGACGTTTGCAAGAAGGCCATAACACGCTATAAACAACTAGCTAGAGCAGCCAGAGTAGGTTGGGGGCTTAACCCCCAAATAGTTAAAACTATATATACAGTAGTTATAGAGCCGACTATTTTGTATGCATCAGCAGCGTGAGCACCCACCGTGGAAAAGATGGGGGTCCAAAAAAGGCTCAACTCCGTTCAACGGGGTTTTGCCCAGAAGATCTGCAGAGCATATCGGACCGTCTCCCTGAACTCTGCGATGCTGCTGGCTGGGATACTCCCTCTTGACCTCAGAATACTCGAAGCATCGAGGCTTTATGAGATCAAGAAAGGAGTACCACACCCGGTGTTGAGGAACAGGGAGGTGGAGCGAATGGCTCCAGCGATTGAGGACCCACATCCGACAGAGCAGGTAGAGCTGAGGTTCGGGTTAATAGACGAGGACTCATATGTAGACGTGGTTAACAGTCACATCCATAGGATAAGGATCCTATGGATGTGGCTATCCGCATAGACGGATGGCATCCGTATAGACGGATGGCAGCAAGATTGAGGGTCGAGTTGGAGCCGCACTCTCCGTATGGAAGGGCGAGGCCGAGACGAAGGCCGTCAAGCTTGCATTGCCGCCGTATTGCACTATCTACCAAGCTGAGCTTCGAGCGCTTCAGGGAGCAGTAAGTATAGCCTGCAAGAGTAGAATGGCGAAGGTCGGTATCCTTAGCGATTCCAGATCGGCTCTCCAGGCAGTCACTCTTAGTTCCCCTCATCCCCTGGCAGTGCAAGCTAGGGCGGCCCTCCGAAAAGCTGCATCGCAGGGGCGGGAGGTCTCCCTATTTTGGATTAAGGCGCACGCAGGGTTGAGAGGGAATGAGAGGGTTGACAAATTAGCCAAGGAGGCCGCGCTGGGATAGAAAAGGAAACCTGACTACGATCTGTGTCCTGTTTCATTCGTCAAGCGTATCTTAAGAGAGGATACGGTTGAGGAATGGGACAGGAGATATGAAGTGGGAGGGACGGCCGGAGTTACGAAGCTCTTTTTCCCAAGCGCTGCTGCTGCATACAAGATAGTCAAGAAAATAGACATCACACACTACACCAGACAGATTCTGACCGGACACGGCGGATTCGCCTTCTACTTGAACAGATTCAAGCTGAGGGAGGATCCATCGTGTTTGTGTCAGCCGGGAGTTGAGGAGACGGTTCCTCACCTGTTACTGGAGTGCCCAATTTTTGCTAACAATAGATATGATATTGAGCAGAAATTGGGCACATCCATGACGGGTGAGAATCTGTCTTCCATCCTGGGGGGAAAAAGGAGGGATATCTTCCTGGCTTTTTGCAGGAAGATAGTGGGAGTAGTAAGTAAGAAAAACTGTGATATTTTGTGTGATGTTAGTTAGGTTCTAAATTATATGTTAGCTGTGATACTAGGATAGTCTCTTTGTTCTGTGTCGTCGTTTTATTATTGATATTTTTAATTGTATTTTAATGAGTCTTTTTATTGGAATTATTATCTAGAATTAATATTTTATTGGAATTGCTATTATTTTTACTATTTGAATTATTATTATTATTTTATTGACATATATCAAATCGAATGGTATGTAAATAAGAAAATTGGTAAATTATATTAAAAATTATTAATTGTTAAAAAATGAAAGTGCAAAAAATAATGTAAAGCAATGTAAAAAAGGAAAAAAGAAATAAAAATGATAAAAAAATGAAAACAAAATAAAACAGAAAAGAAACAGCCCTGATAATGTTAGGGGGACGGAAAAAAAAACACGGCGTATGTGAAATTTGGCTGATTTGACACCGGCCTCCCAGAGGCCACCAAAATGAGGAGTGTGCGCGGGGGAAAAAATAAATTTCATATTATCTTCAGTTGCAAAATCCAATATAGCTTATTTGTTTGCCTTTATAAAGTTGCCTATCTCTTTGGCTGCATCATTTTCTTAGTATTAGATAAAGTTGTTGAAATAGAACCTGTGATCAACCAACCAAATTTAGAGCTTCTTAGTTTAATGTTATGTCCCGAAACTAAAGACTGTTCTTTATTACCGATAACATCCCAAAATAAGTCTGCACCTATAATCATATCGATGGACGATGGAATATTAAAATTTGGATCGGCAAGTATTATATTGTTTGGAAATTTGAAATTATGTAAGTTGATAGCAGTAGTAGGAATTGATTCTGTTAACTCTCTGAGTACAAAACAAGCTAAGGCTATATTGTAATTTTCGTGTATGGAATTGAGTTGAGCAATGCTACTTTCTATTATATAATTAGAGAAATTGTTGCCAATACCTATAACACTAATTTTATTTGTAGAACATGATTCTAAATTCAAGCAATATTTTAGCCTTTTAGTTATAAAGGACGATTGACTTCCGCAATCAAGTAATGCAAGCACTTTAATGGATTTATTAGTTTTAGGATTTCGTACTTCAATTATAGTAGTAGAAAGCAAAACTTGATTTGTTGGTTGTATAGAAAAATTTACAATTGTATCACTAGATACATTTTCAGAACAACCATATGTTGCTTTCGTTTGATGAAGCGAAGTATTGTGTTTTCTTTTGCACACACGACATGGACCTAGTTTGCAGTTGTAAGGCTGATGACCTTCCCTTAAGCAATTCATGCATAATTTAAATTTCCGAACGTCACAAATTTTTTCGTCTTAGGTCTTTGCCTGAAATATTTCGCACTCATGTATTTTATGCTCTTTCTTACAAATTATACAAGGTTTATAATCGTTGCTATTATTTTTACCTTGTAAGAATGAAAATGATTTTGTATGAACTCTTTCAGCATTAACATTATAGCCTGAGGGCCGCGAGGAGCCACTTGATCCCCTCATCTTATCTAATTTGTTACGAGTTAACGTTTCAAGTATGTCAGCTCGATTCGTTAAAAAAATATTAAATTGTTCTAACGTAGGTGCCTCATCCAAAGAGTTACGCATTTCTTTCCATTTAATTAAAGTGCATGTATCTAGTTTTGAAGAAACTATGTGAATTATTATGACTTGGAAGCAATAATGTAGAACACAGGAAAGTAGGATATAGATAGAAAGTAAGGTTTTAGGTATTAATGGTTGTAATGTGGAAGAATATGAAGACACTTATCTGAAAAGCCGAATCGTAGCAAGATCCCACAACAACGTCTTCAGTTTCGTCTCTTTATACTTCCAGAAATAATAATTACTTCTTCAGCTGGATCACTCTGACCAAGATGATGCAATAGTTGGATCGTCGAATAACCGCCGAACGTAATTTCTTATTTCGTATTGTTGAAATTCCTCGCATCTTTGGATTGCAATTTGTAGATTCGTATTTTTTCACGGTCGCCAGATGTTTTGTATAGTAGGTTGGTCGAAACTAAAGATTGGCTTGAAAAATGTAAATTTATTGCAACTTGCTTGTGAGAACAAAGAGAGACAAGAAAAAAGTGAAATGACTAAGCAAATACATAATAATGACCAATGCGTAGGGTACTTGAAATATATTGTAGGTGGCCGTATATTTTATCGCCCGTTGCTATGTAGAAATTATAGGCGCTCAAACATATATTAAGATAATCAAGAAACGCAATAAAGATCATTCTACAGTCGAAACCAATTCGAATTACGAATATTTTGACACCTCATTCATTAAAATCGGACCAGTAAGTAGTTTAAAGGCTACGAGGTAACAAACATACAGACATACATAGACAGCCAAAATCATTACTCTTCCTTTTGGCTTCACTGTAGTCGGGTAAAAAGTACAGTGTTCCCGTGGGATACTGTATTTACGTGGGTTGCGTCGCGGGCAAAAGCTATAGTGAATATATAAGTAATTATATGAAATTTAGTTGCTACGAGGGCGGCACTGAAAATTTCGGGAATCAAGGAAGTGACACAACATTACTATTTAAAAATGTATTTATTGCTTTTCGAAGTATTCTCCGCAAAATTTGACACATTTTTCCATACGATGGAACCAATCATTGAAGCAACCATTCCATTCGGAAGTTGGGGTCTCCAAAATGGCCGTTTTGTAGGCGTCCACAGCTTCTTCAGGTGATGAAAATCTCTGACCACGCAATTTATTCTTTATTTTAGGGAAAGTATAGAAATCATTAGGGCTTAGGTCGGGGCTGTACGGCGGATGGTCTAATAATTCTATGATTTCTTGCTCTAAAAACTCTTTTATTCTGTGCGCGGTGTGAGAACTCGCATTGTCGTGATGGAGGATGATGCGGCGGTTGCAGTTCTCTTTACGGAGTTCAGAAACGACCTGTGGCAAACAAATGTTAGCATACCATTCTGCATTAACCGTTCTTTGTCCCTCAAGAGGAATAGTCGCAACATGGCCGGTTTTGGAGACAAACGTGGCCACCATTTTTTTTGCAACACTCCGTGAACGAACAATTTTTGTTGGCTTTAACTCATTTTCGAACACCCAAACTCGTGACTGGTTTTTTGTTTCGGGTTCGTACGCGTATATCCAGGATTCGTCACCTGATACGATGTTGTATACAGCATTTGAGGATCCTGCGTGGAATCCTTCGAGAGTTCTGACGCACCAAGTAACGCGAGCCGCTTTTTGCTCTTCACAGAGCAAATGCGGTATCCATCGGGAAAACAACTTTTTTACACCTAATTGTTCACGCAAGATTATTTGTATTTGACTCATGCCAATGTCTAAAGTTGCCTGAATTTCGCGGTATGTCACATGTCGATCTTCCTCAATCAGCTTACGCACAGCATCAACGTTTTCTTGGGTGACTGCAGTTTTTGGACGAACTTGACGGGGATCATCACTGAGCTTGACAAGTCCACGTTGAAATTCAGCAATCCAGCGATAAATTGTGATTTTGGATGGGGCTTCATCACCAAATGCAGAAATCATCCGGTCAACACACTGTTTTTGTGTTAAACCACTTCGAAAGTCATAATAAATCATCGCTCTAGAATTTTCTCGAGTCAATTCCATTTTCTCAACGACTAAACAAGTTTGACAAGACCTTGTGACAAGACCGAGAATCTTTTTTTAAATAAATAAATGGTATTCTATTTTTAAAACCAAGGAGTTTTAAATTAAAAAGATTTTAATATGACAGGAACAGTGGAAATATTCCATTTCCGATACTTTTAGTGCAGCCCTTGTATATAGATTGCGTATAGATTTTGTTTTCAGCAATATAAAATAATAATAATTTTATATTTTAGGGGGGGCTCCCCATACATGTGAAGCGGGACTACATTTTTTTTCCTTATACAATTCCATCGTGGGGGATATCGTTGAAAAGGTCATTTTTAATGTAGGCGAGGTTTTTTCATCACCTGTCATGAGGTATACATGGCAGGTGATGCATTTTCAAGTGATCGGCTTCAAAGTGGTGTACAAGTTGGACCCCCTCCTGACATACCGAAGCTATAGGAGAGAGAAGCTTGTAATGCTGCATGCCGATAGCTCCTGCTAATTACTCTTTAGGAAAATGATTTTGAGCGAAATCGGATAAAAACATACGAAGTATTTTGATAAAACCTTTTTGATAGTTACGGAACCTCTCCTTAGACATGCTCTGACATGCTCTTTGTAACATTTTTTATGTGTTGATTAATTGTAAGAAAGAAAAGTGTCACTTTGTGAATATAATTTTAAAAATGAAAAATAAAGGCGCTAAAAACAAAGGCCTGAAATTACTAAAGCTATAAACTTATCAATCTTCGTCATAAGGCATCAAAATTTCATAAAGCAAGTAAGTTTAAACCATTATCACGTGGAGGATAGAAGACCAATCACCTGCTATGAAACTTTAGCCTCAATTTACAAGAACAGTTTAAGAACGATTGCGCTGAGTTAGAATAATAATAATATCTATGAACGCTTCACACCATGTAAATTTAGCCCCGTGCTAAGTATCCGAAGAACTTGTGTTACAGGTACCAGACAACGGGAAGTATACTTAATACTTTTATAATATACATATATTTAAGATTTTTATTATATTAAACACATATTTAACACACATCCATGACCCAGGAACACATGAAACTTTTTGTTCCCTCGACAGGATTCGAACCCGCTATCGCCAATGCGCTGACCACTGAGCCACAGAAGTCGACATTAATTAAATAAAATAGTTTAAAATTGGAATAATATAGCAGTAATAAGAAGTAGAAGTATCAATGTCATATTGACAGATGTCACAAGCACAGCCTATATAGTTAGTTGATTTCAGTTACCTAAAAGGCTATATATGGTGTAGACCTATCTGTGTTAATCATCTCTCTCATAAGCACCAATAAAGGAGAATATAACAATTGGTGCTGTATTATTACTATCACCACTCAAGCGTAAGAAGGATCTGTAAGAACCGAGACGTCGCAGCCCACAACAAAAGTTTTAACCAACTATATGATAATAGCTCCCCACACTGATTTCAGTGACGGTGGCCGGTTTAATTGAAACCAGGCCAGCTACGCAGGAGTTATTTTATAGTGCCCAAGTGTGTGCGCAGTACACAAGAGCACTCTCTCTTCCTTTACTCTCGTAACCCAGTGGGACGAATAACCGACACGACTGGTGAGATATCAGGCGCAGGTCCGACTTTTTACATGCCCATCCGAAGCATGGATCATCTTTCTTGTCAGACAATCAGGTGATCAGCCTGCATTGTCCTAACCAAACTTGGAAACAAGATTTTTTGTTGTTCCAATGCGGGAATCGAACCCACGACCTCCGAGTCGAGAGCCAAGCTCTAAACCACTAGACCACGGAGGCTGTTATATAACATAATATGTTATATCATATAACTATATGATAGCATGATTGTAAAACGTTTACTTATAGCTTATTCAATATTTTTAGGTATTATATAGTCTTAAGCAGAATATTACTACTCTTACGATATATCTGAGACATAGTAGGTAAATTACTATTAGCAAGTTATTTTGTTTCATATAAAATGAGTCTAGAGGAAGCTAATATTTAAATTTAGTATTCAATAAATAAAAACAACCTTTGGTACTTAAGTTTTAGTTTTTATCAGGAAACACATTGATATATATTTAATAACATCACTAGACAAATGATATCCTTATAAAGTAGTAATTACAGGCCTTGGAGCTATCGACCGTAAAAGTTCCCAGTTAAATTTAACCGATTCGTTTAACCTGCGACCTCGCTTCCGGAAAGGTCGCCTGGTTGACCTTTGGGCGCTAGCAACAAATTTATTCTCGCCTTGTTCGAATGTTTGTGTGATCTTATACTTGTGATGACATCTATTTTAAGAAGAAGCCTATTTTGTAAACCGTTCGAAATTTAATTCACCATTAAAATTCACCTTTAAAGGGTGCATTTAATTTCGGTTACGGAACGAGGATAAATTTTTCCTTTAGAATTTAGATGGTATTTAAAATTAAGATAAACTACAGTCGCCGACACACCCGGATTACCACTTTTGAACCTTATCGCCAAGTAATACTGTCGATAAGTGCTACACCGGATCTGTCGGTGACCGTACAGTAAAACAATAATAATATAGTTTGCACGGATCATGTCAAGAAAATATCTCGGTTAAATAAATCTTCGCTATTGTTTCAACGAGTACGTCATATTTTTATAAATATTATATAAATTAAATTGGCATTTTTGTTGAGAGAGATTTGCTTCAAAATGTTCTATTTTGCCATTCGAATGTTCAGGTCATCTAAATTCATATCGGACAGTGACAGAATAGCCCCCGTTGTTTACTTATCAGTTCACGATATTTCATAAGCGTAGTCTGTGATTTAAATTATTCAGATTTGTAATAATGATAATATTCTTCAAGGATGCTCGTGATTTTCTCATTTTAATGACATTTTATATCGAAGAAGATTTATTGTCGCCTTTCATTTTATAAGCCTTTGGTCCGAGCCTTTAGCCAAGTCGCCATCGCTAAATACGACGACGAAGTTCGAAAACAAAAATGTATGGGATCGCAGTTTCACTTAGCGATGCATAAGTCAAATCCCATACATTTTTGTTTTCAATCTTCATCGTCGTAATTAACGATGGCAACTTGACTAAAGGCTCTGTTTAGATTATACTTATAACAGAATATTTGATCAAACAAGGGCCTTTCTACTACTTACATAATAAAGTTTTATTCCCAAATGTTTCCTACAACTTCTTTTGCGACTTAATCGTGAGGATGCTTCGGCACGAACAGGCTCGACCGAACTGCAGCTCACAAAAACTATTTTGTCAAGTCTGTTAGAGTAGCAAATGATTCATGGGAGGTAGCAATCGTTTACTATAGTTCATTTCCGTTATGTTTGCAGTGAGTCATAGGAGCAAATGTCAAAACGTCTTACTTCAATTGGTGAAGCCGAAAAGGTGAAGAAGGGAACACGGTCACGTCAGTAGTTAATTTTAACATTCGCACTGATGACTCACTGTAAGCTTAACGTGATTGGAATATCGAACGCAATGCGTATGCCTCTGCTCAATTTACTTCGAAAAAAAATCTCAACCTATCCTTTAAGGCAGGGTTGTCAACCCCGAATTAAAAAAAAAAAACTAGGATTTGAAGTGAGAATAACCAGGACAATCCAGTTTAAAAACAGGACGCAGTAATAGAGTTGCAACAGTTAAATTAATATGTAATGAAAATAGGTTTAATTAAATATATGTAATGCATTATAATAACCATGTATTTGAATAATATTGAATTAAAAAGTAAAATTGTAAAAGTGGCACGCGAATTTTAAAATACATGACCTCTATATCAGGCCGCTTTAAAAAGCCAGGACGCTGCTTAAAAACTATCCGGGACACCCCAGGACACTGCAAAAACTAGGACATATCCTGGGAAAACAGGATGGTTGGCAACCCTACTTTAAAGGAAACAAACGCACGACCGGTGCCATAGCAACTTTGTAGCACGGTAGCATAGATTAAAGACAGAGGAATGGTTAAACAGCTACAAAGTTAGCTTTCGATTTGATTGCACTACTACAGGCATTGTGTGAAAAAATTGTAAGTATATATATTTTATGCAGTAGAACTAATGTCTACTACTATTTACTAAAGCCACGGTTAATTATTCAGATATTCAAATAGTTGTTGTACATAAAATTAATTGGTTGTATGATGGATATGCGATTTATGGGTCCGATACTATCAGCTACCTTTACATTTTTATGTATTTTTATTTAAGTAACATTTAATCGGTAAGTAAAAGCACTTGGGTAACCAAGCTTTGCTCGGAGTTCTGATAAATTAAAAAAATAAAAGAATCACAAAAATATTTTCCTGACCCACCCAACCACAACCCGCCACATTCCAAACTTTCGAACAAAGCAAAAATTATACATATTATTATGCATACCGTACTGTCAATTGGACTGACATAATAGAGTCGAAATTATTGATATTATATTGTTGCACAAGGAAAGAAAATACATATATACTTAGCTTAAAAATGCACAGATTCCCAGGGATAAGACCTAGCTAGATCGATTTTTCTCCCCCAAAACTCCCTGCATACTAAATTTCATGGTAATACTACAAGTATTACCATGAAATCTTGTATAAATGTGATCGGTTTCTCGAAAAAGGGTTTTCCGAGAAACCGATTATATTTATTCAAAATTGTCTCGTTTAAAGTATAAAATATAAATTAAATATTTTAGTAAGTACCAGGTGCTACGATGACCTCAAAGAGTATTTACTAACCTGTGTTCAAAGTACATTATATTATAGCGAACATTAACTTCGGCTTGTTTACTTTATATTATACAATCTCCAAAACATTTTAGCACCACCAATCTTTTATAGAGAAAAATAATGTTATAACCAAGGAACAGTATGGATTCCAAATTCCAGTATCAGCGGTGTTCTTTGATATAACAAAGGCCTTTGATCACGTAAGCCATAAAATACTATTGGACAAATTTCAATATATTGTGGTATCCGAGGACTAACCAATAAATGTTTAGAATGTTATATCTCTCACCGAACACAATATGTAAAAATTACAAAAACTTATAATAAGCAGGAAACAGTATCAGTTACTTCAGATATTAGAGTTAAGACTAGAGGAGTTCCACAGGGAAGTGTCCTGGGTCCTCCTTTATTTATTATATACACAAATGACATACCTAGAATTACTTCACACGACTGTACAATTTTCATAGATGACATTTCCATAGTTAAGAATAAAAATTATCTGACATATATTTTAGAAATTAATAATGCTGTTAATGACATAATTGAATGGATGGGCTATAATGATTTAAAATTTAATGTTAAAAAAATTACATATATGCAATTCTATAACAAGAGTAATAAAGGTAGAGATTTATGTATAGAATATGACCAACATGAGATAAGTGAGTCGCATATTGTAAAGTTTCTAGGAGTCAATATTGACAATAATCTGTCGTGGAAACCATATATTGTATTGACATGCAAGAAAATTAACCAATATGTGTATCTCCTTAGTCGCTTACAAAAAACAATCTGCACAAAAACGGCATTAACTGCATACCATTAATTTGTAGTGTCTGATCTTAGGTATGGACTGATAGTACGGGGCAACTCGGTAGATGGTATGGTGGTATGGTTATTCATTGGACAGAAAAAATGTATCAGGGCTATTTGTGGAGCAAAACCCATGGATTCATGTCGCCCTCTATTTAAAAAATTAATATTACTTACTTTAGTATGTTTGTATATTTTTGAAATAAGTATGTTCGTTCGAAAGTATATAGCTGAATTTTACATTAAAAAATCTGAAGTCCTGAAGATGAATACTAGATACCCGAACAAGTTAGTATTACCAATTACAAAAACAACATTTTAAAGTAAAAAACAGCTATTGTATGTCCATAAAAATATATAATAAATTGCCTGAAAATTAAAAAGAACCTACTGGTAACTTATTTAAAAGAAAACTATATAATTGGCTTACTGAAAAATGTTTTTACACCATTAATGAATTTTTAGGACATCATGAATAACTATTATTACAATAAGATTTAAAATGGATTATTAGTAATAAACTTATATGACATTTTAATGTAATAACTATAATTGACATTTTATCTACATTCTATACTCATGATGACTTTGTTTTAAATATATTGACATTTTATCTACATTCTATACTCATGATGACTTTGTTTTAAATATATTGACATTTTATCTACATTCTATACTCATGATGACTTTGTTTTGAATATATTGACATTTTATCTACATTCTATACTCATGATGACTTTGTTTTAAATATATTGACATTTTATCTACATTCTATACTCATGATGACTTTGTTTTGAATATATTGACATTTTATCTACATTCTATACTCATGATGACTTTGTTTTAAATATATTGACATTTTATCTACATTCTATACTCATGATGACTTTGTTTTAAATATATTGACATTTTATCTACATTCTATACTCATGATGACTTTGTTTTGAATATATTGACATTTTATCTACATTCTATACTCATGATGACTTTGTTTTAAATATATTGACATTTTATCTACATTCTATACTCATGATGACTTTGTTTTGAATATATTGACATTTTAATTATTATTGTAGGACATCTAATTTAATATCCAATTTATTTAATAAGTGTGTGATTGTGATTTAATATTATGATTTTATATTTCTTCTATGTATTAGAATTAGCAAAAGTTGTATGTAAGTATTTTAAATTGTTACACTAATATGACATTTCTTTTTAATTATGTTGAATAAGAGAGATTATTTTTATTGTTTGCTGGGCTTGAAATATGAATAGATTGAAACTGTTTTATATTCGCCAGTAACTTCTAGAAAAACATCCCATCCCCTTGGGGTGCTGAAATAAAAAAAAATACAGTTACAGTATTAATAGGTACTGCAAATATACATTGAAAATGTAAAAAACTTAATATGAAATACCTGTGTATGCATCTTAGGCGGAAGGTAGCATGATTCTCGCCAAAATCTTATATTTGATAATCAGAAAAATAGCTCGTCGTATAAAAGATGTGACACTAATATATTTCTCAATTGCTTATAATTTATATTTAGTTCCTCCATGGTTAAAAAGTTAAAATATTGTGCACATGCCACGTATAAGCCATGATGATATAACTTCTTTCATTTTATTTTTTTATTTTGACACAGACAGCAGCTACACACTATGAATCTTTTTTTTTTTTTAATGAATCTCTTATGACATAATAGCTATAATTATAAGTAGTTTATAAGTGGACTTTGTATGTTTGTACGCGTATAATCTTATATTTCATGACTGTTGGCTGTTGGGGAATATTTTGTAAATGAAGATTTGCATACATTATTATTACTAATTGTTTGTTATGGTACTGGCATTTTGATGACAATTGAAATGTTTTGTTCACTAATATGATTCTATTTTTTTTTTTAAACTATGTACTAATATTATTCCATCCATCGGCATATTATTCATTCTTATGGGTATAAGGGCCGAAATTGTGATAAATTATAAAAATGTAACATCTATGTAACCAATTTCTTGGAATAAACGATTCTGATTCTGATTCAGGTTAACTTTCTTATATGACAACCATGTTAACGCGACGCAACATGCGGAGGAGGACGCACCTTGGGGTTTTAGTGCAGTGCATGTGCATGTGCATGCGTTAATCACGCACCCGGGAGAGTCCCACATACCCTGGCCGATGTCCCCAATCCGCCGTCCCCGGCGGGACCACAAAGAATTTCCCTCAAAAAAAAAGGTTAATTACCACCTAAATGGAGGTCTGCTGCACTAGGCGGCGGTTGTACTAGTGCGTTAAGTTTTATTTTTTCCTCTAATAATTAATGATATTTTCATGCATATTTTACATTCTTCTGATTAATTTTAAATTAATAGTCGTTGACGAAATAGTACTGGACGAGTATTAATACAACAATGTAACATTGAACGACACAAGTAAGAATAAGTATTTATTTATTTATATTGTAAATTAATTTTGTAAATCTATAAATATTAATTATTTAAAATATCTTAAGTTCATATTATGAATTCTTTTGAAATTGTGTCCATTTTTACAAGTATAATGCGTATTTCGACATAGTCTATTAAAATGTCTTAAAATAGCCGTTTTACATCATAATATTGTTGAGACTTCAGACAAGTTCTTGGACCTAGAACTTGTAATAGACTATAATTAATAGTGGGGCAGTTCACACTGAAACTAGACGATACGCGACGCGGCGCTGCGTTTTTAAAATTAAATAGTGATTCAAAGATACACGTTTCATTGTAAGAGCGGCGCCGCTCCACGTTGATCGGTGCCGTTTGACATTGCAACTCTGGCAATTAAGCATGTATCTTCTTGTGTAGTGTATAAAGTTCAATTTTGAATCGCTATAACCTCAGTGCTCTTGCTCTTATTCTATTACAATTACCTACTACCAATTCTACTATAACTATTACAAAAATTATTAATAACACTTATCCCGTTTGGCATCTACTGGTCCCCGGTAGCAAAAGTAATACTTAGGAATTGAATTACTATAAATGTAATTTTTTTTATTAGTGTACATACTTACCGTTCAGATGGTCCGTTATTATTTTAACGGGTAATTACTTTAAAGGTTTTTGGACCCTTTAAAATATAGTACCTGGGTAACCGAACATTGCTCGGACTTTTTGATAAATAAAAAAAAATTGCATAACAAAAATATTTATCCGACCGGGATGCGAACCCAACACACTCCGAATTTTCGAACAATGAAAAAATTATACATACCTACAATCTACATGTCACCAAACTGCCAATTGAACTGACGTATTCGACTCGAAATTATTGATTCATTGTTGCACGACGAAAGAAAAAAACATAATATATTGCATAAAAATGCGCAGTTCCGCAGAGATAAGACCTACACCTAGATCGATTTATACAAAACTCCCTGCATACAAAATTTCATGGGAATACATGCAGCCATTTTCGACAAACCGATTATATATATACAAGATTGTCTCGTTTAAAGTCTCGATTGTATAACTTCGTTCGTACGTTGTAATATATCATACTATTTAGGTTACACATAAAGATTGCAGTTTAAACATAACAATTCTTAGAATGTTGTAAAGTATTTTAGCTTGTCTTAGAAATAAATACAATATTTCTGCATAGGCTGCATGGTCATAGGCTGCATGGTCATAATTTGCATTCACTTCTCTTCTGTTCCGTAACATAGTTGCTAAGTCGGTAAAAATAAAAATTGCGAGTCACGTGCACACTTCCCATCAGGTAGGCATCTGCACATTCCGCACATTCCTGCCGTATATGGTCCGGACGATCTACAACGTAATGATCTATAATTACCGACCTCTAACAAACTCGCGTCAATGTCGAATATTGTATACGAGTTATTCGTGTATGCTGAAATGTATTGATAATAATGAATTTAGCTGAAAGTTGTTTTAGACTTTAGGGAAATATTTTTTTTCTTCACGAAAACTAGAATTTTACTGACTTGATAAACCATTCATATTATATTTAGTTCTATTGTAGTATTAAGGGCATCACAGACGGCGAAGATACTATAATATTTTATGATAAGATAAAATACCGCTTGCTATACAGTTTGTATGAGCTATCACAGACGGCTAAGATACTATATATTTTCATATTACGTACTTTAATATGATATATACCAGTCATCTTAAGCTAAATATTATAATATATTTGCCGTCTGTGACGCCCTTTAAATGCGTAAACTTAACTCACAAACTAAAAAGGGTTTTTACCGTGATTAACCACACGAGCCGGCAAAAATAAGTCATAGGTACACTTTAAAAATTCATTTTTTATAGTACAAATAAGATATATACTATAAAAAATTAAAAATATAGAAGTTAAACATTTTAAATAAAAAACATTTTAAAGCCAATTTTACCAGCTTAAGACTACTCAGTTTCAGGAAGTTTAAAAATTTTACTGTAAGTTTAGAAGGTGCGGTTTCGAAAGCCAGTTTATTTGATACTCTAATAAGGAAAGGCCACGTATCCTTTGATTTAGAAGTGTAAAAGTAACGAAAAAAAGTGTACCCGTATGTATTCACTACTATAACAATTAGTACCCGTTACTATAGTATCGTTACGTTACTCGTTACTTGTGATACCTCATGACATGCTATGTTATGTTAGAGCAACGAATTAAGTCGTATTGCGTACGCGTACGAGTATAGTATGATAACGCGGGTCGCGGTGTCACAAAATTCGTAATTTGTAGAATACATACCTACTTATATGCACATACATTGCATATCAACCTGCGTAAGGTGCATTTTTTCACTTTTCCGTATTTTGAACCAACCTGACGTGTGTTTGTTTAACTTAATCTAAATTTAGTTTGATTTTAATAGGTAAACTGTAGAAATACAATTGAACTGTTGATGGAATCTACTGAATTTTCCACAATAGCATCGCAATCCATTACGCATCAATTATAATGAAAAAGTAACAAATAGGTGTCGAAAATTATTTATTGACAATATAATATTTAAATCACATTCTAACGATAAATGAAAATGCGAGTAGCGAAATGGATTCGTGTGTAACGTTTCGTTACTCGGTACTAGATGCCGCACCCGTTACTCAGTATCGAATACATCCAGTTTGCTACAGCTCTACTTTGATAGGTTTCATCATCAACAAATAATAATATTAATTATTATTAGTTCCACAATTCTTGGTACACAAAATTTTTCTTTTTAACTGAGGTCTTATCTCAAATTAATCACCGCAGTTGAGTTAAAGGTCAGAAAATAGTAATTAACGAGATATATGGCCCGTCACACGTGATATGAAATTAATGTCGAGATCGTCTCTGTCTGAATTGCCTTTGAGTGCAAGTTTTTCAAATTGCCTATGAATTTAAATGAAATGAAAAATTTAAATTTCTGAATAGATTAGTTGCTAATAATTTCAGAAGTAGTATACTTAATGACCCGCCGTAAAAAACTCGCGCGGGGTCTCATCAACTGGATGGAAAATCCTCTGCTCATTTCAAGAAAAACATTTTTCTTTTCTTGGTATGAGAATTTTTAAGTTGTTCGGTTGTCATTGCTTCTTTTTTGTATTCCAATACATTTTGTTTTATCTGCTAGACACTTCCGCATCACACAAAAATTCCTGCTAGTTCCGTTTTCATAACCAAACATTCTTTGATTTATGTTTGCAATTGAAGGAACAAAATTTAACGCGCTGAATCAGTTTCTTGGGGCTAGGCGGTGAATTGTAAGAGATCATAAGCAATAATATAAATAGGAAAGTTGCTGGGCTTATCTCAGTATTAATCATTTGAGTCAGAAACATTAAGTATACTTATTTATCACTTTACCTGAGTATTTGTATGCTCTACCACTTGCCTTTTAACATGGTATTTATTGCTAAAGACCACGTCTAGAATGTTTTTGAGTTATGTTGTTTAATTGTTATAATAACATTATAAATTGTTAATGGAATGCTGATTACGACATGACGATGCGGGGATGTGATGATAATTAACGTGAAGAAAATATAAGAATAGAATACGGCTTATAAATTAAGAGATATAAAAGTTCTTATCGCAGAGGGATATTTTGAAAACCAGGTTAAAAGATCGCAAATCTGATAATATTTTCTGTGATCTGTGTGTGGGTGATTTTTAATTCCGTTTCGAGATAAACAGGTCATGATTTGTATAAAAAGCTCAAGTATTTGAAATTTGGTAAATCTTAAAACGATCAAGATTTTGGGTCACCCTACTGCGGGGCCTGAGGGGTGCCGCCTCACGCGCCGTGTGCCGTTGTACTATCCAACACCATAGGGGTTTAACACGGGTCAATAAGGGTGATAACTATTTTTAACTTTAATATTTTTATCATTTTTAACCGACTTCCAAATAAGGAGGCGGTTAAACATTCGGCTGTATATATTTTTTTTGTATGTTCAACGATAATTCTGCTGTCTGTGGACCGATTTTCAAAATTCTTTTTTTGATGTAATGGTATAATCCCAAGTTGGTCCCGTTTTCATCAAAGTGGTGACTTAATGATAGGATCTATGAGGAATCGAGGGAACTCCTCGAAATTTATATGGACACATATAGTGATTTTGACTTTTTCTGAAGAAGTTCAAGCATATGCTACCAAAAAGTTAAATTTTGCACCAAGACATACCCTGGATCCAAAAGTACTGAACAGAACTCCTGACTCCTTACACATACATGTTTGGGGATTTCGACGTTGTTTAAAAAATTGCAATCATACGCTTCTATGTCAATTACGGTAATCATGATCATCACCACCATCATTTCTGAAATACTTTTTTAAATGCACAAATGATTAAATATTGATTTTTAATTACCAGTGCAATGTTTAAAAGAAATGTTAAATTATGAGCCTGCCTAAATAGAACGATGTAAAAACAGTTTGCAACAACAACGATTAAAAACTGAAATAAGTCGAGGGCGCTTAGTAGGGGTTACAAAAAGTCCAAGAACAATTTTTAATACTGCTTTTACATATTTTGTGAATACTAAGCGATTTTTGTGAATACTAAGCGGATTTTTGTGAATACTAAGCGATTTTTGTGAATACTAAGCGATTTTTGTGAATACTAAGCGATTTTTTCATAACGCTTGACTTTTATTACATAGAAAAATGTTTATATACTTGGCAATGATTTTATGTTTCAAAATAATCATGTTCTATCACTGGCGAAGGCTGGTTATTCTTAGTAGGGAAGCCCTATCCTGTTTATTAGGTAGGGATTTGGACGAGGGTCTTCAAAAGGTAAGTGGGAAGTGAAGCCGGTAGGAATGGAGTTATAGGAACCCCGCGCCCCTGTGTCCTACATACATATATATTGTGGTAAACGCTTCTCCTTGTGGAATATTTGACAGCCCCAGCTGATCTCAAACAATATATATTAACACTGTCGTCTTAATTGTATCAATTTGTTAGGAAACTTTACAAAATATAAAACAGAAAAATATTAGAATACTAATTGTTACCTGCGTTTGCTCAAAATAAATGTCTCTATCCCACGAGTAACGCGTACATTATTCCATGATTTATTTTTCCTATGTGTTATTTAAGGTTTAAAAATGTATGTGTGCAATCAAATCCGTTATTCGGTTTTTGCTTAAAGTTTAGTTGAATGAAAATATTATAAAGAATCAAAAATATTATGTGGTGCAATTCTATTACAGTGTTTTGTAGTAATATCTTTATTTTAATATAAACTTTCGAGTCTTTTATAGATATAACTTTCAGTATAGTTTTACTAGTATTGTTCGAACGGAGGAGTATGATATTTGGCACAGCTAAAGTTTATGCGAAGGAAGGTGTGCAGAAAGCTAATACTTTTTTTTTTTTTTTTTTTTTTTTTTTTTTTTTAAATAATAGAAATACAAAAAAGTAATTAAAATAACAACAAAGCACACTATGTCAGTTCGATAGATACAGTTTTGTTACACTTTGACGTTTGTAAATCTCTCACAACATTTACATTTTTTTTTTTTTTTTTTTTTTTTTTTTTTTTTTTTTTTTTTTTTTTTTTCTATCTCTTTAGATAGACATAATAAATAACATTATTATGTCTATCTTTATAGACATAATAAAAAAAATATTTTTTATTGTTAGTACCGTAATTACTTTTATATGAATTCATTGAAAAGCTAATAATTGAAAATTACAAACATACACTTCAATTTCATTGTAAGTATAGATTAAACTATTTAGTCTACACACAGAATCGTTCACATCTAATAGACTTTAGGAAGAAAGATAGCACAAGTTTTATTTCTGAATAAATTTTGAACAAAATATAGTAATAATAATATCTATGGGCGCTTCACACCACGCCAGTCGGGCCCCGCGCTAAGTATCCGAAGAACTTGTGTTACGGGGACCAGACAACGGGAAGTATATATAATACTTTATACTGTAGATATATGTGGTGTTTATTTTTATTACGTTATACACATAGCATTTCATACACATCCATGGTTTAGGTTAGGTTAGGTTAGGTTAGGTACCTGAGGTACCCCCCGACGGTTGCCCGCCTTGTCGTGGCGGTGGGGCTTAGTAGCCGTGGATGGTGGACCACGGCGAAGCAAAGAGGCAACCAGGGCCGGCTGAGCAGGAGGCCAGGCCGGCCCGAGGAGGGGCGCTCCCGGCGGACTGGAGGAGCCGGTCCGCTGCGGACGCGCCTGGCGGTGGGGCCGCAGAAGAAGAGGAGTGCCGGTATTACGGTGCGCCGTACTCCCTATCTTCTGCGGCCGTGGAGGCTCGCAGGGGGAGAGGGTGGTGGTTTTGTGCCGCTATCCTTACCCCCCTGCGAGCTGGCGGGGCCGTTCCGCATAGAAACGGTATCGGTGGGGCCGCAGAGGAAGAGGCAAGTTCGGTATTGCGGTGCGCCGCTTGCCCTATCCTCTGCGGCCGAGGTGGGAAGTGAGAGGCTCCCTCTGGAGCCCGGCGCAGGGCGCCCGGGGCCGCAGGCGCAAGGGCGGAGCAACCCGCCCCCCCGCCACGGAGGTCGAAGCCTAGGCCCGTGGCCGGCGATCGGGGGATCGCCGGTCACAGTAAGGGCCCCGAGTGAAAAGCTCCCCAATGCCCGGGGAGCTCTCGGAGAGGAAGCGGCGGCACAACAACAGGCCGCCGCAAGGAAGAGAGCCGGCTGCGGCACGCGCTGCGGGGTCGTGGAAGAATGCAATGCGATTCCCACGGCCCCGCGAACGGCGCTGAAGGTGGGCATCGGGGGGTTTTAGACGGTAAACCCCGGCGCACTCCATCTCGCGCCGGGGGAGCCCGTCATACCCCTGCCGCCCTCCCCCGGGGGCGGCGGGGGATACATAACGTATTTCCCCCCGTTAAAAAAAAAAAAAAAAAAAAAAAAAGGTACCTGAGGTACACAGAATAACTTTTTGTTCTTTTTGGTGGGATTTAAACCCTTGACCGACGTCCACAATCACTGAGCCACAGAGATCGTCAAATGTTTTCAGAATTGTCCAACTCGTTTGCCTACCACCAATTCGGGAACTCGCTCGGCGACAACATACTTTTTAGATAAATTAATATTTTAATGATCTTTTTGTACATTGTACAAGCAAGCGGACGTTGACAAGGAAATGTCGAGTAGAGGCTTAAGTTGAGGCTTTAGTTTTTCAATCATCACGTCACCGCGCTGGTGCATCTGTTACTAGAATAAACAAAAGTTTTACATTTTTGATAAGTGACTTAATATCTGTATTGGCATCCGTAACTGTGATTGAAGTATTTAGTATAACAGAAACAAAGGGTAAAAACGAGACGCTATTACTGAGACTCCAATGTCAGTCCGTCGATTACCAGGCTTTGTCTCAAGAACCGTGATAGCTAGACAGTTGAAGTTTTCACAGATAATGTATTTCTGTTTCCGGTATGACAACAAATACTAGAAATATTATAAAATACATTTTTTCATGTAGGGCTCCCATTCAAACACACGTGATTTTTTTGTACGAAATCCTCCATGCGCGTGTCCTAATTAGCCAGTTTTATGGAAAAAGTTTTTAATGTTTTACACAATTTAAGGTATTACTAACAAACATTTATGCAAAAACAGACAAACTTAAATCTCTTTATTTATGAGATTTGAAGCTGCCACCTGCCAGTGACGTTAAGCATAATTAATAAAAAACGTGTGCAGCCATTTAAGACGTTCTTACTATGTATACGATGCTTTATTCTGTGCTTGTAGTGCCCCTGTAGTGCATGACTGTGTATGTAAGCATAGATATCGTACTATCTCGAATGCTCTAGCCACAGATGACAGTTGACGTATCACAGTGACAGTTTAGAATCTAAATATCTAGATATCAGTCATCATGTAGCTGCGAAGCGGGCGGACGTGTGTGTGTTAGGGCATTGACGAGCCAGTATTGATGCGTGTCAAAGTGCGATAGCGGAATACTACATCCCCTAGATTTTATACCCCCATTTTTTAAAACGATGTTACGTGCGACGGGGGTTGAAAATTTAGGGATTGAACATGCGATAAACCTAATACATTACATACATTGTACATTCCTTTCTTAGTAATCGTTTTAAGAAGATTTATAAATGTAAACCACACTATCATGAACCAAATATATTAAAAATATATTTTATAATTCAGGCATGAAAATGCTTGGATATTAAAAATACATAAATCAATTATGATTGACCTTTTCTATTACTGTAATGCATTTTAAAATAGGTTTTAAGTTGTAAATTCAAAAAGATTGGATGTTGCCCGTGACTTCGTACGCACAAAAAGAAATTCCGATGGGATCGTGTATTTTGCTACAGTAATAAGTAGCCCATGTGTTAATTCAGAGTCTAAACTACTACTATACCAAATTTTATCAAAATCCGATTGGTAGTTATTGCGAGAGAGCAGAGAAACGTAAAGAGAACAGATAGAAAGCTTTCGCGTTAAAATGTTAGTAAGGATAAAAACTTAATATATGTCATATTATAATGATTATGATTTATTAAAAACGTGTGTTACAGATATAAATTACTAGTAAATTCTTGTGACACTAGTAAATGTTGATTATTATAATATTATAAAGTAGATGTAGTTTAAATGTCTTTCAAATTTTGGTTGTATAATATTATTGCTTGTGATTTAACAAAAAGATAAAATTAAATGAAGATCTCATAAACGAACTTGCGTTTGACATATAACTTGGAATTGTCAATTTACCTCTAAATGTTGTTGGCCTCGAGATGAACAAAATGTAGTAACATTTAACATAATATATACCTACAGTATACATACATCTTCTGAACTATTGAAACATAATTTAAAAATAACGTTTAGGTAACTCGCAGCGAGAGGTAGATTGAATATCACAAAATTTGACTAACTCAACGTTATTAAATATTAATATTAAATAGCTAGCTGTCGCCTGTCCCGGACACACGATGTTCTGTCTTAACTATTATGAACTGGAATAAATAAAATACCTTCAACTACACCCTACACCTACATCTACAACTATCTATACACCTACAACTACACCTACTCCTACAGCTACAACTATATCTACACCTAAAACTACACCTACTCCTACAGCTATAACTACTCCTACATCTACAACTATCTCTACACCTACAACTACACCTACTCCTACAGCTACCCCTACTCCTACAGCTACAACTATATCTACACCTACAACTACACCTACTCCTACAATTACAACTATCTATACACCTACAACTACACCTACTCCTACAGTTACACATACTCCTACAGCTACAACTATATCTACACCTACAACTACACCTACTCCTACAACTACACCTACTCCTACAGCTACAACTATATCTACACCTACAACTACACCTACTCCTACAGCTACAACTATCTATACACCTACAACTACACCTACTCCTACAGCTACACCTACTCCTACAGCTACACCTACTCCTACAGCTACAACTATATCTACACCTACAACTACACCTACTCCTACAACTACAACTATCTATACACCTACAACTACACCTACTCCTACAGCTACACCTACTCCTACAGCTACAACTATATCTACACCTACAACTACACCTGCTCCTACAACTATATCTACACCTACAACTACACCTACTCCTACAACTACAACTATCTCTACACCTACAACTACACCTACTCCTACAACTACACCTACTCCTACATCTACAACTATATCTACACCTACAACTACACCTACTCCTACAACTACATATATCTCTACACCTACAACTACACCTACTCCTACAGCTACACCTACTCCTACATCTACAACTATCTCTACACCTACAACTACACCTACTCCTACAGCTACAACCTAGACCTATACATTTTCCAATTTTCAATATTTCCCACCGTTTAAACCTTCCCTGAACTTTCACAATTATTTCAAGATCAAAATAAGCCAAATCGGTCCAGCCGTTCTCAAGTTTTACAAACCATTAAAATTGCAATCCATTTTTATAAATAAGAATAATGAAGAACAGAACAGAAAACAAAGTGATTTTATTTTAATAAATTATATCTTAGGTGTAGTATTATTATTAAAGTATTAGTAAAGTACTAAGTGCAACTAAGTATTCTTATTTACAATTTACTTTCGATGATTTATAAATGAATATGTCTTTATATTATCATAAACTGATTTTTGTAGTTTGTACCAATCAAAATGTGTTAAACGTTGGTTTGACGTTTATGAGAATACCATTTTGCTAATTTAACATACAATTAAGATTGCATCGAAACTACATTAATATATAATACATTAATCGATTTAATTAAATCTAACAATAATTTGTTAGATTTAATTAAATCGACCTACTGGTTCTTAATATAATTTTACCTAACAATAATAATAAAATCGATCATTACATTTTGGTAAAACATCTTCATGGTACCAAAAATTTAAGGTCATTTTGCATCGTATTCACGTAGAAGCTCCGTATCCAAGACGCAGCCACAACATTTTATATTCAACATATAGATCAAAATTCTTGAACGTGCGAGATGTAAGGACGAATCTTCGCGATGTAATCATTTAGTATGTAGATTAAAAATCCTACGCACCATGACACCCGGATTCAATTTTTATTCACCGTATGACCTTAGCTGCAGACATATAAGGATGAAAATATTAGTTACACTTGTAAACATCTTATATCGAATTGTCAGTGTTATATCATAAAAATCATAATATTTTATTAATAAAATGAATACTTCTGTTTATATCCACATACTCATTTCTTCACGGTGTACATAATGGTGTATATTCTGTTCAAATCTAATTTATTCTAAACGTAATCAAAAAGATTAAAGTCATCCAAATTATTGTGTCTTTGAACGAAGAACGAAGTGAAATTTAAATTGGTAGCATTATACTGTGTTCTTTTATTATTTTTGTTTGTATTCTGATTAAATCGGATCTGAATAGAGTACAATTAAAAAAAATGCTAAAGGCGTGTCTAAGTTCGGGTTAGATGACATGAAATATGCTTTATGGTGAACCCATTGGCAAACATTTAATCGCTGTTGACTCTATCTTTTTGCATGGATTTTTTACCATGCCCATAAGCACATGGGTCATATAATACAGTTCTTACATAATTTCTTATGAAATGAAATTCATTTTATACATATTACAATACAAATTTGGCGAACTTCTAAAATATAGGTCAATAAAACAACCGAGTGACCTGAAGAATGTCACAGCTAACCGTTAAATGTTTGTCTCCACACAACACGCCTTGAACTCATAACAGCCGCTACCACACGAATTCACAAAAATATACTAAACTATTTCATCATCAGCTAGAAACATAATATTTCTACGTAGACTCAAGTAGAAAAATAAAAGGTCCCATATCGATTTCGGTGACGGTGGCTGGTTCGGCTCAGCGAGAGTTAAAAAAAAGAATGCCCAAGTGTGTGCGTAATACACAAGAGTACTCTATTTCTCTTGTAACCCAGGAAAAAGGATGACCGACCCGACTGGCGAGAGATCAGGCGCAGGTCCAACTTTCTACATGCCCATCCGACGCATGGATCATTATTCTTGTCAGACAATCAGGTGATCAGCCTGTATTTTCCTAACCAAACTTGGAAACAACATTTTTGTTGTTTTGAAGTCAATTTGGGGTCAAAGAAGCAATTCTTATTTTACAGAATGTTATAAGGTTAGTAGGGGTAAAAGAGCCGATTCTTATTCTTAATGAAGGTGTTTGATATTTTTTCTGCCGCTAGGGGGCAGATCCAACGCACGCAAAGTGTCATCTGGTGGCTTAAGTGGTATTAAAAAGGTCAATAAGAATTTTCGATTATTTTTCTGTCACCAGGTGGCGCTTGGTGGCCCGACTGTCCTTGTCGTGTCAAAAAGCTGTCAGATGTCACGAATTTAAAAACCCTCATTAAATTTGTTTAAGTATTTTTCTGAGAGCTTTAAACCTATTATAACTTATTACTTATTAAAATGGATATAAACTGGTGCTCTTTATACTCGTATCTAAGCATCATCGCAGTTGACATCCCAATTGCCTTAAATTGTAAATTACAAGAATTTAATTTGTAATTACATAACGTTATGGCTCACAACATCTTGTTATGTTTTTGTATTTTACATAAATATTAGATAAACATAGTTTGACGACATTAGTGTATATATGTAAATATTTTTTTAACTTTACGTAACAAATTGCAAAGTAAAATATAATTCATAAGTGTCCAATTACTAACTCAAGGTATTATTAAAATGTCATTGATTATAATAATGCCTAATTGTAATTTGTATCTTTAAGGCTAGACTGTGGCGAAAATTTCCCATTAAATTCAATTAGATATAAAAAGTTATTTTTAAACAAAAATTAAAAACCGACTTCCAAAGTAAATATGCAAAAAAGTATGAAATTAAACTTATTTTCTAAATAATTCCCCTTTTAAATTCGTCTAAAATTTAACCTATTTCTATACTTAATCTTCATAATTTTGAAGTCGGTACCAGCCAACTTTTTTGTTTAAAAATAATATTTTTTCTCTTTTTAGTTCTAATAAAAAGATTTACACAACGGATAACATAAAGAACGTTGCTGTCTTCGTCTGATGCGTTGGAAAAGTCGCTTGACAGACAAAGACAGCAACGTTGTTTAAGTTATCCATTATGTAAATCTTTTTATAGTCGACGGAAAAAATGTAGCAGTAAGCAGTAAATAAATATATTATAGCGATGAAGATGATCACGAATACAATTTTAGAAATAGCATAATTTCTATCTAAAAACTTTGATGAGTAGTGAGTAGTAGTGATGATGAGGCATATGCTTACAGTTCTTTAAACAACGCCGGAATCCCTAAACATGTATATATAAGGACTCAGGAGTTCTGTTCAGTACTTTTGGATCCAGGGTATACTTTGGTACAAAAGCTTACTTTTTGGTAGCATATGCTTGGAATACTTCAGAAAAAGTCGAAACCACTATATGTGTCCATATAAATTTCGAAGAGTTCCTTCGATTTATCATATATCACTTCATGAAGTCACCGCTTTGGTGACTAAGGGACAAATTACGATTTATGTCCTTTACAACAACAAAACAATTTTGCAAATAGTTTCACATACGGCAAAGTAATGACTAATGTTCAAAGATATCCGTGTCGGTATAAATACTATAAGAAGTACCTATTCTATCATCATAATGTGATGATGGTGTTGATGATGTCGATTATCGTAATTGATATAGTGGAATAGGCTTGCAATTCTTTCAACAACGCTGAAATTCGTAAACATGTATCTATAAGGAGTCAGGAGTTCTGGTCAGTACGTATGTATCCAGGGTATACCTTAGTGCAAAATATTACTTTTTGGTAGCATATGCTTAGATTACTTCAGAAAAGTCAATATCACGGTTATCATGGTAGCAACATTGTTAGTTTGCAAATGGACAATGAATAAAGATTACACATTCTAAATACTACATTTATTACTTTACAATATCTGGCGATGAGGATGACTACGGATCCACAGAAATGGAAGAGGATTAGCGCCTCTCTACGCGCTCAACTTATAAGATTAGAAAATTACTTGAATACGAACAAAATTCCATCATATGCAGAAACTCAGACAAGACTACAATGCTTACAAACATTTCGAGAGTTACAACAAAACATAGAATTCGAAATATCAGATGAAGAATTAGAGAACGAAATAGATACAAGATACGACATGGAAGAAAAAATTACATTAATCAAAATTAAATTTAAATATGCAAACCCAAACCGAACATAATTTTACATCGGCACAAATTTCAAAATCCCATCTACATACAGTTGATACAGTTAATTATACACAGAGAGAGGACAGAAGTACATACTACGATACGAGCGAGCAATACATACATACACATCACAGAAAATATGACAACAGAAAAATAGATTCAACGTACAGAACGGAGGAAACATCCAAAAATGAACGGAATATACAGTCCACAAAAAATATTAAAGAAGCACTTACACATTTTACTGGGAATAATACAATTAGTGGCATTATACGAGGGCTGATTGATAAGTTTCCGAAACGACAAAGAAAAACTTCAAAAATCTATTTAAAATAAATTTATTCCTCAACGTAGTTTCCTTCTACCTCGATGCATTTAGTCCAGCGCTTCTCCAATGCCGTTACACCAGTTTGATAAAATGTTTTCTCCAACTCCTCAAAATACTCGTCCACGGCAACAATGACTTCTTCATTTGATGAAAATCTCTGGCCACCTAACCATTTCTTCAGGTTTGGGAATAAGTGGAAGTCGCACGGGGCCAGATCCGGGGAATAGGGTGGATGCGGTAGCAATTCGAACCGCAATTCATGGAGTTTGGCGACTGCAACCATTGACGTGTGTGCAGGTGCGTTGTCATGGTGGAACAAAATTTTTTTCTTAGCCAAATATGGTCGTTTCTTCTGGATTTCTTCACTTAATTTTTGCAGCAAGCTTGCGTAGTACTCTCCATTTATTGTTTTTCCTTTTTGCAGATAACCCACTAAAATAATCCCTCGACCATCCCAAAAAACAGTCGCCATCACTTTTCCGGCCGACAAAACCGTTTTTGCTTTCTTCGGCGCAGGTTTTCCGCTCTCAGTCCACTGCTTAGATTGTTCTTTTGTCTCGGGAGTATAATAATGTATCCAGGTTTCATCGACTGTTACATAACGCCGCAAAAGCTCATTAGGATCTCGGTTAAACAGCGCCAAACACTCCGATGAATCGTCCACTCGACGTTGCTTTTGGTCTACAGTGAGCAAACGCGGCACCCATCGCGCGCAAAGCTTTTTCATTCTCAAATGTTGGTGCAAAATATTAAAAACGCGTTCAGATGAAATGCTCACCATCTCTGCTATCTCTCGCAACTTTAAGCGCCGATCATTCAATACAATTTTGTGAATTTTTTTGATCATGTCCGGATTCGTGACTTCATTTGGACGGCCATACCTGTGGGCGTCTTCGCAGCTCTGTCTTCCACGTTTAAAATCAGTTACCCAGGTGTGAATTGTACTCAATGCAGGAGCAGAATTACCTAAAACACTGTCTAGCTTGGTTTTAATCTGGGTTGCTGTTTTCTCTTTTAAAACGTAAAACTTTATCACCGCACGAATTTCGTTTCTTTCCATTGTTAAGAAAATTTACAACAGAGAAAGTTCTACGTCCTCTAAAACAAATTCCATCAGTTCGATTAAATTCAAATTTGGCGTTCTATTTTCAAAAAGATGCCAGAATATAATGTAATATTCCTTTTTTGCGTATCATTTTTTAAGTTCGTCGTTTCGGCCAGTTATCAATCTTTAGAACAGAACACAGTAATAGCCTGTATTCCACCAGGATAAATAATGAGCACAGATGCAAACGAACGCCATGCGATTGACAACGTGCACAATACATTTAAATGAGATAGAAATACACATAACACTTGTAAAAGAATAGCAAGAAGTTATTATACAAAAAAACATATACAAGAAGCTTTTAAAGGAAGAAAACATGAATAGACATACTACAAGAGATGTACGCCAGAAATTTACACCAAAAATAGATTTTACAGATACTAGAGACAGAGAGTTAAAATGTAAATATGTACTGCTGATATACATTAACTAAAACGAAAATAATTTGCAAAAACACAAGTGGAATGGAAAAAAAAGAAGCTAATAGAAACATGAGTCGTAGAATTTATTTACCATATCGCATATTTTGGAAGGTTAGGAGAGATAGTTACATCATACACGTAGTAAAAGGAGAGTTGTTGCAACATGTATATAGAGAAAAGCGGGAGGAAGGCGGCCTCATGAACTAGGACTATTGCAAGTCGCAGTCTGCCCTCGGCACTCGGAGCAGCTCCTACCTCCTCCAGGCGAATAGCGGCGGAGGACTGATATATATTATCTGGGAGACTATGACACGGTTGTCATGGTAGCAACATTGTTACTTTACAAATGTAAAATGAATAAAGATTACACATTCTAAATACTACATTTATTACTTCACAATAGTCTCCATATAATTTTAATTTCTCTCGATTCCTCATGGATCCCATCATCAGGCTACCACTTTGGTGAAAACGGGACTAACTTGGGATTATAACCCTTTACATCAAAAAAAGAATTTTGAAAATCGGTCCGCAGACGGCGGAATTATTGTTGAACATACAAAAAAGAAATATATATAATATATATACAGCCGAATGCATAGCAGCCTCCTTTATTTGGAAGTCGGTTAAAAATTAAAATGTCTTTCATGACTTATAATGTTTGACATAACCTAGCAAATTATTTTATTGTTAGATGGAGTAAGAGTCTTTTTGGCCGTTTATTCCCCATAGACCATCTTACCTCATATGACTTTGTTTTTTCTCGAAGAACTAATATTATAAAGAAGAATGACGTGATTGTTTATTTGCATTGAATTAGCTCCGTAACTACTGGACCGGTTTTAATGAAATTTGGCCTAGTCAGAGTAGACCACGGGGAAGGACATGGGATACTTTATATTGGTACAAAATGTAAGGTACCAATGGGCGCACGACGTTGCGGGCAACATTTAGCCTTGTAATAATATCAGCATAGGTACATACATACAGATATAAGTGTTCCATTGATAAGTCGCAGGGAAAATAGTTTCTTCTTGTAAATATTGACAAATTTTTCGCGTTTGTACAAACAGCACTTTGCCAATAACCTTAGAAATGCTTGCGCACACAATTCTTGGTAAATCTGTCACATATTATGACATTCATTAGCCTTACTAATTGTCTAGAAGATAATCATTTTAGGATCTTTTTAAGCGGCTTAGGGTCAATTCACACCAAAACGAAACGATAGGTGACGCGGCGCTGCATTTTTAAGATAGCTATTCAAAATATTTAACTTCAATCTTTCAACTTTATTCATTACACAAGAAGATACACGTTTCATTGTAAGAGTTCGAATATCAAGTTGTACCGCGATGCACAGCGCATGTGCAGTAAATGACTGCTGTCATATGAAACGTGTATCTTTGTGGGTAGTGAATAAAGTTGAAAGATTGATGTTAAATATTTTGAATAGCTATCTTAAAAATGCAGCGCCGCGTCACGTATCGTTTCGTTTTGGTGTGAACTGACCCTTACTTTAAATATTAATGTAAGATAAATTAGGTAAAGCCGTTAATTTTAATTCAACGAAGTATACATATTATTTTTATAATTCCTATTAAGGTTCTATTCCAAAAATCTACTGTTGTTAGTCTCCAGCCAATAATAAGAATGAGACGTAATCATTTACAATCAGGTCAACCGCTTGCTCATTTGTGGTTTGTCTCTTTTTCAATGAAATATTTCATTGCAAAATTGTCCTTTTAAGTTTTGCCCGCGCACATAATATTTTCTAACAGACAACCTTCACACTCTAAGACTGTATCGTGTTTTGTCCTTATCTTCTTGAAAGCGCTTATCGCGTCTTATCGTGTGAGAGTGGGTGGGGGGCTTAGGCTGGGACTATATTCCGCAGCATTGAAAATAGAAGTCTGCGCTAATATAATACAGTTGTAACAAATAGAGTACTCTTCTTTTTCTGCAAAATAGTTAAAAACATTTAAAAAATATATACGTTCGGCTGTATGTATTTTTTTTTGTATGTTCAACGATAACTCCACCGTCTGTTGACCGATTTTCAAAATTCTTTTTTTGATGTATTGGATATAATTCGAAATTGGTCTCGTTGTCACCAAAGCGGCGACCTGATGATGGCATCCATGAGGAATCGAGGGAACTACTCGAAAATTATATGGACGCATAATATAGTGATTTCAACTTTTTCACAATTAACCCAAGCATATCGTACCAAAAAGTAAGATTCTGCACCAAGGTATACCCTGGATCCAAAAGTTCAGTAGAACAGAACTCGGAACATAAGCGTGGCAATAAGATTTTTTTATTTGGTCATTATCTGGATTTATTTCACAATACATTTCTAAAGATTTGTCATTTCATACTCGGGAACCTGTCAATCAACTTTTCGTAAACGCGTCCTTCATACAAAGATGTTGTCCGCGACATCGTGTGCACAAAAGAAAAGCCTGGGGGAAAGGAAGAAGGAAGCGGCAAAATGTATATATGTCCTTCCCCGTGGTCTAATCTATATCTGTGCTAAGTTTCATCAAAATCGGTCCAGTAGTTTAGTTGAAGCCAATTCAATGCAAACAAACAAATCTTTCCTCTGTATAATATTAGTAGAGAAAATAACGAAGTTAAAAATTTGGCGTCGCTCACTTGTCGCATACATTTATATATTATTTTCCATCTTTGTTGTTCTTTGGATATTGCAGTTTGTCTCAGCCACTTGACACTTTGAAGATTTTGAAACGGGCCCTTAGTAAAGGATAATGGTGATATAGCATAGCTTTAACAAATGCATGTGCAAACGTGTGTGGCACCATTTGTACAAGTTCTACCAATGGAGCTCACAAGTCACACGGCACCGCTAAGTAATTGTGGTCATGCTTAGGGATCAATTCTCACTTAACAGAATTAATAAATATATCACCTTAGCCTTGATTAAATATCTGAAATTTTACGGCATATAATAAATTTGTGAAAGGCCTTAAAAGTAAATCGTAATAAAACTAATCTTGTGGCCCAGGAACAAACCTAATTTGTCATAACATTGTTATTTGTTTTATATTTAAATCCACGAAAACAAAAACAAAAAAAAAAAAATGAATCTTTGATTAGGTATAATAAACCCTTTAATTATTATATATTTTGTTCTTATTAAATAACGCAGGGAGAGCCAGTGATGATATTTTGAGTAAAAATCAAATTTTTACATAATATTATACATCGCATGTGTCATGTAAAATACATATTTTAAGTTCGAGGACATGATATATCAGCTCCTTATTCACAAGTCCGACGCAATATTGTAAAAACTGTAGCCCCGCGCGAGTTTCTTACGCCGCGCCGGCCGGTTCTTCTCGCCGGGTCAGGTCCCGAACCGGTGACAGGTCAACAAGTAGGACAATTCTGAAAACATTTGTTTCAAATCTTTTCAGAAATAAAAGTTTTCTCATTTTTCATTATTAGGACTCTTGTAATCTTAGTCTAAAAAGCTAACGTTATCTTTAATAGCAAGTATATGTACTTCTTTATTATCATTTACATATTTATTTGAAAACCAGTCTCCTTTATCACACGCATCTGGAATATTAGTTCCTCTTTCGTTTCGTAAGGGACCTTGCGGTCGGGCGCCAATAATTTATAGACTAACATTAAAAATGTTCGTTCGTATACATAACTGAATTTTATTAACATAATATTGTATATACAATGTGTCAAAAAATAATAGTCGCTTAAAGTTATGGCAACCGAACCTTGATTTGTGGCTGTTGATTATATATTTACTGCCGGACGAGTCGACTAGACGGCTTAGTATATGTGTTTAAATTCAATTTAAGATGACCTCTGCAGCTCAGTGGTTGAGCGCATCAGTGAGTGATCAAACCGGAGGTCGCGAGTTCAAATCCCGCCAAAGGAACAAAAAAGTTTTCTATGTTCTTGGGTCATGGATGTGTATTAAAACGGCTCCTTCACATTTGGAATTATTCCCATCTCGCAATCCTAATTAAATTTTGATAAAGATAAGCGTGTCGTTTATATTTTAGAAGTTATGGACAGCTTTCACATTTTTCTGAAATAGTACAGTCGGGTCGAAAAAAACATAATTTTTTTAAATTAAAAGCGCTCTTAGCTTTGTTGTAAAAATGTACGGTTTTTTTTTATGTTTTATGCACCACATTATTATATTATTGTTAAGGACAGCGGCCTCGCAATTGACACATAGTGAGTGCATAATATACGAACGCTATATTTTAAAAACTCTAAGAGTGAAAACTTTAGTGAGAATATCAGTGTTAATATTTCTGAAAAAAATCATAATGGCACTAGGTGATATGAAATTTATTATTATATATATATATATATATATATATATATATATATATATATATATATATATATATATATATATATATATATATATAAACGCTATTATATACTTATTAAAATATTTACCCTGTTATCAGCGTAAATATTTTTAAGTTCAGGAGTTATAGAGGCCTAATTGGTAAAATGAGCTTCCTTGGAAAACTTCGTAAAAAAATAATGAAATAATAAGTAATTGACTACGGAACCCTATACTATTCATGGCCTGAGATGTACGAGGGGAGGTCCAAAAGTTCGCGGAATGGAGGGGATGGAGTGGGGATAGGGTAGCTCGCTTAGTGTCATACTAATTGAGCACTCATAATTAGTATATATATAAAATCTCAACCATATAGCGCCATTCGTTTACGAGTACTCGCCTGCTAAATAAGTCAATCCGGAAGCAAACTGCAACTATGGAGAAAATTGAACATCGCGCTGTGATAAAATTCCTTACCAAGCAAGGAAAAAACGTTCAAACCATTTTAAATGAAATGGAAGCCGTTTATGGAGATCAGTGCCCTGGTAAAACAATGGTTTATAAGTGGCATGGACTTTTCAAACATGGTCGAGATTCAATTGAAGACGACCCTCGCTGTGGGCGGCCAGTTGAGGCCACCACATCAGACATCTACGAAAAAGTCGAAAAACTTGTACTGGAAGACACACGTTTAAAGAAATAACAATTATCTGCATTTGTTGGAGTATCAGATACAACCATTTTGCGGATCCTGCACGACCACTTGGGCATGACAAAAGTCAGTGCAAGATGGGTGCCGAGAATGCTCACGCCGCTTCAAAAACAGCAGCGCATCGACGCGTCTAAGCACTTTTTGGAGGTGTGTGGAGACAACCCTGTGCAGATTTTGGAGCGGATTGTTACTGGAGATGAAACATGGGTTCATCACTTTGAACCTGAATCAAAACAGGAGTCCATGCAATGGCACAAAAAGGGTACACCACCTCCCAAGAAATTCAAAGTGTCAGAATCGGCTGGAAAGTTGATGGCCACTGTTTTTTGGGATTGTGAGGGAATATTACTGATTGATTATAAAGAAAAAGGTACCACTATAACCGGAGAATACTACGCCACAATATTGGAAAAGTTAAAGGAGGCAATTAAAGAAAAACGTCGTGGAAAATTGGCCAAGGGTGTGTTGCTTTTGCAAGACAACGCGCCGGTTCACAAGAGCCGAGTTGCCATGGCTGCTCTTCACACGCATGGATTCGAACCACTTGTTCACCCACCCTACAGTCCAGACCTGGCCCCTAGCGATTTTTATTTGTTTCCAAATTTAAAAAAAGAGCTAAGGGGAAGGAAATTTTCCGACGATAACGAAGTGAAGGAGGCAATTTCGGCGCATTTTGAGGCCAAAGACAAAAAATATTTTTTCGATGGTTTAGAAAAATTAATCCATAGATCAAATAAATGTATTACACTTAAGGGTGATTATATTGAAAAGGAAAAATAAATTTATTGTTATATTTTATTAACAACCCTTTCATTCCGCGAACTTTTGGACCTCCCCTCGTATTTTGCAAGTTTTTATTTAATATTAAATATAGTCCGTGACTTCGTGCGCATAAAAGGAAATTGCGCGGAAACCGTACATTTTGCCGCAATAAACAGTAACCTATGTACTTTGCCGTGGTATACTTTATGTCTGTGTCGACTTTTATCCAAATCGGTCCAGTAATTTCGGACAATTCAAACAAACGAACACGCAAATATTTCCTCTTAATTGTTAGTATAGACTAACATCAATGTAAATGACTGTACCTTACAATAATACTAGATTGTCTAAATGACAGATATTAGATTCCGATTAATACACGCCGATTTTTATCAAAACTTAATAAGGGCTGCGAGATGGGAATTTGGCCAAATGGGAAGGATTAAAACATATTTGTTATAATATAATGAAATCTGAAATATCTATATACTATAAAAGAATTAAATATATTTTTCGTTGTCTGGTACCTGCAGCACAAGTTCTCGAGGACTTGTCAAGGGAGCAGTCCACCAGGACCAGATTGACGTGGTGTGGAATCGTCATTATTATTATCGTAACGTAAACACAAAATATTAATTTCGTCCAAATTACTGTGTCGTTGTGTTTCTCTACTGTACGGTGAATAAGAGACAGTCAAATTGGTAGCATAATGTGATGCTATATGGAATGCTATATGCTATGGATGATACGTACCAGTTATCCATAACACACGTCTTAAATACAAAAATGTATAAATTAAAAGTTGATTAATAAAACAACATCCAGTGGATCAAATTGTAAATCTAAACCATTCTCGAATCCAATTGAACACATAAACGATCATCAAAATCAGTCAAGCCGTTTAGAAGGAGTTCAATTACACACTTAGAAGAATTATATATATTATTAAGATATATTATTGCCTACATTTTACTACAATGCCGGAGATTTGCAGTGTAAGTGCGAATACAGAATTCTATGGTTAGGTTATCGCTGATAATTGGGTTCTTATTATCATTAAAGTGTACCGAAAAACACCATGCCTTATACCAAAAGAAGACATTATAAAATTATTTATATATTATATTCGCGATTCCACACGAAACACATCCCTTTACATATTATAGTATTATCTTAGTAATGCTTTCAGTGACGACGGCTGGTGCTCCTTCGTAGGGAAGCCCTAGCTTATATAATTGGTAGGGCTTTGGATGAGGATCTTCAAAAGGTAACTGGTAAGTGAATCGAATAGGAATGGAGTTATAGGAACCCCACGACACTGATTACTATGTTTAGTTTCGTGCCTTATCACAGCCCGCCCAGAACGATAACTACGACTTCAAAAACAACAACAGAGTTTTGTGACACAGCATAATTAAAACGCAAACATTTTCTACAACATGATACATGCTTCGGTACGAGTAAGCCAATTCGACAGTAAATATACAGTACAGCCTCACAAAAAACCAGCGTAAATAACGTCGCATTATGTTTTGCCGTGTGTGTGAGGATTCCGGAGGCTCAAGGGGCGACGGGGGCTAAAATACGGTTAGTCAGTAATATACCTTAAAGCTTTGTAGCCCCAACACAAGCAACATGCGAAAAACTATTTATATTAATATCATCTTCGAATTGAAGTTGTATGAAAATTATGACATCGGTTTTCAATGTTCCTTGGTCTCTGATGTGTCTTAAATATAATAATATGTATAGTATAAAAGTATTAAATATACTTCCCGTGACCCCCGTAACTCAAGTTCTTCGGATACTTAGCACGGGGCCAGATTGAAGCGTCTATTGATTTTCATTCGATAATGATACGAATACTTTTTCGTAAATAGTTCGTGCTTGGACTATTCTATTGTAGTGTTGTTGCTCTTATCCTATATAAATAGATGCATTGCTGCTAGCAACTTTTAATATAGACCAAATGTAATGCATACATTGTAGAAATAATTTCGGCGATTTAAGATGTCACGAATTCTATTCTTATATTCTAGGTCGTTCCTTCGCCATAGTATTATGGCCTATAGGTGAAGGCTAGGACTAATTAATAAGAGCAAAATTTGAATAAACTCATTTAAGTTTGTAAATTATGTGGCGAAATGAAGCCTACTCTGTATTTAGTATTTGTCATTATTCTAATGAATTCAGGTGACAAATGCTGACCTTCCACAATGTTGACATTCCGTTTCGCTACTACAATGTTATACTGTGCCACATGAAATATACTTCAAAATACATAATTCTAGAAACTGGTGATTGTTCAGGGGTCGAAATTCGCCTATAATTTATATAATTTTTATGTTTGAACTTTTAAATGGTTCTTTTGCCTCTTAGATACGAAATAAAAATGTAAATGTCGTGTATTGAATGTGAACAACATATTTGTCAACGTGTAACAAAATTGTATCAAACGCCTAGTAGTGTGAGTAACGTTATTTTTCAATCAAATCAAATTTCTTATTTCCATAATATAAGTTATTAAATAACACCCACGGAAGTATCCCTACGTGATGCCTACCACCGGTTCGGGAACTAACCCGGAGAGAAGAAACTAATTATTTTATGTCATTTTTATAATAATTATTATAAAAAATATTAGTGCAGTCCACTCTTCCTCCATACATATTTTAAGTGTGCCAAATTTCACATTCCTCCGTTTGCATACATTACGTTAAAAGTGGAACAAAGTTTTTGCTTCACGTTTTAATATTATGTACTAGAAATACCTTACTGAATGTTCTTCAAAATAATAAAATTGTACTACAGATACACTTCCATATTATATTACGAACAGTACAGAGGGACGGACAGCTGTCTAGTTATCTACAAAATATTAAGGTTCACCGAGCGCCTGCGGCAGAATTTTTGCCGATCGCAGAAGTTTTACGTTTACTTACGAATATTGTTGCACGTCCCCAAGCCGCTTAACTACAGTGGCTGGAGTGCACTACAGCCCAAGCAGGAACAATTGACAACAAAGTATTCGTAACATTATCAATTGAAAATTGTATGATAATAATGCGCATATACAATTCAAATGATTATTGATTTTCATACAATTTTCATTCGATAAAATTACGAATACTTTGTAGAGTGGTTTAACATTTATATTACCTGACGTGCGGCCGAATACTGGAACATCACTTAACAGCTGTTCAAGTCTTTAGAGCCGGGATTCCCAAAGTGGTTGATATCGGCCCCCTGGGGGTCTGCAGTTTATGAAAAATTTACAGTGTAAGTACCAAACAGTATTTATCCGGCACAGCGCATCAGCATTGCCCCACTGTGTAATAGTGATCAGTTGAGCTATCTGTAGATTGTTTGCAACAGTTTGCAGTTGCCTCAGTTGTTTCAATTGTAAAAATTTACGAGTTTAATTTGGTTTAGTATTTGACTGTAATTTTTTTTTTTGCGCTATGGTAAACACAACATATTTTAAATAGGTAGGTATAAAAGTATTTGTAAAAATTACTTACACTTAAGTTGTTAAGTAGGTAGGTACCTAAAATTTGAAGTGTTCAGTTTACTTTGGTTTTCGTTCTTATGCTGATAGGTACCTACTTACCTAATACAAATTTTCTATACCTAATTACCTACTATAGTTACTTACCTAATATAGGTATCCAAGTTTATCAATGAGTAAGTCAGTAATATCTAACAAACACCCATTACCTGGATGTGATAAAAATAAGATAGTGTGCAAATTTAACAGTTTATTATTGTTTTTTATTTAGGTAGTTTCTTATTTTTTATTTGCAAGATTACTGAGAGTTCTATGATGGCGGACACGAAAAAAATGCAGACTATACAGTTTGGACTACTTGAAGTTCGGATTAATTGCATTTCCATCAAATCAACACTTGCCGATATGTCTCATATGTGAAAAAGTATTTAGTAACGATGCCATGAAGCCTTCAAAAATAGATGACCACTTATCAAGAGTACATGCTGACAAAAAAAGTAAGCCCTTGTCATTTTTTCAAGCACTTAAAGAAAAACTAGACAAAAGGCCATCCATAAGATCGATGTTTGCGTCATCATCTATGTGAAGTCGGGGAAATCCCACACAATTGGAGAGCAGCTTATCTTACCAGCCATTGCGGAGGTCCTTGACAATGTGTTGCACAAGCCCGCACATGATATTTTAAAGAGAATACCTTTGAGCAATAACACCGTTCAGAGACGCATAGACGAGATGGGACGCGATGTGGAAAACAATTTATGCAAGTTCTTACAGACCAACAGATTCTCTCTCCAGTTGGAGGAGTCTACATTACCCGGCAATGAATCTTTGTTAGGATATGTTCGATATATCAAAGATGAAAATATGCGCCAAGAACTACTTTTTGCTACATATTTAGAGACTAATACCAGAGGAGAATCGATTTTTCAGGCCGTGAAACATTTTTTTACTGACAAAGCTATTCCAAGGAATAACATTGTTTGTGTTGCGTCTGATGGTGCACCGTCTATGGTTGGTCGTCATCGTGGTTTTATACCTCACTTAAAGCGACAACTGCCTGATATACTGGTCATTCACTGTGTGATTCACAGGCATCATTTATTAGCAAAAAAGCTGAGTCCTAGATTGCATTGCAAGTCTTTACAATATGTAATTAATGCTATCCACAAGATTCGAAGCAATTCTTTGAACTCTCGGTTATTTGCTCAGCTATGTGAGGAAAACGACGAAGTTTTTACTCGATTACTTCTGCAGACTGAAATTCGCTGGTTATCAAGAGGCTTTTGCTTAGAAAGATTTTCAGCCATTTTTGAATCTGAGTTGGAGTTTTTACAAGAAAAAGATCCGAATTTGAAAGAAAATCTGAACAATTATAAAACAGATATTTATTACTAGACTGATATCTTTGGAATGTTCAACAAAGTTAATTAGCAGCTGCAGGGAGACGATCTTAACTTGATTAAAACAAAATCAATAATATCGGCCGTCGTGGGTAAACTAATCCTTTATAAACAAAATTTAGGCAGAAAAGAATATTCGCAGTTTCTGCATTTGTCAAAATTACCAGAAATGCTTCAAGATGATGACATTTTATTATATGTCACTCACTTGGACGCATTACACAAGGATTTTACGGAGAGGTTTGAGGATCTTTTAAATTTACAAATTGATAAAAATTCCGTACAATACCACAGCCATAGAAGAAGCCAATGTGATAATGCAAGAAGAGTTGATTACCATCAGCACAGGCGAAGAGCTTAAGCAGAAGTTCAACCAAGGCTATAAGAAGTTCTGGTTGCAACACAACATTAAAACACATTATCCTACATTGTGGAACATTGCTGAAAAATACCTTATCGCTTTTCCATCATCATACCTAGTTGAAAAAAGCTTCCGTATGGTAACAAACATTTTGACGAAACAAAGAAACCGTTTGAAAATCAACGGAGATTTAAGGCTGCAACTCACCAATATTGAACCGGATGTAGCTAGATTGGTAGATAGTCACCAGGTTCATCCATCACACTGAATGTTTTATTTTCTCTTTGCAAATTAATACTTTTTTAAATATAATTTCCTACCTACTTAAGATTCTTTAAGTACTTAATTTGTAATAATCATTATAAATTAAACTTGATATTTACTGAATTGTATCTCTTTTTATTTTGTTAAATTTTGATGAGAAAATGAAGTCAACTTTACTCACTTAACCAAGTGCAAAGTTTTCCAGTTGGTACCTTAGTACCTAGGTATTTTGTATCAATAGGAAAAAACTAAAGATAGGCCCCCTTATTCATAATAGTCTGCTAACTTAAAGCATTGCTAATTACTCTGTTTCTTCTATTGACCTAAGTCAGAATGAAAAATAACACTCTGTAGCAGCTGTTTTAAGTTAGCGGACCATTATGAATAAGGGGGTTGATCTTAAAAATATGTAATTTGGCCTTAGATAACAGTTCATTTTGGAAAAGGGGTCACTTGTCCAAAATAGTTTGGGGATCCCTGGTTTAGAGACTAAACAAAATGAATACGACACATTTAACTTTGAAATATAATCAATAACATCCGTAACTTTAAGTGATATTTTAGTATTTGGTAGTTTTTAGAAGCTTCAAGCTATACATTACATAAAAACGTAAGTGTTCAAGAGACCTGAGCCTTTAGCCAAGTTGCAATCGCTAATTACGACGACGAAGTTCGAAAACAAAAATGTATGGGTTGTGACACAAGAATCGCCAAGTGGCATAGTGGTGCTTATGTCAAATGCCATGGATTTTTGTTTTCGAACTTCGTCTTCGTAACTAGCGATGGCAACATGGCTAAAGGCTCTGCATTTGTTGAAAACCTAAAATTAATATTTTCATTTCAAATTAAAATTGATTTCAAACACAAAATACTCGATAACTGGACTTGTTTTCCATAAAACAGTGAAACACGATATTGATGTCAACAATCGTAGGTCAATTTATATGAAATTCCACAAATGCCTGAGGAATTTGAACCAGTGACCTCGGCGCGACGAGACGACCTAGCCGCTGCATGTTATGTAACTGTCAGCTTGTTTTAACTTGAACTAAATGAGATTTAAACTTGACAGTGAAATTTCTAACAGAGTATTCTTTAAATAGGCACAACGTCACACACTCATAAAAATCAACGTTATTTAAAATAGTAATGGAAAAGACGATCGTAATTCTCCGAGGAATGCGCAATTTCTCGCCCTGCGCAACAAACAGCCCTAAAGGGTTGTCCTAGGCTAAAGCGTTGTCCTAGGCACAATCTAGAAGCATCAAAGAGGATGGCCTAATTTAATTACCAATAATATTATGCACCCGACTATAAGTGTAGTCACTTCTAGAATACTCACTAGAATACAAGCGCTGTGTTTCGATTTCAATTTGATCTTTAATTCTACCAGTTAATGGTGTAGGACGTAGCATTAAATCTAATACATTACAATTGTTAATTATTTTTAAGAGTCCAGTTTTAAACATTTGCCACTAACACTTCAATATGTTAGTGGCAAATGTTTATGTGGGGTAACGCTGCGGACATTAATACAATATTTGTGCTGCAGAAACGTGCTATACGTTCTATTTATAAGATGTCGACTTTTGAATCTCTAAGGGAAAAGTTTAAAGAAATAAAAGTTCTGACCGTCGCATCTCAATACATTTTGGAAAATGTGTTATATGTAAGAAAGAATCTAAACAACTTCAAAAAGAAATGTGATAATCATTGTGTAAACACTAGAAATAAGAACAAGTTAGATATGCCAGTGTTCAGACTAAGTAAAGTTAGTAAATCCTTTAAAAGCCAATGTATACGCTTATACAATATAATCCCAGAAAAGGTTCAAAACTTTCCCATTAATAAGTTGGAAAAAGTAGTTAAAGAACGTTTGTGTGCCAAAGCGTATTATAAAATTAATGACTTTATTCAAGACGGCACACCTTGGGAATAAGGTGGCTCCTTATCTTATCTTATTATTTGTTACATAGACATAAGTAAACATTGTAATAATTTTGATTTTAAAAGAATAATTTTCCATCTTTTTGGTAAAAGATGGCCCCAGACGAGTTTCTTGCCGGCTCTTCTCGCTGGGTTAGTTCTCGAACCGGTGGTAGGCATCACGTAGTATCGACGTTCAAAAAGAGTATTTAAAAATACCAATTTTGAATAAAATTTTTTTGATTTTGATTTTGATTTTGATATTATGCAATATATAAATAAAGAATACTTATCCTTTTTCCTTTTTACTGAAATGAAAGTGAACCGCGGTAAAATAAAAAAAAAGTAGTTATGGTTACAAAAAGTTTTTTCCTAAATACACTATGAACTTGTGATGTGATTTCCGAATTTCATAGAAAATTTTCAGTAATTTTGTTGCGAAAAACTTTATCATCAAACTTCTGCATTTCTAATCTAATATCTCTTGCTTTTTCCCATGGTTTCGTTTTACGTTAAATTATTCCATGCATATTAAACTTAGGGGATTGAGTTTGGAAATTACTTTCTCGGAAGGTAACATCATAAACTTCAAATTCATCGCTCTTCAAAAGTAATCATTTCAGAGGTTTGAGCGGAATATTCATGGACCATTAAAAAGGTAGTAGACGTTCCCTATACCTTACACATAGACATACAGACAGAGGTATTCCTGGCATCGACATAAATATACTCACGCCTATTTTATAATAGGTCTATAGGGATAGACAGAGACCACCGAGCCCTATAGGGGTAGGCTGAGATCACCGAGCCCTATAGGGGTAGGCTGAGATCACCGAGCCCCGTAGACAGTAGGCAGAGACCGCCGAGTACCATAGGGGGTAGGTAGAGACTGCATCACAGAGCAAATCTGTAGCCCAGCCCACTTGTCTCTCTTACTTGCCAGGTGAAGACTATCCCGGAACTTTTTTAATTATTATTGTAAATTATTCATTATTATTCTTATTATTCCGAATTTATTATTATTAAGCTTCACGCGGCCGACATAAGCTATATATGATCGTGCAGCGCGCGCGCTCGGCAGATGTAACTGCGCGCGCGCAGGACAGTGTCGTTTGTGATTATGCAGTGAACTTACAGCCTCTGGAGGAAACATGGTGAGCTTTAGACTAAGCTTAAAGCTCTATTTTATAATAAATTTAAAAAGAGACAACTATTATTGAGACAAGATGTACTTGATGACAAAGTGACAAATTGTGATTAAAAATATTGGACTTATATGACACTGGATAGTTCTTCGTTAATTACCTGATTACAGTTTTCATTTCACTTTTTTTAAATATAAAAAACATATTTCATATGTGACTAAGTTTCAAAGAGCGCAATTTTACTAACTCAAAGTTTCTAGTGCTTTTAATTACAACTTGCTTGAACAATAATAATTAATAGGTTTTAATACCTTGACCGTATGTATAATTTAAGGACCGTATGTATAATTTAAGACCATAATAGAATTTCTGCAAATCTGCATTCATAGCTAATAATCAAGGACAAGTTCTTACATAAGCGACCTCCGACCTCTGCGGTTTTCTTTTGATGTTCATTTAGCATACTGACCTACAGTAAAGAGACGAGTGGCTGAAAATTAATGAATGTGCTTAAAGTTGTAAGATGTGCTGATGTTTTGTGCTACAAATAAATTGATGGGACTGGTAGAACATTGGTTGGGAAAATAATACAAAAAAAATGGAATGATTATGAACTGATCATTGATCACTTACGTCCAAACTACTGGATCTGTCTTCAACGTGACGATGATAAGGCAGAGACTTTTGACAACCTCTCGCCAACTGCGAGTTAAGTTTGTTGTGAAAAAGTTTTTGTGAAATGCTGTACGGGTCAATTTACACCGAAACGAAAGGATAACACGACCCGTAGCTGCATTTTTAAGATAGCAGTTTATAAATTACACAAGAAGACGCAAGTTTCATTGTATAATCAGAGTTCGAATGTCGAGTTGCACGGCGCTGCACCGCGAATATGCTGTATGACTGATGTCATATGAAACTTGTATCTTTTTGTGTAGTGAATAAAGTACAATTTTATCTGTATTTGTATCTTAAAGATGTAGCGCCGCATCGCTGCGCGTATCGTCGCGATGTGAACTGACCCTAATAATTCTTATTGGATTACATATGCTTACTATGTGAAGTCATGATTTCAATAACATAAAGATTACCTCAAAGTTATTATTTGAATAAGCAGAAGTCTAACGATGAGTGTTTATATAAGCTACTGGACTTAACCAATGTGTATGGTTATCGGAGGTCTCGTTTAGTAAACACTTAAGTATAGGTCACTGGTTCTAATGTAGATCTTTGTTCTATTTTTGATGAATGTGGAAATTTAGGATTCGGGATAGACTACGATTTATAAAGAACCCTACTTGTCACTAAACGATCATAGTAAACACACGCAGAAAAATCCCAATGTAAATTAAACTACTGGCCGGATTTCAAAAGTAATTTGGTATGGTAGTAGTTTAAGCTCTGGATTAAGACATAGGCTGCTTCTCATCCCGAAAAACCACAGTGTTCACGTGGAAACAACAACGGCTGCGTATTCACGCGGGCGAGCTGCGGGCAAAAGCTAGTTCATAATGATGGTGAAATTTTTTACTCAAATTCTTGGATATAAAAGTTGTAATGCATCAGCCTACTTCATCAGAGTATAGGAGCTTTAACTAGAAGCTTGGAACCTCGGAGCTGGAAAGTTCGTACGGCGCGACCTCTGTTGACCTTGTTGCGTCACACTGTCTTTGCGGGACATCTTTTCATTTACATTTTTGTTGTAAAGTGACCAAAACGAAGTAAAAAATTGAACAAAATTGCAATAAAATTCTAGTTTTTAACCCTCAAATCAATAATCACCCCTTGTGTTATAAGTTTGACGTATCTGTCTGACTGTCCTTGGCATCGTAGCTCCCAAACGATGAACCGATTTAGATCTAGTTTTTGTTGTTTGATAGCTGACATGATCGAGAGTGTTCTTGGCTACAATTTCTCATCATCAGCTCACTCACTGCTTGACAATTAAGTGTTATCTAACTATCATTGTTTGTTTGCACTTGTGGCTGCGAAACTACTGGACCGACTTTGATAATGTAGTCCGAGGCTTACAGTGTACGGTCCCTGCGGGATTCCCTAATGCGCGCTCTAAGTTGCCACGTCTAGTATTTAGTAAGTTTTGGACTCGTACGTCACACCGATTCGACTCGACGATTATTTAAATGGTCGCGTTCGTTAAGAACTTATTCCTATTGACTATAATACAAGGCGGCAAACAATCTAAAAGGAACGATTTATATGAAATACCAGCTGGTGCAGCGCGCTTCGTTTGCATCGTGAACTAACCGAAACGGAGCCCTATTTTTTTGTAATCCGTAAAGTAACTATCGTGAAAATAGGTCCAGCCGTCTCAGCGATTAGCCGGAAAAAAAAACAGACAGACAGACAAACAGACAAACAAACATTAACAGAAAACCAAAGGGATACAACCATATGTTAAGTTAAAATTATTACTACCAGACACTTCAATTTTATTTATCTACATAGATATAGATAAACAATAATACATAGCCTCCGTGATTTAGTGCTCAATTGTTTGGGTTGAACTCAAGAGGGCGCAGGTTTGATTCTGAGTTGTGGATTGCATACTATGTTCTGGGGGTCTAAAAAGGCCACTTTAGGCGTTTCATATTATGTTTTATATTTTTTTTTCCATACATTAATCGTGAAATTGTAAAATGGCTACTTGATTCATCTGATGTCGTCATATTAAAAAACATCAATTTTGACAGTTTTCAATAGAAATGCGTAAAATGGCGCACATAATATGAGTTGAAAAAATATAATGGCCTTTTTAGAGCCCCCAAATCCATTTTTAAGCAAAAATACCGGTTGTCTGTAAACGATAGTTGAACGTGACAACGTCAACAACAACAACAACAACAACAACAACAACAACAACAACAATAATAATAATAATAAGGTAAAGGCAATGCGAGGTAACGCTGGTATTTGGGTACTTGGTAACGGTACTTGGTAACGATAACGGGTAACAGGTAACGCATGAGTCATGTTTTTTCGTGCGTGCAGCCGGCTCCATCGATTTATAAGACGTTATCACGTCAAAAGATTGAATTCGACTAAAGTGATGTGTCATTGTGTATCTTGTTGCACGGTAAATGGTGACATTTAATTATTGGGACCATTGTAGTGTCCACTGTGATGCTATCTTATTGTTTACAAAAATATTAAATTACATTTAAACTAGCTTTTTCCCGCGGCTCCGCCTGCGTAAATATACTATATTTATCTAATATAATAATATACTATATTACATATCGGGTGCTTTTTCGGGATACAAAATATATATAAATAATAATGTTTTATTCCAGAGTCTAAACCACTACCTCACCTTTCATCGACATCCGTTCAGTAGCTTATATGTAAAAGAGTAACAAACATCCATCCATCCACCCTCATAAACATTCACATTTATAATAGTAGTAGGATTGAGTACAACACAGAAACTTTTTAATCCCATAAGAAAATTATTTGGTCAAGAGAGTCTTCCACTAGTCTAGCGTGGTGTGTGGGGTAATTCTCTACACACTGGAACGAAACCTACGCCCCAGCAGACGACGTTATGGCCGGTGATGATGATGATGATAATGAACTAGACATTATTAACTGGGGTAATTCACGTAATTATTTCTATCCAATTCAGTGTCAGAGCACGCTATCGCCCTCGTGCACGCTCGATTTGATGCATGTACCGACACTACAACCGTACTGCGAATTGAACAGAAACTACGACCAAACTTGTGACGAAACATTTGCCAACATTTGACTGAGCGCGGAAATATCAAATTTATTTTACAATATTTTTGTGGTAAACTACGAAAAGGTTAATATAGTTTTTATGAGGTCAATCGCCACAAGGCCCCACAAGGCCCCACACATTACCATACATTACTGATCATTACTGTCGATCATCGATCATGTTACATCCAAAATGTTGTACGGCCTCGCAGTGACAGATTACAAAATCGTAGTCTATAAGCTTATGGAAAATGTGTGGAATCCTAACAAATAGATTAAGCTGGATGTTGTCAGCGTCTACGTTCAAGCAAAAGAAAATCCGCCTGTCCGGCGTAGCCTTAAATGTAAGACTACGCCGGACAGGCGGATTTTCTTTTGCCCAAATAAAGATTTGGGATAAAAATTAGTATTTGTGATAGTCCAGAGCCCAATTTACTACCATGCCGAATATCATTGCAATCGATTCAGCGTGAAAGAATTTTAAAATAAAAGTTCAACAATACAATAACAGATACGTACAGAAGGCTAATTTATTATTATTGTAATTCAAAATGTTCAATTTGCAATATAGTTCCAGTGTCAGTATATTTTGTCTCACTTACATGCGCAAGATTTGACACATAAGTGAACGCGACCGCTTTTGTTGCGACTGTAGTACATTTTTAATTACGAGAATAATTGGCCCTCAGATTACAAACTTTCGCGAACAATGTATAGATCTATGAACCTGCGAGATCAAAAATACAATATAGAAAGGAGAGTCCTGCCTCGTCGGCGACAGATTACAAAATAGTTTTTTTATGTATAGTTTTTATTTGGCTCTACGAAAAGTACATAATAATCCAGGAAATCTTGTCTTTGCAAAAGCTTATCTTACGGTCAGCCGTTGACGAAATACAGTCATCACAAAAGTGAGATCGTTGGAGAATATTTAAAAAGCACCCTTTACAAAAAAAATCATGACAAGGATCGGACAGATGAAAGTGATTTAATCTTAGCATGTGAAATACCACTTTCCTACTTGAAAAAAAAAATCAGCTGTTTCCTACAAAATGCTTTTAAGCAGGCCGTAGCCCTTTTGTAGGAAATAGCTGATTTATTTTCAAGTAGGAAAATTGATCCCATAGTAAAAGTTGCTTATATTCAAGAGTATATTCACTCCTGAAAGTTTGGATAGTGAATGAAAAAATACCCGGTATATCAAATATATCAAGTAGGAAAGTTGATTCCGTATAGTAAAATTTACGCATATTCACTCCTGAAAGTTTGGGTACTGCCTAGAAAAAGATGTATATAAGACAGGTATCGATCGCTACAGATATCTCAAATTGATTACCCGATATTATAAGTAGTAAGTACAGGGACATAATTTATGGGAATAGTGTCCTCATCGAAATGAAAATTGTGGCTATTTTTAGCTGAGCTTCATGACTCGCTCATCTATACTTTAATTGACAGATTATTGACGACGACAACCTCTGTGGCTCAGTGGTTAGCGCGTCGACGCTTAAGCCGGAGATCGCGGAATCCAATCCCGCCGAAGGAACAAAAAGTTTTTCCGTGTTTCTAGGTCTTGGATGTGTATTAAATATATGTTTAGTATAAAATCTTAAATATGTGTAATGTGTATAGTATAACAGTTTTAAATATATTTCCGTTGTCTGGTACCTGTGACACAAGTTCTTCGGATACTTAGTACAGGACCAGATTGACGTGGTGTGAAAGCGTCCATAGATATTATTATAATTTTACTTTTTTGTTGTTTTATATCATCATCAATTGTTAATGCAAATAAAACTATCTGTCTATCTATGGAAGTCGAGGAAAATCCGGGGCTTGTGAGAATGTTGTTAAAAGTTTACAAAATTAAGATTTATTTAGCAAATAGATCTACGAAAAATTTAAAAAGATTTTTCATGACTCGATACGTAAAATCAGTCTTGAGTCTGATAAGATCAAGAAGTTCCTCTCTAACTCAATTACTTAGAGGATAAATCATCCAATCTACGCCACATTTGGCGCGTGTGTATAGAGGAAACGCGAGTAGGCGATGATGATGATTATAGTGAAGATCATTTTCCGTACTCGCCATTGAGAACAAACACAATATAGTAATGTTGACCCCATTTGACGCATTGTCGGTTATTTACGGACTTGTCAATACGCGCATTGTTCTGTCGCCGCGCCGTTCGCCGATCGCCGATAATATTGTTCGTCTCTCCCGCCTGTTGACTGGAACAAAACTATTAGCGACGATATTGTAAACGTATACAATTTTTTTTGTATAAACGTTCAGCAATATTCTCTACTAGCTATTGCCCGCGGTTCCGCCCGCATAAACACAGTATCCCACAGAAACGCTGTACATTTTTGGGATAAAAATTAAAACATGTCTTAATCCAATGCTTAAACTACTGCCATACCAAATTTCATAGAAATTCATTCAGTAGATTTTGCGTGAAGGAGTAAAAAATATCCATCCATCCTAAAAAACTTTCAGATTTATTATAGTAACAGAATGTGGCTAATGCGATATCGTAATTATAACTGCGGACCAATTTAATGGAAAATCATGTCAAATTCCGATATCGATTCAACAGTTGAAATTTAGTATAGAGGTGACGAATTCGTTGATAGTACAGTTGATAGTAGACAAAAAAGGAAAATCCGCGTCTTCAAAAATTATATTTATTACTACTACTAGATGTCACCCGTAACTTCGTGCTTCGTTCGGAAATCGGAAATCTCGTAGAAACCGTACATTCTGCCGCGATAAAAAGTTTACGTCCTTCCTTGTAGTCGAATCTATATCTGTGCCTAATTTCATTAAAATCAGTTAGGTCGCTTCGGAGTCTATACAATGGAAACAAACAAACATACAAACAAATATTATCTCTTTATAATATTAGTATAGATATTCACCATTCACATGAACAAAATCAGCTACTTTAGTGAAAAATATTATTTTAAATGTAAACACCACTTAAATTATAATACAAATGTATAATATTTATTATTAATATTTGCGCGTTGATGTCTTTTGTAGGGCCAAAAGAAACTCGTTAGTGGATCGTTTTTGCCGCGTACTCGCTACTGTATTATGTACTGTCTGCCTGTATGCATTAAAGAAGGGTACTTTATAAAGTTATTATAATTATTAATACAAGAATTAATGGCCACTTTGCTTACATATTGAAATGTATTATTGCCTTTGATTCTTTGTGGTCTATCATAATGCATAATATGTAGCAAGCGTCTTATATGACTCCTAGTTAGATGTTTGATTTTTCCATATTCCAGGACTACGAAATATTAACATACAGTCAAAATATAATGTATCGACATCAATATAACGACGAACCCTGTATTACGATGAAATTTTGAGGCCCGTCACGTTCGGTTCTAATGACTATCAGATATTACGGTTATAATGTATCGGTCCTTTCAATGTCGTTTTAACATACTTTCTCTGTATTTACATTTTAGATAATTAATTAATTGATATAACTTATAAAATGTACCCGTTTATATTTGTATATTTGATAACTTTATTTAAAATATTATATATTTATGTATTAAATAATTTTAAAAATATGTGTATAGCTTAATACGTCAGTATCGTGAAATAGTTTAAGGTAAATTGTCTCGGAGGAAAATTCAGCGATCACGTAGTAGTTACGGCCAATTAACGTAAACCGAAAATCGATAACGAAAACGATTGAGTGACAATTTTGTTATGCAATGTTCTTGTTAAAATGTGAGTCAGTGTTGAAAAAAAAGAAGAAGGTTGTCTTGTCTTATTTTCGCACCACGTACGAGTAGGCACGTTTACGGAGTAACAGACAGACATACACAAAGAAAGGACATGGTTAAAACTCCATACCAAAAAACCCAGTGTCGACAGCCATTAAATAGTTGGCAACACATCCACTTTAAATCATATTTGATGTCACCAAACAGGTAATCCCGAAATAAGCCGGTACAGAAATTATTGAGCAAGAACAAAATTCAAAATTATCAAAGAATAAGAGATTATAAGATAAGCTAACCTCACCTATACCCACATGGGTAGGTGGAGGTGTAACGGAGCTTCGTTTCCACATCCGCAATTACGGAACTTCCGCACGAAATCGTACCTCCATACATTTAAATTATTGTAGGCGTATATACGAGTACACCTAAAACTACACAAACACCGATCAAAACATTTAATACATTTACAACCAAGTTCTTAATATCTTTCGGGAATTGTTATTTTTCATACATCGTCTCGTGTCAGTCATTTTCATATAAAATCAAATTTATTTTGGATTTTATTCTTGCTCATAACCTACACACCCGGCGTATTTCGAGATTGCCCCGTTGGTGACATAAAATATGATTTAAAGTGAAAACATGAGCAACCACATCAATGCTGTCGACTCTGGGTCTATTTTTGATCATCTTCACCTCTTCCGGATCATCAACTCTATTCAATATAACTTTTTATGCATAGATTTTTATGTTAGTCGACTGATTGTGTCAATTTATAAATTGTGTGAAGGAAAATAAAAAAGATTTAAATAACAACTCACCAAGTCCAAACAAAAAACATATTATGAGGAAGGGATATAAATAAACTGTTATATTGTTAATGAATTCGTTTAATTAAATAAACGAATTCAGTAAAAAATCGTTTTAACATGTTAATTTAACAATCGAAACTTTACGTTTTAACATTTGCATAATCTATACAAACAGAGTTGAGCCAATGTCACTCTAGCCCATTGCCAAACATATCCAAACGATTAAACACTTTATCGCCTGCGTGATAGAGTTTAAAATTAAATAAAGTAAAGTAAGCTTTTAAGGAAGTCAAAAAGTTGGTTCCGTATATATTTAAGAACAATGTATGAAGATGGCAGATACGCCACTTTTTGTGGAGCTTCCTTCTTAGGAGGTTATCGACTTGATTACCATAACTAAGTGATATTTAATCAACTACCGACGCATACGGCCGAATACTGAAACGCTAGAGAGCCCTCCTATTCGCAGGCTGTCGCTGTCTCCGCTAGCCGAATTGAGAAGGACAGCATCTGACTTGAGCGTCACTTAGTTTAACTATCGTTCCAGTAATCGGCCGACAGTTACACTGATTTAATACAGGCTTGCAACTTCTTTTAGGATTTTTTTGATTCATTGAAAAAAAAAAATCGAGTTTGTTTCACTGTTTTCAGTAGGTAATAATACAATCCCGATTTTTAAATTATTATAAAAATAAAATTAAAGTAAAACCTATATCGTATTTAACAGTTGATAAACGTCAACAATTTTGTTTTAAGGTCAGCTCACACCGAAATGAGACGATTCGCGGCGCTGCATTTTTGCAATAGTGATTCAAAATTGAATTTTATTCAGTACACAAGAAGATAGACGTTTCATTGCAAGAGAGTCACCGCACTATGCAGTGCTGTGCAGTTTGACATTCGAACTCTTGCTAATCAACGAGTATCTTCTTGTGTAGTAAATAGGGTTCAATTTAGAATCGCTATCTAAAAACTATACAGCCGCGTCACGTATGGTCTCATTTTGGTGTGAATTGATGCTTAAGAAACATGACACAAAAAATATGAAATAACTAATTAAAATGTAATATTAGCACGCTTGTAATATTTGATTTTAAAGAATTTCTTAACTCGACTAATAATAACGAGCCCTACGGCTTGTGAAAAACATAATTTATTGTCATCATTAGCTTCATAAGTTTTATTGTTTCTGTTGACGGCTATTTTGCAATATATTTTATTTCTAATGAATTCATTTCTCGTGAGAAATCTTATAATTAATTTGTTCGTTGATAACATTTTTGTGTAAAGATGAAATATATTTTGATAAAATCCAAAAATGAAAGGGTTTTTGTAATTTTTCTTATCCAATCAAAAAGCTTTATGACTGCCACGGAACAGAAAACAAGTGGCAGTGTGAAGTAGGCGTGGTTCGTCTCGCCTCATTTCAGCTATCTGAGATAAAAGTTTCAATACATTTCAGCGATCCTAGGATTAACTTCACTTAAACTTACGTCAATTTTGTTAGAGAATCTGAGATTGAAGTCAATCTAAGATTTTAGATAAGTTATTAATTTCGGGCGTAAGAATACAAACGTCGTAAGTACTTTATGAAGTATAACAAAATAAACCTTATCCATTGGTGTCATTCAAATTTATATTTGACTAGCTGTTTCCTATCGAGTATCCTGCGGGCATACTGTACTATTCCGGGATAAAACGTAGCCTATGTTTTGATCCAGAGCCTAAACTACTGCTACAACAAATTTTATCAAAATCCGTTCAGTAGTTTTTGCGTGAAAGAGTAACAAACATCCATCCATCCATCCTCACAAACTTTCACATTTATAATATTACTAGCTGTTGCTCGCGGCTCCGCCCGCGTAAGTATAGTATCCCTCGGGAACACTACTTTTTCGGGATAAAAAGTAGCCTATGTTTTAATCCAGAGTCTAAACTACTACCATACCGAATTTCATCGAAATCCGTTCAGTAGTTTTTGCGTGAAAGAGTAACAAACATCCATCCATCCATCCTCACAAACTTTCACATTTATAATATTACTAGCTATTGCTCGCGGCTCCGCCCGCGTAAGTATAGTATCCCTCGGGAACACTACTTTTTCGGGATAAAAAGTAGCTTATGTTTTAATCCAGAGTCTAAACTACTACCATACCGAATTTCATCGAAATCCGTTCAGTAGTTTTTGCGTGAAAGCGTAACAAACATCCACGCTTTCATATTTTTAATATTAGTAAGGATTAGGATAAAACATGGTAACTTTTACTAATATAAAAACGACCAAGCAAACAAATTATTTGTGTGTAGTGTAATGTGTGATTAACGGTGTATATTTGTGTGAGTTTGGCGACAACGACTTCCATACTTACTGTATGCCATAACACTATTTCCTGTTCCGGGCTTGTTGCGATCTAAAGATTTTATAGCAGTAGCAGTATTTGGCACAATTATTGTGTTCCTAACTATAATAGAGAGGTATGTATTTTCATTTTTACAAGTATTGTAACATTAGTGAATTTAGAAAAACATCCTTAAGGTAACAATCCCCGCGACCCGCGTCACGTGACTGCGAGCGTGGCCAGAGAACTCGATTCGCTAGTTAGCTGGTCGCGGTGGCGGGTATCGGTCGCGGGTATCGGTGTCGCGTCGCGGTCGCATAGATCGGAACGCTACCTTTACGCACTATCTGTCTTAATAATAATTTGAAAGACAAGCATGCATAGAGTTCGCCTCTGGTACCTCTGCAATACTTTATAAATATTTTTTTGTAATTTTTAGTCTGTCAAGAACTGATTATGATGAATCGTTATGTTGTAACACGTCAAGTTGACAAGTTTATTATCGAGTATATAGGCCTTGCAAAATCCTTGCTGTCTTAATAGATTCATCAGGTTTTAATAGCTGCGACACTACAAAGGAAGATTACCTACTCATAGTAACATATTACATACGATTATGTACGATTACAAAATCACAATAACTTAATAGGTTCGTTATAAAATGTAATTTTTCTTTTTTATTTCTAAGAAGAAAGGATTTAAAAAAGAATATACGTAGATGATAAAACTTAAATCATTTTCTATTGATAACATATTTTTCTATTAATCAGTACTCAGTAGAGATATTTAGGGTCAGCTCACATCGAAATGCGACGGGACGCGGCACTGCTTTTTTAAGATAGCGATTCAAAATTAGACTTTATTCACTACACATGAAGATACACGTTTCATTCCAAGAGCGGCACCGCGCTACGCAGCATGACGCAGCTCAAAATTCGAACTCTTGCAATAAAACGCGCATCTTTTTGTGTAGTGAATACAGGTCAATTTTGAATCGCTATCTTAAAAATACAGTGCCGCGTCGCATTTCCTCGCGTTTCGATGTGAATTGACGCTGAGGCTGTCTTTTTAAAGATTGAGATTTAAAATTATTGTATCCTATGATTACGTTATCAATTTTGGCCAATACAAATTTTCTTTTAGTATTTTATAAGTATTTTCTTTTCTAGTATTTTATAAGTGACTAACGTCTAAAATAGAGTTCGGCAGTCTTGTGTAATATGTTTCTCAACATCAGGTGGTCAATACAACGCAATTTCGCATAAAATTTCAATACCAATCGAAATAATACGATAAATATATTTTATTAATGATGTCTTGACCTCTGAGCTTTCATAATGATTGGCGGGAATTTCATCATCATCAGAAGGATCTATATTATTTGGAGGTCATTTTGGGTTCAGTGACCTTATTTGTTGTACATTTTTAAATATGAAAGGATAGAGACAAATGTAAACTTGACATAGAATTGACCGACCATGTTTTTAGACGAGGTTTAAAATGTACACGCCTAATAGCAAGTTAATATATATTGCTTATAATGACTAAAAACATTCACTTAGATTAAATGCCCGTATAATAAGCTATGATGCAGAGAGTGTTATGAAACCTAAAGGGCACCTGGTCAGTATTCAGCAACTTCCGAATATAGTTATGACATATTGTTGACCAGCAGGTCTAAAAGCTGCCACTTTTAAGTGGATCGTACTATGAAACATCAACTTTTGAAGAAGCCGCTCTTAAAGTAACTTTTAGTAATTCTTTTTGACAGTTTTCAATAGTTATGCGATGCGTAAAATGGTACACAATATAGGAATTGCTAAATTCATAATAATTATGAGAATTATTAGAGTTTACTGCAAGAGCGGCATCTTCAAAAGCAGTATGTTTGATAGTATGATTCACTTAATGTGACCAATTTAGGCCAGCAGTACTGTCACAAATGCACACTATTAAAATACTTTATTAAATCTGAAGTTATTATCGATCTTAAACAAGAAATATGATTTTTACGATACGAAATTAGGTAGGTACCTTTTCAGCCCCACTGTTACTACAATCCTGTTAAGTTGATTATGTTACCTGTCTGCTAACTCGTGCTGACAAACTTTTTGTGTATGACATAATTTTACTTTCAACCATCATCACATCACCACCAACCATCCATCTTTTTGCTGAACGATGGCCCCGCGCGAGTTTTGTACACCGGTATCTTCTCGCCGGGTGGTAGGCATAGGTAGGTAGGGAAGTGTTATTATTAACCTATACGGAAATAAAACTTTTTGATTTGAATTGAATTTGAATTTATATTAATTTTTTTAATTAATTATTATTTGAATAATTATGATCCATACAGTATTAATTTCACATATATACCCTGTTCACGTCCAATTTAAACAAAACGTTAACAAAAAAGACAATAGAAGACTATTATGCTACGGAAAATGTCACTTACTTACTGTGCATTAATTAAGGGAATATATTAACACATTAATTTGGTTGAATTTTATCTTTTTGCTTAAGTGTAGATTACACATTGGATTAGAGGGGTAAGCACAAACAATTGACAAGAATGTATTCGTAACGTTTTCGAATGTCAACGAGGGCTACCGCGACCGAATCCGCCGCCAGAGGCGCTGGTGTAGCGTCACGTCTCTGAAATATCCAATTACATTGTTTTGTAGGCGGAAGTGATTCGAAAAATAAAAATTAATATGAAAATACGAGTTACGGCGGAGCTGAGAAATACACAGTCTTATCTTTCGGGAACTTGTGTCCTCCTTTTTTTCGAAAAAAAACGGGACTGCGCACCACTGCGGCATGCTTGTTTATATTTTTTACTGTACGGTTTTAAGTTATTAAAAATGATTACATGCGTAATAAGTTAATAACAAACTTTGACTGCCTCACTGTACAGTGGCGCCCACTAGCGACCACGAAAACGGTGGCCCTCATTGTGTAAGCGTTGTCATAAATTTCATACAATTCTCTTTCTGTAACTTTACGAATACGTGCTTGCCGATTGTTCATGCTAGAACATACCCCCACAGAACTTAGTATACATAAAAGTAATATACTTATAAATATATAATGACAGTAGAATATAGACAAATATTCAGCTAAAAGTAAGGCAGTATGGTCAACAAAGTAATATGTCGCACGAAAACCTCAAGCGTCAGATGACACACTAATGGAAGGACCAACGCCTCATTCGTTATTTTGGACGCGTCTGTCCCTATGATATAAATTGTATGTGACGTCATACCTACAGTCGACAGAAAAAGTGTCTTTCAAGTTATTATTTTTCCCTTAATATGAGGTTTCTTAAGTAAAAATTAATTTGCAATCCAAAAAAATTCACATTTCGTACGTTTCCCTTATTACTTATTGTAATAAACATTTAACTTAAAGTGACATTAAACACAAATCACTAAAGCGAGATATTATCATTTTATACGAATATATACAATTTAGCTGATATTATATAAATAGAAACAGGCAACTTGCGTTTGCATAGTTCAATGCCTGTTATTAGCGTTTTAAAGAGCAGGCACGTCTCTTGTTACTGACATTATATGCATATAAGGTAACTCCTCGTGTATAAATAACATAGAATGATTGATTTAAAACGCCGATGGGAGCGACTTGCGTAACCTATTCTCTAACAAATTGATGATAAGATGGGGAAATCAGTAACATAGTATTACCCAAAATATAAGATATAATAACAGTCAACAGTATCAATCACTATATAGTATAAAACAAAGTCATTTTTGCTGTTTGTCCCTATATATGCTTAGATCTTTAAAACTACGCAACGGATTTTGATGCGGATTTTTTAAATAGAGTAATTCAAGAGGTTTATGAAGGTGTATGTTATGTATATAATATGCATAATATAGTAGAGAAACACTGATAAAATTTTAGAGCTTTCTGATATCGTAAAGAAACACATTTTTGCGCTTACCCTACGAGATATATCAAAATAATGTCCCTACTACAATATTGTACACCTTCAAAAAAGTCTACAAAAAAGTCCGCGCTGATATATGTCTATGCCTTAGGGATTACCCACAATAACCATTTTTTATCCTTTAATTTTTACGAGAAATAATGGCTTATTTACGAAAGGATTTTAAGCAATACATTAAATACATTGTGCATTTAATATAGATTAATATGGCACTGTACAGCATGCAATTTAAATGAATATTTTCGAAGATATTTCAGATTTCAAATGCAGGGACATAGCGGCTGCGTCGAAAACCGCGCTTCGTCCTATAGCACTGATTAGCAGCGGTCGCACGCGATTATTGGAGCTCTCATGCGAGGAAAATAACAATCCTACTACTATTATAAATGTGAAAGTTTGTGAGGATGGATGGATGTTTGTTACTCTTTCACGCAAAAACTACCGAACGGATTTCGATGAAATTTGGTACGGTAGTAGTTTAGACTCTGGATTAAAACATAGGCTACGTTTTATCCCGAAAAAGTACTCAAGCGCTTTATATTCAATCGCAAAAAATATATATCAAGCGGTCTCGCACGTCGCGTCGAGGTGATATTGTATACAGAAGTATATTGCAGTGAGTTATATGCTGAAGAAGTTTTTTTTCTCTCCAAGAACACTATTCCACGCGGGCGAAGCTGCGGGCAAAAACAAGTGTTAGTACACATGTAACATGATATACTTTGGCGACTATGGTGATTGACTCATCGCAATGCTACAAATAATTTTCACTATATCTTAGATGTTACACATCACCAGGCAAATGACACGCGACGGCCCGTAAGTTTTGATCAATAACACCTAACCTATCACTTAATCTCAATATTTCGGCCATACGGCCAGGGTGCTACACAAACACACGCATACAAAGACTCACTCACACACACTCACTCAAAGATACAATACGCACACAACAATTCACTGTGCTTAAATGCAGCATTTTTTGCGTAAATGTAACACTAACTGTGGATTCGCATGATAGTTGTTAATAATAATAATAATTATATCTATGGACGCTTCACACCACATCGATCTGGTCTCGTGGTAAGTTCTCGAATAACTTTTGTTGCGGGTACCAGACAACGGAAACAAATTTAATACTATTTATACTATACGAATAATTTTAGATTTTTACTATAGCTTGTGGTGTATATGGACGAACTGCAGATTGGACCAAGCCCGCAGCGTCATGCCGATTGGACGAAAGGCAGCATAGTGTATGATTACTGTAAGGCTCGTAAAACACGTTTCGTTTGTTTGTAATAATTACAATGAGTTAAAGTCATGTAAAGGTCAAGTGTGGGAGGCTACTTCCGAAACTAATAAACTAAGAATTCCTTCACTATATTTGTGAGACCTTCAGACTGGTCACTCGAGACTATTAACTTTATGATTGAAGTCGGATATTGTTAAGCATTATCTGTGGGCCTAGCAGGAACATTTGACAGCGGCGTAAACGTAACGTAATCGTTACTACGTTACGTAAGTTACTCGAAAATAGTTTAAATTATAAAAAAAAAAACACGTATGAAACATTATTTCAAAAGACCTATTTGACGATTATCCCACACGAATTAAAGATAATAATAATTTTATGTTGCCAAAAAAAGTCTATAATAATGAAATCTATAACTGTATCAAATTTCATCTATATATATATTCAAAATTACCCGAGTTAGAAAGGCAAGGCGGACGAACAGACCGAAATTATAAGGGTTACCTGTAGTTACTGCGGAACTTTTAAAACGATATCTGTGTTGTACAATAAATAGTGTAAGTACTGCCTTATAACAAGTGAGCTGACCAATATACTGGTCATAAGTTGTGACCCGCGTTGTAAATGTCATCTCGTGTCACGTGCCATCCCGGTTGGGTCACATACAATTAATATGAAATGAAATGAAATGAAAATATATTTTATTGTGCACAATCAGTTGTTACACATACACACAAATATAGAAAATACTGAAAACACTACGATAGTGCACAAAGGCGGCCTTATTACTAAATAGCAATTTCTTCCAGACAACCTTTGAAAGAAAGGAACAAATTGCTGGAGAGACCCCTCGCTAAAATTGCGCTAAAAGTATTTATCTTGATACTATAAACATAAAATAAAATAAATAAATACATACATACACAATAATCCATATACAATAAATAATAATAATAGTAAATAATAATATATATAACACTATATGCATATCATTACATCTGACACAGACTGAGGTAGTACTCTTTTAGGGAGGATTTAAAAGTATTCAATGTTTTGGCTTCTCTTATTCGGGTAGGGAGAGAGTTTCAGAGTAGGACGGATTGTGCAAGGTATGAGGAGTGGAAATACTTAGTGTGGTAATATTTGTCACGGCGATTGTACTCGTGTAAGAACATAACATCGATAACTTTAGTCGTAAAACACTTTTGAACATATCGTTTTACACTTGTACACATGACTATAGAGTATAGAGTGCAACAGCTTTGTTTTTTAGGGGTCCGTGACCGAACGGTACAAAAACGGGACCCTATTACTAAAACTTCGCTGTCCGTCCGCTTGTCTGTTTTTGTTGCAGTTTTCACAGAATATGTATTTCTGTTTGCCGCTGTTACAAAAAATACTAAAGACAGATTAAAATAAATATCTAAGTAGGACACCTATACAACAATAGTTTTTTGCCGTTTGGTACGGAACCCTTCGTGTGCGAGTCTCTCGCACCTTTATAGTTATTGTCACGTTGGTGAATAATTATAGCTTATTTCTACGGAAGCTAAAGTCGATTTTTTATTTATTGCATTCTTACACCTTCGTAAGATTCGTAAAATAAGGTAAAAATAGGTACGGTCCTTAATTTAATAAAATTGTAAACTGTAGCATAATTATAATATTATTATAGTCTCGATAACAAGGATTTTTGGAACTGAAAGGTCAGTCTTAAGAATCTATGGAGCTTTGTGATCCAAAAAACCATTGCCAATAACCAACTTTGCAAAAAAAAACACCATAAAGTAACTGAAGCAAAAACTTTCAACACCATTTTACGAGAATTTTCCAACAAGAGGAGTATGAAATTTGGCCAGTAAATTAATGTTTACGTGGAGACAAGTGTGCAGAAAGCCGAAAAGAAAAAAAAATATGTTTTTTAGATTATGCTTAGAAATACATAAAATTAATAAAAATTAAAACAGCACCCACTACCTCAGATATTTAACACACATATCTGAACACTACCGTGCGGATGATAGATACAGTTTTGTTACATGTTGACGTTTGTCCATCTGTCACAACATTTTCTTTTTTTTAAATTTCTTCTATCTAGGAGGTAAAAGAAGCCTTATAAAGTTCAAACATAAAAGTTATGTAAATGATTGTGGGGGAATTTCGACCACAGCGCGACCTCGGGTAATATTTTAAGTACATAGCTGCTTGTTTACTTGAGATCATGAACTACTCACAGGCAGTCAGGCAGACGATTGTGAAATGTTTCTCTGGAAGCAGCCGCGGGGTTGAGCTCATAAGACAAGACGCAATAATTCGGCACATTTGATTGAATAATCACGTCAATTACGGTAATTTTGTTTCCGTTTCTTGCGCACGATTCGACGATTCAAATGATTTGTTTCAAATCAAAATAAAATAAATATAAAATTATTTCTGGAAACATCACGTCATAGATTGTGTTTTGTGTTATAAAACATTTATTACATTGAACCCAACATTAAAAAAAATACCCTGTGTAATAATCAGTACTCGGGTAACCGAGCTTTGCCCGGAGCTCTGGTAGGTTAAAAAAATAAATAAAATAATCATAAAAATATTTCTCCGACCGGGATTCCCACCACATTCTAAATTTCCGAACAATGCAAAAATTATACATAAGTATGTTTACCAAACTGACAATCGGACCGACATAGTGGACTCAAAATATATATAGAAAAGGCATATTATATAGCTTTAAAATGAGCCGTTTTCCAGGGATAAGACCCAGCTGGTTCGATTTTTCTCCCCCAAAACACCCCGCATACTAAATTTCATTGAAATACTTGCAGCCGTTTCCGAGACTCCGATCATATATTATATACAAGATTAGCTCGTTTAAAGTATAAGATTTCAGCATACTTATGTTAGTTAGTCTGTATTGCCAAATGCCCGTCTGTTTACCCCGGTCCCGGCCCCGGCCGCGGCAGGTCAGATTTAACTATTGCGAATGTTTATACGTCAACAGTGACCTTGGATGAAAAAACTTTCGTCTACTAAAAATATATATTTCCCTCATAAACAGAAGCGTTTTTGTCAAGTTTACAAATAATTTTCTGAGCAATATTTTCAATTGAGAATAATTGGTATGTACCGTGTATCTATTTACTTTTGTCAAATTATTTAAACAATTTGTTACGGACAGAAATGAATCGCCTATAACATTATAGTCGACTTAGATTCAATTTAGTTTGAACACAACAAATAATGAAAGTCGACCAAATTAAAGTGTCGTATTTCTGTATTGTACCAAAACAAGTGGCGTATTGGTAGCGTTATAGGGCGCTATTGTGTCTTTGCTTACGTTTAGATTAAACTGGATCTCAACTGATTATAAGGATGATTTTTATGCGGTCCTAAAGTTATCGACACTAATGGCAAAGGTCAACTAGTTCCCTTTCATTTATCAACGACAGGATAATATTCAGAGTGTAATGAGATGCTATATCATCAAACATGCGACAAAATATCTTATTATGGCCACGATTGCCAGTCAACAAGATCTTGCGACAGAAATGACTGCGTGCGTTGATCGTAAATCTTAGTAAATTTTCGTGAAAATTATACGTGGTGTCTTCACTCTTCAGAAATATGTAAATGAAAGACTATACTTAGCTAACGACAGCGATTTTGTACAACTAAGAAGATAGCTACTTCCTTTACCACAAAATTTGGGACAATTTAAACTTGTACTATCTGCTAAATGATCTTAACAATAAAGTATTAAGCTCACATAGCCAATAGCTAAACAATGAAGTACTTGATGAGGCAACTAGGTATAAGATTTAATCAAAGCCTATAATACCTACCAGTAAGCCTGTCTATCGAGCTGAGATTTAAATTTTCATATGTAGGTAATATCTATTATCTATATTACCTAGCTGATCTAACCAAGACGTAAAAAGTACCTAAGCCTATAGGAAAGAAATCACTAAAAGATAATAGCTGCTGATGACCATGCCGAACCGAACAACGCACGCCACACAATGACACAGAACATTGTTATGCAAATATTACTTCAACACATCTTCTATTGATGCTCCCTGGCATATATGACATCACTCGAGTAGTCAACTGCAGGTCAGTTTTGTAAACAGCCAATCAATATCAAAATAATCCAAAACTACTTCTTACTTTCCAGGCCTTTGATAGGCTCTATTGTAGCAGTTTTACTAAATCGAGATTCGAATCTCTTGCCTTCTCAATATGCAAATTCCTCCTCTCCCACTCTTAAATAATTTTTAAAATCCACTGGTTCCACAGCACTGAGTATCCGCATACTGGAGTGTTTTTCTCTTAATTTCAAGTACCTGTTGCTTGAAATTAAGCAGTACTTGAAATTAAAAAAGAAATTAAGTATATGAAAGAAAGGGGCCGGTGTTCAGGGCAGTGTAATAACCGACGTCCTTGCAAGGGGCCACGCCCTCTCTGAATTTTGATGACAATTGAAATGTTTTTGTTCACTAATATGATTCAATTCTTTCTTAAACTATGTGAGTACTTATATTATTCCATACCCATAAGCGCCGAAATTGTTATCAATTATAAAAATGTAACATCTATGTAACCAATTTCTTGGAATAAACTATTCTTATTCTCATTCTTGACTACCGGGCCCTGAATACTGTGTAGTGTATTAGACCTATTAAATGTTTTACACTATCGACGATTTCACGTAGTTCAGAAGGGGTCTTGCTCAAGTGCCTAACAATTTTTAAATGTCACTCATAAGTTTAGTATGGAATAGTATTTCTTATTTCCTCCCTATACTATTTACCGGTCCAAATTAATGCAAACGTGAACAAAAAGAGTAAATTGACGTTAATGTGTCATTGTATTCAATTAATGCACGATAAATAAATGACATTGAAATGTTTATGTAAAATTTGTTGATATTTAGAATTAATGACATGTGAACAGAACATAGAAGTTATAGTAGTTAATGAGATACGCTAGAAAGAGTGAAGTTCATTGATCGCAAATTCTTATAGTCACTGCCATTACTGCCTCCTAACGCATTTTAATGGAGAACAGTCTGGGGGCCTAGCAGGAACATTTGACAGCGGCGTATACGTAGCGTTACCGAATGAAATTTGTATGGGCGCTGTCATGATATTGACAGATTTTCATACTATTCTGTATATATATATATCGCCGCTGTCAAATGTTCGCGCTAGGCCCACAGGATCATGAATATTTACGTTATACACGAAAACTAGCAAGTTATTATTACGCTATTTTATATACGCTATATTTTGTCATGAAAACCCGTGAGTCGTGACTCGTGACCCAAAAGTAAGTAAACTATGATGAAAATTAAACATAAGTTTGTCAAATTCATCTCGCGCCATCTCACAATAGAACATGAATAAAGAAATTTACGTAAGATAGTAATTATTGCGCATCCCATTACTCTTTGTCAAATCAGACCAAATAAAAAAGTGAAGACAGCTTTATCGAACAAAAACTGAGACCTATAAAAAACTATAACCTGACTACGTAAATTATTATAGCCTATGTTACCCTGACTACTATTACGAATCTCAGTAGGTATTTTAGGCGCTACGGTGGAACAAACATACATACATACCAACTGCTGACTGCCAAAACCCATCCTCTTGGCTTCGCCGTAGTCGGGTAAAACCACAGTAGTTACGTTACATGTGTATGCGTGACACTGTGTAAATAGACCGACCGATAATAGTTTAGACCGTCCTGACTGTGTGGTTCGCAGAATCCTGTCTTCACTTTTCTATTTGGTCTGAGCTTTTCAATAATAACCAGATATAACAGTGTGGGCAAGCGCCGTTCCTCACACCGTTATTGTCAACCCAAATATGGTGACTTAATTACCAAACCCGTCCAGTTCGCCTTGAGCTTCTTCGGTGTCACAACGCCCAGCGTAAGCTCCATTTGGACAGATAAAATGTATTTCGCTTCCGAAATGTTCTGTATAAATAAGAATTGGGTCAAGGTAGAAATGTGATATAACGCGGGTTTTCCGTAGGGTTTGTTTATTGTATTCTGCGTAGCTACAAGTGCCAAGAATAAATACACACAGTAGCAAATAAAAGTGACTTTTTATTGGTTATTTTATTTCTTAAACATAAAAGTTATTCAGTCTAGAAAAGCAAAAGTTTTTTTTACTTAATTCATACGTTACGATGAGTCACAGTAAAAAATACTTATTGTATTTAATTACTAGAAAGCTCGTTATCTTCTATCCCACGGGAATACTTTACTTTTTCGGGATAAAATGCAGCCTATGTTTCAACCCAGAGTGTAAACTACTACCATAGCCAATTTCATCAAAATCCGTTCTGTAGTTTTTGTGTGAAAGAGTAACAAACATCCATCCATCCATACATCCATCCTCGCAAACTTTCAAATTATAATAGTATAGTATGATTTTGATAAATCAGTAAAAGTTTTACTATTATGTAGCATCCAAAAGGTTGTGATATGCATTAAGCCATCCTATAACCTAGGATCTTTTAACCTTTAAGTTTAAGAGAGCTGTCAACTCGAGGATGACTGTCAGTCGTTAGTCGTTTCAGCTATGACAGTCAATATAGCCAGTTGACCCCAGAGTCAAGTGAGGTTTCCGATGTTACAAAATACAATCCTTAACTCGAGGTAAAATATTCAAAAACCGCTAAACAAAAATACGCACTGCAAAGAATCATATTTATAACCAGTTCACACTGCGACGATACGCGGCTTTGCATTTTTAAGATGGCTATTCAAAATTAAACTTTATTCACTACCCAAAAAGGTACACGTTTCATAAGATATCGGTCATACACTGCACATGCGCTGTGCAGCGCGGTGCAACATGACATTCGAACTCTTACAATTAAACGTGTGTTTTCTTGTGTAATGAATAAAGTTTAATTTTGAATAGGTATCTTATGAATGTAGCGCCATGTCGTGTATCGTTTCGTTTCGGTGTGAATTGATCCTTAGAATACTTAGCTTTTTTTTTGGTATTAAAAGTCTTGCATTGATGAAGTGAAAAAAAAGTATGCAATACACATTTGCATACTTTGTATTTTATAATCTGTAAGTAAATTTAACATTGGTCAATTAGTATTGAAAGTAATTACTTGTAATATTATATCTAATCAATAAAATAATAATTTTCTAGTAAATTATTAAATAGTTGCCCACTTTATGCCCTAAGTCAAGTACAAAAGGAAATCTCGCAGGAACCGTACACTTTTCTGCGATAAAAAGTAGCTAATGTCCTTCCCGTGGTCTACTGCATATCTGTGCCAAATTTCATCAACATCTGTCCAGAAGCTTCGGAGCCCATTCAATGTTAACAAAAATACAAACAAACAAACAATATAATATTAGTATTTATAATATTAGTATAGATTTACCGATGACCTGTAAATTATTTTCATAAAGTTAACATTTTAATTACTTAACCTGGGATTTAGGTCAAATGACCACTTTACGAATCCTTGCTTGTAATTTAACTCGCAAATTCTTAGAATATGCATACACAAAATAGGTAAAAAACTACAAAAGATAATATTACTCATAACATCACCTTTATGAAGGAGTATCACTATTATGATTCGGAATGCTTAAATGCAATTTTTAGTTAAATGGGGACGTTGTAGTCAACGATGACGATAATGTTGTAATAATGTTTTTGAATTATTCCAGAGGCTCTCACTGCTAGCGGTGGCGCTGCTGGCAGCATGCGCCTGCGCCGAGCGGCCCGCGCGGGCGATTGCCACCAACCCGGGACAAAACTACGCGGTATTCGGCGCCCCTATATCGGCCGTGCTGAACGAAGATGGGTACTACTACCCGAAACCAAAGATACCTTTTCCGCCGCCAACTTACTTGCCACCAACTACGCGGCCACCGCCACCGCCACCGCCGCCTACTACTAGGCCGCCGCCACCGCCACCGCCCCCAACAACTAGGCCGCCGCCACCACCGACAACAACCACTACGACACCAGCTCCGACAACAACCACAACACAACCGTCAACAACAACCACAGAAATTTACTCAACATATTCCACCTTACTGCCGGCCACTGTAACCACGACTGTTCTTACAACTGGATATGAATATACGACACCGAAGATTCCGTTCACGTATCCTACGAAACCAGCGACAACCACAACAACGACAACAACCACACCACGACCGACACCTCCTCCGTCTCCGCGTACTATACCTCCGGCAACCTACTTGCCACCACTGACAACTAAACGACCTCCACCTCCGCCACCGCCCCCTACTAGACCACCACCGCCACCGCCACCACCCCCTACAAGACCACCACCGCCACCGACAACCAGGGCACCACCAACATATTTACCACCGCCGACCACAACCAGAAGACCTCCACCTCCATCACCGCCCCCTACGCGGCCTCCACCGCCGCCACCACCGCCTCCTACACGGCCTCCACCACCAACAACCACAAGAAGACCTTTCACGTTCCCCACACAGCGCACCACATATGATTATCCAACACCCAAAGTAGTCTTCACGTTGCCAACAAGGCCAACATACCTTCCACCAACAACAAAACCGACACCGCCGCCAACTATTAGAACTAGACCACCTCCTCCTCCGACCACTAGACCACCTCCTCCCCAAACCACTAGACCACCTCCCTCGCCTCCCCCTCCAACAACACCGACCACTACGAGAAATCCACCAACATACTCAACCTTACTACCGGCTACTTTAACTACAGGTTATGAATACACGACACCAAGGATTCCTTTTACGTATCCTACGAGGCCGACTGCACCACCTACTACTAGACCACCACCACCACCACCCTCTCCGCCACCAACTAGACCGCCACCACCACCAACTCTAAGAACTACGCCACCACCACCACCGCCGCCACCAACTAGACCGCCACCACCGCCACCTTCACCACCGACCAGGCCACCACCGACCAGACCACCACCAACTTACTCCACAATAATTTACACAACTAGAACTACTGGGTATGAGTATACTACACCCAGAATACCGTTTACAATACCAACAAGGCTAACAACTACAAGACGGCCTCCTGCGCCGCCAACTCTAAGAACTACACAACCCCCACCACCTACCACTAGACCACCACCGCCCTCTACCACAAGGCCTCCACCACCTCCTACCACACGGCCTCCATCACCCCCTACTACAAGGCCACCACCACCATCTACTACACGGATAATACCAATTTATTCCACACAACTTCCAACTTTCAAAACGACAGGATACGACTATCCTACACCAAAGGAACCATTTACATTCCCGACTAGACCACCTTCGCCTCCTTTTACGAACCCTTCCACTTATTTACCGCCAATTACAATTGAGAGACAAACTCGCCCCCCACCCCCTCCACCGACCAGGCCATCCCCAACACAGCCTCCGCCACCTACTAGACCATCCCCACCGCCTCCACCACCATTTAGACCATTCCCGCCACCACCTCCTCCGAGTAGGCCATTCCAAGCACCACCTCCACTAAAGCCATACCAACCCCCACCACCAAGTAGGCCATTCCAACCCCCATCACGGCCATTCTTCCCGCTGCCTTCTGGAAGATTCCCTCCGCCACAGTTCCGTTACCCACCACCGCAACCGCCACCGTACCGACCGTTCCCTCCCCCTCCTAAAACGAGCTTACACCCCCTACCTCCGCCATCTAGGCCATCCCCTGCCCCAACTCCATCACCAACTTCACCACCCCCTCCACCAACCCCCCCACCAACAAGACCTCCACCACCTACGCAACCTCCAACACAACCCCCTACAACTGGCTACGATTATCCCAAACCCACAACAACAACTCAAAGACCCACACCTCCTCCAAGCACCAGAGCGGTCTACGTTCCTCCCTCCACTACTCGAGCTCCCCCACCGGTCTACGTTCCTCCGTCCACAACCCCCGCTCCGACGACAAGACCCCCGTTCATCCCAGACCAAGGCTACTTCTACGACAGACCGCGAGTGGCCTTCGTGTACTAAGATGCCATAACTTAAAAAACGTGATACCAAAATAAGTGCTTAGTTACCATAAGTAGTTTATTTTTTGTGATGTCCTCGGTTTTTGAGTTTGGACTTGAAAGCGTTAACGAGATATTTGGCTCTAAATGCCAAGTAGAGTCTTTACTAATTTGTTACCAATATTATGTAATGTAAGACTAGTTACTGTTGGTGATCTGTACCAATATGTCAATGAAGTCATTTATTTTCTGAGCCAGTGTACGGATACAGCCACAGAGGTTTTATAAAAAATATATTAATTATTATTATACATGCTAAGTCATTTCACAGTTTACGCCTCGGTAGATGTGATAACGGATAATACTCAGAAACAACTTGAATGATATAGACACTGCCTGATTTTAGTTTGTAAGGTTGTAAAATATTTTATTAAACAAAAAATGACAATAATGAACAATTGTTTTATTTATAACTAGCTGGTGCCCACAACTCCGTTTGCGTAGAACTAATGGAAGAATGGAATGGAAGGCCTTTTTTATTAGTAACCCTTAGGCAAAGTAGCCCTATGTTTACACCTTATAACATCTGCTATCTGCCAGTGAAAGTCCCGTGAAAATCGGTCCCGCCGCTTCAGAGATTTATCAGCACAAACTGATAGACAGAAAAACAGAAGGCCGGACGGACAAAAAATTTAAAAAAATGTTTTTTTTTAAATTGTAAGTACCGTATATACTTTGATATGCATTTAGTGAAAAACTGTTAATTTAAAATTAAAAACAGACACTTAATTTTTTTTTTTTTGTATGTTTAAATGTAAAATAAAATAATGGTAATAGATTTAACGAAGTTAGTAGGAAAATGTTTAGTAGATAAAGGAAATAAAATGCATAGCCGTTTGATATTGATCACGTTACTATTTTCCGATGGCAAGCGACTAATGATGATACTATAATATCATTATAATACAAACAAATTATGAATACCATCAAGCTGCTAAGCGTTGATTTTTTCCGACTGTACTTAATACGAGTACTAAATATGTATTGGGTACAGCAGTTAATGCTTTGTATAGTACAGAGAATATTAATAATAAGCAGATAAACTGTTTTCATAATTTATTTGTATTATAATGAAGACATGCCGTCACAGTACAATTGTCAATAACATGTCAGCTTGATATCATATTATTAATAACTTAATGCGAACAAGTTATGAACATATTCAACCTGCTTATGTATTAGATACCCTGATAGTACATTGAAAAAGAAGCACTAGGAGAACCACAGTTGAACCAATGAGTACTTCGTGCAGAGTCAAGGTCATGTATAAAACATGGCCTTAATTAAAACAAAAGATTTCGACACTTCACAATAGCCTCTTTAACACCGTGAAAATGTTAAATGGCACAGTAAATGGTATTTCAAAACATACTCCTTTATTGTAATAACTATCATTATTCAATAATAACCAGTAACATAGAAGTAGTTTATTCTTCTCTCTTCTTTATTAATAATTAATTGATTCTATATCGAATAATACATTTTTTGGCTCCTAAAAATATTTAAGTACCCTTCCATAAAAGGCCTTACCACTTTTATGAAAGAGCTTTAACTTTACTAACTGTATTTAAAAATCATATTACAAATTAAATTCTTATTATTATAATAGTAGAATATATAATCTACTTTTTAAATAAAATTAAATCAATTTAATTGTGAAGTAAATTATATATAATCAGACATTCGAGTATATTATTGAATAGTTATGTAAAATGTTAACACTAAACACATTAGTGCGCGACAGTGAACAAAACATTTCACTCGAGATGGAGGGAGCGCGTGGAGTCGTAGTCGTGGGCATGGTCTAATGCACATGGTCTAATGCACTGCGCTGCGAGTTGCCACCGAGTCGATAGAAGAATATCGATAAATTGTTAATAGAATCTGCCGTTACTATGCGGAAATCCATAACATAGTTGTATAAAATAAGATTTATTTCATACCTTTTTTGTGATTTTACTTTGGAAGTCGGTTTAATTTTTTAATTAAAAATATATATTTTTTTCCTATTTAGTTATTTGTTATATTATTATTAACATATTTTAAGAACTTTTAAAATATACTATCGAATGTATAATTGAATACGCGCCAAGCTTCAAGTTACATAATGGCAGATGCTTGGCAGTTCTTTAAACAATGTCGAAAATTCCAAACGCGTATCTTTAAAGTATGAGGAGTTCCGTTCAGTGCTTTTGGATCTAGGGTGCATATCTTGGTGCAAAATATTACTTTTTGGTAGCATATGCTTGAGTTACTTCAGAAAAAGTCAAAATCATTATAATATGTGTCCATATAAATTTCTAGGAGTCCCCTCGATTCCTCATGTATGCCATCATCAGGTCACCACTTTGGTGACAACGGTTTCAACTTCGGATATACCCTTTGCCCTTTATCATTATATATATATTTGCATGTAAATATACAGCCGACGTTTAACCGCCTTCTTCTTTTGGAAGTCAGTTGAAAATAAACACTTGTAAGAGAACTTTAAAATACTTTTTTCATCTAATAGTAACTACATTAACTACCAGTGTTTACGAGTAGATTATTGCCTTTTTCTTTAATTTATTGTCAAGACTAAAAACTACACGACTCATAATTAAAAAAGTGATTAAAGCCTCAAAGGATAGTATAGTAACCTTTATTACTCAAAATTAAATTATTAATCACATTAAAAAACCACAGCAGTGTGCGGAAAAACCATCAAGGGTTTATGTCACACTGTATAGATTAAGCTTAATGTTTGTATTCTTAGTTTATAAATAAATAAATAACAAAGGTCGATAAAGTTATTTAAGTAGTAAATTTTATCGATAGCAATGTGAAAGCAAACAGCACAACCCTAAATTTAATTCAGCAGCGATCTCAAAGGAAAACACTATTGTGTGAAGAATTCGCCGCACAACGCGCACGCGGCTAGTGATGTGACAATGTCGAGCGACGGGTCGGTGAGCAGCCGGCTGCGGCAGCTAGGGCTATACCGCAGCATCGACGCCAGGACTGAGGAGTTCTTAAGGCTGTCTAGGAGACGACAGATCAAGCAGGGCTGCGTCTGCGCAGCGATATCCACTGCGGTCACTGTTACAGTTGTAATTGTGAGTATTTCTTCAATTATTGTTTGTACTTATAATAAGCCAATTTTTGTTACTGAGTGTTCTGAATAATTAATATTAGGTCATTATATAATATGAAATTGGCGTTTTGTAAAGGAGGAACAGAAAGTCGATTTTTTTTAAACATAACATATTTATTTAATCGAAGTATATACCATTGCTATCTATGCACTTTTGCCATCTCATAGGTAGTTCATTGATTCCTTTACTAAAAAAACCATTTGGACAGGAATCAATAAAATCTTTGATGGCGCTTCGGACTGCCCCATCGGAGTTGAATTTTTTTCCCTTGCAAGAAGTTATCCAAATTTGGAAAAAAATGGTAATCTGTTGGAGCAAGGTCCGGGGAGTACGGTGGATGTCTTAGATATTCCAATTGAAGCTCCTCTAATTTGGTAGCCGTCTGTTGTGCAGTGTGTGGTCTAGCGTTGTACTGAAGCAGCAGTGGCCTAGAGCGAATGACTAACCTCGGTTGCAGTTGCTGGCAATAGACATCTGCCGTAATCGTCTGGCCAGATTTAAGAAAGCTGTAGTGAACGACACCGGCACTAGTCCACCAAACGCTCAGAAGGAACTTTTTTTGAGTCAATTTTCGCTTGGGGCAGGCTTTGGCTGGTTCGCCAGGGTTCAGCCATTGCGATGAGCGTTTCTGATTATCGTACAGGTTCCACTTTTCATCACAGGTAATGATTTGATTTAAAATCCCTTCATTATTGTGCCGGTTGAGTAATGTAAAAAACGCAGCAGTCGACGCGCGTTTGTCGGTTTGCTGCACTAAATTCATGAGGTACCCACCTTTCAAGCTTTTTCACCTTCCCAATTTGCTTCAAGTGAATTAAAATAGCTTTATCACTAACACCGCAGCCTGCAGCTAACTCGGACGTGGTTTGCGATGGATCCGCTTCCTAAATAGCCTTCAATTCTTCATTATCAACTTTGGTCTCCGTCCACGGGGCTTGTTCTGCAGGTCGATATTTCCAGAACGAAAACGTTGGAACCAAAAACGCACTGTGTTTTCTTTTGCGACACCGCCGTCATGCACATCATTAACCCTTCGAGCCGTTTTTCAGCACTGGTGCCACGGTGGAACTCGTACTCGAAAATAATACGATATTTCAAGCTTTCCATTTTGTAATCAGAGTGACGCAAAGATATAACCAAAAGAGGAAAAAAAAAATTACGGCTTTAGAAACACAAATGCATGAGTAAATAGCGGTATATATTTGAAATTGGAATTCCTAACCAAAAAAGATATATTTGAGATCAAAGTGTCCAGTACGAGAAAACGCCAATTTCATATGTAAGGACCTAATAATCTAATAGTTTGTAAGTTGTGAGTAATTAAATAGAACAAAAAGGACGTACATCAATTTTAAATTACTTAAAATACTGTTACATAGATAAAACATGCGATTTGTAATACATTAAAATTTTATTTTCTACAAAACTGTTACTTGTAAGTCCTGTATTAGTAGAAATTAGCTGACAAGTGACTAGTAAGTATATCAGTGACAATATGCGCTATTGCTATCCCTCTCGGGATGTCCTCTCTCTTACAGCCCGCTGGGACTCTAGTGTCTGGTAACTAGTCTCACTAGTTAGTATTAGTTACTGACTAGCTAATTAGGTTTAAAAACGACCATGAAATTTTCAAAGCTATGCCTAAAAGGACAGTCAGACAGAGTATCCTAGGATATATAATATTTCAATAGTGTGATTGTAGTATAACGACTTACATCTCAATATACCTATAGCAAATTTTGACTTATAACTTAAACTTAAACTTATACTAAGGGTCTGTTTCACAATATGTGTCAGATAGCTTATTTGCATATTTTGTCTCTGTCATATCTTCCGAATAATCTATCCGACACTTATTAGAAGACTAGCTGTTGCCTCGCAGCTCCGCCCGCGTAAATACAGTATCCCACGGGAACACTGTACTTTTTCGGGATGAAAAAGTATTCTATATTTTATTCCAGAAGCTAAAATCGAAATCAGTTACGCAGTTTTTGCGTGAAAGAGTAATAAACATTCATCCAAACATCTATCCATTCTCACAAACTTTCACATTTATAATATTAGTAGGATTGTGAAACAGGCCCTAAGTATAGACTGGTGTGGAGCTGACGATGATGAGGAATATCTGTAATGCGAGGAGAAACTGCTACAAAAACATTATTGTTGGTAAACAAACGGGAAGTGATGCGACACGTCATGTTAGGACGGGCGCATACTATAATGACTGATTACAGTAAAAATCGCGATTAATATATTGTGTGTTATAACTACAAATACAACTAACAAATAACAAATAAGTCAAAATATACTGAGTAAGGGGTCAACAGGGATGATGACTACGTCTAAAATATTTACTTTCATTACTATACTTAGAAATATTGAGACATTTCTACTTGGTAAATGTAAAAACAAAAAAATTTATATTGTGTAGTTTAGTAATTAGATACACCTAAAAAGTACAAAAAAGTTCATTTTTTTTTGCTAAATTTGTAAACAAAACCTTCGTCATTAGTTTATTTACATCATATACAAATACATTCATTATGGTAAGTATGAACTTAAACGCACAAATATCGGAAATATTTACAAATATGTCCTGCGGCCGTATACTTTATACACATTAACCTAGGCGTGACGTCACATCTAGGTACGACTTTAGTATGGAGCGTTTTCAGGAGACTTTGTATACAAATCACTGTACTATTGAAAATATTGACTTTTCAAAGGTACAGCGATACTGTTTCTTCTGAGAAGTTACGAGTACTATTCATTTATGCAATAAAAAAATAGTTATCTATTGTCTAGCTAGACTATTAAAAAAACTTATTTTCTATAAGATAAAACTAAATTGACGATAATGTTTATGATAACACAATTACCAGGTAGCAAGAGTGTAATAACAAACACGTAGTAATTACACTTCACAAAAAAGCTGCCGACAGTCACATCAATCAGTTTTGTGACGGAGTTTGCGTGTTTGGACTCACTACTTGTTTTTTTAATCTTTGTTGGTGATATATTTAGCCAGGTATCATGCTCATGTATTATATCATCACAAATCCCTTCCCTTGAAGTGGTTGAGGGCGTATATACAGGCTGAATCTTGAAGCCCGATTGATGAATGATGTAGTTTCAGTTTTTGTCGAAAGCAGGCCCGATGTTGATAAAAACTGAAACTACATCATTAGATTTTTGATAAATCAATTTCCCTAGCCAGGAATCGAACCGACCGATTTTGGAAAAATATACACCCTGTGTTATTACTCTACTCGATAGTAATAAATATTATAATAATATTGCTAATAAAGGAACAAATTCTGGAAATTACTCAATATCGTACGGCGCACTTCACCCAGTAGGTATACTACAGTGACTATTACTACAGTAACTAAAATTTGAGTGTTTAATGAACCGTGTACAACTTTTTACGATTGTTACTAAATAACCAAACCGAGAGCATGTCAGGACATGTCAAAGGAGGGTTCCGTAACTATCAACGCTTAATAGGTCTTCTTTGAATTACTTAAAAAAATAATGTCCGATTTCGCTCGAAATAATTTTCCTAGAGAGTTTTTAGCACGATCTATCAGCATGGAAACTTACAAGTATCTATAAGCTATCGATTAGAAATGCTACCAACTTATAATCCACTTTGGAGGCCGATTACTCGAAAATGGTTGTCTCTGTAAAAATAATATAAAAAAATAAGTAATGTTCAAAACTTTGCCTTTATTTTAAAAGACCTATTCAACGATACCCCACACGATGGGGTAGAATGAAAAAATATTTTTCATCCCCACTTTATATGTATGGAGAGCCACCCCTATAATATAAAATTTTATTATTATTCCATGATGGCAAAATTGAGATATATACACAATATATAAGTGTACCAAATTTTATCAATTTATATTCATTCTTCTAACATAAGCTAGAAGCGCGGACAGACAGACGGATGGACAGAGCGAAACTAATATAGTACATACTATACTATAGTATATACTATATTTAACTAGTAAAAAAAAGATATAATTTAAATAAGCACCAAAGATTTTAATATCCTACTAGCATTTATTGTATGAGCCTGGCCTAAAGCTAACAATTATACGCACAGTAATAAATCTCGTCTGCATCTCATTTGACATAATTGTACCGTCACGACTCACGACCAGTGACCACAAGAAAGTTCACGAACCTTTTGTATACAAACTTATAGAAAAAGACCTATAAAAAAACAAAAGAAATTGGACAGATAGCATAATGGATTAATCAAACGAGGAACGAATATTGCTATTAATGACTAGTCAAATTATAGGATTGTATCGCGCGTTGATGTCTTTTACTGAAAATTTTTCGGTTTGACATTTTTTCACCTTTTTAACCATTTTAGCGATTCCGAAAATGGTTTACAATAAAAAATTGCAATAATTACGTCAAAGACTATTACTGAATAGGCGCATAGACTGCAAAACTATCTAAGGAAATCAAAAAATCTTTCAATAAATCTTATGAAATGATAAGTTTTTCATATTTTTTTCAGAATCTATACTGATATTATAAAGAGTAAAAATTTGTTTGTTTATTTGCATTTAATAAGCTCCAAAAGACCGATTTTGATGAAATTTCGCACAGATATAGAGTAGACCACGGAGAAGAATATGGTACTAAGAATGGGTCGCCTAAAATTTTAAAATAGCAATAACAAAAATGTAAATTGCCGGACTTACTTAGCTTTTATAAATTGTAACTATTACGTAAAAAAATTGGTTCTATATCTTCAATAAAATCAGGACGAAATGTAAGTAGTAAATCACAAGTTTTTCGTAGTTTATCCGTTTGAGTCACGCAACAACGCGTCTGAAGAACGCGTGCAGAAGAAAGCAGCGATGAGCTATTGCTATTAGTGAAATATATTGTATCGCTCCACCAGTTTCGATTTCGGACATTTATTTTATACAAGCGTGATCAGGAAGAATAAATACATACCTAAGTGAATTTTATTTGCACAGTCACGAGGATTATAAAATACGATAGTTTTTTTTGAAGGACATAAATAGGATAAATATATTATTTCAATCCAGTATGGCTTACCTAACATTTTTTATACTTTAAGCAAGTTCAATCTAATATTACTAATCAAGTGCCGTAATCTTTGTTTAAAATACTATTGTTTGTTATTATAATTAATAATTTATAATACCTACATAACGTTTCAAATAGAATCCAATTTGAAAATGCTAACTTGTTTGCTAATAAAACACTATCATTTAAAACTAGCAAATAATAATATTGTTTTAGAATCTTATTAAGTTCAGTAATTTTTAGTAAGATTTGTGACAAATTTTACAGAATTAAGTAATAAAGTAAATGATTATTTTCCCAAATGACGTCCCAACCTATTATCATAGATCAGCCTAAAGCTAGAAATAGATATTTTCAATCAATCAAACCTTTATCCATAATTTATGAAAGTATGCTTGAAAAGGGTAGTTTTTGCAATTCTAATTCGCTTGCTTTGTCTTTCAGTGTGTGATCCTTGTGTACGAGTACATCATCATAAGCCAAAGGTCAAGGCACATAGCGCCGAGCTGGCGCAACCTCATGAACTCCAGCGCAGACACGCTGCCATTTTATACAGAATATGACATGATAAATATAGACTTGACCGCGACCAAGTTGCTTCCAAGACTTCTAAAAACGTTGAGCAAAAATCGATTCATTAACGAAATAATCACCGATTCTAATGATGCTGCAGAATCATATAGAAAAAATATATTTCTCGATGTAAGGAAATGGGTTAAGGTTCCTGTGAAACCTGATAGCGTTAAGCAATTTAAATCATCGCTGTACTTGCTGTTTACAAGTCAAACGAGAAATATTGATGCTTATGCGAAAACCAAACAGCTGAAAAGATATAAGAAAATTATTAAGTATATGGATGAAATAATACCAAAAATACCTTCTGAGGAAATTTACCGAAAACCATTAACAAACAGTCAAGAAAATACCGATAATTACAATTATTCTAAGCTACTAAATAAAATAATAATCAACTGCAAATGTTGAGACAAAATAAGCAAGACTTAAAGACCAATTGTTTTGTGCTTAGAAAATAGCTCATAATAGAATAATTAAAAAAAATTCAAAACTAATAAATCGATACTAAAAATAACCACAAGAAATATCAAATGCTAATCGATTCTAATTTCTTTAGTACATTTTATTATCTTTCTAAATACTTAGAATCAAAATGGTCAAAACTATATTTTTGTTATTTCATGATTTATGATGACTGACACACCATTATATTAGAGATGCAAGTTGTTAAAAATTATGAAGATCCACTTGACCATCTTGATCCACTGAAGATTACTTTAATTCCTATGACACGCTTACTAATAGAACTTACGTGTATGGGCAATTAGATACTACGCTTTTTTTAAATTTAATGCAGTATGCTAAAAACATCTTAATTTATTTCATTTTCAACCGACTTCCAAAAAAGGTAGCGGTTATACGTTATATATTGAATTTTCAACGATAACTCCGCCGTCTGTAGACCGATTTTCAAAATTATTTTTTCGATGTAAAAGGTATAATCCGAAGTTGGTCCCGTTTTCACAAAAGTGGTGACTTGATGATGGAATCCACGAGGAATCGAGGGAACTCCTCAAAATTTATATGGACACATATAGCGATTTTGACCTTTTTCTGAAGTATCCCAAGCATATGCTACTAAAAAGTAAGATTTTGTACCAACGTATACCATGGATCCAAAAGTACTGTACAGAACTCCTGACTCCTTATAGATACATGTTTAAGGATTTCGTCGTTGTTTAAAGAACTGCAAGCATAAGCCACTATGTCAATTAAAGTAATCATCATCACCACCACCATCATTCTACCATATACATCATCACATAATAATGATATAAAAGGTACTTCTGATAGTATTTTACACCGTCACGGATATCTTTGAACATTACTCTGCCGTTTATGGATCGATATTCAAAATTATTTCTTTGATGTATTGGGTATAATCCGAAGTTGGTCTCGTTGTCACTAAAATGGTGACCTGATGATGGAATATGGCATATTCATGAGGAATCGAGGGAACTAATCTAAATTTATATAGACACATATAATGATTTTACCTTTTTCTGAAGTAACCCAAGCATATGCTACCAAAAAGTAAGATTCTGTACCAAGGTATACCCTGAATCCAAAAGCACTGAAGAGGACTCCATAGTCTTAAAAGATAGGTACGCGTTTGGAAATTTCGACATTGTATAAAGAACTGCAAGCATATAACATTAGTATTAACTAACAGTAATCATCATCATCAAAGATTCAATACCTAATGGAAGCTTGGCGCGTCTTCAATTATACATTCGATCGTTTATTTTAAACGTTCTTAAAATATATTAATAACAATTTAAAAAATATCACTAAAAAGGGAAAAATTATTTTTAAACGAAAAATTAAACCGTTTTAAACAAAAAAGTAAAAGTTCCAAAGTAATAATGCACGAAAAAATTATGAAATAAAACTTATATTCTAAATAATTCCCTTTTTAAATTTGGCTAAAATTTTAACTGTTTCTGTACTCAATCTTCTTAATTTTGAACTCACGTTCAAGTTGGCCGGTACCGACTTTTTTGTCATTATCATACTTTTTTGTGCATTTTTACTTTGGAAGTCAGTTTAATTTTTGGTTTTGTTTAAAAATAATTAACCAGAGAAACAATGCTTATTCTGATGAAAGTAAGAATATTATACTGAAGTTATTAAAATAAAATACAGCCATTACAAAATATGTAATATCTCGTTTTAATTATCAGATTTGTTGCTTGTATAATTAAATGAATTAAATATGACGTACTTAGACACGCTCAAAACTACAATTAACATTCCATAAGAACAAATGAATATTTAATAAATATGAATTTACTTTTTATACGAAGAAACTTAGCTTACTTAATAACTATAATATATGCATTAAGTAAATTTAAGAGCTGATTTTAAAGTAATTTAGCTACAGAATATGTCGTATAAAATTTTCAGTTAGTGATTCATCTCTTTTTGTTACAGATAGTTCTACTGATCTGCGAATACATGATTGTAGTAGAAACGAATACAGTACAAAATATTAAGAAAGTAAATCTGAGTAAAAGAACACAAGACTCGCCAGTTGCTGATAAACTTGATCGAAGTGATTTTGGTTTTGATCAAGATTATTTTGAAAGAATGCCGTTACTACTGAATGCACTGCAAGACAACAGCTACATTGATCCAACGGCAGAAGTGTCAGTGCGAACAAGAAAAGGTCCACATTTAAGACATCATAATTTTCAAGCCACTGCTTATCCACCTAGAAAAACTATTCGAAAATCAAGCCCCCAGCCATTCCTATTTGAATATAGAAGTCCTTATCCAAGACCATTTCGAAAAGAGACTACTACTTCTAACAGTTGGTCGGAAAGTTATCATAACGCGCAGAGATTGAAAAATTTGAACGATGTTGTCAAATATCTCGAGAAGACATTAAACGCAAAATTTGGCGAGCTGTATATTCCATCAGAGAGCCAAGTAGCCTTTTCTAGTTTATACGTGGCCCCAACTAACAGTCAGAGACATGCTAATCCTAAGAACCTAGAGAATGGCAATAGATTTGAACAGTATTGGAATCATCATACTGATCCATTATTTTCATATAAACCAGAAAATCCCAGCGACGTCAACTTCTTAGTAGATGATTCGAAGCTTTATTTTATTTCTCGCAAAAAAAGTTTACCGAGTACGAGATACACTGCAATAAAATGTCTACGACGTAACTGTGAGACCTATGAACCGTATCAAAGAGACGGTAAAGTTTTTAATTTTGAAAAAATCAATAGTCACACACATAAAAATACAGAAAATCAAAAACGATATGAAAACACAGACATTCAAAAAAATATCGATCCGAATAAAATAACTATTACAACGAATCGACCTGTATTCCAGTTTCGACGAAAGACATACAAGCCAAAAGGCCGACAGTCGTTTCTAGATAATAGACAAACAAAAGAGGGAGAGCAAAGTCAAATAAACATTCAAAGAGAACGACCTGGCATACCGCAGCTTATATTGCGTTTGAATCTTTATTCGTTGAAGGATACTGATACTAATACATTAACTTCAACTACACCCGAACCAGTTTATAGTACTGAAGGAATTACTACACCTCTGATAAAACATTATGTGACGGAAAATGTTAATCAATTTGAACTAGACGCTACAAGTGTCGAAGACTTTCATATAGGAAGCTCTGGAGTCATACCAATAACCCAACCGACGTCTCCACCTACTTATCCCATAACAACACCTATATTTCCAGATTTAAACATAGGCGAGTTTAGAGAATTAACTACAGTTCCAACAACAAGTCCTCCAGAAATATTTAAATTTAACCCTGAAGATGCAAAAGTACCAGATCAATATTTAAATCTAAGAACGTCAGAACAACCTCCAATATATTCGACCGATTTCAGGTACTTGTATGAAGATAACAGGAATCTAGGAGAGAATATTAATTCATACCAGTATGACAATAACATACGAAAATCAGATGTTTCTCTTACCACATACGGCTATGAAAATGAAAATGAGGCTAAATGTAACAAAGACAAAAATGAGGACGAAAACCTCGAAACCCTTATAGTTAAACTGAAAAATTCTATTTCTTCAACAACTCGAGAGTATAATGATGAAGATGATTTAGAAAATGTTACTGAAACCTATGTGCCTCAATTGAATGGTCATTACAGGAATATAAAATATAAAAATCTAAGTACTTTACTAAAGGAAAGTTCGGAAAGATACAGAAAAAGATTAGAAAATTTGACAATTATAAAAAGACCGTACGTTCCAATGCTACGAGATGGTAAACACAATGCCACTGACCTCTTTAGAAGATAGATCTGCTCACAGTTTTAAATAAATTATTATAAATTATGATTGTCTTTGATTAATACTTTTTCTACGCTTATATTATACTACATTATACTACATTATACTACATTATACTACATTATACTACATTAAAAGTTTCTTAATTATAATCATCATCTTTTTTTACTCTTGATATTATTATTACCTTTAGTTTAACGTAGAAGTGATGTGGAACCTTTCGTACATTCAAAGTACATTTTAAATGAGAATAATATAATATTTAGCCAGATTAAATAAAACTTTTTTAAATAATATTATTCATTATTTTTAAATTTATTAACTAAATTATTTATTGAATAATTAATTATAACTAATGTAATATTATTGTAATCGTAGCAAACAATTTTCAAAAGAAAAAAGTTACTAACCTGACTAACCCAATTTTAGTAAACCATAAAAATAATTCTCATTTCTCCAATGACCTTATTAGTAAATATTTTATGACCTAACATCGTCCATCTCTCTCTTACATCCGTGACCTCTTATCGTGCTTCTCACCTCACGCATCTCAAGAAAACCCCGTTACTTTTACCAGTGCAAAAAGGCGCTATCTGCGAAGAGTAAACGAAAACACCTTTGTATACTTGTCTCTTTTCCTCACATACTATATTGTAATGTGCGCGAGAGATGGGCTCGAACCGCCAGTCTCCCACGGACCGCTAGTGCAAGTTTTTGACAGTACGTTTTAAACTTGACGGTGGAGTGTTGTGGAAAATTATGTTTTACAATACAAAATAAATATACATTTTATTATTGAAATGTGTGAAGTGTCCCCTAGATCCTTGGTGTATCGGATTATTTAAAAAGGTGTGGTATTAATAAATACTTATTTACATACGGAACTTTCTTAGCTTAGTCATCAAGGTCAGCGTGATATTTACGAATTTTGAATTATTAACGTAGCTAAGGTTGCATGTAATAATTTAATTTAATGAATAAAAACCAGGTGGTTAACAGCTGCTAACCAACTACCGGACATACAAAACCACGAAGACAGAATTTAGAAGGGCGCGAAATGAGAGCACACAACTTTTACGATACATTTGTACCACATGCACACAAAGCGTTATTGTTTCCCGAGTTTCTCAGAGGTTATAAAAATATATCGACACTCAAAAAGTCTACGTACAGTTTGTAAAAATATACAATACATTATAATCAGCGAAATGTAAACAACAAGTATCGCCGTTATTATGGTAACAAACGGCGAAATATATTTTAAAAATTAGCTATAAATTTTCATAATAAAATATAGGTGGCAAACGAGCAGACGGATCGCTTGATGGAACGTGATTACCGTCGCCCATGGACACCCGCAACACCGGGTCCGGAAGAGTCGCAAGGATATTAAAAATTGTTGAAAGATTACGCCGGGACGACAATATTTTTTTTCGTCCCATCTTCATCCCATTTATCAAAAACATGACATTTGATGCAGGAATCAGCAAACTTCAATAATAATAAAATGCATATTACTCACATACAAATGTTATATTTACGTGCAAGTAAAAGTAATTTATAGAAAAAAAAGAAATCGTCATCAGTAACAAATTACAAAATAATTAACACGCTCACTCATTGCAACTTAAATTTAAAGCATAATTATTATAAGACTTGTAATAAAAATTATGATTTTAAAATTCATCACAGCATATAATCCGGTATTAAAATTCCTAATTAAAGTATTAGCACACTTCCATGAAAAACAAAATTTAATACGTAGGTAAGTAGAAGTACCATTTTTCTGTTTATGTCTTATAAGATACACAAGAATTAGGTAAGGTCAAATAATATGACGCAATCAGTTATGCCGATACATTTCTTTTTTTGAAGAAACCTTAATAATTGATAGTTAGAAAAAAATATTTATCCATCTTGTATTTTGTTTAACGATATCACTATATTACATTTTCATAAGACAAGCATTAAGGAAAAAATCATTTGAATTTTGATGTATAAAATTTAGTATGAGTCAAGTAGCCTATATGTACGCATTACTGCCTTCTTAACGTGAATATACTATTATATAGATCTATACTTTGTAGCCCGCCTGCACCGAGCCTTATACTCTATTCAGAATTCATTTTAATCTTAACTTAAACAAAAACATTGAATTATTGTGCCACTGTATTGAATGATTGTGCCATAGTGTTCATTGCTAACTTATGGCTCTAGCGCCATTATGGCCAGTTTTGGAACTGTTATTTAACGCTTATTTATGGACATCTTTCACGTATTGACATAATCCTCCTTTCCTCTACCCACCATAGCTTAGATTAAGTTGGTTCTTAGCAGTGTTTATAGTCACTGCCTGTTTTGGAAACTTATTTTAGAAATTACAGACACAAACATTACCACCGTACAGCTTGGCAAAAAAAGTATGGCGCGGTGACAGCGCGGTGAAGCTGTATTTGTCGATACTACGAATACCTATATCGTGTCACATGTGTGTTACACCGACATCGACACTTTATTGAGTAACGCCCAACGACCCGTATTTAGTCAACGAGCACGGAGCGTAATTCTACAGCTCCGCAAGCATCCATATCACATACAGAGAAACTATAGACTGGTTACCATTATATAATACCTAGATTAAGTAATTAGATTTGCTTTTCCTCATTTTGTACCAAAACTGATGGTCGATTCTGCTAATTAAATCCTGCAATAATACAACTGTACTCACGATCCCGACACTGTATGTTAAAACTGCAAAATGGTATTCTCTAAAACGACAAACACGTTTCGATTGGTCCAAAGTCCAAACTCCAAAAATCAGTTACTGATATCAACACAAATTATTTATATTTAATTAATAATTCAATAAGAGTAAAACGAAAGTATAAGTTAATTACGAGAATTTGTGTCCTGGTTCTGTCAGAATATCTAGACAAGGTATATCCTGGCCATTTTGGATCAATTTAATACATTAATTATTCATTAAGAAATCTGTTTATTTTGGTTTACTTCTTTTTTTGGAATTTGTAATTTATTATTATCGGATTTACCCATAATCAATAAATTCGCTTGAAATATCATAAGAATAGATTTGTTATCGTAAAAAAGTCTTACAATAAAGAAATACGTAAGGAAGGAACTGCAAGATCTTAAATACCAAAGAACGGTAAAGTAACATGAGCATACGTGTGTGTGTGCGTGGTCTAAAAACTCCGAAACAATGGCTGTTACAGTAACTAATTTCTCATGGCATAGTTGGTTCAACGACTTGATGCAACTCTTCACACTTTATTATCTTCGCGACTTTGCTAGCTGACTCATTTTCATGTAAACTAGAATGACCTAGACTGTGATTTATGTAGTATAGCTACGAATATTAAAAAGAGGTAAAGTTTGTGAGTATTCCGAGGCTATAGTGAATAATCTACTAAGCCGATTTTGATAATTCTTTTACCAATAGAAAGCCACATTATTTGTGAGTGTCGTATTCTATAAATTATAAAGATATCATAGAAACCCCAATTTACCGCAAACAATGCTGCGGGCAAGAGCTAGTTTACTAGTTATCTATAATCTTAGAGCATAAAACCAACTATAATACACATAAAAATTATGACGTAGGAAACAGCTAGGAAAGGATTCTCCAAAACTCTCCCCTAAAGGGCTGGAACGGGAGTCCATATTTTGTAATGTCGAGAACAGTCGAGAAGTGTTTTCAAGGAACATTTAAGACAAGCCAAGCCATTGGCCTGGGTAGGCTAACCCGGGTATATCTATAAAATATTCCCGGAACATGTCTTCCAAAATAACTATACCGATTTGTTTCTCCTATTATGTTCATATTTAGGATTTAAACTGCGAGGTGCTCACTCGTAGTTTAAATTTATATTGAGTTTATTGTAGATAGGTAGGTAAGTAAATTGCAGGTAATGGCATACGTGCTATTTAGAACTACTAATAAATTCATGTATTGCAAATCTTAGATATGAAGTAATACATATATACAAGAACTATTGGAGTTCTCACGTACAACGTGGGAATGCCACAGAGATCCGTTTTGGGGCCATATTTTATCTCAATATAATATGCTTGTATGTTACCACATATCGATACAGATCTGAACATTATTTACAAAACAGAAAATATAGTGGGTCTAAAATCTAAATGCTTAAGGGAAATAGGTATATGTTTCGATAAACTTATAGAAATAATTATATTTCCTAACTAGATAAGTATTTAATATGAGATTATTTTTTTACATAACAAAGTACAACAACACTTTGTTATGTAATGTTACAAGTGCAACTCCAAAGCTAAAAAACAATGATTTTTGATTACTTAATTAAATAGTCGCATTATAAAATGACACAAAAAAGTGCTATATGTATATGTATATGTATATGTAACAATACTATTTATTATACTAAACAACGATTAAAATGTCTTTAATTTCCGTAGATTAGCATATTATTCGAATAAAGCCTGGTATTTATGCGACCGGCAGATTGTTTCTATAAATAAATTCCTTGCAAGATATTTCTCAAGTGTAACAGAATCCGTCTTGTTATACATCCGGTGTTCGATATCCTCAGTCGATCAGAATATATTGCAGGTTATTTGAATATTATTATTTTTAAACAAAAAATTAAACCGACTTCCATGATAATGAGTATATAGAAATAGAAAATGTTTTGTGCATCTTTTCTTTGGAAATCGGTTTAATTTTTTCTTTAAAAATAATATAATATTTTTTCCCCTTTTTAGTATTATTATATTTTTAATAACACATTTTAAGAAAGTTTAAAAGAAGCGTTCGAATGTATAATTGCGCCAAGCTTCCATTAGGTATTGTAAATAAGATGATGATGATGATGATTACTCTAAGTTAGTGGCATAAGCTAGCAGTTCTTTAAACAATTCCGAAATTTCCAAACGCGTATCTTTAAAGACTGAGGAGTTCTGTTCTCAGTGCTTTTGGATCCAAGGTGCAAAATATTATTTTTTGGTAGCATATGCTTGTGTTACTTCAGAAAAAGTCTAAATCACTATATTAAACAACGCCGAAATCCCCAAATATGTATCTATAAGGAGTCCGGAGTTCAGTACTTTTGGATCCATGGTATACCTTGGAGCAAAAACTTACTTTTTTGTAGCATAATATGCTTAGACTTCTTCAGAAAAAGTCGAAATCACCATATGTGTCCGTATAGATTTCTAGGAGTTCCCTCGATTCCTCATGGATCCCATGCTCAGGTCACCACTATGATATCAAAAGGGCCAATTTGGGCCAAATATCCACTATACATAAAAAAAAGAATTTCGAAAATCGGTCCACAGACGGCGGAGTAATCGTTGAACATACAAAAATAAAATATATATAGAGCCGAACGTATATTCGCCTCCTTTGGAAGTCGGTTAAAAATGACTCATACACGAGGATAAAATTTTGGTGTAAATAAGCAAAGTAAAAATATGCTTTCGGGTGAGCTATGGCCTGCGATTTCGAAATTAATAAAATTAAGGAACAGCATTATGGTTGTATACATTACATATATACATACATTATTATTAATGCGAAATTGTGAATGAACAACAAAAATACACTTAACTACTAAAAATTAGGGCTGAATTATAATATCCGGAATCTCTCCGGCCGGAGAAAATTCAGAGCGCTGAAAATTAGCACCAGTGTTCCTACAAAGATTGTCGCTTTTTTTTTTGAAATTATCTAGATTCTTTCTGACATAAAACACGATTTTCGATTTTCAACTCTATTGCATTAGTCCACAGAACTATTTTCAGTGCTCTGAATTTTCTCCGGTCGGGGAGATTGATTTGAGGTTACGGAATTCTGACCGAACTTAAAATGTAGTTGTCTATACCGAAAATTTTGTATATGTCTATGGTCTAAACACATTGACCGACTTAAAGTAAATTTGGTCAACCAACCAGTAACGTATGTATGTGGTATATACTTAACGTGAGCATACGTCCCGCTTTCAGGCCGTCCCACTGTCCCCAGCAAGGCTTATATTGCTCTGCTTTTGTCAACAGACCAAAACTTAAATTAAAATTATACGTGAGCCTCTTATACAAACGCCTGGTGTTTTTGATACCGCGATGTAGAGGCCGTTGAGCGACATATTATTTCTACGTGCTAATAGATGGCGCTTTGATTGCGAGAATTAAAAATATAAAAAATAATTCCTCCAATCCCTCCATCCCTTCGCGCAAAATAGCACGTGTTCTTTTCCGCACATGTCCCGCTTTGTGAGGAAAAATAAATGGTCACGTATATATATACGTGACCATTTATACCTATATAGGTACTTGATAAACATAATGCGATTCGATATCGTTAAGATCAGTAGAACCGCCCAGTTGCGTAACCATGACAAACGATCTCGGATCTGTTTCGACCACCGCACCGGCGCGGCCGCAGTGTGTTACAATCATTGTGTAATTGTTTCTGATCGAGTAACTTAAACTGTACCATTGTAATACATCTGTATTTTATGATAATATAAACTGTAATGTAATTTGTTGGCGAAGCTAATTAAGTAATTAGGCACTAAAAGCACAGATTAAATAATATATATACTACTTATTCCTCTTTAATCTATGCTAAAAGTTTGATTTGTGTTAAAAAGGCTGTCTATAATTTCTTTTAATATTTTTAATTAAAGGCGTCACAGACGGCGAAGATACTATAGTATTTTTAACCGACTTCCAAAAAAAGGAGGCGGTTGTACGTTCGGCTGTATATATTTTATTTTTTATTTTTTTGTATGTTCAACGATAACTCCGCCGTCTGTTGACCGATTTTCAAAATTCTTTTTTTGATGTAAAGGGTATATATACTTCGAAGTTGGTCGCTTTTTCAAAAAAACGCTTTTTTCAGGTCACCACCTGATGATGGGATCCATGAGGACTCGAGGGAACTCTTCAAAATTTATATGGACACATATAGTGATTTTGACATTTTCTGAAATAACACAAGCAAATGCTACCAAAAAATAATATTTTGCACTCTGGATCCAAAAGCACTGAGAACAGAACTCCTCAGTCTTTAAAGATAAGTGATATAGACTTTTTCTGAAGTAACCCAAGCATAATGTGCTACCAAAATGTAAGATTCTGCACCAAGGTATACCATGGATCCAAAAGTACTGAACAGAACTCCTGACTCCTTATAGATATATGTTTGGGAATTTCGGCGTTGCTTAAAGAACTGCAAGCATAAGTCACTATGTCAATTAAAGTAATCATCATCATCACCACCACCACCATCATCACACCATAAATCATGGCGTAATGATGATATAATAGATACATCTCACATAATATTTTACACCGACACGGATATCTTTGAACATTACTCTGCCATTTATGGACCGATTTTCAAAATTATTTGTTTCATCTATTGGGTATAATTCGAAATTGGTCTCGTTGTCACCAAAGCGGTGACCTGATGATGGCATCCATGAGAATCGAAATATATATGGACATATATGGTGATTTTAAATTTTTCTGAAGTAACCCAAGCATATGCTACTAAAAAGTAAGATTCAGTATCAAGGTATACCCTGATTCCAAAAGCACTGAACAGAACTCCTCAGTCTTTAAAGATACGCGTTTGGAAATTTCGACATTGTTTTAAGAACTGCAAGCATATGCCATTATGTAACTTACAGTAATCATCATCATTATCTTATTTATAATACCTAATAGCAGTGGCGTGCACAGGATTATGACACAGGGTATGCGACGAAGTACTCGGTCACAAAAACTTTTTCGTTTATAGATTTTTAGCATGGCTACAGCCAAGCGACGGAACTCTAAGTTGAAACCATGCCAACAGAGCAAGTCTTAGATGTACTACTATTCATGTACATCTTCTACGGCAACGCAGACAAAACAGCGATCGATCGTCGCGGCGGAAGAAATTCTAATAAGTAAAATAATAAGCATATTTTAAAATATTATAACTACTCACCAGTCAGTCAGCTTCAATTTTTACATATTCAAGGTTCCGGTTACTTGAGATTATATATCCCGATATCCCGATGTAAATTACTAAATAATATGCAAGGAAAACAATATAATTTAATCGTGTGTACACAGCCACACAGCCTGTTATACGTTTCATAACTTTTAACATGAAACTCAACTAACTCACTAGTAAAAGCAAATCACTACAATTATTATAGAAACTCAGTAATAAACTATTAAATTTACACACTTTCAAATGTTAAAATGAAAAATCTTTTAAGAAAACTAGATATAAATAAACTGGAGCGATTAAATTGTAAACAATGCTTATCACATGAAATATGCAATATGGCCCCCGCAAAACACAAAACGTTTCTTCTATTTAAACAAATAATGCATACGTCGATTTATTAGATTCGCGGCTTATAATTTTTACTCGGATTATAGGCAACGAATAATTTCCTACAAGCCAGTTCGGCGGTTTTCGGAAGCGATCGGATAGCCGAACCATGTCTGGTCAGTTTCATACATTGGAAAATGAAGTACATGCTCAGTACGTAAAGATGTCGCTATGAGTAAGCATTGTGAACCATGGAAAAGTAAATCACATTAAAAGCACAATTAAACCGCCATGTAACTTGTTTTGTTTTACGTCAGTGATTTATTTAGTTTTATTCTTCAAAATTTTCAATGATTTCTGAATAAAATATGAATTTATAACAATATTTTATTCATACAACGCCCTCTTTTTTAAAAATTGAATTGATAAAGTACATCGGCACTACGGGACCCTTCAAATTAAATATCGTCAATTCACGATAGATGGCGGCCTAGTTAAAACGACGACGCAACGCGCAGGCGGCGCTATGGGCGCTTATTTAACAATTTATCTTTATAGCACAGAGATAATAATATACTACGTCAGTACGTAGATAATAATATACTTAGTTATGTTTGGTTATGTTCGTTCTCTGAAAATAGTGTCATTTATAATTTCCACGTAAAGTGCCATCTAGTAAGTTTTCTTAGTAAATAACATTATACTGACAATCATAGAACTCGTTGTAGTACCAAGCTCGCGCCACGGGCGCCCGAAGCCGAAGGCCATCTCATGCCGCATGAGTTCGCCTATTTAAACATGTCGATATTCATGGGTGTGTGCGTTTGCGAAGTATGAAAATTACACACACATGCGATGATTTGTCCTGCACAAAGCTACTGCATGAGTTGCTATTTATAAAATATTAGGCGTTTTAAAGTTATTATATTTTTTAAATTAATTTATTTACTATTAATTAAAGTCATCTAAAACGTACGAACGTTTTATTAAAATATCTGTGAATGACAAGTAAAGGCGTGCGCTCTATATAGGCAGAAATGCAGTGATTTCTGCCTATATAGAGCGCACGCCCCTGCCTAATAGAAGCTTGGCGCTTATTCAATTATACATTCGATCGTTTATTTTAAACGTTCTTAAAATGTATTAATAATAATATAACAAATATCACTAAAAAGGAAAAAATTATTATTATTTTTTTTATATTATTAAATTATTATATTATTAAACAAAAAATTAAACTGACTTCCAAAGTGAAAATGCACAAAAAAGTATGAAATAAAGCTTATTTTCTAAATAATTCCCCTTTTAAATTTGGCTGAAATTTTAACTATTTCTCTACTCAATCTTCAAAATTTTGAAGTCGGTACCAGCCAACTTGAACGTGTGTTCTATTTTAAACATTGTTTTTTATGGATTTTGTTCGGGCTGGTACCGACTTCAAAATTTTGAAGATTGAGTAGAGAAATAGTTAAAATTTCAGCCAAGCTTAAAAGGGGAATTATTTAGAAAATAAGTTTTATTTCATACTTTTTTGTGCATTTTTATATCTTAAGGTGCATGGATATATTTCATCTTACAGTAGGTAATATGAAAATATGTATACACTTGTTGATAAAAATAACCTAACCAAGAGCATGTCAGGACAAGTCTAAGGAGGGTTCCGTAACTATAAACGCGTAATAGCTTTTTTGCAAATTACTGCAAAAGTTACTGTCCGATTTCATTCAAAATTATTTTCCTAAAGAGGATCTATTATCATGGAAAATTACAAGTTTCTAAGCTCATACTTTAGATATGCCAGGGGGGGGGACCAACTTATAAATCATTTTGGAAGCCAATTACTCAAAAATGGTTGTTAACGTAATGTATGTAGTCATGTATGAAACTTTACCCTTGTTTTAAAAGACCTGTTCAACAACACCCCACTCAATGGGGTAGAATGAAAAAATATTTTTCATCCCCACTTAATATGTTTGGAGAAAAAATATAATAAAATAAAAAGTAAAAATAAAATGTAAAGTTATTATAATTTATAATGCCAAAACCGAGATCTATGCACAGTTTTTAATTGTACCAAATTTCCTCAATTTATATATGATTACAGAAGCTAGAAGCGCGGACAGACAGACAGACAGATAGACGGACGGACAGAGCGAAACTATAAGAGTTTCTTGAGTATTACCGAACCCTACAAACGAGCATTACCAATTTTTTACACTTTATGTGGATTATTCACTTACAAACGATTGCGGCCTATGCCTTGACAATTAGCTCATTTGTTACACAGACTTTTGTAATTCCAGATGGCAGAAATAATATTCCAAAGGCGGATAGCGACCGCCATCCCAACGGACCCTCTCATCATACTCCTCCTAGTGGATCTCCTGCAGCTATGCGGTGGGCAGTTCATCAACAGAGCACCCCACTTCGAACCCCAGACGGGGGACATGTCGCAGTTTGTGCTACCGGAGGACACACGAGTTGGGACACCGGTATATCAGCTCAAAGGTATGGTTCAAGATTCAAGAGGTGATAGATTACTTATCTCCACTAATTGTTTGAGTAGGCTCCGAAACTACTACGACACAGACTATAGCTGTGGATATAGTCTGTGTCCTCGTGGCCCACTATAGAGTGAAGTAAGGACATAGGCAACTTTTTATCGTGGGATTTTTTTTTTAAATTCTGCTAATTTCTAATACTGCCGGGCCGATTGTGAGCGGCCTTTTACTGTCACCATCATTATCCTTCCTTTTGGCTTTGGCGTAGTCGGGTAAAAATAAACTATGCATAATCTCTTTTACTTCTAATTGCAGGTATAGACCCCGAGAACGGTCAGCTGACGTACTCCATATCGGGGCAGTACTTCACGGTGGACTCGCTGACTGGAGTCGTGACGCTGGCGAAGGCTTTGGACAGGGAGGAGCAGGCGACGCTGGAAGTTATTATAAGTCTTACAGGTTGGTTAAATAACTTCATTTTTTATAAAAAAAAAAAAACTATAAACAAACTAAGTAAAATAAAGCCTACGTTATCCGGGCCATTATTACGAATCTAATAACATGTCGCAGCATAGGTGCTACGGTCGAACAAAACATACATTATACATAGACTGTCAAAAAATGATTTTTTAACCTTCGTTTTTCTTTCGCCATTCGGATAAAACCTTCAATTGTGAAATAGTAATCATAAAATAAATAAGGGTGCTAACTATTTAAGGTATAATTTGAATTATATTAACACATTTACTTATAATTTTTTGTGGTTACAATTATTGGAAATGTCTGCAATATTACACTAAAATTGCTGCATAAAATAGTTTTCGTGGTCAGAAAATGTAGTTGATACCGTAATTTAAAATCTAGGTACGTTATACCACAGAATAAGTAAAATTGGCATGTTTTATATATATATTACCTTAATTTTTTAATTTTGTTATTTTTTGTTGTTTATAAATAATTAATTATTATATTTAACTTATTCTAATTGATCAATTAACTTAAACATTAATTTTAAGTTTGCTCTTCTGATTTTGCGAGTGTCCATGGGCGACGGTAGTTGCTTACCATCGTGTGACCCGTTTGCTCGTTTGCCCCCTTAAAAAATGTGAATGAAATATAATACGGGCCACCAAGATACAGGCTCTGCCTAGTTTGGGGTCCACTGCCTCAATCTTTCATGGATCAACTCACCTACATTTCATACATTTTAGCTTAACATTATAATGTACGCCTAAATATGTAGTTTATATGTGTTACATGCAACTTATTGTAAATTGTGATTTATATTTGTGGACTGGTAAATAAAAAAAAATATTTGAAAATTTGAATTAAAAGTGCTAACGCAATAATTATACTTTCTGTGAATTTTCCATATACATTATACATACCCCGTAACTGTTTCATGATATTATAGTAAAAACATATTATAAAACGTAACGTATCTTCGATGGACAGCGATTGCCGTCGTACATCGACACGCGTAACAGCAAAGCATTTAGCCAAGATGGCATCGCTAATTACGACGATGAATTTCGAAAATTGTTATGGTAGGATGTGTAAGAACTATTTATACTTTTTGACCACCATTGTAAACCACATTCCGTGAATAAATGATGATTATGATAATAAAAAGATGTATGGGATTTGCCATAAGCATCGCTAAGTGACATAACGAAGATTAAATGTCAAATCCCAAGCATCGATTGTGACATAAGCATTGTCATATTTGACACTGGCAGAATGTTGCAAAAAGCGATGGTTTGCCAATAATAAAAGAAGAAGACATAGGCATCGCTATGTCATATATCGATGCTTATGTCACTTAGCGATGCTTACGTCAAATTCCACAATTTTTGTTTTCGAATTAGTTTTTTTTGTTATCGAAGAGAATTTACAAGTGCGTTAATAGCTTTAAATGTTATTGTATCTTCCAGATGAACCCACAGAGGACTCAGAGCCGAACACGATATCGCTGCGGCGCGTGATACCCGTGCGAGACGTCAACGACAACGCGCCGATATTCCACAACAGACCCTACATCATTAACATCAGCGAGGCTACGCCCGTCGGCAGCGAGATTGAGGTGCGCCTCAAATAACTCACGGAGGACAGAGAGAACACGATATCGCTGCGGCGCGTGATCCCCGTGCGAGACGTCAATAATAACTGAGGTTTCCCTCGACAAATTCAACCCTTTTAAAGGGGTGAAATAGGGATTGAAAATTAGTTATTAGTTTTAATCTGCACTGATTTCGATGAGATTCGTGCTCTTAAATATTACTTTATTAAATAAGGTGTTTCAGGGTTTATTAGAATTCACCTTTCGAGAGTGTAAAATAAGGGTTGAAATATATTTTATATATAAGTATGAAATATATTAAAATCTGTCCCGATTGATCAAGAAACTTAATATTTTAAGTAATATCTAAATACAAATCATTGAGTATGTATTTTATAGTTTTTTTTTTAATTTGTGGTAAAAGTGGTGAAATGGGAGTCCAAAGTTTGTATAGTGAAATATCAACAACTGAACGGGTGACGTTGAATTTTTGCACCCACATAGTTAATATGACGTAAAAATCGCGAGTGAAAGAAATAAGTAGTTATGAGTCAATGTACGAAATTCTACGTGCTCCACGACCGCACTTTAGTAGAAGCCACACAACCACGATCACTAGGTAGTTGTCTCGTAAAAGCAACTGTTACGTATTTATTTCTTTAAATAACGAAACTCAAAATATGAATTCTATATATATTTTTCCAGGTTAACCCAAACATAGTGGTCACGGATCGCGACGAAGGCGTGAACGCCAAAGTGGAGGTAGTATGCTCCAACAAGGAGAGAGGTGGAGACGCCGAAGCATGTGCCACGTTCAGACTGGTCACAGAACAGGTAAAAATTGAATATCTAGATTCTAGAATGATTCATAATAATACATACTGTAATTATTTACTTACATACACTAAACAACATAATAATGGTCGTTTGCATTTTTTGCGCATGCGCATATTCTAAAAGAACAACATAATATTTGAATTTATATTATTTGTTTACAACTTGACAGGTGATGAAACTTTCTTTGTTAGTATTAGTTTCGCTAGTTGACATCCGCAATACGAAACTATCTGCTCTATAACTAGCTCCACCTGTGTTGTGATAATTGAAAGATACAACTGCTAAGACCTTACATCAACTTGTACTATAATATAACTAATAGGCTACATAACCTTGTTTTTATTTATGTCCTGAACGCTTCATAACTCTTTCTTTACACAAAAATTGAAACCTAAAAACCTAAAAAAAAAAATTTTTAAAAACCGCTGAAAACACTAGTCGCCATGTTAGTTGATATATTATCTGTGCTGTGACGTCATACTAGTAGACCGGTACTTTTTATAATCTGTGCTATAGTTCGTAGTAGTAAAATGGCGGTGTGACGTTCCGTTTGACGTTATGACATAAATAACTTTATAAGATGTCATAACTATTTATTTACAGAAACACGTTCCGTTTCACTACTACATAATATGTGTTTAGTGTGTTTATGTCGTCACATCCTTGCCGGAAGTTACTTCGAGGTGTTTTCATCACTAGAAATTAAAAAACAAAAATACATATTTTAAATCAACTTTATTTATTAATCTTAAGTTCTCAATTTATGATATCGATGGATTACGTTTTTCTAAGCCAAGTACTAAAGGAAATCCTTCTTCAATGTATGAAATTAAATATAAGTCAAGTAGCCTATTGAATTAATGTCGGATGGTGAATAATTAATTTTCGATTCACAAGTATCAAAGAACATAATATTGTTTATATTATGTCACCGTAAAATAGTAAATACCGATTACCAATGTTGACCCACTTGAAATCCCGTGTTAAAATTTACAATTATAACTTATCAGTGCACACGACAAATACGTTGCACTTCTCAATCTAAAACTCACATGACTAATACAAGAATAGTTACACTCCAAAACTTAAGTCTTAAACTTTATCTGTCTTAAAAAAATTATCGGATGACACCACAGTCCACACACGTCGCGAACTCGGAACAAAACTAATTCCACGCCAATAAATACAAACATACAGAAGGTATGTGCCTACGAGTATGTACATTAAATTATTTTTATATCACAATTCACCATTATCAAGAAACATTTGTAGTTTGCACATAATTTACAAAGCCCCAAGAGTGATCGACAAATCAATAGCGAGTCAAGTGAAGTATAAAAAAAAAATTTTAGGTCATCATTCTGTGTGACCAACAACTAAAAATATGTCACTCGAGACGGAATAATTGGAATGACGTGTTTAATATAGGTATAAACGGTTTTTTAGAATAAGGTTTGGTAAAATCAATTATGGTTATTTTGGGTATATGATCTACTGCTTATGTAAAGACGTTTAGGCAGAAAAAATATTAAAATTTTCGAATAAAATATATTAAACTATATAAAATTTCATTGCGATTTTTAAGGCGCTGAGGTCATTAACCACACCATCAAAATCATTACCAAACCTTATATAATACACATACTTAATACACATCCATGACCCAGGAACACAGGAAACCTTTTTTGTTCCCTGGCGAAATTCAAATCCGCGACCAACGCGCTTGAGCACCAACGCGCTAATAACTGAGCCACAGAGGTCGTCGATCATCCTAACATTTTAATTAATTTAACAACAAATCGCTATTAACATATTGTATTTCCTCAGGTAACCCCAAACGAATACCGCGTGCGGATCTTCCTCTCGAAGCCTCTAGACTACGAGAGCCGTACAGCCTTCGTCATCAGTATGGAAGCAGTTGATGGTGGGGCCACACCACAGCTGCGGGCGAGCGCTAGTGTGGCCGTAGCGGTTAGAGATGAGCAAGACCAGCCGCCAGTGTTCCTGACCGCGCCGTACTCGGCCGCGGTGGTTGAGAATACGCCACCTGTGAGTCCTATGAGTAATTTATTATATCTTTAAGTTACTTAATAGCGATAAAAAATAATATTAACTTCACAATGCTGGCCTTGTGAACTTGTGACCTTAGAACAGCGAGAAAAAGTAAGCAGTCATTCCTAGTGCGTTGTTTTATATTAATACACTAAGATTATACTCTAAGACTTTTAGGTAAGTAAATAAAAATAACCAAACATTGAATAAAATAGATAATATTGGTCGCCATTTTTGTCATGTTTGAGAAAATAGCAGATCTAAATGTACTTACTTATGATATTAGTGACAAGTGACAACTCATGAAATTATTGCAAATGTTACAGAATACAAGTATAATGGAGATATTGACTGTTGATGGAGACACAGAGAATCCGCGTTCAGTACTACTCACACTCGAGGGTGATAGTGCCAAATACTTCAGGCTGGCACCAGATAGACCATTAGGCATTGCTACACTACTTACTACTGACGTGCCTATTGATAGAGAAAGTGATGTTGTGGTGCAGAATGGAGGCGTTTATAGTTTTTATGTAAAGGTACGTTAAAAACATTTTCTAAGTATATCACCTAATATTGATGAAAATTATATTATGAAAGACTAATAATATCACTTCTTATTTCAGGCAACAGAACTTATAAACAATGAATTACCATCAGACTTCACTGTGATGCCAGTAACAATAATTGTAACTGATGATGACGACCACATACCAGAGTTCAACAAAGAAGTTTTCGATATATCGATCCCTGAAAACATCGAAAATAGTAGTCCTATACCTGGTTTATCAGTTTACGTCAACGATAATGATATAGGACAGAACAGCAGATATAATCTTTCAATACAAGATGTATATAATTCAGAAGGCGTATTTTATATAAGTACAGACCACGGAGAAGGAAGAACGCCCATCAACATCAAAGTCAAGGACACATCTAAACTTGATTATGATGTTGACGATGAAGATAAACGTCATTTCAGCTTTGATATGATAGCCTCAGTCAATGGAGAACAATTATCATCAGCTAGACTTAATATCAAACTATTAGATGTTAACGATAATGCCCCAGTATTTAAACAGCCTAACTATAAATTCAATGTTCTAGAAAGTGAACCTGTTGGTTTTAAAATAGCTGATATAAGTGCTACAGATAAAGATTATGGAATTTATGGTGACATAGAATATACACTGATGGGGTTCGGTTCTAATCTATTTAAAGTTGATAGAAATAAGGGAGGGTTATACGTCGCTCGGGCTTTGGACTACGAATCGCAGACAAGTTACAGTCTGACTTTAATTGCTAAAGATGGTGGTGGTAAAAGTGCAACCACTAGCATCTTCATAGATGTTTTAGATGCGAATGATAATGCGCCAGTGTTCGAGTCCTCCGAATATAGTAGAACGATTCGAGATGGCGCCACTAGTTTTGAGCCACAGCTGGTTGTTCGTGTAAGTAATTGACCTAAATATTATATTGATCATTCAATAATGCCTTTTATGCCACTTATTATCCATTTATATTCACAGGCTACAGACATCGACGGATCAACACAAGGTGGTGGACGTGTCCGCTACTCGCTACAATCGGATAACAGCATCGCTCACCCCGGCCAAGTGTTCGCAGTACACCCAGAGCGAGGCGAGATTACCGTGCTGCGACCTGCTGAGAGCATGGACACGCCGAGAGGGCTGTACGAGCTGGTGATACGGGTTACTGATTTTGGTAAGTAAATAGGTTTTATTTAGATTACATAAATTTAGATAACAGTTTAGTTGTGATAGTTAATAGTACTCAAACTAAGCAAACAGCCTAACATTTTGTTGCATAATAAAAAAAAAATATATATTTATCTCGAAATGTTGTTAGTATATCAATTATACTAATTATTGAGTAAAATAATAGTTTATATACAAATTAAACACTTTAAAATGTATTTTAGATAAATACAGATATTTTATATGAAATCATAATTAACGATTTACATAAAAATGTAATCATCTTTTTCTTAAAACTTATCTTCATTTAAACAAGATATAAAATTATTAAACAATTTTATGTTTCAGGAAATCCACCTCTTTTTAATGAAACGCGAGTACTCGTACGAGTAGGCGTGCCGGGCAACCAACGTCCAACATTTAAGGGCAACTATCATCATCTCACTTATACCCTCGCACCTCGCGGGCCCGCAGCCACAAACTCAGACTATGCACTAGAACTAGGGCCAGTTAACTACAAAGCTTCAGTGAGAGAAGATGCTCAGCCTGGACAACATGTGCAGACCGTACAGGCGACCGATCCAGATGGCCTTGATAATCTCTTGCGGTATCATATCGTGAACGGAGCTAAGGATAACTTTGTTATTAATGAAATGTGAGTATTATATTTTCATCATAATATTGGTTCAAGTCAAAGTTGTTCGATAGCCTTAATCCTAATATAAAAAGTAAAATACTGATTTCAATAAAGAGTATGATACTTAACTCACTAAAAATAATACATAAGATTTGTGTATATGTTATCAAGCGTTTGATCAACTCTTTCATTTCCAGAACTGGCAAAATTATAGTATCAAATGACGCTCACCTCGATAGAGACACCAATCCTGATCGTTACGAAATAACTGTATCGGCAGTCGACAGCGGTACACCGATTCCAGAAACTGCAACAACTACAGTATTTGTGACTATACAAGATGTTAACGACAAATCTCCGAAGTTTAACATCTCAGATACAACAACTTACATCTCAGAGAAAACAAAAGTCTATAGTGTTGTAACTAAAATGACAGCCAAAGATACAGACTTGAATTCGCAACTAAAGTTCAGCATTATTGATCCCATTAAAGCGTTTTCCAAAGCTGGAGTACTACTTAAGCCTAATTCGCTATTTGATTATAGAAATATGTTTAAAATTGATGAAGATTCCGGTGAGATTATTGTAAATGGATCGTTGGATTATAGTCAAATGTCAAGTATTATACTGACTATTAAAGTAACCGACATCAATGCAGAAACTAACAAGGAAGATCAATATGATACTAAAGAATATACGATATACATACAACCCTATGCAGATAAAAATCCACAATTCACTAATCCTGGTTGGACTACACTACACCCAGTTATTTATCATCGGATAAAGGAAGAACAACCGATTGGTAGTACCGTTTTAGTTTTGATGGCCGAAGACCCAGTTTCAGGACATGTGGTGACTAATTTCAAAGTGATAAACTCTGAAACTGGATTGGTACAAGTGGACCCACTTAGTGGGCAAGTTGTGCTAACTAAGCATCTAGATTATGAGGAACTGACGTCACCAAATCTCACAATGACAGTTCACGCTACAAGTAACGACGGAACCAAACACAGCTCAGCAAAGATTATTATTGAAGTATTAAATATTAATGATCATCCGCCGATATTTGATAAAGAGGTACCTACGTCTTCATTTATACGTATAGGCTATATTTGGGCTTGGGATATAATTTTCATCTATTTCTTGATTTAAGAGCTTTGCTCTTCCGCTATTTCTCTGTGTAAGCTAGGAACTTACACATACGACTTTGAGCTGAGGGAAGTAGGTATATAGGTTAATGTGAGGGCTGGAGAAATCTGGGACTGACCTTATTGTTGAGCTGGTGGTTCTGTATCTGGGCGGAGGTTTCTTCTCACTACACTACACAGCTGTTGAGCGGATTATCGATAGATTTATCGCGGTTCGCCGGCGAATTTGGTATTATATTAACGAGCACAAATAAATATGCGCACACGCGTTCGCGTTCACTAGGTTTCGGGATGAGCTGAAAATGCATCCGGCGCGGAAGGGTATCTAAATGCAAGTGTTCGTCACTCTCTGACAGCGCCCCTTTCGGTCGGCCATGCATCACGTAGTGATGTCCTTTGTGTTTATTCTAAACGTCGCGCTAGTGTTGGCGCGAACATCCTGGGGGGCCCGCACAGGCGGCGAGCTGAGCCCCATCCTGAGCAGAATCCAGTGGGAGCCGGGCAATCTTGCCGACAGGCCTCCGCAGCTGGCCTTGAGTCGTGTCCAAGTCCACAACTCTGATGACTCCATCCTTCCCAGGTAGCAGACGTGAGATTCTTCCCATCTTCCATTGTAGAGGAGGCAAATTGTCCTCCTTGAGCAGAACCAGTTCTCCAATTTTGGGTGGAGAGGAAGAGGAAAGCCATTTGGAGCGGATTTGAAGGGTATGGAGGTAGGACTTGGTCCAAAGATTCCAAAAGCGCTGAGAGAGTGATTGAATGAGCTGAAAGCGTTTGAGCGGAGATATTACTCTTTCATCTAGAGTCAGCTCGGGGAGAGCTGTGAGCGGACGGCCAATGAGAAAGTGGCCAGCAGTAAGGGGCTGATAGTCCGTGGGATCGGACGAAAGTGGACTGATGGGCCGAGAGTTTAACACAGCTTCGATTCTAGTGAGCAGAGTTAAGAATTCCTCGAAAGTGAGGTGTTGCTCACCGACAACACGGTATAGAAGTTGCTTTGTGGATTTAACATTAATCTCATGGATACCTCCCATCCATGGGGCTTTAGGCGGATTGAGTAACCAAGTTATATTTTGAGTTGAGAGTTTATGAGAAATGGCGTCGTTATTGTCATTGAGAAATTGTTGTACCTCTAGTAGATGATTCCTAGCTCCTACATAATTTGTGCCACAATCCGAACGTATCAATACCGGAAGTCCGCGACGTGAGCAGAACCTTTGTAATGTTGCAATAAACGCTTCGGCAGTGAGCGATGAGACTGGTTCTAAGTGAACCGCCTTTGTAGTGAGGCAAACAAATATGCAAAAATATCCCTTAATTAACTTAGCATTACGTAATTGACTTGATTTGAGCAGAAACGGTCCGGCGAAATCTGTTGATACGTGACTAAATACGGGCTGAGGTATGACTCTATCAGCTGGCAGGTCAGCCATGATAGGTACTTCGGGCTGAGCGCGGCAACGGAAACATCTTATGCATTTAAACGTTCTGTGCCTTATAATGCGGCGGGCAGATAATATCCAAAATTGCTGACGTAAAATAGCATGTAGCGTGTCCGTGCCAGGGTGGCAGTGTATGCGATGATAGTCATCTATTATGAGGTCTACGAGCGGACTAGAACTAGGCAAAATGTATGGGTGTTGAGCATCGTATGTGAGTTCCGAACGAGTGAGTCTACCTCCTACTCTGAGGAGACCGTCCTGCGTAAAAGGCGACAGACGTTGTAGTCGTACTGTGCAGATTCTATCGGTTTGCAGGCGGTGAATATCTTCTGCGAATGCATTCTGCTGTACAGAGCGGATCCAGAAGAGTAATGCTTCTCTACGTTCACTTACAGTTAGAGGGCCTAGTTGTCGCGAGTTTGAATTTAGTTTACAGTTACGAATGAATCGCCTCATGTAGGCAGTGACACCAGTTAGTTTTTCTAAAGAGCTGAAGCGAGTGAGCAGATCACTATCGACACCGGGTATCGAGAAATTGCATGGTACGTATTTTGGTTTGAGCCCTGGCAAGTCTTGTCGAGTATGAGCTGAAGGCATCTTGGGCCAGGTATCCTCTGGCAATTTGAGCCATGGAGGAGACCACCATAAATCATGAGCGGAGAGAGCTTGAGCTGATAATCCTCTGCTTGCACAGTTAGCAGGATTTAATTTGGAAGGTACATGACGCCACTTAAGTGTGAGTGAATTTGAGTTAATTTTTGTTACTCTATTTGATTCAAATGTTTGTAAACGATGGGGCGGAGTTTTTATCCATGCAAGCACTATGGTACTATCTGACCAACAAATGTGATGTGTAATTGTGAGATGAGCAGACAATTGTTGGGAGACACGCAACATGAGCTGAGATAATAGAGTTGCAGCAGACAACTCTAATTTGGGGATTGTGAGTTTATTTTTAATCGGTGCGACTTTAGATTTAGCAATTATCAGGTGAACGTTAACAGATCCGTTGTGAGCTGATTCTTGTAAATATATCACTGCAGCAAAACCGCTTTCCGAAGCATCTGCGAATCCGTGAAGTGAGTATGTTGATTTGAATTTGTGTGGAGCGATATGTCTGGGAAAATGTATATCTGAGATATGCGGAAGATCATGATAGATGCGCTGCCAATCATCTGTAATATTATTTGGAGTGGGATCGTCCCAGTCCAATTTAGTTAACCATAACCTTTGAAGAAGTATTTTTGCGCGGAATATGACGGGTGTAACCCAACCGTTTGGGTCATAGAGAGAAGCTACTGTGCTAAGAATTGAACGTTTTGTAATGTGGGTAACTGGTGGTAATGAGATGTGATATGTAAATTCATCAGACCGGGGAATCCATCTAATACCCAAAACCTTAATTGATGGAGACTCTGCGCTGATGTCAAAGTCTTTAGGCATTTCGCATTGATCGTCTGGAAATCTTTGCAAGAGCTGAGGTGTGTTTGATGTCCATTTACTAAGTTTAAATCCACCGAGTGATAACAAATCAATGAGCTGAGTTTGGAGTGCTGATGCTTCTTCTATGGTGTCATGGCCGCAAAGTACATCATCCACGAAAACAAATTTACGCAAAATTTCGGCAGCCTGAGGATAGCGATGACCTTCATCTTCAGCTAATTGTAATAATGTGCGGATAGCATGATATGGACTTGAGCGCAATCCGTATGTAACAGTGTTGAGTGCATATGTGAGCAGAGGTCGATCTGGAGACGATCGCCAGAGTATGAGCTGATAGTGTCTTTGGTCTGGTCTTAAGAGAATATTTCTAAACATCATTTTTATGTCAGTGCTGAATACTATACGATGTGCGCGGAATTATATAATAATATCTACAATGTCTCGTTGAAGTGCTGGACCTGTGTGCAGGCAATCGTTTAAACTGACTCCATTGGATGACTTGCAACTGCCACCAAATACTGTGCGGAGTTTGTCAGTACCTGATTTGAACACGCCATTATGAGGAATATAATAATGAGGTTTATGAGTAAATGTAGACGGATGACACGGTGTCATGTGTCCTAAGTTTATGTATTCGTTCATGAATTCTATATATTTTTGTCGCAGTGTGTGATCGGATTGCAACCGTTTTTCTAGATTGAGAAATCTACGTAGAGCAATAGCATGAGTACTACCTAATACGGGTGCATCTGATAAGAAGGGAAGAGTCACCATGTAACGGCCTGAATCGTCACGAATGGTGGTTGAGCTGAATATGTGTTCACATTGCTCGTGTAGCGGGTTTGAATGAGCAGAACGAGGCTGGGGTTCTTCCGACTCCCAGAATCTTTCCAGGCTTTTGCAAATATCATGAGTAGAATGAGCAGAATGTGTAGAGTGAGCCGACTGAGTATAATGAGTATGAGTAACATGAGCAGAGCCAACTTGAGCTACAGGTGAATCGCATGAGTGCTCAACGAGTCCTATGAGTGCAAAATCAAAAATCGTGCCGAAGGCTATGGGCTTTCCCGGGCCCAAAGAAATCTTAGTACCATCCAAAACGTGACCCAAAACGTCTGAGCCTAAAATGAGATCAATGGGCGCAGGAGTATGATAAGCTTGATCCGCCAATGGAATGAGCTGATGAGCTGAGTCTTGTACAACATCTGGTATTTTTTGCAAAGGTAAATAACCTGTAACGTCTTTGAGAATATGAGCGGTAGCAGTAATAGATGGCGTGTCACGGTGTGTGGGCCTAAATGTTATTATGACCCAACCTTTAGAATTTTGTATGTGCTGATCACCTACACCTGTAATTTTTAATGAACATTGTTTTGGTTGCAAATTAAGATTTCTAATCATGCGCTGAGTTATGAGCGTTATCATGCTACCACAGTCCAATAAAGCCCGAGTTTTGTGATATTCTCCGCATTTATCAGATATATTTAAAACGACTGTGGAAAGTAACACTGGAGTTTTTAATGGGTTTTCTATGTGCTGAGTTGAATTTACTTGGGCTGATTCTACAGAATATTGGGCTGAACTAGATTTAGATATTTTATGAGCTGAATGTGATACAGGTATACTATGAGCTGAATGACATTTTAAATTATTGGGTTGATCTTCTAATTCTATGTGCTCCGTGATTGTAGGTAGTCATTGTTTTTTGTTTTGAGATTGATGAGTTGTAGACGGTGCATGATCAGACGATTGGTTGGGGTCTGATGATGATGATTGATGTGCACGCGTATGTTGTGTGTAGGCCGTGTAGGTATGTGGCTTGTCTTGAGCACGCCGGCGGGGCTGTGCACGTAAATGAGGAGGAAGCAAATGCGCTGACGACACCGGAGAATTTGGAGTTCCGTGACGATGAAGCGAGGTGTGGTGATTTGCACTTCCACACTCTTTGCATGAGTTTGTCGAACGACATTCATTTTCAAAATGCGGACCTAGACATTTACGACATCTGTCGTTGGCTTCTATGAAATCCCAACGACCTTGAGTGGGCTGATGATTATATTTTGGACACGCGATAAGTTTGTGTTCTGTATTCCTACAATAGGGGCAGTAGAATCGCTTGTGTTTATCTGTATTCCGGGCTGAGTACTCGCGCCGCTCTGTTCGGGGGGAGGGGGGCCAGTAGCGTTGAGGGTAATGAGGAACTGGGCTGACGTGATAGCTACTTAAAGTGTGAGCCGATGGCGAGCGCTGAGCATTACGAGGATACGCGGGACTAATTGGTCTAAAGCGTGGACTGCGCGGAGAGTTTGCGGGGGGTGTGTGTTGACGAGAGGGCCCAGTCTGTGGTGAGTAGGTAACACCGCGCGTTGCATTAGAATATTCGGTTTCGATACAGCGCGCGTGCTCCTCTAAAAAAGAAATCAAATCACCTAAGGTGGGCAGAGTGTCCGAGATGCCGTATCTTCTTTCGAACAGGGTGCGGAGCTCGCCTCGTAATTTTCTAACTACAATAGACACAAATACTTAATTACTATCCATAGGTAAACGCAGATTATTTAATGCGCTTTGTGCGGAAATGAGCGGAGTTAAAAACGTCGCGCGTATGCTTGATCGAATATGAATATTAGGTAGGCCGAGTATTATATCAACAAACCCATCTATCAGAACACGGCGGTTTTCATACCTACGTGTGAGTATATCGAGCGCGACGCTGTAATTATCATTTGTGATTTTTAAATGCGCAATCATGCTGAGCGCCTCCCCCGATAGGCAAGACAAAAGATAGTGCAGCTTAACTGCATCTGTAAGTGACGTCATGTCGTCTGTAAGACTCCTAAAAATCGTAATAAACGATGGCCAGTCCTCAACGCGTGAGCTGAATTTTGGCAGTTCAATTTTGGGCAGAACGGCAGAAGTGAGCTGACTTGACTCTGAAGTGGAACTTATATTTTCCGCTGCAGTTAAAATATCATAATATTCGGATAGCGCGTTCTCGTAACCGGCTGTATAAAACTTTTCAATTTCATCTGTAAGACTGCCGTCGTCTAAAATTTCGCAGGTCTTTAAAACGCGCATTAAACTCCGTTTTGTTAGACTTTGAGTCACCTTTGTGTAATGCCAATGCGATCTCTCTGAGCCGACTAATAGATTTTATAGTTTGCCTAAATATGGCCGCTTGCGATTTTGTAGGCATGTTTAAAAATATATGCGTGTAACTAAGTTAAATATTTAAAAGTAATGAGCGGAAAATACGCGCGCAATTAATTAAAACGCAGAAAATAGATTTTAATAATGTGCCGACAATGTATACAATTTTATCATAAAATGTGTACGAGTTAATTAACAAATGAGCTGACCGATCGCCTGATGCTAATATAGTATTAGTGTATGTTTGATGAGCGGAGATTAATGCGTTAGAAGTCGTCTGTAATATTATATTAATGTCCTGAAGTTTGAATATAAACAAATCTTAGCGGGCGCGTTAGAAACAAAATAACGTAATGAAAACAATGTAAGTAGGTATGAGCAGATTCAATCTCAATAGTGTGCCGACTTATTCAAAACAGCTGTAACGTAACACCTATAATATATATGTATAAACACAGAACGTCGATAAGAATTCTTATTTAAAACAGCTGTAACGTAACACCTATAATATATTTGTATAAACACAGAACGTCGATAAGAATTCTTATTTAAAACAGCTGTAACGTAACACCTAATAATATTTTTGTATAGACACAGAACGTAGATAAGATATGAATTCAATGTGAAGGTCACTATTTATTCTATGAAGAATACCTAATTGAGAATGAATGTAACAGCTGTTATTCGCACGGGCGCCGTGTAGGTACCTATTACCTACAGAATGCACACAAATCAAGTTTTCTGTATCGAAGCGAGCCGACGATGTTAGTATGGGCACTTGAGATGTTATGCAACCCGTAACTATTAAAATAATGTTAAGTTAATTAATATTGTGTTTTAAAATTTGAGAATATGAAGATATAAACGTTATATATAGATAAAATAATTCAAACTTAGTAATGCAACGACGATTTACAATTCTGTTATGAGCCGAACGTAATTCACAATACGCACTAGTTATTACTTATTTTATATGCGAATCAAACATTAAAATATTTTGTAAGTAATTAAGAGCTGAGAAAATTATATGAGATATTATTGGCACAAATTATGTATTAGGTACGTTAGGGAAGTTCTGGAATGTTCGAGTTCTTTGTTCGACAATAAGCCGACAACCTACCCACAATTTTTTTTTTTTTTGGGTTTTTCCTATGAATTTATGGGCCGAAATATGCACAAAATAATTTAAATAATTAACATATAGGTCAATATCAAAGTACAGAATAGGGGTTTAATGTTAAATGTGCCGAATTGATAATGGGAATGGACTGTAACTTGGTTTTAAAATGGCGGGGCGGCCTGGCCAGAATTAATTGGACAAAATATAAATAATCGAGCTGATTTTATGTGCAGAATTGGGCGGAGTGGAACTGTAGGTGCTGGTTCTAATGAGGCCCAACGCCGGTAATAGGGAGAAGGGCTTCACGAAGGCTCGATGGACCAAGAAATGTGTAAGCTAGGAACTTACACATACGACTTTGAGCTGAGGGAAGTAGGTATATAGGTTAATGTGAGGGCTGGAGAAATCTGGGACTGACCTTATTGTTGAGCTGGTGGTTCTGTATCTGGGCGGAGGTTTCTTCTCACTACACTACACAGCTGTTGAGCGGATTATCGATAGATTTATCGCGGTTCGCCGGCGAATTTGGTATTATATTAACGAGCACAAATAAATATGCGCACACGCGTTCGCGTTCACTAGGTTTCGGGATGAGCTGAAAATGCATCCGGCGCGGAAGGGGATCTAAATGCAAGTATTCGTCACTCTCTGACAGCGCCCCTTTCGGTCGGCCATACATCACGTAGTGATGTCCTTTGTGATTATTCTAAATGTCGCGCTAGTGTTGGCGCGAACATTCTCTCTGTAAGGACCCTAAGCTCCCTGTATGACATGACATTTACATTTTTCTATATCTTGATTTATAGTTAGATTTTCCTCGGCCTACCCCTTTCTCTTTTTCCTTATATTTTTGCTTCTAAAATCTTCTTTATTAATATGTCATGTGTTATGAGATGCATGAGTATCTTTTCCCTTCTATTTTTACTGTGTTACGTAACTTTACTGAAATTTTAATCATGTATTAGCTAAGTAATTGATATAATATTATATATTAAATCTAATAAATTTATTTCAGTTATTCAAAGTAAGTGTGTTAGAGTCTATTCAGTACCCTGAACAAATCCTCACAGTTCAAGCCAAAGATGCGGACGCAGTGCTAAGTGATCTAGACAAGGATATTGGCTATGCAGACGTGAGATATGCCTTGAGAGGAGATAACGCTGAGTTGTTCGTTATTGATAATGTTACTGGTGTTATTCAGGTAAACAATAATAACAGATTATAACTGTAATATAAAGGCCATCTATCGAACATTCACAAAAAAAAAAAAAGTTTTCAAGCATTGATTTTCATAGCTTAGTAATAATTATATTCTTTATTTCAATTTGTTTTAAATAATGAGAGTGTTATCGCCGAATTTGGTATATTTTTTAAAGTAATACTTTATAATATATATTTTAGGTAGCGCCAAACAAAACACTAGATCGTGAACGCCAATCCGTGCTGCGTCTAAAAGTGGAAGCGTATGACGCACCAAAAGGTAACGCAGACCGTTTAAAGGCAACAGCCACGGTGTTGGTCGATGTTCTGGACGTTAACGACAATGATCCTAAATTCGAAAAGGACTTGTACATAGGTAAGCTTAGCTAATATTCCGTTGTGGTACACCTAGCAGAAGTTTATAGACGTCGAGATTATTTTGTACAAATTGTATCACTTGCCACATCTACCACACTAACAGACTGTTTGAGTAAAAAAATACGACAGTAATTTTATCATTCTAAAATTGGTCTACTGGTTTTTTTTTTTGCACATATTTTATGGAACATGCTTTAATATTTCATAATCAATTTACTCAGAAGTTCCTCTATGACTGTAATTATTAAGTTAGATACTTATAAATTACTGATTTTCTCAAGTGCTTCAAGTGTAACTGCTTAGTGTTGCTACTGCAAATATTATAAAACTATTTCAGCGGTGGTACCTGAGAATGCTCAAATCGGCATGAGCATACTGAAAATGACAGCCAATGATCCGGACGAAGGGCTCGGAGGAGACATCAAATATGAACTTGTTGATGAAGGAGATGCAAATGGTGGGTATTCTCTGATGTTAAATATTAATCATGTTCATGAAGATTAAAGTCGGATAAGGCGCACTGAACAGTAAAGAGTTTAATATTTCCTAATGCGATTTATTTGAAAACTTGTTGTAACAAGCACATGATACTAAATGACATCAGAGGTGAGGTGTGTTATCCGTGGACCGTGAGTCATATTTGTTTAAGGTTTTTTTTTATTTACATAAGTTTCCAATAAGTAGATGTCTGGGCTTTACATTAGAGCGCTAAATGTATGTTAAATAAAAAAAAGTCAAAAGATTTTTTAGACTTTTATATATTTGTAAATGCTTATTTTATTACTATTTTATCATCGAACCGTATTTCCAGGTCTATTCTCCCTCGACACAACCACCGGCGAGATGCGCGTACGCAGCCTACTCACAGGCCGCGGTCGGACTGGCGCGTACCGGCTGCTCGGCGCTGCGGCGGACGGCGGCGGCCGCACTGCGCATGCGCAGCTAGCGTTATATATCGGAGATCTAAGCGCCAATGATGGAGTACCGAGAGTTCTGAGGCCAGAGATGAAGGAGATATTGTCTGTACCAGAGGTAAAAAGAAAATAAGATTTAATTGTCATTTAACAAACTTATAAAAAAAAAATAATAAAGGTGCAAATGAATAGATAATAATTTGTCTGGTACGTGATTACTGGCGCCTATAGATCGTTCCCAAAAGGAATGGTTGCGTTTTTATAAGTATTCTCTTTTACTGCATTATTTTATGATAGCCTCCAGATTTGTGAAAATTCTTAGTTCGTTCGTGGCAATGTCTCACTGGAAGCCGTGAAAAACTAATCTTCATTCAAATGGACACATTGATGTCAAAGCACCCTTTCTATCCATTTAAATCTTTTTAAATCTCCTTTTATATCTTTTTAAATCTCCATGTAACTATTCTCTTCTATTCTAGAACGCGACACTGGGCTCAATAGTATACCAGGTTGTGGCGAGCGACCCTGACGATCCGGCGACTCCAGCCGGCCAGCTCACATATTCCATACAGCGGACCAACGCCGATTCTGATATTTTTGACATTGGTTAGTACTTTAATTAAGGTGTAGCTGATAACTCGATAACATGTAAGAGGCCACGCGTATCAGGCCTTTGATTGTTGCAATTATTCATTTCTAAGTAGAGGAATGTTGCGTCACCACTTGGTGATTTCCCTTTTCTTCCATCTTGCAATATAATAAGTTTACTATTATGTGACTATCAAATGTCATATAAATGGGAACATTTGACGAATGTTTCTAATTATATGCCATATAAATAGTCAGTTACTAGAGATTATTCACTTATTTTGTTTTAATGTTAAACATATTAATAAAACTATAAAAACCTTTATAATTATGTACTCGGAATGTTAAGTAGGTACCATATTTCCCTACACTGAGCGTTTATAGCAAAAATGTTGGATGTACTATCGAACAAGTTGCCGCTTGACCAGGCATAAGATGAAAATCGCTTAGCAGCGCTGATAAATCGTGCGCTCGCACGCATACTCGCTTGTAAATACTAAATACGGACTTGAACCACGTCTGCAGTCGATACGATCCTTTCTGTTTAAATATTTCGAGCCGACCTAGTGCAAAGGAAAATGTTAAGGTCGAGCAGGAACTTTGCCGATATATTGACGACCTCTGTGGCTCAGTGGTTTGTGCGTTGGAGCTCAACCCGGAGGGGCTCGCGGGTACGAATCCTGCCGAAGGAACAAAAAGTTTTTCTCTATTCCTGATTAAATAATTATATTATATGATAAAAATCTTAAATATATGTATAGTATAAAAGTATTTAAAATATTTCCGTTGTCTTGTACCTGTAACACAAGTTCTTCGGATACCTAGCACGAGGCAAGATTGATGTAGTGTGTAGCGTCCATAGACATTATTATTATTCTACCTAGGCATTTTGTCATTTATGCGTTACAGACTCCCAAACCGGAGTCCTAACTCTCCGCCGGCCACTAGACCGGGAGACCCGCGCCGGCTACACCGTGGTGCTGGAGGTGGAGGACAGGGGGTCTCCCCCGCAGCGCACTGCCCGCGTGCTCACAGTATCTGTCGCTGATGTTGACGATCACGCACCTCACTTTGGCAGAAACTTGGTGAGTTTCATATTAGCTTGAAAATTTTATGCCGAAGGAAACTGCATAAAAGGAATAACAGTGCAAAAAATCCTTTTATGTTAAGCAGTTAGATTTTAATATCAATGCTTGAAAAAGGCAACGGAAACGGGGCTGGATGCAAACCGTTACTCATTCATGAGTTAATTAAGGATTTGCAAATATTACTTGACGAGATAGGTTTGGTAACACGCTCCGTACTAATGCGTAGGCCCAAGTTGATGCACATTCCATAATTTGCGTTAACAGTACATATAGGCAGAATAGCCAGCAGAAATTTTAATGAAACTTCGAGTGAAGTTAACCTAGACTTATTTAATACCAGCGTTTCTAAAATGAAAATT